>OX941086.1:64557500-65757500 GCA_954870635.1 Arctium minus | reverse complement strand
ACTCATTTTAGAAAGTAAAATTTCGGAACTTGAGAACACTCTTGTAGAATAGTGAATTTTGATTAGATTAGAACAAATGGTATTTTCAACTTTTTTTCGTAAACACTGATTTCTCCAATACTTCCAAAGTTTCTAAGTCAAATGATGTTAATGTTCTGTTTGATGAAGAGTTTGATTTTCTAAACTCTGATGGTTGTTTTGATAAATGTGTTGATCAATTTGATTTTAATGCAAAACTTCCAGATCATTCTCAATTTATTGTAAATTCCAAAGAATTACCAAGGCGAAACAGAACTCTAGTCGAAGTTGCTCACACTATGCTTAGTCAATCTAATCTACCTTTATTTCTGTGGGCTGAAGTTGTGTCTACTACTTGTTATACTCAAAATCGTTCAATCATTCATCGCGGGTTTGGTAAAACACCATATGCTTTGATAAATAATAGAATACCCAACATTAAAAATTTTCACATATTTGGATGCAGGTGTTTTGTACTAAACGACAAGGAGAACTTGAATAAGTTCAGTCCGAAAGCTGATGAAGACATTTTCATTGGATATTCTCAAACGTCTGCTGCATATAGAGTTTACATGAAGAAATCTAAGATAGTTGTGGAGATCGTAAATGTCACATTTGATGAAGATATGGCTTTTGATCAAATCAGTTCAGAACCCGTGATAACAGGAGTATTAGCTTATGGGCAAATAAATCCAGAACCTGCGGTGAAAGTTTCTAATTCTGATAAAGCATCAATGTCTACGTCTCATTTAACAGATTTAGATTTATTGTTTGAACATTTTTATGATGAGTTTCTTGGTTCAATTGTGACTAAACCTGTTGTGATTGACAGATCTGAAGATTCAAGCAATCATCATCCGATCACTTCAGATGTATCGACTGAATCAAATTACCCGATTCAAGAAGAAACTCCAGTTCAAACACCTACTCCATCAGTTGAAGTTGCAAATGAATCTACAGAGCCAGAAGTTACACATTCAGTTGGATGTACGGTAATGCCTACTCAACAGACATCAAATGTCCAATCCACTAAAACTTCTGCACCGATTACTTCAACTGAACCCCAACATGAAGAAAATACTGGATACATAGATGATCAACATGATCAATCTACACCTAATCCACTCCCTCACATATACAAGTGGACCAAAGAGCACCTGGTTCATCAAATTATTGGAGATCCATCAAAGCCGATGCAAACTAGGTCTGCAACCGCAAATGAATGTTTGTTTGATTCATTCTTGAGAAAAATAGAACCGACAAAAGTTTCAGAAGCTCTTTGTGATCCATATTGGGTTACAACCATGCATGAAGAGCTCAACCAATTTTAAGCGCTTAAAGTCTGGCGATTGGTGCCCCGACCTGAAGGAAAGACAATCATTGGCACCAAGTGGTTATTCAAGAATAAAAAGGATGAATATGGTGTTGTTATTCGAAATAAAGCAAGACTTGTAGCCAAGAGATACAGACAAGAGGAAGGCATTGATTATGATGATACGTGTGCACCAGTTGCATGTATTGAGGTAATTAGGATGTTCCTAGCCTACGCTGCACATAAGAATTTTATGGTCTATCAGATGGATGTCAAGACAACCTTTCTAAATGGATTGTTAAAAGAAGAGGTGTACGTTTCTCAACCAGAAGGATTCGTAAGTGCGGACAAACCAGATCATGTCTATATTCTAGACAAAGCACTTTACGGACTCACACAAGCCCCTCGAGCCTGGTATGACGTGTTATCAAAATTCCTTGTCAAGTCAGGTTTTTCAAAAGGTAAAATCGACACCACTTTATTCATAAAAAGGGAGAAATCTAATATCATTTTAATTCAAATATATATGGACGATATAATATTTGGTTCAACTAATCCAAAGTACTATAAAAAATTTTCTAACCTCATGGTGTCACGTTTTCAAATGAGTATGATGGGAGAGATGAACTTCTTTCTCGGATTACAAGTTAGACAATTTTTCACGAGGATTTTTATAAATCAATCGAAGTATATTGCTGACATTTTAAAGAAATTTAATCTGTCAAATTGTACTCCAATTTCAACCCCGATGGAACCAGGAACTAAAATCAGAGTTGATCTCTCGGGAAAAGTTGTTGATGTTAGAACCTATAGAGGAATGATTGGTTCTTTAATGTACTTGATGGCTAGTCGACCAGATATTATGTTTTCTACATGCTTATGTGCTAGATATCAAGCTTCGCCTAAAGAATCACATATGTCGGCTGTAAAGCGGATATTTAGATATCTGAAGGGAACTACAGATCTTGGTTTATGGTATCCTAAAGATACAGGTTTTTAGCTAACAGCGTATTTAGACGCATATCATGCTGGTTGTATGCTAGACAGGAAAAGCATATCGGGTCACATTCAATTTTTTGGAGACAAGCTCGTAAGTTGGGCATCAAAGAAACAACTTTGTGTTTCCACATCAACTGCTGAAGCAAAGTATGTAGCTGCTGCCAGTTGTTGCTCTCAAGTTTTGTGGATGAGGACATAGCTTCAAGACTATGGATTCTAGTTCAACAAAATTCCTATATATTGTGATTCGAAGAGCGCCATAGCCATATCAACTAATCCTGTTCAGCACACAAAGACTAAACATATTGATGTGAGATATCATTTTATCAAAGATAATGTTGAAAAAGGTACAATTGAACTTTACTTTGTAAAGATAGATTATCAACTTGCAGATTTATTTACCAAGCCATTAGACGAAAAGAGATTTAATTTTTTCATTTCGAAACCTGGCATGTTAAACCTCAAGACATAATCTGTAGTTACCTAGTACAGTTTATTTTTGTTATTTTTCTTCATTTCTTTATTTTAATCTGAACAATATCTACACTCAAAGGTTCTGTTCATGCTTTCAGGCGAGAGAGATAAAGTTAAATTGATCTACATTCTAGGGAGAGTTATGAATTTTGTTGCATATATTTTTTTCACTGACATATTTTGTGATGCATATGCTCAGGGGGAGTAAGGACATTGACTTCTGATTACATCTGATCAGAACTCGTTCTTAAAAGTTTTACTGCTTTCGTGTCTTTATTTTTCAATAATGTTTGTGAATGAGACTTTGTACTTTGATGACTTTTTGACTACATGCAGATTTTGAGAGGGAGCTTACATGATAAAATCTATTTTCGAGCTAACTTCATGAGATTAAAGTTGAGCGTAAGAAATATTATAATCTTAATCTCACTGTGTTTGAAAGAAGGACAACTTTCAGACATGAAAACATTTTTCTTAGACGTTCAAACCACTTCTCGATTCCTAAACATATTTCATGAACTTAGAAGTGTGATTTTAAATGTTTTCACTTTATGAACTTTAAATGTTTAACAAACCCTGTGTTTCCAAAGATATATACTTTTGTATTATCTTTTCCATATACTGTCAAGTATTCATACACACCGGTTTAGTACTTTGGTTGACTATATTATTACCATTTCTCAAAATGAAACAATTTTTCGATGGTAATAAACCCCGTTTGTACATTCAATGTTTGTTGAGCGCTAATTTCATTTAAAACGTTTCTCTCAAGAATTTCTATATTTGATTCGTATAGACAACATCCAATTTTTCATGACCTAAGCTTTTAATGATAAATCATTCTTATTTGATCTTTTCCATACATTGTCAGATTCTCAAACAATCAGTTTATATTCATTTCATTCATTCAATATACTTGTTTTGAGAGAATCTTTCTTGATTAAAATTTTCAAATCTTCATGATTATCTTGCTGAGCATACATATATCTGACATGTATTTCATAATGTGCTTTAACTGAAAAAGTTAAACCAATTGAGCAACACTTTGCTTATAGGACATTATACATGGGAATTGTGTGAGCTAAATAGAACTTCTATGGATTCACGTTAACAAGTGTTTCCTACCCAAGAAGTTATTCTTGAATGATCCAGAGGGCAGGAGTCAATATTTGAGTGTGGGTGTGTCTGCTGAGATAAAATGAAAAGAGAGTTTGGTTAGAAGTAAGCTTAAATGTTAAAAAGAAATAGGGTGAGAGATCAGAGTAAAATAATATCAAACTTTGCACCAACATTTTTTGAGTCGGGCAACCACATTACTGATGTTTCATAATTATTTCGTGGACATCATTGAAACATGAAACTAGCCCATGCCAACTCTTGATTTAAACCCCACCAACTACTCATTTCTTTCTTAACAAAGAGATGTTTCAATTTTTCTTTAGGACACAACACATAATATATCTTGTCTACATTTGGAAGATGTGGATATTGAAAAAGAAGGAAGTTTTCCCCACCTTCACACATCGATCGTGCACAATTGATTCCGTGTAATACCATTGTTGTCTCAATGGTTTCCACATTTTGACCCTATTATACACATTCATGTTTAAATTCTTTCATACACAAGCATGAACACACATAAAATTTGTTTTTCTATCTGAACGTTTATAGAATAATCCTGTGTTATTCGATGATTGAATGGAAGACCTGGAGAGTGATCATCAATAAAACTCCTTGTACAGTACATTCATTGTACTAAGTAGTTTCGTGCTGCTTACATGCATATTAACTAATTCATTTGTTGATTCAGGGTTACATTCTTATTTTTCTGAATTTGTAAAGATTTAGATGAATACTTTATGAATTGACGGATGTTCAGTGGCTCTTGTGGAAAGATCAGTTGGTCAAATATCAGAAAATGATGACATTTCTTGAAGAATTTTTGATGATTTCTATGCTCTACATCATCAAAAAGGGGGAGAGATAGTCAAGAAATGATCTATGGGAGAACTAATTTCAAGAAATGAAAGTTTTGTCAAAGTTCAAATTCAGAATATGATGGAGAAGTTATTTCAATAAATATGGTTTGGAGAACAACTAGTATTTGTTAAGGGGAGATTCTACAAGATTTGAAAGAGAAAGTTCAAAGAATTCGGAAAGTTTGTTGAAGATTTGCTGAAATTTTCTTTGTAGAATATTTGCTGAAGCAAAGTGAGTTAAATCTGGAGATAATTTTTTTTTTGAAGTCTGGAAGACTTTTATTACCTTGGGGGAGATTGTTAAAGATTTTTGAAGAAGATAATCACAGACTTTGGGGGACATTACAGAAGATCTGAAGACAAGTTCAATAGGGGTTGCATTTGAACACTCCTCCTGATATTCCAGTGGTTGATCTCAGACTCCCAATACCTTGAATTTATCCAATAACTTGAGCCTGTGTAGAAATATGGTCTTCATCTCCTCTTCCAGAAAGGGTTGCCTCAAAGTATTCCTCATTTGTCTGAGTATAGCTTCAGTAGGGGCAAGAGGTACTTGAGGTTCATTTGAGGTTCCTGCTTGGGCTTCGGCTGGGTTAGAAGGAAAGAAAGGTTTTGGTTCGGTCTCAGTGTTTATGTCAGGTAGGTTTTCAAAGTTAGGTTGCTCATCATGGTTTGGAATAGGTAAGTTGGTTTGGATAGATGGAATAGGTTGGCTAGATGGGATTGGATGGGTAGTTGGAACAGTTTGGCTAGATTGGATAAATTGGGTAGATGTGGCAGTTTGGGTAGGTTGGTCTTCTAGGCTAGATATGTTTATTGGTTGGTTGAAAGGTTTGGTAAGGTTTATTTCTTTGAAGGATGGTATTTCGGGTTGTTCACGGGTAGTTTCTGGAAGGTCATAAGTCACAGGACTCAGCTGGATATCTTCTTGAGAACATGCAAGGATGTCCAGTATACTCTCTTCACCTTCTCCCATTAACTCCCTTTCCTCCTCCTTGATCTTCCAAAAGTTATCATACTTCTCAGTAGCAGTTGCTTCATCATCAGAAGATAAGTCAATTGCATAGATTTCTTCCAGACTAGTAATCCTTAAAATCTCATCTCTTGTAGCAACCATGAGCTTTTCAACCAATGGTTCTACATCTTTGTTAACGTACAGGATTAACTCCCTACATTGTCCTTCACCCATATTCACCTGCTCATCACCACCAATATCAATCATCTCAGTATCCTCATCTCTAACTGATCCACCAAGAGCAAGTTCAGATTCTGTAGCAGTTCTTTGACGTTTGCTCATCTCCCCCTCATGGTCATGATCTGAATCATCATCATGTCTCTTTCTAGAACCTGCTTGGACTTTTCATGAATCCTGAATTGCTTTCGTCAACTCTTGAATATGTTGAATCATTTATGTCTTGAAAGCGTTAAACTCTGATACAGAAACTGATTCAGATGATACCTGAGATTGTTGAGCCCTTAACAAACTGACCAGATCAACATCAGATGTATCAGCGGGTGCCTGAGATAGAAACTTTGCGTACAACAGAGATTTCAGCTCCTCCACACTTAGCTCAACGGACTGAACTGATGGTGGTGGAGGTGGCTGAACAGGCTCCTCTACCGCTGGACCTTTCCCCTTTAGTAAACTTTTGACTTTGTCTAGCTCCTCCTCAAATTTAGTAGATAAGCTCTTAGTAATGCAATTTTCAACAGCGTTTAAGGCGCCATTGAGAAACTCCTTTCATAGAAAGTCGGGTAAGTTCACACCGGGGTCATTTAGACTTCCCGTTAACACAACTATTGAAGATTCAACAGTGTGGCCTGTTGTTTGTCCCGAAGGTGCTTAACAAGTTTGTAGAAGGGGGGGGGGGTGAATAAAAACACATAATTTAAAGTTTAATAAATTGTTTATTGATAAATCAAACATAATTTACAATTCTGTTGCGAAATAAGATTAACTAAAACTCAATCTAAACAAACTTAAGAAAATACTAAGATGGTTGCACAAGAATATAGATAATGGGAGATTAGAGAGTATAGAAACCAAGGGTTTCTATATTTTAGAAAGATGAAGGTTGGAGGTGCATGTATTCTCCAGATGGAGAAGTAATCTTTCTATTTATACCCTATGCATTAAATGCATGGCATGGCACTTTACACGTGTCCTTCAATGATTGGTAGAGAGAGTCTGACTTTGGGAGACATGCTTTCGACCATATCATGAACAGTGTAGTTGACAGAGTTGTTGTACGAATTGTGGCAGATACAGTTTTCAAGAGAAAAGAAGACCCGAAGATAATCGCCAAATTTTTTTTAATCTTGAATCCAAAGGGGGAGATTGTTGGATCATAAATTGTATTCAAGATTAAAGTTATTAATAGGGTTTAGTTTGAAATAGTGTTTAATACCTTAGGGGGTATTTTAGCTAATAGTTAGTAATTAATTAGGTAATATTAACCTAAGTATAAATAGGATTTATTTTCTAGAATTAGGTTAATTCTTGGGGTGTATCAAAATTAAGGGGAAGAGAAGGAGGCCGTATTTTCTCTATAAGCTGTAAACGAGGTATCTGTATTTACCAAGAACACACACACACGGTTTAACTGATTAATCAAGAGATCGTTGTTATGTTAATATGATTTTTAAATCTCTTGTTCATTATTGTGTGTGATTATTGTTTATCAACTAATATGGGTTAACAAGTGGTATCAGAGCCTGAGAATCAATAATTTTTTTTTGATAAAACAGTATTTTCGAAGACTTCACTGTGCAAAAATCGATTTCAAAGATTTGTGTGTTTTTGAAGTTAAAAATCATTGGAATAGGTGCATATACTGATATAGAACATTATTAGATAGCCCTATTGCACTTAAGAACACAAATCGAGTGACTTTTTGATGATTTCGTGAAGCTTTTGTTCTGAAAAGTCCAGTACTGTTTCATTAAGATTCAAACTGAAAAGTTGATTTTGGTCATTGATTTTTATTGGGATTCGTTAATATTATGTTTTTGGTTGATCTGCATGAGTTTTACACTGTGCTTTAATCGTTTTGATGTGCTTCTGGACTGAAAATCAAGCACAGGGACGTATACTGTGAAGAACTCGCAAGTTCCATGATGAACTCACAAGAACTATAATTTTTGCAGAGTGTTGAATATGGTTAAGTATAGAATTTGCTAGTCTCTTACCTACGAAAGCATAAGTTTCGCAGGGTGCTACATTAGACCAAGTATAAGTTTCGTAGGTACTTGAGTAGCGAAAAACCTTAGGTTTCGCTATGTTAGACTGAAATTGTATTCAAGATTAAATAAGGGTCATTGTTGTAATTAGTGTTTGTGTGTGAGTTGTAAATGAGCTTAGAAGGTTTGACCTTGCTTGGTCATGTTGACCTATATATAAGCAAGTCTTTGTGTTGTTTCTAAGAAAAGGGGTGAACAATTAAGTGTGTGAAAGTGAAGGTGTAAGCGTGGTATTGATTGAGAGAGTAAGAACACATAGTTGCACACCTTGAGAACACACACAAACACTCTATCTTGAAAGGTTTTTCACAAATAGGTATATGGTTTGATGTAATCTTTGTGATTAATAAACAAAAGTGTTTTGTGTAGATTTGTATGTGTTTATGCTAGTAATTCTTGGGCCACAATTGGTATCAGAGCCAAATCCAATTCAAAATCAAATTTTTTTTTTTGAGTCGTACTGTTCACTGTTACTATTCACGAAGTTCAAATCGATTTCGATTTTTAGTGGAAATTTCGAGTTGAAATTGGTCAGTTTATGATAGTGGAGTGAATTAGATCGAGTATGTATCGTTTATTTTGGAAATTGCACTATAATTGATCATCAATTTGATGATTTTGTGTGTTTTTGAGTTCACGAGTTAATATGCACTGTAAATCGAGTCAAAGTGTATAATTTTGTGTTTGTTATTGAAATTCTTGCATTGTAACTTGTTCGAGTATTGAATTTGAGGATTTCTGCAAAGTTTTGAAGCAATTGAAGAAGTTTTGAGTCGAAATTCGATGAAAAAGTGAAGAACACGCACGGAAATCTGAAGAACGCACTAGATCTGTAAAACGCGCAAGTTCGTCGATAGAACGCGCAAGCTGAAGAATCTCAATTTTGGCCAAAACGCGCAAGGCGTTGTTAGAGAGTTCTAGAAACTCGCTGGTCGAAGTCTGCGAGTTTGAAGAATTGAAAATTTTTTCTAAGGACGAAAACGCGCACGTAGTGGTTAGCGAGTTTTACAAACGCGCAAACCTCAAAACTCGCTAGGTTGCTGCTTACGAAAGTTCAGGATTCGCAGGATTCGTAATTGTTGAAAATTTTGACTAAGTGTAAGTTTCGCAGAATTCTTGTCTGTGAATTCTGAAGAACTCGCTAATCTTTGGCTTGCGAATTCCCTAAGTTTCGTGAGTAGTGCTTGAGAATCATTGTCTATCTTTAATCTAAAATTTTCACCAAGTACAGAATTCGCAGTTTTGTTAAAAGTGCTAACTCTTTCAGGTTGCGAAAGCTATTTTACGAAAGTTGAAAAGAAAAGTTCAAAATATTCAAAGTATAGGATTCGTAATTCAATAGACTGCGAATTCTTGCTTACAAATTTCTTTGTTGTTTGCGAATTCTACTTGTGAAAGTCCGTTTTCTAAATTTTATCTAAGTAAAGGATTTGTTGGACACTACCTTACGAATCCTTAAGGTTTCGTAGGCTACTGGTTGCGAACTTCTAAGTTTCGCAGACTGTGTTTTTGCGAATTCTAGGTTTGTTAATTTTGTGATCTGCGAATTCTAATTCATTCTGCTTGCGAATTTTGGTAGAATTTCTTTGTGTTTGCGAATCTATTTATGTGTTTCTTATTGTTTGCGAATTCCTCTGTGATTTCTACTGTTTGCGGAATCTGCACTTGAACTTTTTGGAAATTTATTTTTCTGAAACTGCTTGAGTGTAGTTTTTATCTGATTCTTGATTCTAAAGATCTTATTAGTTGATTCTCTTGGTACAGATAAGTTTGCTTACTAACCATACATCTAAAGATGTCGAACCAACTTCTCTCATTGGCCTCTCAGTCCAAACCTCCTGTTCTCTTGGCTAATGAGTATCAACAATGGAAGAAAAGAATGATTCAGTTTATGAATCACAAAAACAAAGATTATGTGGAATCAATCACTACTGGTACAGTAAATCCAATGATCACAGTTCCCGGTAAAGCTGCAACTGAAACCTCTCCGGAAATCCCTGACAGGTATGTTCCCAAACCGTATCAATACTTCACCGATAAGGAAAAGTATTTGTACAAGATAGATGAAGAGGCTCTCATTTATCTGACGATGGCCATCCCAAATGACATCTACAATCGGGTAGAAAGTCGAAATTCTGCTAAGGAAGTCTGGGATGAACTAGCAAGACAATTTGAGGGAAATGAATCCTCAATTCAAGCCAAGAAGAATTTGTGCATTAATGCCTATGAGGGATTTCATGCAAGGGAAGGAGAGACACTGTTTGATATCTACAACAGATATAACATCATTCTGAATGACCTGAGGAGGAACAATATCTCTAAATCTGATTCAGAGATAAACTATAAGTTCATCAAGAACCTGAATCCTGAATGGAAGAACTTTGCCATCAATCTTCAGATGTCAAAGATCATGGCTCTAGAAAACGTCACCGATATTTTTTCTACTCTTGCTCAGCATGAAGAAGAGGTGACAACTATCAACAATGAGTTCAAAAATCTGAAGGACTCTGTGGCTCTCATAGATGGCAAAGGAAAAATGTCAGGATCGAATTCTTAACAAGAATTAATTCTCAGAAACAATATCAAAGAAGTTTGCGGAATAACACTTTGATATTCAATAAAACAGTAAATCAATACAGAAAATATGAAGAACAAACTGTAAGCTTGTATTGAATGCTTTGAAGTTACAAGATTACACACTCAACCTCAATATTGATGAACAAGCTCACCAATACGAATTCTACTTCTCTAGAATTAGGATCTAAGTCTTGAGGTTGACTTTCTCTCTAAAAGAATGAATTCAAAAAATTCTCTCTCTTTTGTTCTCTTCTATCTATTCTATACATATACTAGTCAAAAGATAATTACAATAATTAAACAAATCTTCAGTATATCTTCCATGTATATCTCAAGGCTTCCATAAACTTCAGATTATCCAGCTGTCATTCTTTCCATCCGAATCTCTTAAGCAGCACTAACCATGTTCAGCAGCATTAACTTCTTCTAGCAGCATTAACTACTAAGCAGCACTAACCACTAGCAGTACTAACTAGCTAAGCAGTACTAACTTTGTTCAAGCAGCACTAACTTTGACTAGCAGTATTAATAGTACTAGCAGTAGTAACACTCAACAGTATTAACTTTTAAGTCTTCTAGCAGTAGTAACTTTGAACCAGCAGCATTAACCATACTTGATAAATTCTTCAGTTCCCAACAATCTCCCCCTAACTTGACTTTTAGGAAAAGAAGTCAAGTTCTTCAGAATTAATCTTCAAGATGCTTTCAACACCTCTGATTCAATTTCCCAAATTTGGATCTAAGCCCAAACTTCGATTTACAGTTCTTCTTACCACAATCTTGGCCATCTCTGAATCCTTTGTACAAACCAGTGTAGCTTTAAGCATCCCTTCTAACTTCTCCTTGCTATGCTCATAGATTTTGTCCACCAGGTAGTATTCTTGATAACAATTGTCAACAGTAATCATGTATACTCCACAGTTTTCAAACAGTATCCATTTGTCAATCTTCTTGAATATGAACTCATGCATATGATCTTTAATCCTATGGTGCACTTTTTCAGGCTCAAACATCATGCACAGGTATTCCAATGTCACTTTGAGAAGATTCTCTTCTGTCAGGATCGAATTCTCAACAAGAATTAATTCTCAGAAACAATATCAAAGAAGTTTGTGGAATAACACTTTGATATTCAATGAAAAAGTAAATCAATACAGAAAATATGAATAACAAACTGTAAGCTTGTATTGAATGCTTTGAAGTTACAAGATTACTCACTCAACCTCAATATTGATGAACAGGCTCACCAATACGAATTCTACTTCTCTAGAATTAGGATCTATGCCTTGAGGTTGTTTTTCTCTAAAAGAATGAAAACTAAAGTTATCTAACTATTCTAAACAATACAATATATATATTGAATACAAAGATAATTACAATAAATAAAATATCTTCAGTATATCTTCTATGTATATCTCTAAGCTTCCATGTATATCCTTTCATACGAATCTTCATCATATAAGCAGTATTAATCTTCAGCAGCATTAACTTCCTTCTAGCAGCATTAACTACTAAGCAGTACTAACCACTAGCAGTACTAACTAGCTAAGTAGTACTAACTTTGTTCAAGCAACACTAACTTTGACTAGCAGTATTAACTACTAGCAGTAGTAACACTCAGCAGTATTAACCTTTAAGTCTTCTAGCAGTATTAACTCTGAACCAGCAGCATTAACCATACTTGAGTTTTTCTTCAGTTCCCAACAATCTCCCCCTAACTTGACTTTTAGGAAGAGAAGTCAAGTTCTTCAGATTTTCTTCAAGATGCTCCCAAAACTCTATCTATGCCTAAATCCCAGTGTTTGCATCCAATCCCAAACTCTGATTGATGGTTCTTTGAATCAAGTATTTAGCCATTTCTGAATCTGGAACACACCTTAACTTTTTCTTCAGCATGGCATGTAGCTTCAATCTGCTATGATTATACACTCTATCCACTAGGAAGTATTAAGTGTGATTTAAATCCAAAGTCACTGTATATACTCCACTAATTTCATATAGAGTCCAACTGTTTACTGATTTGAAGACATCCTTGATCAAGTGCTTTACTTCTTCAGGTTTGAACATCATACACAGATACACCATTACCAGTTTTGTAATTGAAATCCCTGGAGCCTTTAGAATATCTGCATACAACTTCATTCCTATCTCAAACATCTCTTCAAGATCTGATCTAGAACATGTTCTGACAATTTTTGCCCATGTGTTGAACACTTCATACTTTTCATCCTTCCTTTTTAGCCTTATGTATTCCTTTCCATCCACTGTCAATATATCCCAGTGAATGACCTCAGGAGGCTTAACTCCTACAGGTTCTGCTGAAATTGGTTCAGGCACTTTGTCCATCACTACCATATACAAATTTACATCATCTGTGTTTGCTGGCTCTTTCAGTTTGGATGACTCAGTTGCTCCTTCTTCTTCAGCAGCCTTCTCAGCCTCTTCTTCAGATACTCTAGGCGTCTTGATTGGCTTTCTCCTTGCCATCATCTTGGTTCTCTTTAAAGTCTTTAGACTTTCTCCCAGAGTGGTCTCTTTCTTAGGGGGTGTTTCCTGCTCATCTGGAAATGGCTTTTGACAATCAAAGTCATTACTTTCTTTCATCCTCTTCTCCATCTCCACCCTAGCAGTTTCACTTCCTGAAGCTTTAACATCTCTGAATCATAGAGTTCTTTGATCTTCTCAAAAGACATTTTGGAGAACATCTCCTTTTTGACTCCTACAGCACCTTTGAGAAATATAATCATCTTGTTTCTCTCTTGGGTACCTAGGAATGTTTTTGAGGGTCTTCTCTTCTTTGCAACTGTTTTCACCACAGATTTCTTCATACTTGCAGCTTTCTTCTGTGCAATTTCAGTTGCCATACTCTGTTGATAAGCTTCATTCAGTTCAGCAGCTAGAGCTTTTGCCATTTCCCTGTCCTTTTCCATCTGAACTCTTTCTTCTTTTTCAATATCCTCCTGCATCTTTTTAGCTAGGGCTTCATCTGATTCAACCAACCTTTGCTTTTTGATTGGTTGATCAGATTCTACCATCTTTGCTTTTCCTTTATCTTTGCTCATTGCCTTCTTACTGTTATCTTTCTTGATCACTTCACCTTGTTCTTTTATGATTACACCTTTGGTCTTTGAAGTGACCTTGGGAGTATCATTCTTGGCTTTTAGTAAGGTTTCTGCAATCTCAAGATCTGTTAACACTTCTTTCACAGTTTCTGCTGCTTTATTAATGTCAGCAGTAGTAACTGTTTCTTCTTGCTGCTCCCCCTGAACATCAACTTTCTCTCCATCAAGCTCCCCCTTTCTTGTGGCTTCTTCCATGTTGATCTCCCCCTTTTTGGGAGCATCATCCTCAGTGGTCCTTCTCCTTAATTGGAATTGCTTTCTCTTCTTCCTTTGTACCAGACTAACCACCATCCTCTTCAGCTTAGCAATCTGTTCTTGTTGTGACAGAATTACTAGCTTCATTTCTTCAATTTCTTTGCCTTGTTTGAGAACATCTTGATTGATGTTCCCCATTGTTTCCATCAATTCATCGTACGTATATCTGTCCTCACCCTCTTCAGAAGTGTTACCCTTCTTTGAAGGATCATTGGATCTTTTATTTGTGGAAGTCTTCTGCCTTGCAGAGGCACTATCCACCCCTGTGGTTTCTTGGCACCAGGGACCTTCAAATGATTGCTCATTCAAAGTTGCCATGGGGGAGGTCTTATTGATGTTACCACTTTCCTCCTCTGTACTAGCAGGAGTAGTGGCAGCCTCATCACCCATATGCTCTACCTCCTCCTCAGAGAGCACCTCCTTTGGGTTGGGAGACACCCTTGTGGTTTCCCTTTGGATATTCTCTAGGGGAGAATTCTCCCTTAGAGGGCTTATAGGCTTAGTGGGTAATCGTACAAGAAGGGAAGGAGCCTTCTTTACCTGTTTTCTCTTGTAAGTTTGGGTGATGGGAGAGGTTGGTTTTTCAAGAAGGGACTGGGGAATTGATTTTGAGAGGGAAGGTTGGGCTTGGCTAGCAGTGGGTTGGTCTAATGGGGGCCTTGACCCTGCTGCCATACCTTCATTGGTTTGGGACACCACCATCATTGTAGAGAACAATGGGGTGTCAACTCCTTCAGAGTCCCCAGCAGATCTTCTCATATTTGAGAAAACCTTGCCTTTGGGGGGTTTAGGTACATATACCCCAACAAGTTGAGGTATATCCGTTAATTCATGACTAATAACTTCTTGAACAAACCTGGGATACATAAAAAAGCTCTTTTTGTTTCCCATGTTTGAGACAAGATCATTGAAAATCATTTTAGAAAAATTATACTTTCTGGCAGTGGCCAAGCACACCAAAGCATAAGCAATAGTGCTGCTGAACTCACTCCATCCAGTAGTCTTTTTGGATATACAATGCATAAGAGTATGGACAAAGAAACGCCATTGGGGTGAGAATTTTGCTTTAGAAAATTTGAAAACACCCAATGGGCCTCCATACCCCATTCTTGTAAGATTTGAAAACAGTTCATCGTTTGGGATAGAAGTTATACCAGAGGCATCGTCTAGACGTAGACTGATGCGAATAACCTCTTCAGTAACTGTTAGTGATTGATCACAGATTCTTGTCTTGATCATTTGCACACCATTTTCCACAACAATGGTTGCATTAGCCCAGAACTGCCTTTGATGCTCAATGTAGATTGTAGGGGATACAATAAGAGCATGAGCAATGTGGCTTGTTTTGAGGAAATCCACAATCTGATGAAATCCTGAAGCTTGCTTTGGCTTTTGTAGCATCGTAATCTCGTTGTGATCGTCGATGAAAGTCATGGATGCCATTGATCTTAGTGAAAAGCTTGCCTGAAAACTTCGAACTTGAGAGAGAAAAGGTTTTGAGCGCAAGAGAACAGTATGCAAAGAGTCGTTATGAACTTTTAGCCGGGCAAAGAGTATTTATAGTATTCGGAATATAAGCAGTATTAACCTAGAGCAGTATTAACTACTAGCAGTATTAACCACTAGCAGTATTAACCACTAGCAGTATTAACCACTAGCAGTATTAACCACTAGCAGTATTAACTACTAGCAGTATTAACCGAAAGCAGTATTAACTACTAGCAGTATTAACCACTAGCAGTATTAACCACTAGCAGTATTAACTACTAGCAGTATTAACCACTAGCAGTATTAACTACTAGCAGTATTAACTGAAAGCAGTATTAACTACTAGCAATATTAACTACTAGCAGTATTAACTACTAGCAGTATTAACTGAAAGCAGTATTAACTACACTTACTCCTTTTAAACTTGCTAAACACTGAGTACTGCTATGCATATCCTGAAAAAGAAGATTAGTAACACCAAGAATACTATACAGATATAAAACCACTTTTTGAGAAGGAGATTATTCAGAGTTTATCATTCCCACACTTGTTACCAAGAAAGTGAATCTACCCACATCAAAAGCTTTAGTGAATAGATCAGCAAACTGATTATCAGTGTGAACTTTGATAACTTGAATAAGTTTCTTTTCATTACAATCTCTTATAAAGTGATACCTGATTTCAATGTGCTTTGTCTTTGAGTGCTTGACTGGATTATTTACAATGCTAATAGCACTGCTGTTGTCAATAAAGATTGGAGTGTGTAGAAAGGTTACCCCATAATCCAACATTTGATTCTGAATCCATAAGACTTGAGAACAACAACTTGCAGCTGCTATGTACTCTGCCTCTGTTGTAGATGTGGATACTGTGGTTTGTTTCTTGCACTGCCATGAGACTAGTCTAGCACCCAAAAACTGACATCCTCCAGAAGTAGATTTTCTGTCCAAGTTTGCCCCACCTAGATCACTGTCTGAGTATGCTATTAGGTCAAAAGGTGAGTTATGAGGATACCAAAGTCCCAATCTGGGTTGCCCTTTGAGATATCTGAATATCCTCTTAACAGCTTGAAAGTGAGATTGCTTTGGCCTAACTTGAAATCTTGCACATACACAGACTGGAAACATTATATCTGGCCTTGATGCTGTGAGATACATGAGAGAGCCAATCATGGATCTATAATGATGCACATCCATATCCTCCCCCTCAAGATCTGCTGTGATCTGCTTGTGTGTTTCCATAGGTGTGCTGGCAGGTTTTGATTCTGAGAAACCAAACTTGGTTAGAATATCCTGCACATACTTGGATTGACATATGAAAATGCCATCTGACTTCTGTTGAACTTGGAGTCCAAGGAAGAAAGTAAGTTCCCCCATGGAACTCATTTTGAACCTTTGATGCATTAAATCCTCAAACTCCTTGCACATGTTGTTTCTTGTAGATCCAAAGATAATGTCATCAACATAGATTTGGACCAGCAAGATATCCTTCTTCTTTCTTTTGATAAATAGAGTCTTATCAATGACTCCTCTTTCAAAGTCATTTTCCAAGAGATAGGATGACAGAGTGTCATACCATGCTCTTGGAGCTTGATGTAGTCCATAAAGTGCTTTCTTTAATTTGTATACCCTGTCTGGATAGATTGGGTTTTCAAACCCTGGTGGTTGACATACATATACTTCTTCTTCAATTGATCCATAGAGAAAAGCACTTTTTACATCCATTTGATAGACTTTGAAGTTCATGTAAGAAGCATAGGCTAGGAATAGTCTGATTGCTTCTATCCTAGCCACAGGTGCAAAAACTTCTTCATAATCTATACCCTCTTCTTGAGTATAGCCTTGAGCCACCAGCCTTGCTTTGTTCCTTATGACAATACCTCTTTCATCTCTCTTGTTTCTGAAAATCCACTTTGTGCCAATTGCTCTGTGACATTTAGGAAGGTCTACTAGATCCCATACATCTTGTAGCTTGAACTGTAACAGTTCCTCTTGCATTGCTTCTATCCAGCTAGATTCTTTCATAGCATCATGTGCCTTTTTAGGCTCAAGCTGTGATAGAAAACAAGAAAGGACTGTATGCTGTTGATCTTGCATTTCTTGAAGCCTGCTTTGATGTCTAGTCATCATAGGAGAAGAGATATCTCCTATTACTAGCTGTGGAGGATGATTCTTTTGAACTCTGGTGTTATGACTAGGTTCTTCATTCAGTCCAGCCTCTAGATTAGAGTCATGCACCTCAACTGAAGTGTTTTCAGAAGCCACTTCTGATTCTTTATTTTCTTGAGTCTCCTCATCTCTAGTTTCTTCTTCACTTTGATTTGGTCCAGTAAATGATTCCTTTTCACAGTCTTCAACAGAATTCACTGTGGGTATGGGAAATATCACAGATTTAGATATACTTTCTGAGACTTGTGTGATACCTGATCCTCCACATCCTGTTCCTGTAGAATCATCACTACTGAAACCAAAAGAATTAGTTAGTGAATCAATGTCAAATAGCCACTGAGGTCCAGACCCAACAGGATTTGGTGTGTTCTCATTGCATTTGACATTGTCACTTTCTTCAATTATTCTAGAAGATGATTTAAAAACTCTGTAGGCCTTACTCTGAGATGAATATCCAACAAGAAATCCATCATCTGCTTTGCTATCAAACTTACCTAAGTGAGATTTGGTATTGAGAATTGTACAAGGACACCCAAAAGGTTTGAAGAAACCAATGAAAGGTTTTCTTTTATTTAAAAGCTCATATGGGGTCTTGTTCTTTTGCTTGACCACTAGAACTCTGTTTTGGACATAACAAGCAGTATTAACTGCTTCAGCCCAGAAGGTAATTGGCAATTTTGAATCAGCCAACAGAGATCTAGCAGCCTCTATTAGTGTTCTATTCCTCCTTTCAGCAATACCATTCTGTTGAGGAGTCCTAGGAGCACTATATTGCCTCTCAATACCTTTTTCTTCACAAAAGGTGTTTAGATCATGATTTTTAAACTCAGTTCCATTATCTGATCTAATGACTTTTACTCTTTGATTAGTTTGGTTTTCAATTCTTAGAATAAAGGATTTGATAAGACCACTTGTTTCATCCTTAGTCCTTAGAAAATATACCCAAGTAAATCTGGAGTAATCATCAACAATAACCAAGCAGTAAGATTTCTTGCCTATACTTATAACATTTGTAGGACCAAACAGATCCATATGCAATAACTGGAGACAAGTAGAAACATAATTTAACTCTTTGGTCTTATGAGAAGTTTTGTGTTGTTTGCCTTTAAGACAAGCAACACAATGATCATCACATGAAAAGACTTTTGAAGGTAACCCTCTTACAAGGTTATTTTTAACAAGATTGTTCATAGTCTTGAAATTCATGTGACACATCCTTCTGTGCCATAGAGAGGATTCATCTACAGAAGCTTTTGAAACAAGACAATTTAGAGATGAATCACTATCAACATTGTCCATATCAAGACAGTAAACATTGTCCTTCCTTGGAGTTCTAAGTAGTATCATGCTTTCATCAACTACCTTGAACCCTGGAGCAAGGATCATACACTCAGTATTTGTAAATAATATACTATGTTGTTTGTCACAAACCTGTGATACACTTAACAGGTTGTACTTTAATTGATCAACATAGTAGACATCCTCAAATGTCATCTTACCTTTGGTGACATTACCTTTTCCACTTATCTTACCACCAGTAAGATTATCTCCAAATGCAACATGTCCTCCATTGATATGTTTGAAATCCTGAAGGCATGACATGTTGCCTGTCATGTGCCTAGAGCAACCACTATCAACATGCCAAATGCTCTTTCCCTTGAGCTGTTGGTTGCCCTGCACATTAGATAAATCAATTAGTATGATTTAGGAACCCAAGCCAAAGTGGTCTTGGGTACCCCTTTCTCATCAAAGTACTTGCATTCTTTCTTGACAAGATTTTTAAAATCAGAACACTTAGTATTTGAATACTTTGTCAAGATTATTGGATTAGCAGCACTAATACTAGCAGTAGCACTATCTTTAGAAGTACTAACAGAGTTAGCAGTACTAACAGGTTTGGCAGTATTGCTTCTAGCAGTACTATCACTGTTAGCAGCACTATTTGTAGTAGCAGTACTAACAGTTTTAGTACATTTTGGAATCCACATCTTGACATTATCATCCACATTTTGTCCTTTCATGTGGCTTTTAGATTTAACAACTTTCTTAGCCACATGGTTCTTTTCTTTCTTCCTATAACCAAAGGATTTTTGAGTAGGTCTTTGAAAATTTATCCTTTGGTTCATAGGATTAAAGTAACAGTATTTGGCAATGTGGTTCAGCTTTCCACAGATAAAACAGGGTTTTGGTCTATTAATAATTTTTTTTAGATCAACCCCTTGTTTTTGTGCCCAATGATTGTTCCAGTTTCTCTGATTTCCCCTTGGTTTATCATGTTTTTGGGGCTCAAATTTATTGCATACACATTGTTTGCAAGGAATAGGGTTCACAACAGTGGTCTGCTTATAGTGAACCTTCTTGTTCTTTCCCTCAGTCTTTTCTATTTCTTTGGACTTGATCCAGTGCTTTCCACATCCCTCATTGGTGATAATGTGATTTTCTTTAGGAATCTCACCACTCACAGTATTGTCCTTATCCTTGACAACTTCTTTCTCAGTTTTATCCTTAACAACCACTTCATCTAAGGGATCTATTTCAGTGGCTCCCTTAGGTAAATCCTTCCTATCCTTTGTTTCTAACAACTCTGAACTAGGAGGGATGTAGTTGTTGTTATAGGGTGGTGGTGTGGTATTGTACCCTATACCTCTTCTCAGTTTATCATGAATCTGAGTTTGTAACAAAGAATCCATTGCTTTGGAAGCATTAGAAAACTTTTCTACATCAAGTTTGACTTTAGCTAGCTCTCCTCTTAGCTTTTCACTTTCTTCTTTAGATCTGGTCAGTTGAAGCTCTAAGTCATTCTTCTCCCACTTCCAGTAATTTGTGTCATAAGAGTGTTGAAGCTCATTAGCTTGAAAACCCTTAATCTGTTCTTCAAATCTCTCAACAATCCTCACATAATCTTTTATGTCTTTTTCCAATCTCTTAAGGTCATCACTCATGTTCTGGTTGTGATCCCTATACCTTTTAACAGTGTTAATGCAATTTTGAGAGCAAAGATTTGAAGTTACCTCTGTAGGGAGACCAGACACCTCTGCCATTAGAGCTTGATTCTGAATAGCCTCTTCAGCTTGATCACTCCAATCAAACCCCATACCTTGTTGAGAGACAAGGGCTTGTGCAGAGTTTCTGTTGAAGCTTCCAGATTGAGCTTGTTGGTGGTTGTTATTCTGAGACATTCCACTTCTGCATTCTCTAGCAAAGTGTCCCTTTAGATGGCATTTGTAACATTCCACCTTGGACTTGTCAAATCCTGCTCCATCTTCTCTTCTTTGGGAGAAGTTGTTCCTCCCAGTTCTTTTGATGAACTTTTTAACTCTCATGGAGAGCATGGCCATCTGCCATTTAATATCCATCTCTTCAAGATCATCTGGATTGAGTTGTTCCAAGTCATCATTAATGAGAGAAGAGTTTCCATGACTTGCCAGAAAGGCCTCAAACACAGTTTCAGTGCCTTTCTCTTGGTTTGTTCCATTGGCAGTACTAACTGATTCAAGGTTGGAAGTAGAATCAGTTGATGCTGAAAGGAGTGCAGCATTGTGAACATACCCAGAAGGCCTCTTTTTAGCCTCTACCTCAGATTCAAAAACTCTTAGATCATTATAAAGATCATCAAGTTCCTTTTCTTCCAGTTGATCATTTTGTCTGAAAGACACAGTATACATGGTCCATTCATCACTCAAGGACCTCAGAAACTTTCTGTTCAGATCATCTTGATCAATTTGTACTCCCACTGTAGCTAGTTCACCAATAAGTTTGTTGAACCTGTCAAAAGTTTGAGTCATGGACTCATTCTTGGTTGACATAAAGTTCTCATATTGTTGCTTCAGAATGGCTTTCTGATTTCTCTTGGTACTTTTGGTACCAGAGAATCTCTTCTCCAGAGCATTCCAGAGCATCTCTGCATCAGTGCAGTTACCGAACTGATGTTGATATTCATTGGGAATAGCCAAGAGCAAGGTGCTCAAGGCTTTCATCTCTGTCTGTCTGATCTTTCTTTCTGCATCAGTTTTTGGTGGAGTTCTCTTTCCATCTGCACCAATCTTTCCTGCTTCAGAAGGACCATTCTCTATGATGTCCCACATAGAATAGTCAGTGAGGAGTATGTACTGCTTGATTCTGATCTTCCACATATCGAATTCATTGGGTCTAAGCATTGGAACCTTTGAGACCAAAGTACTGCTTGATTCTGCAAGATTTTCCATGATGAATAGTTGTTTCTGAGAAATCAGGCTCTGATACCACTTGTCAGGATCGAATTCTCAACAAGAATTAATTCTCAGAAACAATATCAAAGAAGTTTGCGGAATAACACTTTGATATTCAATGAAAAAGTAAATCAATACAGAAAATATGAATAACAAACTGTAAGCTTGTATTGAATGCTTTGAAGTTACAAGATTACTCACTCAACCTCAATATTGATGAACAGGATCACCAATACGAATTCTACTTCTCTAGAATTAGGATCTATGCCTTGAGGTTGTTTTTCTCTAAAAGAATGAAAACTAAAGTTATCTAACTATTCTAAACAATACAATATATATACTGAATACAAAGATAATTACAATAAATAAAATATCTTCAGTATATCTTCTATGTATATCTCTAAGCTTCCATGTATATCCTTTCATACGAATCTTCATCATATAAGCAGTATTAATCTTCAGCAGCATTAACTTCCTTCTAGCAGCATTAACTACTAAGCAGTACTAACCACTAGCAGTACTAACTAGCTAAGTAGTTCACTTTGTTCAAGCAGCACTAACTTTGACTAGCAGTATTAACTACTAGCAGTAGTAACACTCAGCAGTATTAACGTTTAAGTCTTCTAGCAGTATTAACTCTGAACCAGCAGCATTAACCATACTTGAGTTTTTCTTCAGTTCCCAACATCTTCAGTACCTTTCAACACATGTTCATAAAGTTTCATCCCAACTTTATATAGTTCTTCCATATCAGCTCTTGAACAACTTCTGATGACTTTCCCCCATGTTGAATAAGCTTCAAATGAACCATCAGCTCTCTTGATTCTGAAGAAATTCTTTCCATTGTCTCTCAAAATATCCCAGAAGATGATCTCTGGAGCTTGCATAGAGACTGGAATAGCTTTCAAAGGTTCCACTATTGTCATGTACGGATCCATACTTTCATCTGTTTGCTTAGTGACCTGCTCTGGACTCTGTACTGGCTCTGTTGGGGATGTGACTGAAGGTTCTGCTTCCTTTTCAGTTTCTTCCACCCTAGGCCTTTTCAACTGCCTTTTTGGAGCAATTGATTTCACTCTTTTTCCAGACTTGGCTTCTATACCAACATTTCCAGGTTCTTCCTTCTTCTCTTCTGCTTCTTCTTTGGAAGGTGTGGTTTCCTCAGGGAATGGTTGTTGGATGTTGAGATCATGTCTCTCTTTCATCCTTCTCTCAGCCTCCTACCTTTGTGCTGAATCCCCTTGAAGCTTGGCCATTTCCTTGTTATACAACTCTTCAATCTGAGAGAATGCCATGTGGGTAAACATCTCCCCCTTAACACCAATTGCACCTTTCAAAAAGTTTATCATTTTTCTTCTTTCCTGATTGGCCAAAAATGTCTTGGAGGGTTGTCTTTTCTGCTTTTGTTTCTGAATTGGCATCTTCTTAACTTGGATTTTCTTGGCCTGAGTTGCTGTCTGAGCTGCTTCTTTCAAACTCTTTTGGTATTCTGCATTTAACTTCTTGGCCATTATCCTTGCAAGCTCTCTATCAGTTTCTGTTTGAAATTGCTCCTCTTTTTCCATTTGCTCTTGAAGCTGCTTTGCCATCTCCTCATCCATTTCAATCTGACTCCTCTTCTTTGAAGGTTGTTCAGGTTCAATCATCTTTCCTTTTCCTTTTTCTTTGTTCATTGGCTTCTTACTGTTATCTTTCTTGCTCACTTCTCCTTTGGCCTTTTGAGTAGCCTTAGGAGTGTCATTCTTTGCTTTTACTAAAGTCTCTGCTATCTCCATTTCTTCCACAGAGAGCCCTATTTCTGCTGCTTCAGTTTCTGCTGCTACTTTTACTTCAGCAGCAGTAACTGTTTCTGTTTCCATCTCTTCCTCTGTCTCCCCCTCAACTTCAGCTTTCTTTTCAACAGTTTCCCCTTCATGCTTCTCCCCCTTGTTGAAAGAATCTTGAACTTTGTACCTCTTTTTGAGTACAAACTGTTTCCTTCTTTTCTTTTGAACCAGCCTGGTCACCATCTTCTTCAATTTTTCAATCTGGACTTGTTGTGACAGGATCACCAGCTTCATCTCCTCTATTTCTTTTCCTTGTTTCAGAACATCTAGGTTGATGTTACCCATTGCCTCCATCAATTCATCATAGTTATATCTGTCCTCACCTTCTCCAGGAGTGTTACCCTCCTTTGAAGGATCATTGGATCTTTTAGTAGTGGAAGTCTTCTGCCTAGTAGAAGCACTATCCACCCCTGTGGTTTCTTGGCACCAGGGACCTTCAAATGATTGCTCATTTAAAGTTGCCATGGGGGAGGTCTTATTGATGTTACCACTTTCCTTCTCTGTGCTAGCAGGAGTAGTGGCAGCCTCATCACCCATATGCTCTACCTCCTCCTCAGAGAGCACCTCCTTTGGGTTGGGAGACACCCTTGTGGATTCCCTTTGAATATTCTCTACTGGAGAATGCTCCAATAGAGGGCTTAAAGGCTTGGGGGATGATGGTACAAGAAGGGAAGGAGCCTTCTTTACCTGTTTCCTCTTGTAAGTTTGGGTGATAGGAGAGGTTTGTTTTTCAAGAAGGGACTGGGGAATTGATTTTGAGAGGGAAGGTTGGGCTTGACTAGCAGTGGGTTGGTCTAATGGGGGCCTTGACCCTGCTGCCATACCTTCATTGATTTGGGACACCACCATCATTGTAGAGAACAATGGGGTGTCAACTTCTTCAGAGTCCCCAACAGATCTTCTCATATTTGAGAAAACCTTGCCTTTGGGGGGTTTAGGTACATATACCCCAACAGGTTGAGGTATATCCGTCAATTCATGAGTAATAACTTCTTGAACAAACCTGAGATACATAAAGAAGCTCTTTTTGTTTCCCATGTTTGAGACAAGATCACTGAAAATCATTTTAGAAAAATTATACTTTCTGGCAGTGGCCAAGCACACCAAAGCATAAGCAATAGTGCTGCTGAACTCACTCCATCCAGTAGTCTTTTTGGAGATACAATGCATAAGAGTATGGACAAAGAAACGCCATTGGGGTGAAAATTTTGCTTTAGAGAATTTGAAAACTCCCAATGGGCCTCCATACCCCATTCTTGTAAGATTTGAGAACAGTTCATCATTTGGGATAGAGGTTATACCAGAGGCATCGTCTAGACGTAGACTGATGCGAATAACCTCTTCAGTAACCGTGAGTGAGTGATCACAGATTCTTGTCTTGATCATCTGCACACCATTCTCAACAACAATGGTTGCATTAGCCCAGAACTGCCTTTGATGCTCGATATAGATTGTAGGGGATACAATAAGAGCATGAGCAATGTGGCTTGACTTGAGGAAATCCACAATCTGATGAAATCCTGCAGCTTGCTTTGGTTTTTGTAGCATCGCAATCTCATTGTGCTCGTCAATGAAAGTCATTGATGCCATTGATCTTAGTGAAAAGCTTGCCTGAAGACTTCGAACTTGAGAGAGAAAAGGTTTAGAGCACAAGAGAACAGTATGCAAAGAGTCGTTATGAACTTTTAGGCGGGCAAAGAGTATTTATAGTATTCGGAACATAAGCAGTATTAACCTAGAGCAGCATTAACTACTAGCAGTATTAACTAACTAGCAGTATTAACTGAAAGCAGTATTAACTACTAGCAGTATTAACTACTAGCAGTATTAACTGGAAGCAGTATTAACTACTAGCAGTATTAACTGGAAGCAGTATTAACTACTAGCAGTATTAACTGAAAGCAGTATTAACTACTAGCAGTATTAACTACTAGCAGTATTAACTGAAAGCAGTATTAACCACTAGCAGTATTAACTGAAAGCAGTATTAACCACTAGCAGTATTAACTGAAAGCAGTATTAACCACTAGCAGTATTAACTGAAAGCAGTATTAACCACTAGCAGTATTAACTACTCTTACACTTTTTGACACCATCCTTTTTCTCTTACTACTTTGTTCATCCCCTGATCCTTTTTCTTCTTGATCCTTCATGATCATTATTCCCTCTGGAGTATTTCTAACTTCAACCTTCTGCTGGATCAAAAGTAACATGTCCTTCATCAAATCTTTTAAGGAATTTGAAGGCAGTCCATGTTCCTTGTTATGTGCCAAGAGCAACCATTTTCTTCATTCAGAATGCTCTTCCTCTTGAGCTTTTGATTGCCCTGCACACTTGATAAATCAGTTAGTCTTGGTGGGAACCCAAGCCAAAGTGGTCTTGGGTTGTCCTTTCTCATCAATATAATCTGTTAGTTTAGTCTGGATGAGTTGTTTAGGAATCTCATGACTGGAATACTTTGTCAAGATTATAGGTTTGGCTGCATTACTACTAGAAGCAGCACTAGCCTTGTTAGCAGCACTAACTTGGTTAGCAGTACTAATCAAGTTAGCAGCACTATTCTTGTTAGCAGTACTATCTCGGATAGCAGTACTAACAGGTTTCTTTGCAATTGGAACCCAAACTTGAACAAGTTTGTTTGCTTTCTTTGTCTTTAAGTTACTCCTTTGTTTATTTGAAGTATTTTTCTTAGTTTTAGCAAACTTGTTTTGAACATGAGACTTTTTAGGTGCTCTGTTCTCAGCCATTTGATTCCTTCCTTGCTTCCTATAACCAAAGGAGTTTTGAGTTTGTCTTTGAAAATTAACTCTTTGGTTGATAGGATTGAAATAACAGTATTTGGCAACATGATTAAGCTTTCCACAGATAAAACAAGGTTTTGGTCTATTGATTTTACTCAGATCAACCCCTTGTTTTTGTGCCCACTGATTATTCCAGTTTCTCTGATTTCCCCTTGGTTTATCATGTTTTTGGGGCTCAGATTTATTACAAGAACACTGTTTACAAGGGACAGGATTCACAACTGTGGTTTGCTTATAATGGATCTTCTCAGACTTTCCCTCAGTCTTTTCTATGTCCTTAGACTTGATCCAAGCCTTTCCACATCCCTCATTGGTGATAATGTGATTTTCTAGAAGAATCTCACCACTCACAGTGTTCTTTTTACTCTTATCATTAGAGTTCTCTTCTTCAGAGTCTGTTTCAACCACCACTTTGTCTAATGGATCTACCTTAGTGGCTTCATAAGACAATTCCTTCCTATTCTTGGTCTCTAGCAAGTTTGATATAGGAGGGATGTAATTGTTGTTGTATGGTGGTGGTGTGGTGTTATAGCCTATTCCTCTTCTAAGTTTATCATGGATTTGAGTTTGGAGCAAAGAGTCCATTGCTTTAGAAGCATTGGAAAATTTCTCAATATCCAGCTTGGCTTTCTCAAACTCACTCTTTATCTTCTCATTCTCCTCTTTAGACTTTTTCAGCTGAAGTTCTAGGTCATTCTTCTCCCACTTCCAGTAATTTGTATCATAAGAATGTTGAAGTTCATTGGCTTGGAAAACTTTGATCTGTTCCTCAAAACTCTCAACAATTCTTACATAGTCTTTTATATCTCTCTCTAATCTTTTAAGGTCATCACTCATTGTCTGGTTGTGATCCCTGTACCTTTTAACAGTTTCCATACAAGTTTTAGAGCAAAGATTTGACATTACCTCTGTGGGGATTTCTGTGCTTGAAGAATCTGAAACTTTAGCCATGATGATTTTTGATTTCAAGGAAGAATGATGATTGCAGGTTTCTGAGAATACTTGCTCTGATACCACTTGTTTCATCCTTAGTCCTTAGAAAATATACCTAAGTAAATCTGGAGTAATCATCAACAATAACCAAGCAGTAAGATTTTCCATGATGAATAACTGTTTCTGTGAGAGTTAGGCTCTGATACCACTTGTCAGGATCGAATTCTTAACAATAATTAATTCTCAGAAACAATATCAAAGAAGTTTGCGGAATAACACTTTGATATTCAATAAAACAGTAAATCAATACAGAAAATATGAAGAACAAACTGTAAGCTTGTATTGAATGCTTTGAAGTTACAAGATTACTCACTCAACCTCAATATTGATGAACAAGCTCACCAATACGAATTCTACTTCTCTAGAATTAGGATCTAAGTCTTGAGGTTGACTTTCTCTCTAAAAGAATGAATTCAAAAAATTCTCTCTCTTTTGTTCTCTTCTATCTATTCTATACATATACTAGTCAAAAGATAATTACAATAATTAAACAAATCTTTAGTATATCTTCCATGTATATCTCAAGGCTTCCATAAACTTCAGATTATCCAGCTGTCATTCTTTCCATCCGAATCTCTTAAGCAGCACTAACCATGTTCAGCAGCATTAACTTCTTCTAGCAGCATTAACTACTAAGCAACACTAACCACTAGCAGTACTAACTAGCTAAGCAGTACTAACTTTGTTCAAGCAGCACTAACTTTGACTAGCAGTATTAATAGTACTAGCAGTAGTAACACTCAGCAGTATTAACTTTTAAGTCTTCTAGCAGTAGTAACTTTGAACCAGCAGCATTAACCATACTTGATAAATTCTTCAGTTCCCAACAAAAAAGTTCAAGTTCTGGTGCTGTATCTGCTACAAGGTCAAAGAAGAAAGTGTCTAAAGCTTTCGTTACGGAGGTTTCTGAGTCCGATTCTTCTTCAAGTGATGAAGAACTGGAGATTGATTCTGATGATGATATACAGAAGTTCTGTGAAAACTTGGCCATGATAACTCGTCAATTGAAGAAGAGCTTTGGCAAGAAAAAGTACTACTCAAAGCCAAAGTACGAATGGCACAAGAAAGAGAAGTCTGAAATGAGATACAAGCCAAGGCATGGAAGGAGAGAGGAAAGACGAGAAGACAGGAAGGATGATAGAAGAGAAGATAAGAGAGAGGAGAAGAAAGAAGAAAGAAAGGATGAACCGGGTAGGTGCTACAACTGTGGCAAATTTGGGCACTTCTCTAGAGATTGCAAGTTCAAGAAAGTAAAGAACTCAGAATACTATGCAAGGAGGTCACTCATTGCTAAGAAATATGAAGAGGGAAAGGTGCTTATGGCTGAAGAAGAAAATTGGTTGTTCCAAAGTTCTGATGACGAGGAGCAGGCGCACTTCACCCAAGTATCCTACATGGCAAAACTGGATGGTGACGATGAAGCTTCTGAGGCACATTCCGAAGATGCAAACTCTGAGGTAAGTGATAATTCTGAACTTATTGAATCTCTGATGGCCCAAATACACAATATGAAAGATGAATTTGCTTTATTGAAAGGTAAACTTAGCTCCGCACATCAATCAGTCTTAAGTTTTCACGATGAAAACGCTTTACTGAAAGTTGTTGTGGAAGAAAAAGAAAAAGAGAAACAAAGTTTAAAAGCTAAAAAAGAATCTTTAAAAGGAAAAATATCTGGTTTAGAAAAGGATCTTGTGAATATCAATGCTGAAAAAGGTGAGTTGAAAATTAAATTCGATGTATGTTTTCAAGAACGAAATGAAGCTTACACCAAGATCAAGCAATTGGAAGATATTAATATGAAATGAGGTTAGACTGAGCAAACATTAAATCTGTTGACCAATAAACTCCAAGATGAAAGGTTTTATAAACTTAAACCAGGTGTGGGTTTGCCAGTTAACGATGTTTTGAAAAAGGCACCGGAGCACTTGTATAATTTTGATAAACTTGGCTCCACAATCAGACTCATTCCTAACATTCATGCAACCTTTGTTGAATCAAGTACTTCTAAACCTTTTACAGAGACCAAAGGTAAAGAAGAAATGGGAGAAAATAAGTCTTGTGACACTGATTCTCAAAATTCTTTTAAATCAGTTGGTTTTAAATATAGTGATTTGAACAAAAGCTATGAGAATCGAAAAATCGAATTGGCTGAGTTTGATTCACTATTTACCACATCGTCAAAAGAATCAGTCAGCAATGACACGGTTCCATCTGAGACTGCATGGAAATATGATGAGTAAGAATCGGATGTTGACCCATCAACTATACCATCGGTCTCAAATCCCATTGCTTCTAAACCTTTACTTGTTGAAGAGGCTGAAGAAGAAACTGTCATCACGAATAGATCTTGTTTTAAAAATGACAAAAAGGAGTTTATTGAGAACATGACTGAAGAAATGTTTTCTGAAATAATGAATACTTCAGACTCTGATCCAGTTTCTATTTTAAATGAGTCAAGTTCTGTGAGTGATCATACATCTGAATTGATGAAACAAATTGATTCATTGCAACAGTCTCTTGAAGAGATCGAAGATGAAAACTTTGATCAAAAATTTAAACTTGAAAAATCTTTGAAAGATAATCAAGAGCTTTGTACAGAGATCAATGATTTAAAAATTACTCTGTTTAATAATGTTTCAAATAACAAACATATTTTTAATGATCCAAGCTGGAAGGTAAGAACAAATCCAGAATTTGATGCTCCTGCAAAACCTTTAGTTATTTACTCTGATTGTCCTAAATATCCACCTAGTATTTTTGAGAAGGGTGAGACTTCAAGTAACTCAAGAAAAGAATCACCTTCTAAGATAGAGACTAACAAGGTTCCTGTTTCTGTTTCAGATATAAAAGGAAATGGAGTTGGGAGGAGTAAGAAGAATAAAACTGCTAGTTTGAATAAAAATGCTAGTTTGACTTTTTGTGAACCTTCTGTTACAAACAGTTGTCCTACAGACAGTGATATTTTGAAAAGCAATTCTTTTGATAGACAGGAATGTCAGATTTATTCCGATAAATCTAAATTTATGACATTTGCTAGAAAGAATCTATATTGCAAACACTACTGGGATAACTCTTTCAAATACTACTCCACTCCTAAGTCCAAAAAGATAAAAAGAAAAGCTAAACTTAATCTTAAGTCTAATTCTTTCACACAACCCAAAGTGTTTCGTGCTAAGGTTACCAATCCTAGATCTAAAAAGCATTTGCAGGAATTAAATGTTAAAATGGTTTGGAAATGGGTTCCAAAACCCCTATATGAATGGAGAGTAAAAGTTAAACCTGCTGATATTCCTGAATTGCTTGAAGCTAAACGCGAAGGACCCATCTTGATATGGGTACCTAAGCAAAACTAATTGTCTCTTTTGCAGGCCTGTCGATTGTGGGTGATAGATTCCGGATGTTCACGCCACATGACAGGATTCAAACACCTCTCACATAACTATGTGGAGGAGCCTGCCGGAGCAGTTCGTTTTGCAAATTCGGAAGTAGAAGGACACGTCAGAAGATATGGAATGTTGGATAATAGAGTTGTGAAGATTCAAAGGGTGCTATATGTTGATGGACTTGATCATAATTTGTTTAGCACCAGTCACTTTTGTGACATGAAATATTAAGTTCGCTTCACAACAACTCATTGTTATCTTGAGGATCCAGATGGTTACGAAGTCTTCAAAGCTGAACGCCATGGAAATCTATATTATGTTGATTTTCCTACACTGTCTGCCACACGTCCAGTATGCCTATTATCCAAATAAACTAAAACACAATCGTTGACGTGGCATCGCCACTTGTCTCATCAGAATTTCCGATCAATAGCTAAGCTACAGAGACAAGGTCTGGTCTAAGGTCTACCAGAAATGAGGTTTGAAAAAGACTCACTATGTTCTGCATGTGAGATGGGCAAAATGAAGTGTTAGCGCACAGATCTATTGGATTCAAGATCATTCAATCTGAAGTTTGTAATCTGAAGCTAACGCTGAAAAGTCGCTCTCAAGATTAGTCTAATGTTAGGTTTGTAATAATTGTCAAAGTTAATTATTGTGTTATTTATAGTATTTTATTGTATTCCTAAATATCTTATAAATAGATATTAGGATATTATATTAGATATTAAGTTTAGATAATATATTTTCTTTTAGATAATATCTTAGTTAGATATTATGTTAGGTTGTTAGGTGAGAAATCAAGATATCTTACAACTCAGAAAACAGATCAATCAACCAAACACTGTTCACGAGAGAGAAAAACATAGAGAGCTTCAAGAGATCAAATCCTGTAATCTTGCGCCACCTTTGTCTCACGCAAATATTTCGCGCAAATCTCAGATCACAAGTTCGCTGTCACCTTTGCGCCAACACCTCATAGACGCAAAGTTGATTTCTGCGCCAACTCCTTGTAGCGCAAACCATCTTTTGCGCCAGCGCCTTCTAGCGCAAAGTGTTACTTCGCGCCACCTACACCTCACGCAAAACTCTTTTGCGCCAGCCACCTTTAGCGCAAAGTTTGTCTTTTGCGCCATTACCAGACTTGGTCTTTTTCAATCAGAATGACTTCAAGAGAAGCTCTAGCAATCGGAACTGACACAAAGCCATCATTACTCTTCAGGGGAGACTATGAGCAGTGGAAAGATCAGTTCATGGAATTCATTGAAAGACATGATTTGGTTGTTTTAATCAGGAAATCCTTAGAAGGAGTTATGGCACCTGTTTGGAGGACTCCTCTAGAGAGAACTGATGAGCAACTGTGTGTCCCTGTGATTAACGATTCAATCAAATAAAAAAATAAGCAACACGATTATACAAACCTGATATTGATTTATCAATTGAATCAAATGATTACAAGTGTTGAATGAAGAAATCGATCAAGCTTTCTCTCTGTATTCTCTCTATTGCCTCTGCTTTTTGTCTCAATCTCTCTGTATATGGCACACCACACCAACAACACACTCAAAAACCTAATTAACACTAATAAACTAATTCATACCTAAAACCCATTTTAAGGAAAAGGACTAAAAACGAAAATACGAAAACAAACTTTGACAATTTATTACAAAGGACCTTAGACTCTTTGTTGAGAGTCGATTTTATCAGCTTTAACTTCAGATTTCCATCTTCAGATAATGATGATCTTGAATCCAATAAAACTGTGCTTTAACAATCTCCCCCTTTGGATCAAGATCATTACTAAAAAGATTTAGCAATTCAATCCTTCTCTTTAAGCTCAGAAGATGCAATCTCCCTCTTTGTCTTTAGAAAATAGCAATCTCCCCAAACGATGAGAATAAAATCTCTTAGAAAGAAATTATCTCCAGTATCAGCTCCGAATGCTTTAGCAAATCATCTTCAAAGAAAATTTCTTCAATTTAGCATATCTTCAGAAATTCTTTCAAAAACTTGTGTTGTCTTCATTTCTTGGTTGACGCTTCTCCCCCTTTTTGATGAAAAGAACAAAGAATTCATCAAAACTTTTCTTCAAGAAATGTCTTCCACCACCGATCTTGCAAACAGAACCACTGATTATCCGTCAATTCATAAACATGTTCATCGAGATCTTTGCAAATCCAGACAAAATAGAAAGGTAACACCTGAATCAACAAATGAACTAGTTAAAAATTGCATGTTAGTAACACGAAGTCACTGTGTGTAACAAGTACACAATATAAAGTAGCTTTTATGATGTTCACTCCCCCCTGGGCTTCCATTCAATCATCAAAACACTACAAAGGCACTTTCTATGAATGTTATGACAAAGAAACAAATTCTTTGTGTGTCCGTGCAAGTGATAGAAATAATTAAGCATATGATGATTGCTTATAAGGATCAAAAAGTGTAAACCACTGAGACAACAGTTAGTTAAACACAGACTCAATGTGCATAATTGAAGTATGAAGGTGGGGCAGACTTCCTTCTTTTCAATATCCAGATTTTTCAAATGAAACATCTTCTTGTTGAGAAGAAAATGAGTGGTAGGTGGGGTAATGACAAGAGTTGGCATGGGCTAGTTGCCTGTTTCAATAATGTTCACGAAGAAGTTTTGAAACATTAGTAATGTGGTTGCCCGACTCAGAAAGTAGTTGGTGCAGAGTTTAATATTCTTTTACTCTGTTCTCTCACCCTCTTTCTTTTTATCATTAAGCTCACAGCTAACCAAACTCTCTTTTACAATTTATCTCATCACACATCCCACACTCATTTCGTTTGACTCCTTACACTCAATTACTAAGGATTAACTTCTTAGGTAAGAGACACTGGTTAACGTGAATCCATAGAAGTTCAGTTAAGTCATAGCACACTGATCCCATGTTATCCTATAAAGCATATGATGCTCAGATGGTTTAACTTTAGTAGTTAAAGTGCATAGATGAAGTAGAAAACATTTAAAATCACACTTCCAATTCAAGAAATCTGTTTGAGAATCGGGAAGTGGTTTGAACATTTAAGAACATGTTTTCTTATGATTGAAAGTTGTCCTTCTTTCAACCATAAATGAGATGAAGATAAGCAATTATACCTTTTGAATGCAGTCTTACATCTCACGAAGTCAAGCTTAAAGTCATAAAGATATGATCTTGTAAGCATTTCTCAATCTGCAAAAGTCTAAAGGTCTAGTCAAAGCAACTTTATTCACAAGAATTGAAATGACATAAAGCAGTAAAACAATTAAACTACGATTTCTGATCAGAAGTAATCAGAAGTCTTTGCCTTTACTCCTTTGACTTTTACGCTCCCCCTAAAATCATGCATCACTAACAAGTTATCAGTAAACACAATGCATTTAAATATGCTCCCCCTCAAAATAACATTGATCATCAATGAAATACTTCTCACACTCCCCTTAGATCATGAACAAACTATTAAAGAGCGGATATCTTGCGGAATTAATAAAAAAGAAATGATGAAAAGACACAATAAAAAAAACTTTAATAGGTAACCACCGATTAGGTCTTAAGATTTAGCATACCAAGCCTAGAGACAAGAAAATTGAATCTCTTTTCGTCTAAGGGTTTGGTAAACAAATCTGCAAGCTGATAATCAGTTTTTATAAAGTAAAGTTCAATTGTTCCTTTTTCTACATTATCTTTTATAAAGTGATACCTGACATCTATGTGTTTGGTCTTAGTATGCTGAACATGATTAGCTGTAATTGCGATAGCGATCTTAGAATCACAATAGATCGGAATTCTATTGAAATGAAACCCATAGTCTCGCAGTTGTGTTCTCATCCACAAGACCTGAGAACATCCGCTAGCAGCAGCTACATATTCTGCTTCGGTCGTTGATGTGGAGACACATAATTGCTTCTTCTAATACCAACTGACGAGTTTATCTTCGAGGAATTGTATATGACCCGAGGTGCTCTTCCTGTCTAACATGCAACCAGCATGATCTGCGTCTGAATAAGATGTTAGTTCAAAGCTAGTATCTTTAGGATACCACAGACTGTGTGCCCAGATTCTAGTTTCTAAACACTTAATCAAACAAATACAAAACAAGAATTCAATCAATTACCTTTTTGACTAACTTTCAATTCCAAGATTACAACTTTCTCTCTCTAGAACTCTCTCTCTCTCTCTACAGATCTCTCTCTGGAAAAACATACAACTGAATACTTAACTACTAAAAACAGAAATACAAAGTTATTTATACCTATAAGAAATACAAAGAAATTAAAAAGAAAATACAAATGTTGACATTGACTTTTATTACAAAATAGACTTTGACTTTGATGAGTGTTGACTTTCTTTCAGCTTTGACTTTCTTGAACTTTGACCTTCAGTCTTGTTGATCTTGTAACCAACATATTTATGCTCTAACAATCTCCCCCTTTGGGTTCAAGATCACTATTGAAAGATCTAGCAATTCAGTCTTCACTTTAAGCTCTGTCAGTACAATCTCCCCTTTTTCTTTAACAGCATTCTTTCCAAAACTGTGTTCAAACGATTAACAATCTCCCCAAAACTTTCAGACTTTGGAAAGAAATTATCTTCAGAATCAGCTCGAATTTCTTTAGCAAATAATCTTCAAAGAAAATTTCCTCAAATCTTCAGAAATTCTTTGATTTTCTTCAAATCTTTACTTTGAATCTTCTGACTTGGACATTTCTTTAAAATCAACACTCAAAACTTTATCATTTCTTGATATCATCTCCCCCTTTTTGATAATTTGAGCATCTATATCATCAAAACTTTTCTTCTAAGAAATGTCTTTGACCATTTTGATCTGTCAAACTGAGCCACTGATTCTGTGAACCATAACCAAGTATTCATCTAGATCTTTGCAAATCCAGACAAAATAAGAACATGTAACCCCTGAATCAACAAATGAATCAGTTAAAATGTCTGTCAGTAACACGATGTCACTGTGTGTAACGAATACACAATATAATGGAGCTTTTTGATTTTCACTCCCCTAGGGCTTCCCTCCAATCATCCAAACACCACAAAGGCAATTTCTATGAATGTTATGACAAAGAAACAAATTCTTTGTGTGTTCGTGCAAGTGTAGAAAGAATTAAGCACGAAAGATTGCTTTTTAAGGCTCAACATAGTGTAAACCACTGAGACAACAGTAGATAAACACAGACTCAAAGTGCATGATTGAAGTGCGAAGGTGGGGAAGACTTCCTTCTTTTTCAATATCCATATTTTCCAAATGAAAACCAAATAGATTATATGTTGCGTCCCCTTGAAAATATAAAACATTTTCTTGTTAAGAAGAAAATGAGTAGCTTGTGGGGTTTAGTCAAGAGTTGGCATGGGCTAGTTGCCTGTTTCAATAACGTTCACCAAAGAGTTGTGAAACGCTAGTAATGTGGCTGCCCGACTCAGAAAGTAGTTGGTGCAGAGTTTAATATTCTTTTACTCTGTTCTCACACCTTATTTCTTTTGATCATTAAGCTCACTACTAACCAAACTCTGTTTTCCATTTTACCTCATCACACCCACACTCATTTCTTTTAGACTCCTCACACTCAATCACTAAGGATTAACTTCTTGGGTAGAAATCACTGGTTAACGTGAGATAAGAAAATTAAATCTCTTTTCATCTAAGGGTTTGGTAAATAAATCTGCAAGTTGATAATCTGTTTTTACAAAATAAAGTTCAGTTGTTCCTTTTTCTACATTATCTTTTATAAAATGATACCTGACGTCAATGTGTTTGGTTTTCGTATGCTGGAAAGGATTAGCAGATATCGCGATTGCACTCTTCGAGTCACAATATATTGGAATTTTATCAAACTTGAATCCATAGTCTCGCAGTTGTGTTCGCATCCACAGAACTTGAGAGCAACAACTGGAAGCAGCTACATACTCTGCTTCAGCAGTCGATGTGGAAACGCATAATTGTTTCTTTGATGCCCAGCTAACGAGCTTGTCTCCAAGAAATTGAACGTGACCTGAAGTGCTCTTTCTGTCCAACATGCAACCTGCATGATCTGCATCTGAATAAGCAGTCAGTTGAAAACCAGTATACTTAGGGTACAACAGACCAAGATCTGTAGTCCCCTTAAGATACCTAAAAATCCTTTTGACAGCAGCCAAATGGGATTCTTTAGGATCAACCTGATATCTAGAACATAAGCATGTTGAAAACATAATATCTGGCCTACTTGAAGTAAGATACATTAACGATCCTATCATACCTCTATAAGTCCTAACATCAACACTTTTACCCAAAGGATTAGTGCTAATTTTAGTACCTGGTGCCATCGGGGTTCCAATTGGTTTACAATTTTCCATTTTGTACTTCCGAAGAATATCCAAAATGTACTTAGATTGGTTAATGAAAATCCCCGTTGAAAACTGTTTAACTTGTAATTGGAGAAAGAAATTCATCTCTCCCATCATACTCATTTGAAAACGTGACACCATAAGGTTAGAAACGTTTTTGCAATATTTAGGATTTGTAGAGCAAAATATTATATCATCAACATATATTTGAATAAGGATGATATCGGCTTTTTCCTTTTTGATGATTAAAGTGGTATCAACCTTACCTTTGGAAAAACCGGACTTGACCAAGAATTTAGATAGAACATCATTCCATGCTCGAGGGGCTTGTTTTAAACCATACAGGGCTTTATCCAAAATGTAGACGTGATCTGGCTTATCTGGATTCACGAACCCTTCTGGTTGAGACACGTAGACTTCCTCCTTAAGAATGCCATTCAGAAAGGCCGTTTTCACGTCCATCTGATAGACTGTGAAATTCTTATGAGCTGCGTAGGCTAGAAACATGCGGATTGCTTCTATACGCGCTACTGGAGCATACGTCTCATCGTAGTCTATGCCTTCCTCTTGCCGGTAACCTTTGGCAACAAGTCTAGCTTTGTTCCTTATGATGATACCATCTTCATCCTTTTTATTTTTGAATACCCATTTAGTGCCAATTACGGATTTTCCTTCCGGTTTTGGAACTAATCTCCAGATCTTTAGGGCTTCAAACTGATTTAATTCTTCTTGCATAGCAGATACCCAATCCGAATCAGCTAAAGCCTCTGATACTCGCGTAGGCTCTATCTTGCTGAGAAATGAGTCATGCATACATTGATTAAGAGTCGCTGACCTAGTTTGTACAGGCTTGCTGTGATCTCCAATTACTTAATGTAATGGATGCTCTTTGGTCCAGCGATGCTCAGGAGGTTGTGGATTAGATGAAGTTTGAACATGATCATCATCTAAAAATCCACTATCAGGCTCTTCAGTTTGAATAATAGAAGGGAGGTTTGCAGTTGAAGTTTTAGGTGCAGAAGCATCAGTTGGAACAGCAGACTCTGGCTGTTGAATAGACAAAGTATGACACCCAACTGAAACAATTACTTCTGGCTCAGCAGTTTCTTGTACATCTTCAACTGTAGGAGTAATTGTAGGAATGTGAGTTTCTGACTGAACGGGGGATTCAAGTTCAGTTACAACATCTGAAGTGACTGGATGATTGCAAATTGTGTCTTCAGACCTGTCAGTCACAGCAGATTTAGGTATATTAGATCCTAGAAACTCATCATAAAAGAATTCAAATAACAAATCTAAATCAGATAAATGTGAAATAAAAGTAGAAGCGTTATCCGAATTTTTCTCTGTAGAAACAGGTTCTGGACTAATCTGTCCAGAAGCTAATACTTCAGTGATCACGAGTTCTGAACTGAATTGATCATAAGCCATATCTTCATCAAATGTTACATGAACACTCTCGACAACGGTCTTTGACTTATTCAGATAAACACGATATGCTGCAGATGTTGAAGAGTATCCAATGAAGATGCCTTCGTCCGCCTTAGCACTGAATTTATTCAGACTCTCTCTGCCGTTAAGCACGAAACACTTACACCCAAATATGTGAAAATATTTGATTGTCGGTGTTCTGTTGTTGATCAACTCATATGGAGTCTTTTGAAAACGACGGTGTATTATGGACCGATTTTGAGTATGACATGCAGTTGACACAACTTCTGCCCACAAAAATAGAGGTAAGTCCGATTGGCTAAGCATAGTGCGAGCGGCCTCGACTAGCATCCGATTTTGCCTTTCGACTACTCCATTTTGTTCAGGCGTACGAGCAGCAGAGTATTGATGTGATATCCCGACCGATTCAAGATATTCTTCAACTGTTTTGTTTTTGAACTCTGTGTCGTTGTCCGTTCGAAGAAACTTGACCTGTCGCTTCATTTTCATCTGGGTCGTCTTTAAGAAAGTAATGAGGAGTTCGGGCGTCTCATCTTTTGATCGAAGAAATTTGACCCACGTGTATCTTTAGTAATCATCCACAATAACCAACACGTATTTCTTTCCACCTAAGCTTTGTGTTCTCATCGGACCACACAAATCCATATGTAACAATTCTAACGGATAACTAGTGCTTGGTTCAGGCTTCGGTTTGTGCGGAGCTCTCTTCATCATACCCTTCTCACATGCAGCACATAAGTGTTCTTTCTCGTATTTAAGCTCAGGAAGTCCTTTTACCAATTTCCCACTAACCAGCTTGTTGATATAACGAAAGTTCAGGTGTGATAAATCTCTGTGCCAGATCCAACTTTGTTGCATTGAAGCTTTTGTCATTAAGCAAACTTGGTTGTCAATCTGAACCTTGGAGAGGTTGATGGTATATAGAGGTTTGTCTTACGATTTCCAGCTAAGAGTTCTGTGCCGTCTTCAGTACGAACCGAACATCTCTTAGCTTTGAAGTTGACCTCTAACCCTTTATCGCAGAATTGACCAATGCTAAATAAGTTGTGCCCTAAGCCTTCGACATATCTCACCTTACTGATCGTTATGTTGTCTTGAATTATGTCACCATATCCTAAGATTGGTGAAAGCTGATCATTTCCAAATCCGACATTTCCACTAAATTTCTCTGTATAATTAGACAATAAAGCTTTTTGCCCAGTCATATGCTTGGAACATCCACTGTCCAAATACCACATATGCCGGGTCTGCAAGAGAAATCAGGAAACAATAACTTTAGGTACCCATTTAAAAACGGGTCCTAACAGATTAGCACAAGATTTTGGTATCCATTTAAGTATGGACCCTCCTTTTCTTTGAAAACTTTTAAAAACATTTGATCTTGAAGAATACACATGATAAGATCCGAACCAATCAGAAGAATTATGAGAGTAAGCAAAATCATTTATCCGATAATGATAAGATTTAGTAGTAATAGGAGATAATTGAATCAATTGCTTTATTGAATACCGCTTGTAAGAAGTTACACGGTTTTGTTTATTTGAAGAAAATTGATCAACCACATCAGTATCACTACTAACTGATCTATTACAAGAGTTATCAGAAACTAATTCAGCTTTCTCATCATCCTGCCTTTTTGGTCGCCATTCAGTTCGAGCTTTCGACCTTTTCTTGCTTATATCTGAAACACAAGATGTAGATTTATTAGGGAAAGCAGATTTCTGAGACTGAGTTTTCTTTTGTGTACCATTGTATTTCTGTTTCTGTAATCGCTGTTTCTTATGTTTCTTACCTTGAGCATAGTAATCAGCAGTTACAGAAACTGATTCACCAACCTTAGTTGATGATTCATCAGTTTTAACACCACTTGGTAAAACTTTTTCATTTGTAAGACAAGTAGAATGATCAAGAAGAGGAGCATTGAAGTCGAACATATCAATTTTGTCTATGCACCCATCATCAGAATTAAGAAAATCATTTGCAGACTCAAATAAGTCATCAAAATTATCAGACGAAGTTTGAGGTGCCTTTGAAACTTTAGAACACTTTGTAGATGTAGATTGAAAAATCGTGTTTTTTAATACAATAAAAAATACACTTTGTTGAATATCAACCAAAAGTTTTTCATCAGATAAAACATTTTCCAACTTAACTATTTTGCTTTCAAGAATGAGTAGAGGAACATAAACCTTTGCAACTGCAGGTTTTGCCATCATCTCAGAAACATAATAACTAGCAAAATAATCATTTGAAAGAACTTTTGGTGTTTCTGAAAGATAACTATCATTTAACTTTGTATAGTTAAATGGTAGTTGCATTTTCTTAACATTCTTTCTATTTTCAGTTTCTTTGACCTCAACTTCTTCCGGTAATTTGGTAACAAATTTGGGTTGTAAATGAGTATGTTTACCAGCACATGCAAGAAAATCAAAATTATAAAGTGCTGGTTGTTTTCTGATGGCTTTCTTTAAGTGATGGGGGTTTTTAAAACCAAGTCCCCATTTTTCCTTGACATCAGCCTCTTCATCAGGTGCATTAAGAAAAATGGTTTGATCTGTTTGGCCTCTCGCATAAAGTTTGGCTTCCAGACCATTTACCTTCTTATTCAAGAGTTTGTTCTCAACCTGCAATTATTGAATAGTTAGTGCAGATTCTCTCTTCTCAAACTCATATTTAGAAATTTTAACTTCAAACTCAGAAATCTTCTTTTCAAAACAATCTACTTGTGATTTAGAATCAGAAGCAAACTTGCGTAAAGAATCAATCAGATCTTTGTTCCCAATAACAGACGAATTAAGTTCAAAGATCTTCTTGTTCCTTTTAGCAACTCTTTCTTTTTCCTTTTTCAGTTTATTTTGTAAATCTTGAAGCTCAACCACCATGGCTTCCATTTTGGTAATGAAATCTTTTTGAGTTAAGTTTAATACCTCATCAGATGTCTCATCATCGGACTCATCATACTTTACTTCTTTTCCCATGAGACAGAGATGAGCTGTTTCTTCCTTCTCCTCATCTTCACCTTCGGAATGATCCAGCCAAAATTCGTCCTAAGCCATTAAAGCTATTCCTGCTTCTTGCTGTTTTGCCAATAGCAATTTGTTCTGATAGTACTGAGAATTACGAACTTTTGGCTTTCTACAATCTTTTGTAAAATGACCAATCTTGCCACAGTTGTAGCATTTGATTGGATCACTTGCTGGCTTTTCAGCAACAGTGTAGTCATTCACGAATTTTTTCCTTTCATCGGGTTTCTTCTCAACATATCTGTTCTCTTCATATCTCTTTCCTTCCACCCTCTCTCGGTGCTCATGATTCTTTGAACTAGATGAAGAATACCTTTGAGAATTTGATCCCGGCTTCTTGTAGAATTTCTTTTGAAAGGCACGGGTCAACAACAACATGGATTGTTTCAAACTTTCTCCATCATCACCATCTGTTTCATAATCTGACTCAGAACTTGTCAGTACTTTCTTCTTCTTCTTCTTCTCTATCTTTTCTTTCTTTTCTTTCTACTTCTCTCCAACAACCAAAGCAATCGGATCAGGAACCTTTTCAGCCTTCTTCTTTTCAGCTCTTTTCTCCTCAACCTCTTCTTCATTCTGACATAAAGTCTCATAGACTTCGTGAAGAGGTATGTCATTCAAGTCTTTCATCTGCTTCATCCTACGTGTATGTTTCTTCCACTCAGGTCGTAGGATACTCAAGAATTTGACATTGTTTTCCAGCTGCTTCTTTGTCACTTTGTTCTTCGTTAGTTCATTCAGAAGCAAAGTAAACCTTTCTTTGTCACTATTGATACAGTTAGCCACTTTCATCTGATTCGCTACCTTAGATCCCATCATCATCTTTTGCAATTGATCCCACATCTGTTTAGCATCATCCTTGTAGCTATCAATCTTGATGTAAATCTCATTGGGAATGCTTTGAAGTAGAAGAGATCTTGCTTGCTTGTCATCTTTATAACGGCTTTTCTGTTCTTCAGAGTATTGTGATAAATCCACTTTAACTAGTTCTGTCTTTTGTTCTTTTTCCTCATCACCATGTCCACTATCAGATGTATCATCATCAGCAGGTACGTGAACTATGATTGGTTTCATAGGACCATCTGTAATTGACTGGAGAATATTTTCCCCATTTGCATGTCGGTCTATGAAATCCAGGAATCTATCCTTCCACTACTCATACTCTCCTTTAAACAGAACAAGAGGCCTGACATCAGTACCAATTGAAAGTGCATCTTTTGAAGTCATCTTGTTTAAACCTGTTTGAAAAATATATACAATAAGAAACTAGAACTGATCGTTAGTCCAAAATATCAAATAACAAGAAAAATCTTGAAATTTAGAAAAATCAGAAATTTCGAAAAATTGACTAAGTGTCAAAACTCGCAAGTCACTATTGAACTCTCAGGCCCTTAAACACGCAGACACTGAGAAACACGCATATCAAAACATGCGCGTTTGAGAAACTAGCAAACACAAACTTGCGTGTTCTGATAAACTCGCAAATTAAATGAACTAGCTGAAACTCACAGATCGACCAAACTCGCTTGATACTGAAACTCGCAAGTGACTATTCCCTCTGAAACCCGCTAACGCCTAAACACGCAGATTACTATTCACGACGAAACTCGCTAACTGAGGCGTGCGGGTTTCCAAAACTCGCTTGTCAATGCTTGCGCGTTTGAATAAAACTCGCTAGCTTTACTTGCGCGTTTCCAACACTTAGAACTTTTTCCTGATATTTCAAACTAGCACGTCGAAAGAACTCGCAGAACACTGTTCCTCTTCAAACTCGCTAACTTCGATTAACGCGTTTGCAACGACTTCAACTAGCGTGTTTCTAGAACTCGCTAGTTGTTGCTTGCGCGTTTTAATCAAAAACTTTCCTTCGACTTGCGCGTTCTTGCAGATGAATCTTGCGCGTTTGAACGATGAACTTGCGCGTTCTGGAGATCTAGCGCGTTCTTCAGAAAGTCGACCCAAAAATTGAGTTTTCCATCTGTTTTCGATCTAAACTTTTGTGAATTGGTTTGAAACTTTGAATTGTTGCTCGATTACAATACTGGAACGTATTACAACACAAGAATTTCACAAACAATCACTCACAATACAAAATGAACAATGAAACAGTGAATATCGACTCGTGAACAAAAACTCAACAAAAATCATAAATTCGTGAGAATTATAGTGCAATTCAGAAATTAAAGTATATAGACTCGATCTATTACATTTTTCGAACAATTCCTAATCAAAATCTGCTCCAAAAACGCACAAAAACTCTAAAAATGATTCTGCACAGTCGAACTCAAAGTCGAACTTGTTTTCTTGATTTTTCTTAATCTGATTTCACTTTGAATCTGCTCTGATACCAATTGTGTGCCCATATTCTAGTTTCTAAACACTTAATCAAACAAATACAAAACAAGAATTCAATCAATTACCTGTTTGATTAACTTTCAATTCCAAGATTACAACTTTCTCTCTCTAGAACTCTCTCTCTCTCTCTCTCTACAGATCTCTCTCTGGAAAAACATATAACTTAATACTTAACTACTAAAAATAGAAATACAAAGTTATTTATACCTACAAGAAATACAAAGAAATTAAAAACAAAATACAAATGTTGACTTTGACTTTTATTACAAAATAGACTTTGACTTTGATGCGTGTTGACTTTCTTTCAGCTTTGACTTTGTTGAACTTTGACCTTTAGTCTTCTTGATCTTGTATCCAACATATTTATGCTCTAACACAGACCAAGATCTGCAGTCCCCTTCAGATACCTGAAAATCCGCTTAACAGCAGACAAATGGGATTCTTTAGGATTGGCCTGATATCTAGCACATAAGCATGTAGAAAACATTATATCCGGCCTACTATAAGTAAGATACATTAAAGAACCTATCATCCCTCTATAAGTCCTAACATCAATAGCCTTTCCCGAAAGATCGGTGCCAATCTTAGTACCAGGTGCCATCGGAGTACCAATCGGTTTTCAATTTTCCATTTTGAACTTCTGAAGAATATCAAAAATGTATTTAGATTGATTGATAAAAATCCCCGTTGAGAATTGTTTGACTTGCAATCCGAGAAAGAAATTCATCTCTCCCATCATGCTCATCTGAAAACGTGACACCATGAGGTTTGCAAAATTCTTACAGTACTTAGGATTTGTAGAACCAAAAATAATATCATCCACATATATTTGAATAGGAATGATATCGCTTTTATCCTTTTTAATGAAAAGAGTGGTATCGACCGTACCTTTTGTAAAACCTGACTTGACCAAGAACTGAGATAGGATATCATACCAGGTGTGAGGAGCTTGTTTCAGTCCATAAAGAGCTTTATCCAAGATGTAAACGTGATTAGGATTATCTGGATTCACAAACCCTTCTGGCTGCGACACGTAGACTTCCTCCTTTAGTACTCCATTCAGAAAAGCTGTCTTCACGTCCATTCAGTCCATAAAGAGCTTTATCCAAGATGTAAACGTGATTAGGATTATCTGGATTCACAAACCCTTCTGGCTGCGACACGTAGACTTCCTCCTTTAGTACTCCATTCAGAAAAGCTGTCTTCACGTCCATTTGATAAATGATGAAGTTCTTATGGGCTGCGTTGGCTAAGAACATTCGAATTGCCTCTATACGCGCCACTGGAGCATAAGTCTCGTCATAGTCTATCCCTTCCTCTTGCCTATATCCTTTGGCAACAAGTCATGCTTTATTTCTGATAACGGTACCATCTTCATCTTTCTTGTTTTTGAACACCCATTTCGTACCAATGATGGTTTTACCTTCAGGTTTGGGTACGAGTCTCTAGACTTTAAGTGCTTCAAACTGATGCAGCTCATCTTGCATCGCAGTAATCCAATCTGAATCGGCAAGGGCCTCAGATACGCAAGAAGGCTCGATCTTGCTCAGAAAGGATTCATGCATACATAGATTTGATGTTACAGACCTAGTTTACACCGATTTTGAAGGATCTAGAATGATTTGATGTATCGGGTGCTCTTTGGTCCACTTATGTTCATGAGGGAGTGGATTAGATGTAGATTGATCATTTTCAGCATCTAGGAATCCACTGTTATCTCCGTCAGATGGTTCAGACTGAATGGGGGTTTCAGTTGAAGTAGTAGTTGCAGAAGTTACAGTAGGTACAACTTGGTCAATCTGTTGATCAGTCCTTACAGTACATCCTACTGAGTCAGCTAATTTTGTCTCGTCCGTGACGGTCACAACTTCAACTGTCGGAGTAGGCATTTGAACTGGAACTTCTTACTAAATCGGGGAGTTGGATTCAATAGAGATATCGGAAGTGGTTGGATGAGTTGTCATCTAGTCTTCCGGTAGTAAAGTCAAACTGAGCAACAAAATCATTTAAAACACCATCAGAGTTTAAGAAATTAAGCTCATTTTCAAGAGAACCAGATCTATCATCAGATTTTAAAGCCTTGGATAGTTTAGAAAATTCAGTATTTTTGAACACTGTAGAAAATACAGTTTGTTCTAAGTCCATCAAAATTCTTTCTTCTGTAAGAGTATTCTCGAGTTCAGAAATTTTACTTTCCAAAACTAGAGGAGGGACGTAAAGCTTTCCTTCAATGGGCTTATCCTCCATTTCTTTTACAGAATAAATATCAAAATAGTCATTTGAAAGAAATTTTGATTTATCAGAACTATAACTATTATTCAACCTCTCATAACGAAACGGAAGTTGGACTTTAGTTGTGTTCTTTCTTTTAGCATATTCCTTGGCTTTATCCTCTTCAGACAGTTTAGTCCAGAAGACTTGAAGTTCAGGGTATTCAGGTGCCAGTTTCATAAAACCAAAATCATAAAGAACAGGCACTTTAGATATACCCTTTTTGAGACATTGTGGGTTCTCGTAACCGAGTCCCCAATTCTCTTTATCCTCTTTGGGTTTGATTAGATGAATGGTTTGTTCAAACTGACCCATAGTATTCAATTTCTCTTCCAAAGCATTCACATTTTCAATTAAATATTTCTTTTCTTTTGAAGTCGAAGAGTACATTTTAGAAAGCTCTTTAGACTTAAACTCACATTCTTTATACTTTGAAACAGTTTCAGATAACTCTTTATGAATTATAGTCTTCTCTTTAGCGCTGGTGTCTATATTTTTGTGCAAAGTTTCAATTAATACATTTTTCTCAGAAATATCATTACTAAGTTTATGTATAGATTGATTTTTCTCATTAATGACACCTTTCTCACGCTTCAGTTTAGACTCTAATTCTTGGAGTTTAGACATCATGGCATGCATTTGATTCAGAAAATCATATTCAGTTAAGTCACATACCTCTTCAAATCTCCATCATCAGAATCAACTTCAGCTTCTGACTGCTACTTACCCATCAAGCACAGGTGTGTTGTCTCGTCCTTCCCTCCTTCTTCAGATTCTTGGTCCGAATGGTCGAGCCAGTATTCATCCTCGGCCATTAATTCTTTTCCAGCCTCCTGTTGCTTGGCTAGAAGCATCTTATTCTTGTAGTAGTCGGAGTTCCGGACTTTAGATTTTTGGCAGTCCTTGGCAAAGTGACCGAGTCTGCCACAGTTGTAGCATTTTATCGGTTCTTCCTTCTTGGGCTCTTCGGCTCCGTCCTTCTTCTTTTCCTCTGGTCTCTTTTCTTCAACTTTCTCCATGTGTTTGTAGTTATTCGTACCAGACGAGTACCTCTGACTGTTGGAGTTTGGCATTTTATAGAACTTCTTTTGGAAAGCCTTGGTTAACATTAGCATGGATTCCTTCAGTTGTTCACAATCGTCAGAGTCAGACTTCGCCTCACTATCAGCCTCTTCTGATTCAGATGTTATCATCTTCTTCTTCTTAGACTTCTTCTTGACCACAAGTGCAACTGGAATTAGCAACTGCTTTGTCAGCCTTCTTCATCTCATTTTTGATCTCATCCACCTCTTCCTCATTATGTCTGAGGATTTCATAAACTTCATGAAGTGGAATGTCGTTCAGATCTTTCAGTTGCCTCATCTGTCTGGTGAATCTCTTCCACTCAGGCTGAAGGTTGCTGAGAAATTTCACATTCAGCTAAATTTGAGATTTGCTGATCTTGTTCTTGCTTAGCTCGTTCAGCAATGTGACAAATCTGTCATAGGTGGATTCTAGTGATTCTCCAGCTTTGGTCTCGAATTCTTCATAGTTGTTCAAGCAGTTGGATACTTTGAGTTGGTTTCCAACTTTAGATCCCATCATCATCTTCTCCAACTGATCCCACATTTGCTTGCCGGTAGCGTTGTAGCTATCAATCTTGACATAAATTTCATTCGGTATGCCTTGGAGAATAAATGATCTTGCCAGCTTGTCACCCTTGTGTCTCTTCTTCTGTTCATCCGAGTATTCATCAATCGGTAATTTATACTCTTTCTCTTCTTCTTCACCATTTTCTCCAGCTACAGTGAGAACCTTGGTTAGAGGTGTCATGATTCCTTCCTTCAGAGATTTTCTGATGTAATCTCCCAAATCATTTCGATCGATGAAATCCAAGAATCTGTCCTTCCATTGCTCGTACTCCCCCTTGAAGAGTACTGGCGGCTTCACATCGGTTCCGATAGCAAGAGCTTCCCGAGACGACATCCTTACTGATATTATTATACCAAAGAACTGATAAGAAACTTGAAAAGATCGTTAGTACAGATAAAATCAAGTAAATACAGATTAATAAAGAAAAAGAGAATCTGGAGCAAAAGAGCAGAAATGCGCCAAAAGGAAGTGGCGCAAAAGAGATTTTGCGTTAATAGAGTTTGGCGCAAAGTTCAGGTTTGCGCTAAAAGAAGCTGGCGCGAAATAGACCTCGTGAACTTGAACCCCTTGTGTTTTGCGCGAGAGGATGGAGGCGCAAAAATCAGTTTGCGTGAGACGAGGCTGGCGCAAGAGACAGATTGCGCGAGAGGCAGGTTGCGCGAGTTGGAGGTTTGCGTGACACGTGGGTGGCGCAAAGAGGGTTTGCATGAACCACTATTGGCGCAAAAGAGATAACACGACCGGTATCTTGCTACGACCGGTATATGCTTGACCGGACCTTCGACCGGCATCCTGCTTGGACCGGTAAATTGTCGACCGGTATTGAAAGTTGACCGGGATGAATTCGACCGATATGTCGACCGGTATAAACTGTGAGATGTCCGGGCGACCGGTATCTAGAGTTGATCGATATTATGCGATCGACCGGTAAAATCGACCGATATAACAACCGATATTATGCGGTAGGACGGTAAAATCGACCGGTATATTCTTGCTATTTATCGACCCAGAAACCAAAAAACAACCCAGAAACCAATCTAAAACTTAAAATTAAACTACAAAACTTTGCCAATTCGATCTCCTAATCAACTAGAACTGATAGCAATCAATTAATTTCAAAAACAAGCACTTTTATTAAAAATCAATCGATAAGGCAGTGCTGTGCTCGTGAACGAACGAACAGAACCAAAATCATCAAATAATCAATCTAAATCAATGCAATACTCAAAACAATCAATACCCAGTCAAGATAATATGCTAAACGATCACAATCCAAACAATAACAACTTGAATGAACAATCACACAATAATAAAAATTGAATCTGGACAGATATGAACAGAAAAAAAACTTTTTGAATTCAATCTGTTATGGCTCTGATACCAATTGTGTGTCCCTGTGATTAACGATTCAATCAAGTAAACAAATAAGCAACACGATTATGCACACCCGATATTGATTTATCAATTGAATCAAATGGTTACAAGTGTTGAATGAAGAAATCGATCAAGCTTCCTCTTTGTATTCTCTCTATTGCCTCTGCTTTTTCTCTCAATCTCTCTGTATACGGTGCACCACACCAACAACACACTTAAAAACCTAAATAACACTAATAAAGTAATTTATACCTAAAACCTATTTTAAGGAAAAGGACTAAAAACGCAAATACGAAAACAAACTTTGACAATTTATTACAAAGGACGCTAGACTCTTTGTTGAGAGTCGATTTTATCAGCTTTAACTTCAGATTTCCATCTTCAGATAATGATGATCTTGAATCCAATAAAACTGTGCTTTAACAGCAACCATATCAACTAGAGTTTGAAGAACTAGATGGTGAAAACCTAAAGAGAGTAAAAGGTGATAGATTAGCAAAGTCTTATATTTTCTTCAAGGCATTCCAAATGAAATATATGTGAAGATAGACAACTATAAAGCCTCTGGCAAAGAGATGTGGGATCAGCTAGAGAAAATGATGTTAGGTTCAAAGGTTGGGAACCAGCTCAAGATATCCAACTGCCTAAACAACTATGAAGAATTCAAAGGCAGAGTTGGAGAGTCTCTAGCACAAACATACGACAGATTCGTGACCTTGTTGAATGAGTTAAGCAAGAACAAGGTCAATAAATCACAAATAGAGCTGAATGTCAAATTTCTCAGCATCGTCCAGCCTGAATGGAAAAGATTTACAAGGCAGATGAAGCAAATAAAAGATTTGAACGATATTCCACTTCACGAGGTCTATGAAACCCTCAAGCAGAATGAGGAAGAGGTGGATGAGATCATGGATGATAAGAGACGGTGTGAGAAGACAGTTGATGATTCAGTTGCTCTTGTTGTGAAGCAGAAGAAGAAGAAGATGATTGTGTCTGAATCAAATGATGTTGAAGCGAACTCTGACTCTGACGACTGTGAACAACTAAAGCAGGCTATGCTTATGTTGACTAAGGCTTTTCAAAAGAAGTTCTACACAAATCCGAGCTCAAACAGTCAGAGGTATACATCTGGTCCGAGCAACTATATTCACAAGGAGAGATTTGAAGGGAAGAGGTTAGAGGAGAGGAATCCAGAAGAGAGAAGGTATAAAGTAGAAGAGATCAAACATCCAGAACCTCCAACGTGCTACAACTGTGGTAGACCTGGACATTTTGCAAAAGGCTGCTGAAGACCCAAAGTCCGGAACTCTGACTACTATAAGAACAAAATGCTTCTAGCCAAGCAACAGGAAGCTGGAAAAGCATTGATGACAGAAGATGAGTTCTGGCTTGATCAATCAGACGAAGAAGATTAGAAGGAAGAGAAGGATGAGAAAGCACACCTATGCTTCATGGGAAAGCTGGAGATAGAAGGTGAAGAAGATTCCGATGAAGATGATAACGAAGAGGTATGTGATTTAGATAAGTCAGATTTCTTAAATCAAATGCATGTCATGATGTTAAAACTCTAAGAATTAGAGTCGAAACTTAAGCATGAAAAAGGTGTTAATCATGATCAGAACCAGTCAATACAGAAACTTAGCAATGACCTTGCTGAGAAGAAAGTATTGGTTGAGACTTTACATAAAGACATTGACACCAGCGCAAAAGAAAAGACCATAATTCTTAAACATATTGCAGAAACTAATTCTAAATTGAGAAAGAGTGATTTTGATTTCAAAGAGATTACAAAATTGCATTCTTCAACTTCTGAAGAAAACAAATCTTTACTTGCAAAATTAAATGCTTTGGAAAAGAAGTTATACTCATTGGGTCAAAATGAACAAACCATTCATCTAAACAAACCCAAATAGAATAAAGAAAGTTAGGGACTTGGTTATGAGATCCCTCACTACCTTAAAAAGGGTATATCTGAAGTGCCTGCACTTTATGATTTTACATTCTTAAGGCTTTCTCACCGATTCCCTGAACTTAAACTTTTTTGTACTGGACTGTCTAAAGAGGATGAAGCCAAGGAAACTGAAAAACGAAAGAAATCATCTAAAGTTCACCTTCCATTTTATTATGCGAAGCTGAATAATAGTTATGATGATGATCATAAATATCAATCAAAATCTCTTTCAAATGACCTCTTTCAGAGTTATTCTGTAAAAGAAATGGAGGCGAAGCCTATTAAAGGTAAACTATACGTCCCTCCTCTCATTTTGGAAAGTAAAATTTCTGAACTTGAGACATCTTTAGCAGATGAAAGACTCTTGATTGAGATTGAACAAAAAGTGTTTTCAACTTTGCTTAAAAATATTGTTCTTTCTAAGGCTTCAAAATCTAAATATTGTTTTGGTCTAGCTGATGGAGGGTTTGATTTTCTAAACTCTGATGGTGTTTTAGATGATTGTTTTGATCAATTTGATTTTAGTGCCAAAATTCCAACCATTCGTCATTTGTTGTGAATTTTTTTGGATTATCCAGTATGTTTGAGAAAGGTGCAAAATCAACGAAAGTTGATAAATCAGTTTCTATGAAAACTAAGAATGCTAAAGGTAAGAAGAAATCTCAGCATTCACAGAAACCGATCACTACTGGTAACCCAAAAAAGATGCATTCATTTTTTTCTCAAAGATCTAACTCAAAAGTCTCAAATATTTCAGATCTGAGTAAGCTAGGAGTTAAATCACAATGACAACCAAAATAGAAGATTGACGAGACTGCTAAATCTTTTTGTAGTGTTGATTGTAATAAGACTACGACTAGTAAAGATGTTTTGAATGCGAATGTTTCTTCTATTTTGAAACCAAAACTTGTCGTTTATCGCAAGAAATATTCTATGAAGCAATTATTCCAGTTACGACTGTCTGCTAGAAAGTCTTCTTATTGTGCTAAACATGCTTCTGCTTCTCGTAAAGATTCTGATGCTTGGTTTGGAAATTATCATGTTCATTCTTATAATTCAAATTCTTCATTTGATTTTCAAAAGCAAAGAGAACCCAAATTTCAATGGGTACCAAAATCATGTACTAACACTGTAGGACCCATTTATAAGTGGGTACCTAAGACTCTTGTTTCGTAATTTCTCTTGTGCAGACCCGTCATATGTGGTACTTGGATAGCGGGTGTTCCAAGCATATGACAGGGCAGAAAGGGATGTTGTCCAATTATACAGATAAATATTGCGGGACAGTTAGATTTGGGAACGACCAGGTTTCACCAATTCTGGGATATGGTGATATGGTATACGACAAAGTTACGATCAAGAAGGTGAGCTATGTTGAAGGCTTAAGACACAACCTTTTCAGTATAGGCCAAGAGGTGTTCTGTTCGCACTGAAGAAGGCAAGGAACTCTTGGTAGGCACTCGAAAGTCTGACCTCTACACAATAAATTTGTCAAACGTCCAGACTAAGAAGTAGGTATGTCTACTCTCTAAAGCCTCGATGAAGCAAAGTTGGTTATAGCATCGACGGCTCTCTCACCTCAACTTTAGGTACATAAACAAGTTGGTCAGTGTAAAGCTAGTTAAAGGACTTCCAGAGCTGAAGTATGAAAAAGAACACCAGTGTGCAGCATGTGAAAAGGGAAAGATGAAGAGAGCTCCGCACAAACCAAAGCCTGAACCGAGCACCAACGCTACGTTAGAGTTGTTGCATATGGACTTATGCGGTCTGATGCGAACGCAAAGTCTAGGCGGAAATAAGTACATACTAGTTATCATGGACGATTAATCGCGATACACTTGGGTCAAATTTCTACGTTCAAAAGATGAGACACCTGATGTTCTCATTACATTCCTGAAGACGACCCAGGTAAATCTGCAGAAACCGGTCAAGCTTCTAAGAACAAACAACGACACAGAGTTCAAGAACAAAACAGTTGCAGAATATCTCGAATCGGTCGGGATATCTCATAAATACTCTGCTGCTCGTACGCCTCAACAGAATGGAGTGGTCGAAAGAAGAAATCGTACGCAAGTCGAGGCTGCTCGTACTATGCTAAGTTAATCTGACTTACCTCTATTTTTGTGGGCTGAAGCTGTATCGACTGTGTGCTACACTCAGAATCGATCCATGATACACCGCAGATTCAAGAAGACTCCTTATGCGTTAATCAATAACCGAGCACCTACAATCAAATATTTTTATATATTTGGGTGTAAGTGTTATGTTCTAAACGATAGAGAGAGTCTGAACAAGTTTAGTGCCAAGGCGAACGAAGGCATCTTCATTGGTTATTCCACTACATCTACTGCATTCCGTGTATATCTGAAGAAGTCAAAAACAATTGTTGAAAGCGTAAACGTCACATTTGATGAAGAGATGGCTTCTGAACAACACAGTTCAGAACCCGTGATAACCGGAGTACTAGCTTCTGAGCAAATTAGTCCAGAATCTGTGTCTCTAGCGAACAAATCAGATGAAGCATCAACGTCTACTAATCATTTATCTGATTTAGATTTATTATTTGAACTGTTTTATGATGAATTCTTGGATCTAATGTGAAGAAATCTGTTGTGGTTGACAGGATGGAAGACTCAACGACTACTCATCCAACCAGTTCAGATATCTCTACAGAATCCAACTCCTCGATTCAGCAAGAAATTCCAGTTCAAATGCCGACTCCGACAGTTGAAGCTGTGATCAATAATGAAGAGACAGAAGTTGCTGAACAAGTTGTACCTACTGAGACTTCTGCACCTACTACTTCAACTGCAATCATCATTCCTCCTGAACAACCTGAAGAAGGTACCAATAGATTCTTAGATTATAATATTGATATATATTCATATAATCCACTCCCTCATGAATATAAATGGACCAAAGCGCACCCGATAAGTCAGATCATTGGCGATCCAACCAAACAAGTGCAAACTAGGTCTGCTTCAATGAATATGTGTATGCATGAATCCTTTCTGAGCAAGATTGAGCCTACTCACGTATCCGAGGCTCTTGCCGATTCAGACTGGGTGACTGCAATGCAAGAAGAGCTGAATTAGTTCGACGCACTTAAAGTCTTGAGACTCGTACCCAAACCTCAAGGTAAAACCATTACAGGTACGAAATGGGTTTTCAAAATCAAGAAAGATGAAGATGGTACCGTTATTAGAAACAAAGCAAGACTTGTTGCCAAAGGATACAGGCAAGAGGAAGGAATAGACTACGACGAGACTTATTCTCCTGTGGCGCGTTTAGAGGCAATTCGAATGTTTTTAGCCTACGCAGCACACAAGAACTTCACTGTCTTTCAAATGGACGTGAAAACCGCCTTTCTTAATGGCATTCTAAAGGAAGAAGTCTACGTCTCGCAGCCAGAAGGCTTTGTCAATCAAGAGAAACCGAATCACGTCTACATTCTCGACAAAGCACTCTATGGACTGAAACAAGCTCCTCGCGCCTGGTATGATGTCCTATCTCAATTTTTAGTCAAGTCTGGTTTTACAAAAGGTATGGTAAATACCACTTTGTTTATTAAAAAGGAGAAAGCCGATATCATTTTTATTCAAATCTATGTGGATGATATTATTTTTTGGCTCTACAAATCCTAAGTACTGTAAGAATTTTTCAAACCTTATGGTGTCAATATTTCAGATGAATATGATGGGAGAGATGAATTTCTTTCTCGGATTACAAGTCAAACAATTTTCATCGGGGATTTTTATCAATCAATCAAAATACATTCTTGATATTCTTCGGAAGTTCAAAATGGAAAATTCTAAAGCGATTGGTACCCCAATGGCACCAGGTACTAAGATTGGCACCGATCCTTTTGGAAATACATTCTTGATGTTAGGACTTACAGAGGAATGATAGGTTTTTTGATGTATCTTACTTCTAGTAGGCCAAATATAATGTTCTCTACATGCTTATGTGCTAGATATCAGGCCAATCCCAAAGAAATCCATTTGTCTGCAGTTAAGCGCATTTTTCGGTATCTAAAGGGGACTGCAGATCTTGGTCTGTGGTATCCTAAAGATACTAGCTTTGAACTAACAACATATACAAATGTAGATCATGTTGGTTGTATGCTAGACCGGAAGAGCACGTCAGGTCATTACAGTTCCTCGGTGATAAACTCGTAAGTTGGGCATCGAAGAAGCAACTTTGTTTATTAATTTAAACGGCTGAATCAGAATATGTAGCTGCTGCTAGCTGCTGTTCTCAGGTCTTGTGGATGAGAACACAACTGCGTGACTACGATTTTCACTTCAATAAAATCCCGATCTACTATGAATCAAAGAGCGCCATCGTGATAACAGCGAATCCTTTTCACCACACCAAGACCAAACACATAGATGTCAGGTATCATTTTATCAAAGATAATGTCGAAAAAGGAACAATTGAACTTTTCTTTGTAAACACTGATTATCAGCTTGCAGATTTGTTTACCAAACCTTTAGACGAAAAGAGGTTCACCTTTCTTGTCTCTAAGCTTGGTATGCTAAATCTTAAGACATAATCAGTAGTTACCTATCAAAGTTTTCTAATTTTATACTTTTTTCATCATTTCTTCATTCTTATTTCTGAATGATATCTACACTTCAAATATTATGTTCATAATCCAAGGGGGAGTATGAGAAGATGTAACACCCTAAAATCCAGGGTAAATTTAAAACTGCGAAAACTATACAATTAAGCATCAACCAAAGGTATAAACCTCCCAAAAAGGGGAACTATACTTAACTTTTACAAAAATCTGAATACGGATAAGGATCCCAACAACAAACCAATCTAAACGTATACTATCAAGATTACATAAGTTGTTGATCTAGAATCATCCAAAAATGTGGGACTTAACAATGCCCAACAATCCAATACTAAACATCTCAAAAACCCTCGGGATCAGTCCCGGCACTCAAAACTCTTGGCAACCTGCCGCTAACGAGAACCTGAATACATATCATTTGAGAAAAGTGTTAGGCTTAAAAAGCCTAGTGAGAACATACAGTTTATACATAATCAGAGATATCAACATTTGCATCCAAATGGAAATCTTTCAAACAAGCATTTCCAAGTTAACCGTTGATAAGAATAAAATCCATTTAAATAAGGTCATAAACTATCTTTCCAGAACCTCACAATTTAATGCACATGTAGTTCTTCGCTTTGATTACCTTACATAACCTCACAATTTAATGCACATGTAGTTCTATATTCGTAAATGGCCAGAACCTCACAATTTAATGCACATGTAGTTCTATATTCGTAAATGGCCAAAACCTCACAATTTAATGCACATGTAGTTCTATATTCGTAAATGGCCAGAACCTCACAATTTAATGCACATGTAGTTCTATATTCCTTTACTTGGTAACCTCCAAGTAATATAAGTCGACTCAAAACCTAGGGATCCACTAGTAATAGTCCAGACGTGTCACAACATCATTCGTGACCAACCATATATAACCATATGGTATACAAAACATTTTATAAACAAAATTCCTTTTCAAGTTCAACTTCTGGTAAGTATGAGAATCATAAAAATGAGTTCCTAAACATTCTTTTGCATAAGCTACAAAATCAACAAGTAAAACATCCTTTTACTTCAAATAAGATAGAATCCATCATTTTAGTCAAAAATGATCGGGAACCCTAAAATCTCCCAAAACTTAAGTTATATCAAAAATGCAGAAAACTTAGATCTGAAACCATGGAGATATATAGGAGTTCCAAAAGGTAGCTTTTGATATGTATACAGTTTTTAAAATGATAGTAGGAACTCACCAAACAGGTTTATACGAAAACCCGAAAAAACCAGATATCGACCCTCTTGATGAGACGAAGCTTTCTACACCGAAACCTCGGATCATACACTAGATATTAACCACCAAACTTAGAGAGAGAGAGAGAGAGAGAGAGAAATCTGATATTTGAGATAAAGAAACCTAAATGAGAGATTTTGAGGTTGAAACCCTTAAGTCGGTCCAGGGGTGTCGCGGGTTATGCCGCGACTCCAAGTCGCGGTGGAATGATTTCGTCCCCGAAATCCCAACTATACAAATAGATGAGGATATCTTCGCTTCATATCCTCTTCAGATTCCCATGTCACATTTGCTCCTCGGTGATGCTTCCACTGCACCTTGACCAATGTGACTTCTTTGTGACGCAACTTCTTAGACTTTCTTTGTAAGATCGCGTCAGGATCTTCTATACAACGGTTACCTTCGTCTACTGTCAACTCGGAGAGAGGAATCACGCTTTCCTCTTCCGCCAAACACTTCCGAAGGTAACCAATATGGAACGTGTTGTGGATTCTGCTCAACTCCGGTGGGAGTTCCAATTGGTAGGCTTGTAAACCTACCCGCTTGAGCACTTTGAAAGGTCCAAGGAAACGGGGACTCAGCTTCCCACGCTTTCCGAACCGTATAATGCCCTTCCACGGTGATACCTTAAGAAACACACGATCGCCCACTTGGAATTCCATCGGCGGTCTCTTCTTATCGGCATAACTCTTCTGCCGATCCTGGGCCGCTTTCAATCTTTCACGAATACACTTGACCTTATCGTCCGTCTCTTGCACGATTTCAGGTCCGGCGAACTTCTTTTCTCCCGCTTCAAGCCAACACACGGGAGTTCGGCACTTTCGCCCATACAATGCCTCAAAAGGTGCCATTACAATACTCGAGTGGTAGCTATTGTTGTAAGCAAACTCCACCAAAGGTAAGTGAGAGTCCCAACTACCCCAAAAATCGATGACACAAGACCTCAACATGTCTTCCAACGTTTGGATCGTTCTCTCGCTTTGCCCGTCGGTTTGTGGATGGTAAGCCGTACTCAACTTAACTCGCGTACCAAGCTCTTTCTGAAACCCATCCCAAAAGTTCGAAGTGAACCGACTGTCGCGATCCGATACGATAAACAATGGTATACCGTGCCTCAAGTCCACTTCATCGATGTACAACTTTGCTAACTTATCCATCGGTAAAGTCTTGCGCATAGCCAAGAAGTGAGCGCTCTTTCTCAATATATCAACTACCACCCAAATGGTATCGTGACCCCGAAGAGTTTTAGGCAACTTAGTCACGAAATCCATGGTGATATGCTCCCACTTCCACTCGGGAATCTCTAAAGACTGGAGACTCCCATATGGTCGTTGATGTTCGGCCTTAACTTGTGAGCACGTAACACAACGCTCCACATACCGCGCCACATCAAGTTTCGTTATCGGCCACCAATAGTGCAGCTTCAAGTCCCTGTACATCTTCGTACTTCCTGGATGAATGGAATACTTGGACTTGTGAGCATCTTCAAGCAGTAGATCACGGTTACCCCCAATCTTGGGTACCCACACACGACCGCTGAACAGTTTTACCCCACGACTATCTTCCATTAAGAGTAAATGCTGCTTCGTCATGACTTCCTCCTTGAGATTCTCTTCTAACAAGGCTTCAATCTGCGATGTATTTATCTTTTCAACAAGGGTGGATACTAACTCGATTCTTGAACAGGTAGTTCGAATACTTCCGCTATAGTCTTTACGACTTAACGCATCGGCTACCACGTTTGCCTTCCCGGGATGGTAAAGCAACTCACAGTCGTAATCTTTAAGCAATTGGAGCCACCGCCGTTGTCTCATATTCAACTCTTTCTAATCAAAGACATACTTCAGGCTCTTATGATCTATGTAGAGTGTACACTTCGTGCCATAGAGATAATGTCGCCAAAGCTTCAAGGCGAACACTACTGCTACTAACTCCAAATCGTGGGTTGGATAGTTCTTCTCGTGTATCTTAAGTTGTCTCGAGGCGTAAGCGATTACCTTGCCCCGCTGCATCAACACACAACCTAAACCCATCTTTGAAGCATCGCTATTGACCACGAAGTCTTCTGACCCTTCAGGTAATGACAAGATCGGAGCTTCACACAATTTCTTTTGAAGAATCCGGAATGCCTTCTCTTGTATTTCGGTCCAATCAAACTTCGCATTCTTCCGAGTTAGAACTGTCAAGGAAGAATCAATTTTCGAAAAATCCTGAATAAATCTCCGATAATATCCCGCCAGACCCAAGAAACTTTGGATCTCGGAAGGTTTCTTGGGAGGCTGCCAATTCATCATAGCTTCAATTTTGGAGGGATCTACTTTCACTCCGTCTCGGGTGACAACATGACCCAAAAACTGTACCTCTTCAAGCCAAAAGTCACACTTGGAAAATTTGGCGTACAATCTATCTTTTCTCAACACATCAAGAACTTCGCGAAGGTGCTGCTCGTGCTCTAACTCGCTCTTAGAGTACATGAGTATGTCATCAATGAATACGATGACCGACTTGTTGAGGAATGGTCGTAACACCCTATTCATCAAATCCATAAATACCGCTGGTGCGCTCGTTAGGCCAAAAGGCATCACCAAAAACTCGTAATGGTCGTAACGCATTCTAAAGGTTGTCTTCGGAACGTCTTCTTCTCTTACCTTCACTTGGTGATAACCCGAACGTAAGTCAATCTTGTAAAAACACCCCGCTCCTTGAAGTTTATCGAACAAGTCGTCTATTCTCGGAAGCGGATATTTGTTCTTCACTGTCGCTTTGTTCAACTCACGATAATCAATGCACATTCTCATTGTGCCATCCTTCTTCTTGACGGATAGGACCGGAGCTCCCCAAGGTGACGAGCTCGGTCTGATGAAACCCATCTCCAAAAGCTTTTGGAGTTGTGCCATCATCTCTTGCATCTCTGTCGGTGCTAATCGGTAAGGAGCTTTAGCAATAGGAGCTGCTCCCGGCACGAGATCAATCCGAAACTCTACTTGACGATCAGGTGGTAATCCAGGCAAGTCGTCTGGAAACTCGCACATAATCTTCACGTCAACCAGCTTTGACTTTTCTAACTTAGCGTCGAGCACGTAGGCTAGGAAAGATGAACATCCTTTTACCAAGCACTTGCGTGCCTTTGCCATTGTGATTATTGCCACTTCACCTTTTCTCTTTTCACCATAGATCACAACGACTTCGCCACAGGGATTGGGAAGTCGAATTAAATTTTTAGAACACATGATCTCGGCATGATTGTTCGCCAACCAATCCATACCTACTACCACGTCAAAACCTTCGATTATCATTGACAGTAAATCAATCGAGAATTCTCTTCCCTCGATACCGAGAGTACACTTCTTCAGAACATCACGGATTAGAACCTTACTACCATCAGCTACCTCTACTACTAACGCATCCTCAAGACTAGTAGTGGATATAACAATCTTTTGACAAAACAACTCAGATACGAAAGAGAAACTGGCACCCGTATCGAATAAAACACGAGCAGGTACTGAGTTTAAAAGAAAAGTACCCGATACCACATCAGCGGATGCCTTGGCCTCTTCGGCCGTCATCTAGAACGCTCGACCCGGAACCCTAGGTAGGTTCTCCTTCTTTACTGGCGCACTGCCCGATACAAGCTTCGGGCAATCTCTCTTTACGTGCCCCGGTGCCTTGCACTCATAACATACAAGTCCTCTGATCGGACAGTCACGGGAGATCTGGTCAGACTTACCACACTTATAACAAGGTTGAGGAGTGACATTACAGTTACCGTGGTGCTTGGTTCGACACTTGTGACACCACCTAGCTTCCTGCTGGCTGCTGAAGTTTCGGTTCCGGGAAAAAGGTCGGGATCTCCTGGGAGGTACAAAACTGTTCTCCCATTTTCTCTTGTCAGACACCACCACTGCTTTCTCAGTTTTGCTTCTCAAGAACAACTCCTCCATAAACTGAGCTTCTTCAACCATCTCTCGGAGATTGGAAGCTTTAGAATTGTGGACCAAAGATAACAGGTCCGCTGGTAGGCCATTAAGATAGGCCTTCATCTTATCTTTTTCCGTTGGGGCCACGTGCCCCACCAAATCCATCTTTTCCATGAACTGACGGGTGTACTCCCTCACCATCAGGTTTCCTTTTACTACAGACCGAAACTCTTTCTCGATTCGGTCCATAGTCCTTTCACTGCAGAACTCTTCCAACAATTTCTTTTTAAACTCGGCCCAAGACAACTGAGCCAATACAGTAGGAGACAGGGTGGATTGAATGATATTCCACCATGTAAGGGTCGTATCCCTAAGCAATTGGGTACCAAACCGCACCCTCTGATCATCCCCACATTCGGAAGAGCCAAAAGCCTGCTCGACCGCTCGGATCCATTTAACACATGCAACTGGGTCTTCGGAACCAGAGAACTCTGGTTGTCCGCAACCCAGAAAAGATTTGTAGGAACAGCTCTTCCCACCTTTCGGAGCACCAACAACCCTGTGCTCTTCAGCTCTGACTCCGCCCCTAGAGCCCCCAGCGCCAGTCAGCACATTCTCTTCCACTACCCCATGCCTTCTGGGGCTCGCGTCCCGGTCTTCCAACATTTTCAGGAAAAACTCTTGCTGTTTCTCCATGGTCGTCGTCACCATTTACATGACGCTGGCCATCATATCAGCTTGAGGGCTAGCTAACTGAACAACGGGACTGGTGGACGTCAGAACCACTCTTGGTCCTAGCTCCACTTCCCCAGTAAGCAACGGTGGCATGCCCGAAGGAATGACGGTCGCCGCCCTAACCACGGGATCTCGCTCGGGCGAACTATCATCACGCAAATCTCCATCGACTAATGGTCGACTGGGCGTGTTTACCATCCTAAAAATGGTTGCCACATAAATACGAGAAGAGTAAGAGATAGGTCGAGAGAATAAACACGAAAGAACGTACTATTACAGTACCAATTGTCATAGCAACAGTAATTCAGGCACAATCACGTACAAATATTCTCATAATAACATTAGCTAAGTGAGATTATGAACATACAATACATAACGGTTCTGGATACCATCACCACAACGTTTGATAACTACAATTTCCGTCAACTCTAAGACCAACCCATCTTAGTAGTTCTACCCAATACTCACGAATCAATGCTTAATATACTCAGTCTAAGTCTAGACATCTTACATTCATGTCTAGATCACTTAAACTAGAGCTCTGATACCAACTTGTAACACCCTAAAATCCAGGGTAAATTTAAAACTGCGGAAACTGTACAATTAAGCATCAACCAAAGGTATAAACCTCCCAAAAAGGGGAACTGTACTTAACCTTTACAAAAATCTGAATACGGATAAGGATCCCAACAACAAACCAATCTAAACATATACTATCTAGATTACATAAGTTGTTGATCCAGAATCATCCAAAAATGTGGGACTTAGCAATGCCCAATAATCCAATACTAAACATCTCAAAAACCCTCGGGATTAGTCCCGACACTTAAAGTTCTTGGCAACCTGCCGCTAACGAGAACCTGAATACATATCATTTGAGAAAAGTGTTAGGCTTAAAAAGCCTAGTGAGAACATACAGTTTATACATAATCAGAGATATCAACATTTGAATCCAAATGGAAATCTTTCAAACAAGCATTTCCAAGTTAACCTTTGATAAGAATAAAATCCATTTAAATAAGGTCATAAACCTTCTTTCCAGAACCTCACAATTTAATGCACATGTAGTTTTTCGCTTTGATTACCTTACAGAACCTCACAATTTAATGCAAATGTAGTTCTATATTTGTAAATGGCCAGAACCTCACAATTTAATGCACATGTAGTTCTATATTCGTAAATGGCCAGAACCTCACAATTTAATGCACATGTAGTTCTATATTTCTTTACTTGGTAACCTCCAAGTAATATCAGTCGACTCAAAACCTCGGGATCCACTAGTAATAGTCCATACTTGTCACAACATCATTCGTGACCAACCATATATAACCATATGGTATACACAACATTTTATAAACAAAATGTCTTTTCAAGTTCAACTTCTGGTAAGTATGAGAATCATAAAAATGAGTTCATAAACATTCTTTTGCATAAGCTACAAAATCAACAAGTAAAACATCCTTTTACTTCAAATAAGATAGAATCCAACATTTTAGTCAAAAATGATCGGGAACCCTAAAATCTTCCAAAACTTAAGTTATATCAAAAATGCAGAAAACTTTGATCTGAAACCATGGAGATATATAGGAGTTCCAAAAGGTAGATTTTGATATGTATACAGTTTTTAAAATGATAGTAGGAACTCACCAAACAGGTTTATACGAAAATCCGAAAAAACCAGATATCGACCCTCTTGATAAGACGAAACTTTCTACACCGAAACCTCGGATCATACACTAGATATTAACCACCAAACTTAGAGAGAGAGAGAGATCTGAGATTTGAGATAAAGAAATCCAAATGAGATATTTTGAGGTTGAAACCCTTAAGTCAGTCCAGGGGGTCGCGGGTTATGCCGCGACTCCAAGTCGCGGTGGAACTCGCCCGTGTTCTCAAACCCCAAAACCAACAACGGACATCGCGACTAATTCCGTGACTATAAGTCGCGAGTAACTCGCGTAGCTACCAAACTCTCAATCCAACAGTGAATGTCGCGGGTTATGCCGCGACTCCAAGTCGCGAGTAAGTCGCGAAACTCACTGGAAGTTTCCAGATTCACTGAAAACCATAAACTCGAACGTTATACTAAACGCGGTGTTAACGACAAAATCTTAACACAAGAATACAACGATATATGAATAATGAAAATCCAGGGTGTTACAGAAGAAATTGACAGATGGTCAATATTAATTTGAGGAGAAGACTCACTAATTTCTGCATTTACCTTTTTAAATGTCAAATTTTTGTGATGCATGATTTTTGGGGGAGTTTTACAACTCAAAGGAGTTAGGATATGACTTCTGATTATTTCTGATCAGAACTCGTACTTTCATTGTTTTACTGCTTTTTGTCTTTTTAATTTCAGTGAATAAATTTGCTTTGACTAAGACATAAGACCTTTGCAGTTTTTGAATGATGCTTACATGTTCATATCTTTATGACTTTAAGCTTAGCTTCATGAGATGTAAGATCACACGTAATGGTATAATCATTTATCTTAATCTCATATATGGTTGATAGAAGGACACCTTTCAATCATAGAAAACATTGTTCTTAAATGTTCAAACCACTTCCCGATTCTCAAATCAAATTTTATAATTTGAATGTGTGATTTTAAATGTTTTCAAGATCTAAATTTATGCCTTAACTGAGGTAGTTAAACCTTTTTGAGTATCATATGCTTTCTAGGAAAACATGGGATTTCATTGTGCTAGGACTTAACACAACTTCTATGGATACACGTTAACCAGTATTTCCTACCTAAGAGGTTAATCCATAGTAATTGAGTGTGAGAAATCAAAAGAAATGAGTGTCGGTTGTGTGATGAGATATAATACAGAAAAAGAGAGTTTGGTTAGAGTAAACTGAATGTTTAAAAGAAAGAGGGTGTGAGAACAGAGTTAAAAGAATATCAGAACTCTGCACCAATTACTTTCTGAGCCGGGCAGCCACATTTCTAGTGTTTCACATTTCTTTGGTGAACATTATTGAAACAGGAAACTAACCCATGCCAACTCTTGATCAAACCTCCCCGACTACTCATTTTCTACTCAAATAGAAAGTGTTTCACATTTTCAAAGGGGAAGCAACACATATGCTATCTGATTTTCATTTGGAAAATATGGATATTGAAAAGAAGGAATTTTGTCCCACCTTCGCACTTCACTCATGCACATTGAGTCTGTGTTTAACTTACTGTTGTCTCAGTGGTTTACACAATATGGAGCCTTAAAAGCAATCATCAAGTGCTTAATTCTTTCTATCACTTGCACAAACACACAAGCAATTTGTTTCTTTGTCATAACGTTTATAGAAATTACATTTATGGTGTTTCGATGATTAAATGGAAGCCCTGGGGGAGTGAACATCAAAAAGCTCCTTTCCAATATGTATTCGTTACACACAGTGACTTAGTGTTACTGATAGGCATTTTAACTGATTCATTTGTTGATTCAGGTGTTACACGATTATTTTGTCTAGACTTGCAAAGATCTGGATGAATATCTTTTGAATTGACGGATCAGAGGCTCCATATGAAATACATTTCTTACTCAGAGTTTTGATGAAATTGTTTCTCTATTCATCAAAAAGGGGGAAAACCTAAAGCTTGAAGAAATGTCCATTCCATTACAAGATTGGAAAAGAGAAGAGTTAACCAAGAAATGCGAGAGATCAAGGTATTATGAAGACATGCTGATTTTAGAGAATTTTTCTTTGAAGATACTTTGCTAAAAGCATTCTAAGCTAAATCTGAAGATAATTTCTTCCCATCAACTGAAAGAGAGTTTATCTACGTCTTTTGGGGAGATAGCTACTTGTTGAAGACTAAGAGGGAGATTGCATCTTCTGAGCTGAAAAAGAAGACTGAATTGCTAAAATCTTTTTAGTAATGATCTTGATCCAAAGGGGGAGATTGTTAGCGCACATATCTATTGGATTCAATATCATCCAATCTGAAGTTTACAATCTGAAGCTAACGCTGAAAAGTCGCTCTCAAGATTAGTCTAATGTTAAGTTTGTAATAATTGTCAAAGTTAATTATTGTGTTATTTATAGTATTTTGTTGTATTCCTAGATATCCAATAAATAGATATTAGGATATTATATTAGATATTAAGTTTAGATATTATATTTTCTTTTAGATAATATCTTAGTTAGATATTATATTAGGTTGTTAGGTGAGAAATCAAGATATCTCACAACTCAGAAAACAGATCAATCAACCAAACACTGTTCACGAGAGAGAAAAACACATAGAGATTCAAGAGATCAAATTATGTAATCTTTGTTATTAATCAAAACAGTATGGTTAATCATTTATGTGTTCGTGTCGATAAGAACTTGATAATATTGTGGACCGACATGAAGCGAAGCTCATTCAAGTCCAAAACTGAATCATCAACCTCATCTGCATTGGAACTTCTTCATATGGACCTTTGTGGCCCAATAAGAACAGTATCTATCAACGGCAAGAAATACGTCTTAGTAATGATAGATGACTATTCAAGGTATACATGGCTCGAGTTTCTTCGCAACAAGTCAGATGCGCCAGAATTGATTATCGCTTTTATAAAGCGCATTCAAGTACGTCTTCAATTGCCAGTCCGAACTCTTCATAGTGACAACGGCACGGAGTTCAAGAATGACACCCTGCAGAGTTATCATATCTCTGTGGGAATCTCACACAACTTCTCCGCAACCTACACTCCACAGCAGAATGGCATTGTTGAACGGAAGAACAGCACTCTTGTTGAAGCTGCTCGTACTATGCTGGCATATTCTGATCTACCCATGTATCTTTGGGCTGAGCCAGTCGCGACAGCTTGTTTCACTCAGAATCGTACCACTGTGGTAAAACGTTTTGATAAAACAACATATGAGTTGATCAACAATCGTAAACCAAACATCAAATTCCTTCGTGTTTTTGGTTGCAGGTGTTACATTCTACGAGAGCGTCAAGGACTATCAAAATTTGATAAGAAAGCGGATGAAGGATATCTCGTTGGATACTCCCTGACATCCAAAGCTTATCGAATCTACATAATTCGAACCAAGATGATTGTTGAGAGCATGAATGTATCCTTTCATGAGAATTTTACTCGGACTTCTGGACACAACGGTTCAGAACTTGGACTAAAGAACAAAGCTTCTATTCACTCCAGAATAGAACCAGCTTCTAAAGAATCTAATTCTTGTAACTCTAACTCTACTTCATCTGAGTTAGATTTGTTGTTTATTGATGCCTTCGATGATATCTATGCAGATTTTGACAAAGGCATATCAACATCAACACAAAGCTCGGAGGTCCCTACTATTTCTAAAGACATGTCTGGACCGTCCGAAGAAGTCAATGAAACTGCGTCTCTATCAGGTACAACTAAACCGTTAGTTTCTGACTCTACTAATGCTGAATCTGTCTCTGCAAATATTTCTTCTGGAAATGAAGTCACGAGTACTTCAACCGCTATTCTAGAAACTTCAGTATCAGAAACACCAGTATAAGATGTCCCGAGTACATCTGTGGATCTACCTGCCATGCATGATGAATATAATGCATCAAATACGCAACAAACAGTTGAATCGTTACCAAGCACACATCGTTGGACTAAGGATCATCCCCTGCATAACGTGATAGGTGACGTACAAGCTGGTGTCACGACACGTTCAGCGTCAGCTAATTTCTGCATGTTTTCAAGCTTCCTTAGTTCCCTAGAACCAAAGAAAACATCATAAGCTCTACGTGATGCCTTCTGGATTTCTGCTATGCAAGACGAGCTTCTGCAATTCGAACGGAACAAGGTATGGCGCTTGATCCCACTACCTAAAGGTAAAACTGTTATTGGAACAAAGTGGGTATTCAGAAACAAGAAAGACGAGGCTGGAGTAGTTGTGAGAAACAAATCTCGATTGGTTGCAAAAGGGTATTGTCAACAGGAGGGTATTGACTATGATGAAACATTCGCCCCTGTATCAAGGATTGAAGCCATCAGAATCTTCTTAGCATATGCAGCGCACAAAAACTTTACAGTCTATCAGATGGACGTAAAGTCAGCTTTCCTAAATGGCGTTCTGCATGAGGAGGTCTACGTGGCACAACCTAAAGGTTTCATTGATCCTCATCACCCTGATCATATCTACGTGCTAGACAAAGCACTGTATGGTCTTAAACAAGCACCAAGAGCTTGGTATGAAACTCTAACTAAATTTCTCCTAGTTTCTGGTTTCAAGAAAGGTACGGTTGACACCACCTTATTTCTCAAAAGGCAAGGTGAGGACTTGATTCTCATTCAGATTTATGTTGACGACATAATATTTGGGTCGACAAATCAGAAATTTTGCAAGAACTTTTCTAAAATCATGGAAACAAAGTTTGAAATGTCGATGATGGGTGAGTTAAATTTCTTTCTTGGTTTACAAGTAAAGCAATTACCCAAAGGCATTTTTATTAATCAAGCTAAATATATAAAAGACATGTTAAGAAAGTTCAATATGTCAGATAGTTCAGTCATGAAAACACCAATGGCTACTGGTACACTCTTAGATGCAGATCCTTCTGCTAAACCTGTTGATCAAAAGGTGTATCGTACAATGATTGGGTCTTTACTTTATCTGACTGCCAGTCGCCCAGATATAATGTTTGCCACATGTTTTTGTGCGAGATATCAGTCTAATCCTAAAGAGTCGCACTTTAATGTTGTTAAGCGAATCCTTAGATATCTCAAAGGCACTCCTAATTTAGGCCTTTGGTATCCAAAGGATTCTCGTTTTGATCTAACTGCCATTACAGAGGTTGATCATGTAGGATGTAAGCTAGACCGGAAAAGCACCTCTGGATCATGTCAATTTATAGGCGACAAACTTGTAAGTTGGACCTCAAAGAAACAAAATTGTGTTTCAACATCCACTACTGAGGCTGAATATGTAGCTGCTGCTAGCTGATGTTCACAAGTCCTCTGGATGAAGACACAATTAAGGGACTTTGGGTACAACTACAAGCGTGTTCCTATTTATTGTGATTCCAAGAGCGCAATTGCTATAACAACTAACCCGGTTCAGCATTCGAAGACCAAGCATATAGATGTACGCTATCACTTCATCAAAGATCATGTAGAAAAATGTGATATTGAAATTAATTTTGTTCAAACTGACTTCCAGTTAACTGACCTTTTCACCAAGTCGTTGGATGAAAAGAGGTTCCAGTTTCTCATCAGCAAACTTGGTATGTTGAACATGTCTTCTTAACCTTACTCATGATTCGAGGGGGGGGGGTATTCTGACTCTAATCTTTGTGTTTTATATATTTATTCTCCAACTGTTACTAACAATAGAGGAATCATTTTCACAAATGATTACCATGATTTCTTTTATGTGTAGGATAATTCAAGTGACTATGGCTTCTAATCACATCTGATTAGAACCCGTACTTCAATGTTTTCATTTTCTTTGTTATGTTAAAAAAAAAAATAATAATAAATAAAATAATCTTCAAGTTGAGGGGGAGCTTAAATGAAAAAGAGCTTAATCGCCAACTTTTTGGTTCAAGGGGGAGAATTGCATCGTCAAACATTCAAATGTTTTGACTTCTCCAAGTTTTTATTCTTCATGTTTATTACTTTGTGCTTACATGTATAAAAGGTTGTTGAACAACATGTTCTTTTAGGAAAATACATGGGATTCATTGTGTGAGACTTAACTGAACCTCCATGGATTCACGATAACCAGTGTTTCATACCCAGGAAGTATTACCTGAGTGATTGAGGGGAGAGGGGTCAAAAGATTGAGTGTTGGTTTGTGAATAGGTAAAATGGAAAAGAGAGATTGGTTAGAAGTGAGATTTAAAAAATTAAAAGAAAGAGGGTGAGAGAACAGAGTAAAAGAATATCAAACTCTGCACCAAATTCTTTCTGAGTCGGGAGCCACATAATCTGATTGGTTCACATTCTTTGGTGAAATCATTGAAAAAGGCACCTAGCCCATGCCATCTCTTGCATACAACCCCACCAGCTACTCATTCTTTTCTCAAAAAGAGAATGTTTCACATTTTCTGGGGACGCATCACATACGCTATTGGTTCTTCGTTTGGAAGATACTAATATTGAAAAAGAAGGAAAGTTGCCCCACCTTCGAACCCTTTCTCATGCACATTGAGTCTTTGTATAATTTGTTGTTGTCTCAACAAGTTTACAAACTTTGATCCTATAATGAAAAGCAATCATCGGTGCTTAATTCTTTCATACACATGCACGAGCACACAAAAATTTGTTTTCTGTCAGAACGTTCATAGATAACCATGTGTTATTCGATGATTGAATGGAAGTCCTGGGGAGTCAACATCAAAACCAGCTCCTTATATAGTAACTTTGTGTTACTCAGTAACTGTGTGTTACTGACAGGCATTCCAAACTGAGTCATTGTTGATTCTGGGGTACCACATTTATCTTATTTGAATCTGAAAAGATTGAAATAATCACTTTCTCCATTTGGAGAGACTGCTCTTATTTCCACACAGGGATATATACATGATGACTACGCTTAACTGTTGAATTGGGGGAAAAATTCCTTGATTGTTTTTGCTATGTTTTGAAGATGCTGATTCTCACCATTCATCAAAAAGGGGGACAATACAAGATAAGAATTTTTGGAACGAAGACTGCTGAAGAAGATAAAGATATCAAAGTGTCTGAGCTTATTTGATCTATCAAAAGTCTGACTGAAGATGATTGTCAGAAGGATACTTCACTTAAAGAAAGAGGAAGATGTAAAGCTACAAGTTTTGAAGCTATCAACGTCATATCAGATACAGTTTTCAAGAGAAAAGAAGACCCGAAGATAATCGCCAATTTTTTTTTAATCTTGAATCCAAAGGGGGAGATTATTGGATCATAAATTGTATTCAAGATTAAAGTTATTAATAGGGACTAGTTTGTAATAGTGTTTAATACCTTAGGGGGTATTTTAGCTAATAGTTAGTAATTAATTAGGTAATATTAACCTAAGTATATATAGGATTTATTTTCTAGAATTAGGTTAATTCTTGGGGTGTATCGAAATTAAGGAGAAGAGAAGGAGGCCGTATTTTCTCTGTAAGTTGTAAACGAGGTATCTGTATTTACCAAGAACACACACACACAGTTTAACTGATTAATCAAGAGATCGTTGTTATGTTAATCTGATTTATAAATCTCTTGTTCATTATTGTGTGTGATTATTGTTTATCAACTAATCTGGGTTAACATTTACATCAGAAATCATCAACAATAACTGAACAAACTCAGTCTAATCGCTGATAGTGAAACACTAATACATATGAATGTTTACAAGAAAGATCATCAGTGATAACTGAACATATTCAGCCTGATCACTGATAGTGAAATACTAATACATATTAATAAACGTAATTTTTCACTAAGTATAGAAGAGGGTCGTTATTAAATCACTAAGAGAGTCTGGATCAACAATCTCCCCCTATTTGATAATGACAAAGTAATTGAAGAAAACTACTTTATAGTTCAAAATGAGGAATAATCAGGACTCATAACATACATGTCCCAATTACTATTTTGAGGGATCTTTTACAGTACTGATAGGGTTAAGTAATTCACTGAAATTTTCATTAATTCAAGAAAAATTACAAGATATGAAAATATAAAGTACAAGTGAAGAACTAACTACTGTAAGTCTAACTAATAGTTTACAAGAATTAAGAAACTAATCTATCAGCTATCTAGAGAAGACTTTGGAGGATTGATCATATAGTCAGGTATTTCTTCTCCTCTTTGCCTTCGATCTGAAGATTCTTGACTAATGATTGACTTGATCGATTCAGCTAAAGGAGAGAAGTCACACCATAAGCATAAGAGATCCTTGAGATGACTAAGAGGACATATAGGTATTTCAGAGACTCTTTGGAATCTGAGTTGTTCCTCATCATCTCTAAAGAAGATTCCAAAAGGATATTTGAGTACTTGCCCGACAATATAATGTCCACCAGGAGGCAAGGATAGATCTAGAACTGAGAGATCAGGAGGAGGACCAAACAAAGCTTCCTTTGAAAATTTTATGGAGGTGTCGTTTTTGATAGGAGCGATATTCTCAGATGAGAAGGAGACAGGCTTTCTTTTGAGTTGCCTTAGCTTAGAAGGAAGAGTAGATGTCACCTTTAATACAGCAGCGACTCTATTGATGAGAGCATCATTGATCCCTTCAACATAACCTCTGTAAGTTGACTTTGATTTCTTCAGTGCATCCTTGAACTCTAGCCATTCCATGTAGCCGAAGCTTTCATGTTTTGAGACAAACATTGCCTTTAAGCTTCCATCCTCTCTGGTTATCTCTATTGTTACAGAAGTTTTGTCCTTGTTCTTTCTTCCAGAGATGACAACGGATGTAATCTTCATCGGGTCAGAGCGATAGTCGACTTTATGCTTGCACCATTCGACAGTGTTATCGCTGACCTCTTGTTCTTTTGAGCGCTCCTCTTCAATTTCTTTGAGTAGAGCAGCCTGGACTTCAACTGGATTCTTCTTTAGCTTCTTGTCTTTGAACTAAGAAGACTGAACCTTGACAGCTAGAGAAGCATCTCTTTGACATTCGGCGATCAGTTTCTCAGCTTAGACAGATTCTTCAATTTCAGCTTCAGTCGGGAAGTCTAGCTCTGTAGATGAATTTTGAAGAGGTATCTTCAGCCGCCGACTCTACAGATGAGAGATTATCTCTGTTCTTCTATTAAATTCTTCCTCTGACCAATGAGCTGTTCTGGAGGGCCTTCCTGGGTGGAGCAGGGCTTCTTCTTCTTCTTCTTCTTGTTGATCATCAATCTCACCGAAGGAGATTGGGATTATTTGATCTTCAGTTGTAGAAGCTGGGATTATTTGAAGTTCATTTCCCTTAATCAAGGGAGAGAACTGTCTGGTGAAGAAGTGAAAAAGGAGTTAGTGTTTATTTTGGGAAGGAGAAAGATAAAGGCTTAGAAAGAGACAGGGTGGGAAAAGTATAGTAAGATAGGGGTAGAATAGAAAGACATACCTGAGAAGGATTCTCCCCCTCAGATTGTGATACTACATTCAGGTTTCCCTCGACAGCTATACCCTTCTGCTTGCCTTGGGATGTGGAACCTCAAGTAGGTTCACTTCTCCCCCTGCTGTGAAAGCTCCTTTCGAAATTGTCGCTGATGAGACGTTCGCTGTTGAGACCCAAAGAGATTGGTCCTCTTCATCGTCATCGTCATCGTTAGCATGTTGCTCTTTTTCTTGATCTTGAAGATCAAGTTCTTCTTCATCTTCATCCTCCTCTTCCTCTTCTATAAGAGGAGCGATAGAAGTATAGGGAGGAGTTTTGTCAGCAACCTTCTCCCCCTCAACATAAGAGGGAGGTTCTTCCATCTGGACATCAGCAGCAGCTTCCTCAATATTTTCGTCAGTACGCTCTTTCTCCCCCTCTTTGTCATTATCAGAATGGGGGAGTTCAGTGATGGAAGGAGTAGGATTTGCAGTTTCCAGGGACCGGACTTCAGCCTCCAGTCGCTCAAGATGTTCTTCAATGACGGGAAAATCTGAAGTAACCTGATGAATGAATTCAACGACTATGTTCAGAGATGTCCGATCATTTTCAGTGAAAGAAGGTTTTGGCGATGGAGTTGGTTCAGTCAGCTTAAGAAGTACCTGTTGAAGCATGTAGGTGCAGGAATCAACCTTGAGTGAGAGATCCCGAAAGTCATCTCTTATGGCGTTCTGCATACCCTGAATAAGAGTAACCTGTTGTTGAGTCCTGACCAGGTCGTCCTTGATGTGGATGATATCCTCCTGTACAGCCGTTAGCTGAGAAGAATCAGCTTTAGAGGAGGAGGCATCAGTCAATCTCTTGAGTTCTGCACCAGCGAGATTAACAGCACCAGTGGATTCTTGAACAGAGTTGTTGAGACTCTCCACTTTCTCAGCGAGAGTGTTGACATGAGTGTCAACAATAGCTAAATTAGGACCTACACGTAGAGTTAGCAGATAAGCACAACGATGCTCAGGCTTATATGGTGAGAAGGGAGTAGTGTTTGGGTTAATAGGAGTACCTGAGTTTTCAAACATATTGTAGAAATGCATAGATTCTTCAAAAGTTTGATTGTTAGGTCCTATTGGTGCAAACTGAGGTTGCGTAAAAAGAGATGGAGGGTTAGAGACCAAAGAAATAGAAGGATGAGTAATAGGGATTGAAGAAGTTGGGATAGTGGAATTTACCTCAGGTTGTCATTGCATAACTGAGGGGATGGGTGGCGTCACTGTGGATGTGGCAACAATGGTAATCGCTGGCACGGTTGATGTAATGAGTGCTGAAGTTGTGGAGGAGAGACCCACAAAAGCATCCAAAGTAGTTTGTTGAGAAACTACCTCAGGCATTGAACCACTAGGGATTGTCTCCTTAGTCTTTTTGGCCTTCTTAGAAGGACCATGAAGACTAGCTGATGGTATTTTAGAAGTGGTGGTAGCGGCAGGGCTAGCAGAAGAAAGAACCTCCTGCGTGGCCACTGAAGTCGAAGAATGAGAGAGAGACGAGTGCGAAGAGTTGAGAGAGTTACCTCGTTGGCGACCGGCTTGACCTTTAGAGATCGCTGACCAACTTTGGAAAAAGTACCATCATGAGAAGTTGGGTACTTATCACCATACAGGAACTGTAGGTATGCACGGATGAAGCGTACGTATGGGATCTTGGGATCCCTCTCCGTCTTCTCTATCTTTGACTTGAGATCGTCAAAGATAGCTTTCGCGTAATCGAAATGTTTTCTAGCAATTACGGAGTAACCCATCTGTAGTTGGACATTGCTTGCCTGGTCCAGGGAGTCGATCTTCCCACTCATGCTCTGAATAATGTGGGAGAAGATGTAGTTCAGCTGAGAAGGCATGTTTGCCTTATGAATCTTCGTCAGGCGCTTGTTGGGGATTGTGGAGCGAGACTTGTTATCCCAGCAGTATTCCATGTCATCCAGGATTTGGATGAGTTCAGCGTCAGTTGGGAGAGCATCGAAACCTTGTTTTGTCTTCTCAGGGAGGCGATGTGCCTTCCTGAGGCGAAAGGCAGTGAGCATGCCTGAGCCTAGTTCAGTTACAAAAGAGATAGCAGGAACCACGTCACCCTTCTTGCTGGTGATGGTGGTTTCGTCAGCGGTGAACCATAATTGTTGTAGAAGAGTCTTTGATGGCTTGGGATCCACATTCATAGCGTAGACCAAGCATGACTGCTTCAAGAATGCAGCAGCATCCACCATGTGGGGGTATTTCGCAGCTTGTTCTTTGGGAGTTCAGAGTCACTGATCGCAAATTTCACGTTCTTGGAAGCAATGAACGATGATTGTGCCATTTCTGAATATAGATAGAATTAGATTAGAAAGAAAGGTTTAGAGTCCAAAAATTAAAAAAAAAATTACCACTTTCTATTTGGAGAAAGAAACATGGAAAAACTTAAAATATTTTAGAATAAAACAGTGTTCTTTGTTGAAGAAGAAAGAACAATGAGAAAACCAAAGGTTTGAATCAGTAAAATAAAAAAAAATGATTTTAATGTTGAAAAATCTTGGAAAACACCCATAATGATGAAACATATATAGGATTTTGTAAAAAAAAATTAATAAGAAAAGATGAACAAAGTAACCTGTAAATCTTGGAGGTAAAAAGATGTAAATGCTTGAAGGAGCTATTCGCTTGAAATGCATTGAGAGAGATTCTTGCTTGAAAAGATTTCCAGAACGCGTAAAAAGATAGGAATGAAAAGGCATTCCTTTTATACGTAGTGAGAGAGTGAAAGAGAGAATGAGGCGGGAAAACAAATGTTCATCATGACATGGACACGTTTTACGAAGTTGATTGGATAAAAGAGCAACGAGCGAACGTGTCAGAAAAAGGCATGTCGTGGATTGTCGGTTCAAATGACGTCATAGGAGAGAGAAAAACGTTTCATTTGTTCTTTTTGAAATTATCTCTGAAGAAAAGTCAGAGATAGGTTTTCTTTTTGAAGAAATCCCTGATAAAAATCAGAGATTGATTTTTCTTTTCAAAATGAATCACTGAAGAGAATTGTCAGTGATAGATTTTGTTTATCAAAAAAGCTTTTAATCATTTGAAGAACAATCAGTGATTAAAGCTTTTATTTTTGAAAAACGTCTTACTGAATGAATATTCAGTGAATGGAAGTGAGAACATACCTAAGATTCAGAGATTTTGTTTAGAGATAAAGTGATAAAGGGGAACTTAGAATTACTGACATAATGCATGAAAGATGAAGAATCATTCTTCAAGATTCAGTATTCCAAGCTCACTGATGAGAAAGTTGAACATTGTCTCATCAAGAGGTTTGGTGAAACAATAAGCTAGCTGATAGTCACTTGGGATAAAGTGAAGTTCAATATCACCATTCATCACATGATCTCTGATAAAATGATATCTGATCTCTATGTGTTTTGTCTTTGAACGTAGCACTGGATTATTTGCTATAGCGATAACACTAATTATGTCTCAATGGATTGGAATTTTTGATAGCTGAAGGTCATAGTCTAATAGTTGATTTCTCATCCATAAAACTTGAGCACAACAACTTCCAGCGGCGACATATTCAGCTTCAGCTGTTGAAGTGGACACTGAAATTTGCCTTTTGCTTGTCCAGCTCACCAGCTTTCCTCCTAGGAGTTGACATCCACCATTGGTTCTATCAAGTTTACAACCTGCAAAATCACTGTCATAATATCTAATTAGATCGAACCTTGAGTCTTTGGGATACCAAAGTCCGAGGTTAGGAGTTCCTTTCAGATATCTGAAAATTCGCTTAACAACGATCATATGGGATTTCTTGGGTTCAGATTGATAGTGTGCACATAAACAGGTAGAGTACATGATGTCAGGTCGGCTTGCTGTAAGGTACAGTAGGGAGCCTATCATTCCTCTATAGGCAGTGACATTTACATGTTTTCCAGATGGATCTTTGTTTAATGTCAGAGGAGGTGCTATAGAAGTTTTCATCGCTGAAGTTTGAGTTAGATCAAACTTCTTCAACATATCTTTAACATACTTACCTTGGTTGATAAAAGTACCTTTTTCAGATTGATTAATCTGAAGACCAAGAAAGTAAGTTAGCTCACCCATCATACTCATTTTGTAATATTTCTTCAATCTTTCAGCGAAGCGAGTACATAGAGATGGGTTAGTAGAACCAAATATTATGTCATCGACATATATTTGTACAAGAATAATATGACCTATTATCTTTCTGAAAAATAATGTATTGTCAATTTTACCACGTTCAAAATTTTCAGAGATAAGGAAAGATGAGAGAGTGTCATGCCAAGCACGAGGGGCTTGTTTTAGACCATAGAGAGCCTTATCCAATTTATAAACATAATTTGGATGCTTAGGGTCATAAAACCCTGGAGGTTGTTCTACATAGAATTCTTCATTCAACTTTCCATTTAGGAATGTTGATTTTACATCCATTTGATATACAACGAAGTCTTTGTACACTACATAAGCTAAGAATAGTCGAATTGCTTCGAGCCTAGCCACAGGGGCAAAGGTTTCATCATAGTCTATGCCTTCCTCTTGTCTGTATCCCTGAGCAACAAGTCGAGCCTTATTACGGGTTACAGTTCCGTGTTCATCTAACTTGTTTCTAAACAACCATTTTGTTCCTATAACAGTTTTATCAGATGGTCTAGGAACGAGATTCCAAACTTTGTTGTGAGTGAAATCAGTCAGCTCTTCTTGAATAGCGCTGACCCAGTTTGGATCTCTTAGGGCATCATCAGTCTTCTTTGTCTCTATTAAAGAAATAAAGTTGACAAAGAGGCAGATACTACCTGAACTTCGTCGTGTCTGAATATCTGCATCGGGATCACCAAGAATTTGATCTATGGGGTGATCTTTGGTCCATCGCTGAGCAGGAGCATGATCGCTCATCTCAGAGGTTGGATCAACAATAGGAATCTTCACTAATGAAGAAGCCTGAGGTTCATCAGCTATTAATTGTTGAGAGTCAGACAAACCATTGTTTTCTGAGAAGATTTCACACGAAGATGGATCTGATGGAGGAAGTGTGTTTAGAGGCTCAGCTGAAACCCATGAGGTGGATTCAGCGTTAGGAGTTATGATGTTTGGATCATCATCAGCAACTGGAGGATCTGTGTGCTGATGGTTTGAGAAGAAGGGTTTTGTTTCTCTGTAATGAGAAAACATCCAAGCATTTACTTCCTCATTGTCAGCGATTGGCTTAGAGTTCGCTGAGCGAGTTTCATCAAAGGTGACATGAATTGTTTCTTCCACAGATTGTCTTCTTTTGTTGAAGACTCTATAGGCTTTGGAGATAGAGGAATATCTAAGAAATATTCCATCATCAGCTTTTGGATAAAACTTTCCAAGTAGATCTTTGTTGTTTAGAATGAAGCACTAACAACCAAAGATATGAAGAAAACTGATAGAAGGTTTTCTTCCATGAAAAAGATCATAAGATGTCTTTCCAAATGGCTTTACTATCATCGATCTGTTTTGAGTAAAGCATGCGGTATTCACAGCTTTAGCCCAAAATTGAGTAGGGAGGTGAGAATCGTTGAGCATTGATCTAGCAGCTTCGATGATCATTCTGTTTCTTCTTTCAGCGACTCCATTTTTCTGAGGTGTTCTTAAGGAAGAGAAGTTGTGAGAAATTCCCTTGTTCTCAAAGAAATTGTCCAGAGAACTGTTTTTGAATTCAGTTACATGATCACTTCTTATTGAACGAACAGTAAGATTATTCAGTACTTCCATCTTTTTAACAAAAGATATCAATTCTTCTGGAGTGTCACTCTTGCAGCGAATAAAGATAACCCAGGTGTAGCGAGAGTATTCATCTACAATGACAAGTGAATATTTCTTTCCAGCTATTGATTGGATGTTGACAGGGCCAAACAAATCCATATGCAAGAGTTGAAGAGGACTTGTCACTGAGGAAACTTGTTTAGACTTGAAACTAGCTTTTGTCTTTTTTTCCTTTTTCACATGCTGGGCACAGAGATTCTTTAGCATATGAGTGCTGAGGAAGACCAGGAACCAGTTCCTTAGATGAGAGCGAATTCAGGGTTTTGAAGTTTAGATGAGGGAGCCTTTTGTGCCATAGCCAGTTGACATCAAAAGAGGCTTTAGAGAGAAAACATACGTTTTCAGTGATAGTAGAGTCCATATCTATTACATAGACATTTTCTTTACGATTACCACTGAGAGCAAGTTTCCCTCTTTCATTTACCACTGAACATGCTTTCTTGGTAAAGCGAACTTCATAGTCTTTGTCACATAGCTGACTGATGCTCAACAGATTGTGCTTCGGTCCATCTACATAAGCGACTCTTCTGAAGGTAGTTGTCCCATTGATGAGGACACCAAACCCTCGGGTATATCCTTTTCCATTTCCACCAAAAGTCACAGAGGGACCTTTCTCTTCCTTTTATTCAGTGAGCATGTCTTTTTGTCCTGTCATATGTCAAGAGCATCCACTATCAAGATACCAGATTCCCTTTGATCCCTGCAAACATAAGGAATATTAAGCTTTGTTTGGTACCCACTTTTCAATGGGTCCTTTAGGGTTAGTGGAGATAGAAGGTTCAGCAATCTTCATAGCAGATGAAGATTCAACTTCAGTGGTAACCTTCACCTTGGTTAATTTCTTAACCTTAGTGGTATTCTTCACCTTGGTCGATTTTTCAGCTTTGGTGACTTTCTCAGCCCTGGAGGCATTCATCTTCATTTTAGTTGTTTTATCAGCTTTAGTGGCATTTAGACATTTGCTAGCAATATGGTCAGTAAATCCACAGTGATAGCATTTTCTATATTTGAATGTGGTTTTAGTACAATTAGTAGTAGGTTTTGAAAATTTAAGATGAGCAGGGCCAACTCCAAGAATGCCTTTAGCATGAGATCTGGGAGGAATTTTCATTTCTTCACATCTCTTAGGCTTCAGATCAATATTCATCTTTGGAGGATAGAGATCAAAGATTTCTATCACAGAGTTAGAAGATTGATTTACTGAAGGTTTAGAACAACTTTTCAACTTTGCTTTCTTGGATGCCTTATGAGGATGGAAAATGGATTTTCCTTTATCTGTAGGTTTAGAGCCTTTAGATATTTCCTCAGGGAGGGGATTAGAAGGAGATGAAGAAGAGTTGTGTGTCCCTGAATTCAAGTTTCTAATTGACAAACAATCAATCAAACAAGATGATTAAACTACCTGTTTCAATTTCAATTCACAATTCAAAGATTAGAAATCAGTTTCTCACTTTCTCTCTCTACACGTCTCTTTCTCTCTCTACAAACTCTCTCAGATGGTGTATAAAGTCTAAAGTCATCTATCTATTAAACATTAAAAACAAATACTATTTGTACTACAAGTCTAACAAGACAAAAACTAAAACAAATACAAATTGACTTTGACTTTTTTTACACTTTGACTTTCACTGAGAGTTGACTTTCCAACTTTGACTTCTTGTACATTGACCGTTAATCTTCATGATCTTGTATCCAACATATTTCTGCTCTAACAATCTCCCCCTTTGGATTCTAAAACATCTTTGATAGATTTAGCAGTTCTGTCTTCTCTTTAAGCTCAAAAAGTACAATCTCCTTCTTTGAAACAAATTTCTTCAATAAGCATAAACATTGCAATCTCCCCCAAATACGGTAGAAACGATCTTCAATAATCTCTCCAAAATTACCACAAAACTCTTTCAGGCTTCGGAAAAAAATTATCTTCAGACTTAGCTCGAATTGCTTTAGCAAAATATCTTCAAAGAAAATTTCTGTAAATTCAACACATCTTCAGAAATCTTCAACTTTGCTTGTACAATCTTTCAATCTTTGAACTTTATCTTCTTCAAATCTTTAACTTTGATATTTCTGAACCTGACATTTCTGTAATTCATCTCCCCCTTTTTGATTAATAGAGCATCTATAGCATCAAAACTTTTTCCCAAGAAATGTCTCTATCCGATCTAACCACTGATCTGTCATAAGGATCCTCTGATTCATTGCCAACTGGAACAATGTATTCATCTAGATATTTTCAAATCCAGACAAAATATGAATGTAACACCTGAATCAACAAATGAATCAGTTAACATGCCCGTCAATAACACTAAGTTATTGTGTGTAACGGATACACATAGGAAAGGAACTTTTTGATGTTCACTCCCCCAGGGCTTCCATCCAATCATCGAAACACCACAAAGGAAATTTCTATGAATGTTATGACAAAAAAACAAATTTCTTGCGTGTTCGTGTAAGTGTATAAAGAATTAAGCATATGATGATTGCTTTTATAAAGGCTCAACGTTGTGTAAACCACTGAGACAACAGTAGATAAACACAGACTCAATGTGCATGATTGAAGTGTGAAGGTGGGACAGATTTCCTTCTTTTTCAATATCCATATTTTCCAAAAGAAAATCAGATAGATTATATGTTGCGTCCCTAGAAAAATATGAAACATTTTCTTTTTAAGAAGAAAATGAGTGGCTGGTGGGGTTTTTGTCAAGAGTTGGCATGGGCTAGTTGCCTAATTCAATAATGTTCACCAGGAATTGTGAAACATTAGTAATGTGGCTGCCCGACTCAGAAAGTAGTTGGTGCAGAGTTTGATATTCTTTTACTCTGTTCTCTCACCCTCTTTCTTTTAATCATTGAAGCTCACATCTAACAAACTCTCTTTTCCATTTTATCTCAACACACAATCCACACTCATTTCTTTTTGACTCCTCACACTCAATCACTACGGATTAACTTCTTGGGTAGGAAACACTGGTAATCGTGAATCCATAGAAGTTTTCATTTAAGTCATAGAACAAAAAGAACGTATTATCCTAGAAAGCATATGTTGCTCAAGATAGTTTAACTTGAACAATTAAAAGATGGAAAACATGGGTCAGATATGTATATGCTCATAGATGTAATCATGACAATTTGAGCATTTGAAACAATAAAGTATTTTCAAACAAGTAAATTGAATGAATGAATATGAATGCAAGAGACTTGTTTGAAAAATCTGACATTGTATGAAATGATCAGAATCAAATGATATAGCAATTAAAGCTTATGGTCAAGAATAATGGATATTGTTTATATGAACCAAAATATAGACATTCTTGAATGAAATGTTTAAGAAATGAATTAATGCTCAATATTCTTTGAAATTCAATCGGGGTGTCTTACCATCGAAAAATATGTTTCAATATGAGACATGGGAAGAACATTTTGAACAACAAGTCAAACTGGTGTGTGTGAATACTTGAAAGTATATATAGAAAAGACAATATGCAAGTATTTATCTTTGGAAACACACGGTTTGTTAAGCGTTGAAGAACAAATAAAATGAAAACATTTAAAATCACTTCCAATTCATGAAATCTATTTAAGAATCGGGAAGTGGTTTGAACATTTAATAATATGTTTTCTATGATTGAAAGTCGTTCTTCTTTCAACCATATATGAGATTATGATAAGAAATAAAGCTTTCCGTTCAGTCTTAAATCTCATGAAGTCAAACATCAAGTCATAAAGATATGATCTTGTAAGCATCCTCTCAATCTGCAAAAGTCTCAAAGTCATGTCAAAGCAGCTTTATTCACAAAATTTATTCAAATGTAAATGACATAAAGCAATAAAACGTTGAGTGTACGAGTTCTGATCTGAAGTAATCAGAAGTCATAATTCTTTACTCCCCCTAGAATGTAGATCATCATAACTTTCAAATGCATATTTCCGACAAATATGTACTCCCCCTTGAAGGTTGATTTCCTCATTTGAGTTTCGGAGTACAATCACTTATCAGTCCGGGAGTCAAATCTCGTTGAAGTACGGGTCCTGAACTGATTTATTCAGAAGCCTTTGTTCTCTTACTCCACTTTTACTTCAGATACCTGCATCACAGATTCCTCTTTTGGTTTTGGTACCCATTTATATTTGGGTCCTGGCAGGTTATTGCAAGATTTTGGCATCCATTTATGTTTGGATCCTCCTTTCTTTTCAACAACATTTGAAACATACGAACGATAAGAATATACATGATATGTGCCAAACCAATCAGTACAATATTTCCGAGACACAAAATCATTCTTATTATAATCAGAAAACTTTCTAGTAAATGAAGATAATTGGAATAATTGCTTCATAGAATATCTCTTGTAAGAAGTTACAAGTTTTGTTTTTGAAACAGCAACATTCACAATTACATCATCTTTACTATCAGTATCTTTATTACAATTAGAAATAGAAGATGATTTCGCAATCTCGTCCATCTTCTTCTTTGGTTGCCACTCAGACTTAACTCCATGCCTTTTCTTTTTCACATCTGAAAATTTTGAAACTTCAGAGTTAGAACGGTGAGAATCAAAATAATACTTCTTCTTTGACTTACCAGTGATGGTCGGTTTATGTGAATGCCCAGATTTCTTCTTCTTACCTTTGGCAACTTTGGTTTTCACATGAACTGATTTATCAACTTTCGTTGATATTTCACCTTTTTCGTAAACAGTTGGTAATCCAAAAGAATTAATAACAAAAGATGAATGATCAAGAAGTTTAGCATTAAAATCAAATTGAGCAATATATTCATCTAAATCACCATCAGAGTTTAAAAAATCAAACCTATCATTAAGTAAACTAGACATATCATCAGAATTTAAAGCCTTAGACGAGTTAGAAAAATCATAATTTTTCAACACAGTGAAGAAAACAGTTTGTTCTAAATCTATCAAAATTCTTTCTTCTGTTAGAGTATTCTCGAGTTCAGAAATTTTACTTTCCAACACGAGAGGAAGAACGTAAACTTTACCTTCGATATGCTTTGCCTCCAACTCTTTTGAGGAATAACTCTCAAAATAATCATCAGAAAGAAATTTTGATTTATCATAAATATAACTGTTATTCAACCTTTCATATCGAAATGGAAGTTGAACTTTAGATGTGTTGTTTCTTTTCTCAAATTCCTTGGCTTCATCCTCTTCAGATAATTTAGTCCACTCAACATGAAGTTAAGGATATTGTGGTGCCAGTTTTAAAAATCCAAAATCATAAAGCGCAGGCACTTTTGATATACCCTTTTTAAGATAGTGTGGATTCTCATAACCGTGTCCCCAACACTCTTTGTTCTCTTTGGGTTTGTTTAGATGAATGGTTTGTTCAGTTTGTCCCAAAGTGTATAATTTCCCTTCCAAAGCATTCACCTTTTCAAGTAAAGATTTGTTCTCTTTTGAAAGCGATGAATACATTTTATTAAGCTCTTTTGATTCAAACTCACACAGTCTATACTTTGAAACAGTTTCAGATAACTCTTTGTGAATTATAGTCTTCTCTTTCGTGCTGGTGTCAATAGTTTTATGTAAAGCATCAATCAAAACATTTTTCTCAGCAATATCATTGCTATATTTTTGTATTGATTGATTTTTATCTTTAATGACACCTTTTTCACGCTTAAGTTTAGACTCTAATTCTTGGAGTTTAACCATCATAGCATGCATTTGATTTAAAAACTCCGATTTAGTCATATCACATACCTCTTCGTAGTATTCTTCATCAGATTCTGCTTCATCTCCAGCTTCATCCACTTTCTTACCCATTAGACAAATATGAGTTGTCTCTTCTTTCTCAACCTCTTCATCTGAGTGATCTAGCCAGTACTCATCCTCAGCCATCAGTGCTTTCCCAGCTTCCTGCTGCTTTGCCAAAAGCATCTTGTTTTTATAGTATTCTGAATTTCGGACTTTTAGCTTTCAACAATCTTTAGCAAAATGTCCAAGCTTACCACAGTTGTAGCACTTGGTAGATATTGGTTGTCTCTTTTCTTCTGCTTTGTATGGCTTCTCATCAGATCTCTTTTCCTCACTTCTCCTTCCTTCAACTTTCTCCTTGTGTTCATAATTTCTGGAACCAGATGAATATCTCTGACTAAAAGCCTTAGTTAACATAAGCATAGCTTGCTTTAGATTCTCACAATCATCAGAATCAGAGTTATCCTCACTTTCAGCCTCTACTGATTCAGAAATTATCACTTTCTTTTTCTTCTTTAAGCTCACCGACTTCTTCTTCACTACAAGAGCAATCGGATCAGCAACTGCTTTATCATACTTTTTCTTCTTAGCTTTGATCTCATCTACCTCTTCTTCATTTTTCCTTAGAGTTTCATACACCTCATGGAGTGGGATTTCATTCAGATATTTCATCTGTTTCATCTATCTTGTATATCTTTTCCACTCAGGCTGTAGAATGCTGAGAAACTTGACATCCAGTTCAATTTGTGACTTATTCACTTTGTTCTTGCTAAGTTCATTCAGCAATGTCACAAATCTGTCATAAGTAGTTTCCAGACATTCTCCTTCCTTGGCTTTAAACTCCTCATAGTTTTTAAGGCAGTTGGAAATCTTAAGTTGATTGCCAATCTTCGATCCAAGCATCATCTTTTCCAGTTGATCCCACATTTCTTTGCATGTAGCTTTGTAGCTATCAATTTTGACATAGATTTCATTTGGGATGCCTTGAAGAATGTAAGTTTTTGCCAGTCTATTAGCATTTCTTCTTTTTAACTGCTCTTCAGTAAATTCGACTAGTGGTAACGGATACTCTCTCTGTTCACTTCCAACAGTACGAGTCTTCATGGGAATTGTCATGACTCCTTCTATCAAAGATTTCATGATAAGGTCACCCAATTCGTGTCTTTCAATAAAGTCATGAATCGGTCTTTCCACTGTTCATGTTCTCCCTTGAACAGTACTGGTGTTTAACATCGGTTCCTATAGCGAGAGCTTCTCTTGAAGTCATCCTGTTCAAAATATAAGCAATAAGAAACATGAAATTGACCGTTAGTCCAATAGAAATCACAAGAAAATTGATTAATTCTGAAATGAACTAAGCAAAGAAATTTCTGAAATCCACTAAGTCTAGAATTCGCAATCTACACTTAGAACAACAAAGAATTCGCAATTTACACTAATGGCACAAGGAATTCACAGGATAGGAATTAGAATTCGCAAGCTTTAAAAAAAACAGAATTCGCAAGACAAGAAAATTGAATAGAATTCGCAAGCTTTAAGAAAACTCAAGAATTCGTAGAATACACTTCTGCGAATTCCAAAGAATTCGTAGACAAGTCTAATGCGAATTCTGATTACGAATTCTGTACTTAAGAAAATTCTTGAAAATCTGCGAATTCTGGACAATTCGCAACAGAGTGTAATGAGAATTCTTAAAATTCTCAACACTCACTAATGCGAATTCTGAACAAATCGCAATGAAGACAATTACGAATTCTGAACTTAAAACTTTTCGAAAATGATCCTCTGAGAATTCTACGTAATTCGCAACAGACTCAATAGCGAATTCTTGACTTTTCGCAATACAGAGTACCGCGAATTCTATCCTTATGAATTTTTTTCAGAAAAACCCAGTGCGAATTCTGAGGCTTCTGCGAATTCTTTCAACAAATCTGCGAAAACTTAGAACTTTGCGAGTTCTTGGGAAATCTTGCGAGTTCTTCACGATTCTTGCGAGTTCCTCAGATCTTGTTACAAAAACGTTTCTGAATTGATCAAAAACCTACCTAGATCTCAAATTTCGATTTGAGACTTTGACATATTGATCACTTATACATCTAGAACAAGATTCTATCAAAGAATTTCAACAACAACCACTAAAAATTACAAATCAATCCAATACAGTGCTCGAAAAACTCGTAAACTCTAACTCGACATATTTCGAAAAATTGAAGAAAATTACACTGTAATTGACAAATCAAACTATACAGACTCGATCGAAAATACTAAACAAATATAACCTGATCAAATACAACTCGAAAATCACACTAAAACTCAAAAATGATTCGCACTTGAAGAACAGAGTGTCGACTTCGTTTTTCTTGATTTGATTTCAAATGGATTTTCTCTGATACCAATTGTGTGTCCCTGAATTCAAGTTTCTAATTCACAAACAATCAATCAAACAAGATGATTATACTACCTGTTTCAATTTCAATTCACAATTCAAAGATTACAAATCAGTTTCTCACTTTCTCTCTCTCTACAAACTCTCTTAGATGGTGTATACAGTCTAAAGTCATCTATCTATTAAACAACAAAAACAAAGACTATTTATACTACAAGTCTAACAAGACAAAAACTAAAATAAATACAAACTAACTTTGACTTTTATTACACTTTGACTTTGACTTTCACTGAGAGTTGACTTTCCAGCTTTGACTTCTTGTACTTTGACTTTTAATCTTCATGATCTTGTATCCAACATATTTCTGCTCTAACTAAAGCACTGAGCATAAGAAGTGTCAGGGATAGAATATACGAACGTTCCAAACTTAAGCATGGAACTATCCTCTTTAGGCTCATCATGTGGTTTCCAAAAACCAAGACCAGTTCTATCACTGGCAGGGATCAGAGCACTTATAATCTCAGTGATCTTTGTTGAGGATTTGCACCATCCTTCAACAGTAGGCTTCTCTACTTTTAGAGCAGCGATGGCTTGTTCGCGTTCAATGTTGATGATTTCATTAACAATGACTTGATCTTTCAAACTTTCCTCTAAAAGAGCCAGTTCTCTGATCTTTTCATGGCATTTTTTTAGATGTTCAGTTAAATCACTGTTTTTGCTTTCAGCTAGTGATTTTCCGTTTAGAGCATTGTATAAGTCAATCGTCAGCACATCAACAGCGCGAATTTTCTCTGCTTTAGATAGAGAGGTATTAGTTGAGATAGATACCTGAGATGATATATAGCTCATGGTAGTTTCTGAAGATTCTTCCACTTCTTCTTTATTCTTTGCCATGAGGCAAAGATTAGTGACTTCTTCTTTATCAGAACTTGATTCTTCTGATTCAGCCCAGTCGTGTTCTTCAGCGATTAGACCTTTACCTTTTCGCTTATAGTTTTTCAACTTTTGATATTTTTCGTTCAGTTTAAGGTATTTTTCATCGCTGGATCTTCTTGAGGTAGAAGGTTTGAAGACTTTCTTCGACCTGCACTCACTTGCAAAGTGTCCAATCTTTTCGCAGTTAAAGCAAGTAGCAGTAGCCTTATCAACAGGGGTTGATTTTGGCTTTTCAGTGAGAGATAGAGGCTTATTTCTTCGGAAATTGCACTTTCTTGCAAATCTCTTAAAAGAGTTTGTCAAGAGTGCTAAAGACTCATCAAACTCTGAAAGATCAGTGTCTGATAGTTCCTCAGATTCAGAATCTAACTAAGTGATAGTAAGAGTAGATTGCTGAGATGGAATTATCTTTGAAGATACTAAAGCAACAGGAGTGCTTTTGGAGTCTTTGGAATCTTTTACAAGATTCTTCTTCAGAAGATTTGATTGCTCATAGTTGAGCAATATTCCATACAAGGTGCTAAGAGAGATAGAATTTAAGTCTTTTGTCAGCTTGAGGCACATTGAATAACTGTCCCAGCTTTCAGGTAGACATTCTAAGAATTTAGTTAAGACCTCAGAATTAGAATAGGTCCTGCCAGCGGTTCTTAGATCAATGATTAAGCAGTTAAACCTCTGGTGAACATCAGAGAGAGATTCATTCTTACCAGAGATGAAACTTTCATACCGACGTACCAAGTTAATCTTTCGAGTTTCTTGGACTTCAGTGGTGCCTTCATATTGAACACATATGGTGTCCCATATTTCCTTCATATGGAATGGAAAGCTTCATCAGGCAGAGCCATAGAAATAACGGTTTTTGCCTTTGCATCTAGACCTACTTTCTTTTTGTCTTCATCACTCCACTGTCTTATTTCCTTGACAGCATATCGTTCAGGAACAGCAGGAGTGGTGGTAGTGGCTGGAACAGCACTTATGATAGTGAAAGGTTCATAAGGTCCATGTGCTACATAATCAGGTATAGGAGGGTCTACACCTTCTAGAAATAGTATCATTCGATTCTTCCAGAGAGCAAAGTTATCTCTGTTGAATCGAGGTGGTTTAGAGAGTGAACCATTATCATAGTAGTTTGTGTTTGTGTTAAGTGCCATTTTAGAATAGCAAGGAAGAGAATAAAGCAAGATCTTGTTTATTAGATTAAACTGTTTGCTCTGATACAACTTGTTGGTCCCGAAGGTGCTTAACAAGTTTGTACAAAGGGGGGGGGTTGAATACAAACACAGAATTTAAAGTTTAATAAATTGTTTATTGATAAATCAAACACAATTTACAAGTCTGTTGCAAAATAAGATTAAGTAAAACTCAATCTAAACAAACTTATGAAAACACTAAGATGGTTGCACAAGAATATAGATAATAGGAGATTAGAGAGTATAGAAAACAAGGGTTTCTATATTTTAGAAAGATGAAGGCTAGAGGTGCATGCATTCTCCAGATGGAGAAGTAATCTTTCTATTTATACCTGATTGTCCCTAATAAATCAGTTTCTTATCACGTATAAGATATATAAATTCACAAACAAGAGAATGATCAAACCTGATATTGATTTCACAATCAAAGAGTTACAAGTTTTCTCTCTTGAATGATTTTCTCTCTCTAAGCTCTCTCACTCTCTCTCTCTATGCTTGGAGGCTGATTAACACAATTAGGCACACCTTGCTTACCTAACCCTAGCACACACAATAGGTCATCCACCTATTTTAGGAAAAACCCTAGGCCTTGGGCCTATTTTTAGGAAAAGGCCAAAAACACAAAATACAAGGAAAATTACTTTAACAATTTATTACAAAATAACCTAGACTATTTAATGAGAGTTTGACTTTTCCGCTTTGACTTCAGATTTTCGTCTTCAATCTTGATGATCTTGAATCCAATAAATCTGTGATCTAACAATATCCCCCTTTGGATCAAGATCATTACAGAAAAAGGATTTAGCAATCCAATCTTCTTTTTAAGCTCAGAAGACGCAATCTTCCTCTTTGTCTTCAAAAAATAGCAATCTCCCCAAAAGATGTAGATAAAATCTCTTTCATATGATGGAAAGAAATTATCTCCCGATTTAGCTCAGAATGCTTTAGCAAAGTATCTCCAAAGAAAGATTCTCAAAAACATTAAACTTTCTGACTTGGACATTTATTTAATAATTGTATTTTCCCATTTCTTGATTAGCTCTCCCCCTTTTTGATGAATTGAGCATCGATATCATCAAAACTTCTTCAGAACAAGAAATGTCATTGACCATGCTGATCTTCCACGAGCCTCTGATTCACCGTCAATTCGAACAATGTATTCATCCAGATCTTTTCAAATCTAGACAAAATAGGAATGCAACACCCGAATCAACAAATGAATCAGTTAAAAATGTCTGTCAGTAACACGAAGTCACTGTGTGTAACGAATACACATTGGAAATGAGCTTTTTGATGTTCACTCCCCCAGGGCTTCCATTCAATCATCGAAACATCACATAGGTAATTTCTATGAACGTTATGACAAAGAAACAAATTCCTTGTGTGTTCATGCATGTGATAGAAAGAATTAAGCATGAATTATTGCTTATAAAGATCAAAATGTGTAAACCACTGAGACACCAGTTAGTTAAACACAGACTCAATGTGCATTAGTGAAGTGTGAAGGTGGGGCAGACTTCCTTCTTTTCAATATCCAGATTTTCCAAATGAAAACCATATAGTATATGTGTTGCTTCCCCTTTGAAAAATGAAACATTTTCTTGTTAAGAAGAAAATGAGTGACTGGTGGGGTTAATGTCAAGAGTTGGCATGGGCTAGTTGCCTATTTCAATAATGTTCACCAAGAATTGTGAAGCATTAGTAATGTGGTTGCCCGACTCAGAAAGTAGTTGGTGCAGAGTCTGATATTCTTTTACTCTGTTCGCACACCCTCTTTCTTTTTATCATGTAAGCTCACATCTAACCAAACTCTCTTTTACGTTTTACCTCAACACACATCCCACACTCATTTCTTTCGGACTCCTCACACTTAATCACTAAAGGATTAACTTCTTGGGTAGGAAACACTGGTTAACGTGAATCCATAGAAGTTCAGTTACGTCCTAGCACAAAGAAATCCCATGTTTTCCTATAAAGCATCTGTTGCTCAGATGATTTAACTTTATCAGTTAAAGCGCAAATAGATCATGAAAACATTTAAAAGCACACTTCCAATTCAATCTGTTTGAGAATCGGAAGTGGTTTGAACATTTAAGAACAATGTTTTCTTATGATTGAAAGTTGTCCTTCTTTCAACCATATATAAGATGAAGATAAAGAATTATACCTTTTGCGTGCAGTCTTACATCTCATGAAGTCAAGCTTAAAGTCATAAAGATATGATCTTGTAAGCATCTCTCAAACTGCAAAAGTCTAAAGGTCATAGTCAAAGCAACTTTATTCACGAAAATTAAAATGACATAAAGCAGTAAAACAATTAAAGTACAAGTTCTGATCAGAAATAATCAGAAGTCATCGCCATACTCCTTTGACTTGTAAAGGCTCCCCCTAAAATCATGCATTACAAAAGATTTGACAAATAAGTAAATGCAGAAATTAGATATGCTCCCTCTCAAGATAACAATGATAATTTATGAAGTACTTTTCACACTCCCACTGAGATCATGAACAATTACAATAAAAGAAACTTTAATAGGTAACTACTGATTAGACCTTGAGATTCAGCATCCTAAGCTTAGATACAAGAAAATTGAATCTCTTTTCATCTAAAGGTTTGGTAAACAGATCTGGAAGTTGGTAATCAGTTTTTACAAAGTAAAGTTCTATTATACCTTTTTCTACATTATCTTTTATAAAATGATACCTGACATCAATGTGCTTTGTTTTAGTGTGGTGAACAGGATTAGCTTATATGGCGATAGCGCTCTTCAAGTCACAATAGATCGGCATTTTATCAAACTTGAATCCAAAATCTCGAAGTTGTGTTCGCATCCACAAGACCTGAGAGCAGCAACTGGCAGCAGCTACATACTATGCTTCAGCAGTCGATGTGGAAACATATAATTGTTTCTTTGATGTACAGCTAACGAGCTTGTCTCCAAGAAATTGAATGTGACCTGAAGTGCTCTTCCTGTCCAACATGCACCCTGCATGATCTGCGTCTGAATAAGCAGTTAGTTCAAACCATGTATCCTTAGGATACCACAGACCAAGATCTGCTGTCCCCTTCAGATATCTAAAGATCCGTTTGACAGCAGCTAAGTTGGATTCTTTAGGGTCAGCCTGATATCTTGCACACAAGCATGTTGAAAACATTATATCTGGTCTACTTGAAGTAAGATACATTAAAGACCCTGTCATACCTCTATAAGTCCTAACATCAACACTTTTTCCTGCAGAATCAGTGTTAATCTTAGTACCTAGTGCCATTGGGGTTCCAATCGGTTTACAATTTTCAATTTTGAATCTCTGAAGAATATCAAAAATATACTTAGATTGGTTAATTAAAATCGCCGTTGAAAACTGTTTATTTGTAATCCGAGAAAGAAATTCATCTCTCCCATCATACTCATTTGAAATCGTGACACCATGAGATTTGAAAAGTTCTTACAGTATTTGGGATTTGTAGAACCAAATATAATATCATCTACATATATCTGAATAAGAATAATATCAGCTTTCTCCTTTTTAATAAACAAAGTGGTATCGACTTTACCTTTTGAAAAACCTGACTTGACCAAGAATTGAGATAGAACATCATACCAGGCGCGAGGTGCTTGTTTCAGACCATACAAGGCTTTATCCAAGATGTAGACGTGATTAGGCTTATCTGGATTTAAATCCCTTCTGGATGAGAGACGTAGACTTCCTCCTTAAGAATGCCATTCAGAAAGGCAGTCTTCACATCCATCTGGTAGACAGTGAAGTTCTTATTAGCTGCGTAGGATAGAAACATGTAGATTGCCTCTATACGCACTACTAGAGCATACGTCTCGTCGTAGTCAATGCCTTCCTCTTACCTATATCCCTTGGCAACAAGTCTGGCTTTGTTCCTTATAACAATACCATCTTCGTCCTTCTTGTTTTTGAATACCCATTTAGTTCCAATCACGGTCTTTCCTTCTGGTTTTGGAACTTGGCTCCAAACCTTCAGGGCTTCAAACTGGCTTAACTCTTCTTGCATGGCAGACACCCAATCTGAATCAGCAAGAGCTTCTGATACTCGAGTAGGCTCTATTTTGCTGAGGAATGAGTCATGCATACATTGATTCAAAGTTGTTGACCTAGTTTGCACAGGCTTGTTAAGATCTCCAATTACTTGGTGAATAAGGTGCTCTTTGGTCCAACGATGTTCATGAGGGAGTAGAGTAGATGAAGATTGATCATGGTTGTCATCTAAAAATCCACTTTCAGGTTCTTCAGTTTGAACATCGTAAGGGTGGGATTCAGTTGAAGTAATTGGTGCAGAAGCTTCAGTAGGTACAGCTTGTTCAGTCTGTTGATCTGTCCTTACATCACATCCTACTGACTCAGCGACTTCTGACTCTTCATTAGTAGATACAACTTCAACTATTGGAGTATGAATTTGAACTCGAATATCTTGCTAAATCGGGGAATTTGGTTCAGTAGAAACATCTGACGTGGTTGGATGATCAATCGTTGAATCTTCAATCCTGTCAACCACAACAGGTTTATTCACATTAGATCCAAGATATTCATCATAAAACAATTCAAATAAAAGATCTAAATCAGATAAATGATTAGAAGACGTTGATGCTTCATCTGATTTGTTCGCTTGAGACACAGGTTCTGGACTAATTTGTCTAAAAGCTAGTACTCCTGTTATCACGGGTTCTGAACTGAAGTGTTCAGAAGCCATCTCTTCATCGAATGTAACATTTACACTCTCAACCACATTCTTTGACTTCTTCAGGTATACATGGTATGCAGCAGATGTCGAAGAATAGCCGATAAAGATGCCCTCATCCGCCTTAGCGTTGAACTTATTCATACTCTCTCTGTCATTTAGCACAAAACACTTACAACCAAAAACATGAAAATATTTAATGGTTGGTGTTCGGTTGTTGATAAACACATACGAAGTCTTTTGAAATCGACGGTGTATCATGGACCAATTTTGAGTGTAACACGCAGTCCATACAGCTTCAGCCTACAGGAATAGAGGTAAGTCGGATTTACTGAGTATAGTACGAGCGGCCTCGACTAGCGTACGGTTTCTCCTTTCGACTACCCTATTCTGTTCAGGCGTACGTGCAGCAGAGTATTGATGTGTTATCCCGACCGATTCGAGATAGTCTTCAACTGTCTTCTTCTTAAACTTTGTGTCGTTGTCAGTTCGAAGAAGCTTGACTGGTTTCTGCAGATTCACCTGGATCGTCTTTAGAAATGTAATGAGAACTTCGGGCGTCTCATCTTTTGACCGTATAAATTTGACTCACGTGTACCGCGAATAATCGTCCACAAAAACTAACACGTATTTCTTTCCGCCTAAGCTTTGCGTTCGCATAGGACCACAGAGATCCATATGCAACAACTCTAAAGGAGAGTTGGTACTTGGTTCAGGCTTCGGTTTGTGTGGAGCTCTCTTCATCTTCCCTTTTTCACACGCTGCACACAAATGTTCTTTTTCGTACTTGAGTTCAGGAAGTCCTTTTACTAACTTTTTACTGACCAGTTTATTGATGTACCGAAAGTTGAGGTGAGAAAGTCGTCGATGCCATAGCCAACTTTGTTGCATTGAGGATTTTGAAAGTAGACACACTTGATTGTCAGTCTGGACCTTTGACAAGTTAATGGTGTAGAGGTTTGACTTGCGAGGGCCGACTAAGAGTTCTTTCCCGTCCTCAGTGCATACCGAACACTTCTTGGCCTTAAAATTAACCTTTAAGTCTTTGTCACAGAACTGCCCAATACTAAAAAGGTTTTGTCCTAAGCCATCAACATAGCTCACCTTATTAATCGTGACATTTTCGTGTACCACATCACCATAACCCAAAATTGGTGAAAACTGATCGTTACCAAATTGAACTGTGCCGCAGTATTTCTCTGTAAAGTTAGTCAACAGACTTTTCTGCCCGGTCATATGCTTGGAACATCCGCTATCCAAGTACCACATATGACGGGTCTGCACAAGAGAAATTAAGAAACACAAGGTTTATATATCCTTATAAAAACTGGGAGTAAAGACTTTTGATCATTGAAGTGCGGGTCTTAAACTGTAGTATTCAAGAGCCATTATTTCTTTCACTCAACCTTGACTTGACATTCCTGTAACACAGATTCAGCCTTTTTCTTTGGTACCCATTTGTATATGGGTCCAACTGTGTTAGCACAAGATTTTGGTACCCATTGAAATTTGGGTCCACTTTTCTTTTGAAAACTATATGATGAATTGGAACGATAAGAATATGCATGATAATTTCCAAACCAAACATCAGAATATTTACGAGAAGCATAATCATATCAATCATAATTTGTAAACTTTCTAGTAGATGGAGATAACTGGAATAATTGCCGTATGGAATATTTCTTGCGAGAATCAACAAGTTTTGGTTTAAAATTAGCAACATCCACAATCAAATCATCTTTACTAGCAGTCTTTCTATTACAATCAAAACTAGAAAATGATTTAGCATTCTCGTCTATCTTCTGTTTTGGTAGCCATTCCGACTTAACTCCAAGCTTTTTTTTCTCAAATCTGAAACATTTGAAACTTTAGAGTTAGAAAGGTGAGAATCAACCAAATGCTTCTTCTTTGACTTACCAGTGGTGAACTGTTTATGTGAATTTTCGGATTTCTTCTTCTTACATTTGGAAACTTTGGATTTCACATAAAGTGATTTATCAACTTTCGTTGAAGTTTCACCTTTTTCAAACACACTTGGTAATCCAAAAGAATTAACAACAAAGGAGGAATGATTAGGAAGTTTAGCATTAAAGTCAAAATCACCAACACAGTCATCTAAACAACCATCAGAGTTTAGAAAATCAAACTCATTATCAAGTGAACCAGACCTACCATCAGATTTTAAAGCCTTGGATAATTTAGAAAACTCAGTATTTTGAACACAGTAGAAAATACAGTTTGTTCTAAGTCCATCAAAATCCTTTCTTCTTTGAGAGTATTCTCGAGTTCAGAAATTTTTGTTTCCAAAATGAGAGGAGGAACGTAAAGTTTACCTTCAATGGGTTTAGCCTCCATTTCTTTTACAGAATAACTCTCAAAGTAATCATTTGAAAGAGATTTTGATTTGTCGGAACTATAACTATTATTCAACTTGTCATAACGAAACGGGAGTTCAATTTTAGTTGTGTTCTTTCTTTTAGCATGTTCCTTAGCTTTATCCTCTTCAGAAAGACTAGTCCAAAAAACTTTGAGTTCAAGGTATTGAGGTGCCAGTTTCATAAATCCAAAATCATAAAGAGCAGGTGCTTCAGATATACCCTTTTTGAGATGGTGTGGGTTCTTGTAACCAAGTCCCCAACAGTCAGGTTTCTCTTTAGGTTTGTTTAGATGAATGGTTTGTTCGGTTTGACCCAAAGTATGTAATTTCTCTTCCAAAGCATTCACCTTTTCAATTAAAGATTTGTTTTCTTTTGAAGTCGAAGAATACATTTTAGAAAGCTCTTTAGACTTAAACTCACACTCTCTATATTTTGAAATAGTTTCAGATAACTCTTTATGAATTATAGTCTTCTCTTTCGCGCTGGTGTCAATGCTTTTGTGCAGAGTTTCAATCAGTACATTTTTCTCAGCAAGATCGTTGCTAAGTTTATGTATAGATTGATTTTTATCATTAATTACACCTTTTTCACGCTTAAGTTTAGACTCTAATTCTTGGAGTTTAGTCATAATGGCATGCATTTGATTCAAGAAATCTGATTCGGTTAAATCACATACCTCTTCGTTATCTTCACCATCAGAATCAACTTCTGTTTCGGTCTTCATATGTCCCATCAAACACATGTGTGATGTCTCATCCTTCTCCTCTTCCTCACTTTCAGAATGATCAAGCCAGAACTCATCCTCGGCCATTAATGCTTTACCTGCCTCTTGTTGCTTGGCCAACAGCAGTTAATTCTTGTAATACTTAGAGTTTCTGACTTTGGGCTTGCTTCAGTTCTTAGCAAAATGACCAAATTTGCCGCAGTTATAGCACTTTGGAGGTTCTGCCGGTTTGGTCTATTCAGATCTGTATTTCTTCTCTTCTGGTCTCCTTTCTTCAATCCTCTTTCCTTCAATTTTCTCTTTGTGGCTGAAGTTACTTGAGCCAGATGAATACCTCTGACTGTTTGAGCTAGGCTTTTTGTAAAATTTCCTTTGAAAAGCCTTTGTTATCAAAAGCATAGACTGCTTCAGGTCATCACAGTTGTCAGAATCAAATTTAATCTCTCTTTCATCCTCATCTGACTCAGAAACTGTCATTTTCATCTTCTTCTTAAGGCTTACATTCTTTTGTTTCACAACCAAAGCAACTAGATCTACAACAGCCTTCTCAGCCTTTCTCTTCTCATCCAAAATATCATCAACCTCTTCTTCATTCTGTCTCAGTGTTTCATAGACTTCATGGAGTGGTATGTCATTCAAGTCCTTCATTTGCTTCATTTTCTTCATTTGCCTAGCAAATCTCTTCCACTCAGGCTGCAAGATAGTAAGGAACTTGACATTAAGCTCAACTTGTGACTTATTCACTTTGTTCTTGCTAAGGTCATTCAATAAAGTTACAAATCGGTCATAAGTAGCCTCCAGTGATTCACCCTTCTTAGCCTTGAACTCTTCATAGTTATTGAGACAATTGGATATTTTGAGCTGGTTCCCAACTTTTGATCCTAGCATCATTTTCTCCAGCTGATCCCACATTTGCTTTCCAGTTGCATTGTAGTTGTCCATCTTGACATATATCTCGTTTGGTATGCCTTGAAGAATGAAAGACTTTGCCAATTTGTCGCCCTTGTGTTTTTTCTTCTGCTCATCAGTGTATTCATCAAGAGGTAATGGATACTCTCTTTGTTCTTCTTTTCCGTTCTCTCCAGCTACAGTTAGAACCTTGGTAGGAGGTGTCATAATTCCTTCTTTTAGAGATATTCGGATATAATCTCCCAAGTCATGTCTGTCGATGAAGTCCAAAAATATGTCCTTCCATATCTCGTACTCTCCTTTGAAGAGAACTAGTGGCTTTACTGTTTTTGAAAGATATGCAATAAGAAACTTAAAATGATCGTTAGTCCAGATAAAATCAAATAAATACAGATTAATACTGAAAAAAGAGAAACTGGAGCAAAAAGGCAGAAATGCGCCAAAGGGCAGTGGCGCAAAATAAGGTTTTGCGCTAGAAGAGTCTGGCGCAAAGTTCAGGTTCGCACTAAAAGAAGCTGGCGCAAAATGGACTTTGCGTGAACTTTGAATCCCTTGAGTTTTGCGCGAGTAGAGGGTGGCGAAAAAAGGCTTTTGCGCGATAAGCGGGTCGCGTGAAAATGAGATTTGCGCGAGAGGTTGATGGCGAGAATCTGGTGATGAACTTTGCGCGAAGAGCTGGTGGCGCAAATTAATCTTTGTGCGAGGAACTGTTGGCGCAAAAATGAACTTTGCGCTATGGTGAGTTGGCGCAAAAGCCCTTATGAACTAACGCAAAGACGTATGAACTGGCGCAAAACTCGTGTTCTTCACTTCAGCTTCGAAAAACGACCTGATAATCCCAAGAACCTATCTAATCTTCGATTTACAACCCCAAACTTTGACAATTTGACCACCTAAACATCTAGAATCGATTACAAACAAGTAATTTCAATAAAAAAACACTCTAAGTGAGATTTGATTGAAGAACCAGTGTCGACTCATGAAAAACCAAAAACACCAAAAATCACCAAATTGATGATCGATTACAGTGCAATACTCAACAAAATCAATACAAACTCGATCTAAAATTGATTTCGATCAAAACCCAATAGATTTCTAATCGAAAAACGCACTAAAATTCGAAAATCGATTCTGGACTTCTAAGAACAGTGCCGAACCAAAGTTTTTCTGGAAAAAACTTGATTTTAATCTGGAATCTGCTCTAATACCAATTGATTGTCCCTATAGAATCAGTTTCTTATCACATAAACAATATAATCACAATCAAGAGATTTAACAAACCTGTTTTTGATATTCAATCCAAATGGTTACAAGGTTTTCTCTTAAAAGTTTTCTTTCTCTATGAGCTCTCTCTCTTTAGAACCGTATCTCTCTTTCACACACAATGATAGTGGCGGCTGGTGTTTCCTAATTAGGCACACCCCTCTTACACAACCCTAGAGCCTATAAGGTCCACACACCTATTTTAGGAAAAATCCATAAAGACCCAAAATACAAGGAAAAACATTCTTTGACATTTATTACAAAATAACCTAGACTATTTAATGAGAGTTGACTTTTCCAGCTTTGACTTCAGATTTCCGTCTTCAATATTGATGATCTTGAATCCAATAAATCTGTGATCTAACAACAGTCGTCAGAATCAGATTTAATCTCTCTTTCATCCTCATCTGACACAGAAACTATCATCTTCATCTTCTTTTTAGAGCTTACACTCTTTTGTTTCACAACCAAAGCAACTGGATCAACGACTGCCTTCTCAGCCCTTTTCTTTTCCTCCAAAATCTCATCAACCTCTTCTTCATTCTGTCTAAGAGTTTCATAGACTTCATGGAGTGGTATGTCATTCAAATCCTTCATTTGCTTCATTTGCCTAGCAAATATCTTCCACTCAGGCTGCAAGATACTAAGGAACTTGACATTAAGCTCAACTTGTGACTTATTCACTTTGTTATTGCTGAGTTCGTTCAACAAAGTCACAAATCAGTCATAAGTAGCCTCCAGTGTTTCACCCTTCTTAGCCTTGAACTCTTCATAGTTATTGAGACAATTGGATATTTTGAGCTGGTTCCTAACTTTTGATCCTAGCATCATTTTCTCCAGTTGATCCCACATTTGCTTTCTAGTGGCATTGTAGCTGTCAATCGTGACATATATCTCGTTTGGTATGCCTTGAAGAATGAAAGACTTTGCCAATTTGTCGCCCTTGTGTCTTCTCTTCTGCTCATCAGGGTATTCATCAAGTGGTAATGGATACTCTATCTGGTCTTCTTCTCCGTTCTCTCCATCTACAGTTAGAACCTTGGTAGGAGGTGACATAATTCCTTCCTTTAGGTATATTCGGATATAGTCTCCCAAGTCATTTCTATCGATGAATTCCAAGAATCTGTCCTTCTATTGCTCGTACTCTCCTTTAAAGAGAACTGGTGGCTTTACATTGCTTCCGATGGCGAGAGCTTCTCTGGAAGTCATCCTGATATTGGAAAGATATGCAATAAGAAACTTAAAATGATCGTTAGTCCAGATAAAATCAAGTAAATACAGATTAATAATTAAAAAAGAGAATCTGGAGCAAAAAGGAAGAAATGCGCCAAAGGGTTGTGGCGCAAAAAGGAGTTTTGCGCTAAAGGAGTGTGGCGCAAAATGGAGTTTTGCGCTAACAGTAGGTGGCGCGAAACACAACTTTGCGTGAAAAGGAGTTGGCGCAAAAACTAGTTCGCGCTAGAACAAGCTGGCGCAAAAGACACTTTGTGCGAAGTAACGATCCTTGATGAGTGTTGCGCGAGAAGAGGGTCGCGCGAAAAGGAGGTTTGCACGAGACGTTGATGGCGAGAATCTGGTGATAAACTTTATGCGAAGAGCTGGTGGCGCAAACTAATCTTTGCGCGATATGAAGGTCACGCAAAATAAACTTCACGCTAGAAGGCAGTGGCGCAAAAGTCAACTTTGCGCTAAACACTTGAAGTTCTTGAATCTGGCGAGAAATACACTATGAACTGGCGCAAAGTATATGAACTGGCGCAAACTTCCTGTTCTTCATTGTTCCTTCGAAAACGACCTGATAATTCCAAAAACCTATCTAGGCTTCGATTAACAACCCCAAAATTTGACAATTTGAACCCCTAAACCTTTAGAATAGATTACAAATGACTAATCTCAACAACACACACTCTAATAAAGACTTGATTGATGTAACAGTGTTGTGACTCGTGAAAAACCAAAAATTCCAAAAATCATCAAATAGAGAATCGATTACAGTGCAAATCGTGAATAAAACAATACACAAAATTGTGATTAAATAATTCTCTTGAGAAGTTAAGTTTCCGTGTTGAAATTATCGGATAACTTTCTGGACAGCATGTGCTGAATCCAGAGAAGTAGTTGTATCAAGATTAAGTAATGTCTTATTATATTTTGGAACTTTGTTTAGACAAAATAATTATGGACTAAGAAACTTATTTGATGGCATTTCATGGGACAATTGGACATATTGGTTGGACATCGGAATAGGGTATTAATGTGTTTCTTATGGCAACTCTATATAGGGAAAGTTAAGGCGTGGCAAAATTCATTAAGTTTAAAGTAAAGCTTCTCTCGTTGCTTGCATCAAGGTGAGTATTCACAGCCCCTCTTTTATCGTTTTACGTATTTTGGGGTGAAAAGCATGCTTAAGTACGATTTTAATGATTCATGAGTTAATTGAAATATTTTGCGCTGTTAAGTCGTCAAGGCTTGTTTTCAAGCATTTTAAAAAGTAAGATGTATGACGTTAAATAGTTGGTATGTTGAGTATTTAAGAGTTAGTCCCCAGACGACACTACTATTAACCCAGAAAATTGGGCCTATAGTATTAGTGGATAGCGCTATTTGGGCTTGACCAACCCCACTTCTTACAGCTGACGAGCTAGGAGTGCACTATACTAGAGAAGTGATTGAACATGTGGCGCTTGAGACCACCTCTGAGTCAAGGCACACGGGGCAAAAACAAGGGTCGGGGACGGTTTAGTAGTGGCTCAACCAAGTTTAAGTTATACCGACTCAAGTCATACGTAAAGCAATACTCATGAAATTTTCAAGTTAAGCTAATGAGCACGGTTATGCTCCAAGTATTTTGAGCACGTATATGCTCCAAGTATTCAAGTTAAGCTTTTGAGCACGAACATGCTCCAACTATCAATTCTTGCATATAAAATGTTTTGTGCATATTCAAAACCTGTGAACTCACCAACTCTTTGTAGTTGACCTTGGTTTTTATTCATGCTTTTCAGGAATCTAGAAGGTAATCCCATGATGCCTTATCAGCGTACTCGCATTTTCAAGCACAAGACTATTTTCGCGTTAAGCGTATTTTATGTTTAAAAGACTTGGAATTTTGTAAACGTTATCGATATTATGTTCTCTAAAATGTAATGTATTTTGGTTGTTAAATGAATATTGGTATGTTTATAATCTTGTGCTGTGGCATTGGAGCTGTTACGCCTCGTGTTTCCGCTTTAGCGGGGTGTGACAGATTTGGTATCAAATCTGTCACACCCCGCTAAAGCGGAAACACGGGGTATAACAGTTTCCGATAAACAATCCACAAGCATAAAGTTCAACCACCATACATTTAATAAAAATACATTACAAAATTTAATAGTAGAAAGTTTATCGTGAAATTACAATCCCGAGATAATTCAAGATAGCATTTTCCAAAAGTTTGTACATCCCCCAAGCATATTCATGTTATACGCAGAACGACCCTTAAAATTTACCTTCTTGATTACCTGAAAAGCATGTACAAAAAATATGGTCAACTACGAGAGTTGGTGAGTTCACAGGTTTTAAATATGCACAAAACATTTTTATATGCAAGATTTGATAGTTGGAGCATATTCATGCTCAAAAGCTTAACTTGAATACTTGGAGCATATACGTGCTCAAATACTTGGAGCACATCCGCGCTCATTATCTTAACTTGAAAATTTCATGATTATTGCTTTACGTATGACTTGAGTCGGTATAACTTAAACTTGGTTGAGCCACTACTAAACCGTCCCGGACCCTTGTTTTTGCCCCGTGTGCCTTGACTCAGAGGTGGTCTCAAGCGCCACATGTTCAATCACTTCTCTAGTATAGTGCACTCCTAGCTCGTCAGCTGTAAGAAGTGGGGTTGGTCAAGCCCAAATAGCGCTATCCACTAATACTATAGGCCCAATTTTCTGGGTTAATAGTAGTGTCGTCTGGGGACTAACTCTTAAATACTCAACATACCAACTATTTAGCGTCATACATCTTACTTTTTAAAATGCTTGAAAACAAGCCTTGGCGACTTAACAGCGCAAAACATTTCAATTAACTCATGAATCATTATAATCGTACTTAAGCATGCTTTTCACCCCAAAATACGTAAAACGATAAAAGAGGGGCTGTGAATACTCACCTTGAGAGTGAACTTGGAAACTTAATGATAGTGCTCAAAATAGGTGCCGCTTCCTTGGTTTCCTATAGTGAAGGTTGCCATAGAGGAAATACATTAATACCCGTTCCTATGTCCAAATGACCCGTCCCAATAACTTATGAAATGCCATTAAGTAGGTTTCAATAACCAAAACCATATTTAGATCAATTATAGACTTATTATGCCTTAACACTATTTTAGAACTCATTATAATCACTTTTCTGAAAATTCAGCAGAAGCTGTCCAATATTTTAGTCAACAAAACCACTATAGAAACATATCTTCCCAAAGGAATTAATTCACCAAAATTTTTGTGGTAATACTATAGTGTGTCAAGAGTAAATCTGCATTTTTTCATAATTTTTGGATGAGTTTTGATACCTGAAATAATTTCCACAAAGCAGTGTGTCACTGATTTTCGGACCAGTGACATACCTCACTTGTAGCATGCTTTTGAGGTATCAATTCTTTGAATTAGCCCATAATCCTTATATGGGTGTAAACCTAACTCAAAATACTATCATTTGGAAAAAGATTCACTTAATTTGGGATAAGAAATGAGGAAGTTATGGCCTCCACAAGATAGGTGTTTGAATCTGTCTTCACTGGACAGATTGCACCATTTTCTTGTAAAATCCATTTAAGTGCTCAAATCATCTCCAAAATTAGTGTTTTCGGACTTTCTAGAAAGCTAACACTCTAAATTAAAGTCTATAAGCAAAAAGCCCAAATTTTGACATGTAGAACATGATTTATGCATGTTGGAAGTAGGTCCATTTTCTGGACAGCACATCTGCAGAAAGTTAAGATTATGAAATTTTGAAATGGTGATCATTTTACAATTGGTTTAATGAAATAACCATATGTTATCACACCATAATCAATCATAACATAGTCTTGAGATGAAAACCTTTTGAACACATATAAAACTACAAATATTTCATCCAAAGTGAGTTGCATGAAACCAAAAACACCTAAATAAGTGATTTTCATCACTTATCAATTTTCAAGACTCTTAATCACATAAGATTGAACAATCTCATCATAAGAGTTTGTTTAAACTTGAAATTATTACTAGAATGTTAAATATAAACCAACTAAAACATCAAAATTTTTATACACAAGGTTGTACTTATGATAAAATCAACATATTAATCAAGAACTCAAATTTTCACTATTTAACTTGGTTTTTCATGGAAGATCATTTTATGGCATCACTTTATGAATGTTTTATTCATCAATGATGTCCTTTTCACTTATAAACAATCTAATACTTATTTCGAACAAAACCCAGAAGATTTCTAATCGAAAAACACATAAAAACTCAATAATCGAATCTGACTTCGATGAACAGTGCCGAACAGAACCTTTTTCCAAAAAAAAAAATTGATTTTAATCTGGAATCTGCTCTGATACCAATTGATTGTCCCTGTTGATTCAAGTTTTTATCGCATTAAAAAAATAATCACAATCAAGAGATTTAACAAACCTGATATTGATTTCACAATCAAAGAGTTACAAGTTTTCTCTCTTAAATGATTTTCTCTCTCTAAGCTCTCTCACTCTCTCTCTATGCTTGGCGATTGATTAACACAATTAGGCACACCTTGCTTACCTAACCCTAGCACACACAATAGGTCATCCACCTATTTTAGGAAAAAGCCTATAAGGCCTTGGGCCTATTTTTAGGAAAAGGCCAAAAACACAAAATACAAGGAAAATTACTTTAACAATTTCTTACAAAATAACCTAGACTATTTAATGAGAGTTTGACTTTTCAGCTTTGACTTCAGATTTCCGTCTTCAATCTTGATGATCTCGAATCCAATAAATCTGTGATCTAACAATACCCTATGCATTAAATGCATGGCAGGGCACTTTACACGTGTCCTTCATTGATTGGTCGAGAGAGTCTGACTTTAGGAGACATGCTTTCGGTCGTATCATGAATAGTGTAGTTGACAGAGTTGTTGTACGAATTGTGGCAGAGGTATGTCCGTTCTGACACATCGTACTGGGTGTGCAGGAAAAGACAAAAGATACTTGAGGCATAAGCTAAGTGATCATCGATCGCTTAATATCTCTTCCTTTAGAGATACAAAGAAGTTCAGCTATCGCTAAAGCTTTGACTCAGGTTTCTTCGCGTATGAGTAGAGTCGTCTTTACTTCACTGATTTCCGCATTAGGTCACTAGTAGACTTGTCTTTGTTCAGAAACTTCGTCTTCGATTCAGCTATGAACATCTGTCGACGCGAAACTTGTCTTCAGGGATTACGTTTAACTGTTTACATCAGATGTAACATCCCGCCTGCCTCGACAACAATATTGTCCGCTTTGCCCCTGGATTTAACCAACGTGTAGCGCACGGATTTGTTTCTGGCGACCTGGTGAGAAACTTCCCAGGGGGTCACCCATCCTGGGACTACTCCAACCCAAGCACGCTTAACCTCAGAGTTCCCAGAACCTGACGTGCTTGTGGCCCCAAAACGCGTTGTTGTTAGGAAGGCCAAGATATTACTTATAACACCCAGCACCACTCCTGTGCCGTTCGGGATATGGGGCAAACCTCATCGAGGACGATGAGTCCCAAGGAGGGGGTGTTTGTAACACCTTAGGCATATCCCATATCGGCCGTGGACAGGAGTGATGCTGGGTGTTATAAGTAATATCTTGGCCTTCCTAACAACAACGCGTTTTGGGGCCACAAGCACGTCAGGTTCTGGGAACTCTGAGGTTAAGCGTGCTTGGGTGGGAGTAGTCCCAGGATGGGTGACCCCCTGGGAAGTTTCTCACCAGGTCGCCAGAAACAAATCCGTGCGCTACACGTTGGTTAAATCCAGGGGGCAAAGCGGACAATATTGTTGTCGAGGCAGGCGGGATGTTACATCAAAAATCATCAACGATAACTGAACAGACTCAGTCTAACCACTGATAGTGAAACACTAATACATATGAATGTTTACAAGAAAGATCATCAGTGATAACTGAACATACTCAGTCTGATCACTGATAGTGAAATACTAATACATATTAATAAACGTAAATTTTCACTAATTATAGAAGAGGGTCGTTATCAAATCACTGAGAGAGTCTGGATCAAAACCTGTGTTCAAAGCTGGCATAGTGTTAGCAATGACAGGACTTCCACTTGATCCTCGTAGTTCGGAATGCGGATCTATTACAAGTGTTCCGACCAGGTCACTTAGATGACCGGTGATAGCAGAAGTATGTATTTGTGTCCTAGGAATAGAAGTAGATATATCAAGTGGTGCTAGACTCGATAGTGCAAAGAAAGACATTGAGATCTGGGGAGATGAGCTCTAGTTTCAATATCCAAACTTTCCGAGTGAAAACTTGATAGAGTTTGTGCTAAATCCCCGTGTAAAGATGAGACTACAACCTGTTGAGAAGCTATAGAATGGCTGGCAGAGGTGTGCAATTGCATAAGCGGACTACTTATGTCTTGTACATCCGAATGCAACACATGTAACGGAGTATGGGATGTGGTTGCCCTTCTGGATTGGTAGATTCGGGTACACACTCTCTCTCCATATTCTTTTTCTGCAATCTCTCTTAGCCTCACATTTTCTGCATTTTCTACTTCATCTCCCTCAAGTCTCCTTATGTCTCCCAAAACATTTTGAATATCAGTCGTAGCTTTATCTATCTCCATATCATCTTGATGTAATGAAATATCATCAAGAAATCCAAAGCTATGCTGTAAGTTTTCATCATTAATATCAGCAGCAATAACATTCTCCACCTGTTGTTCTGAAGTGGTAGATGGAATAGAATCTGAAGAAGTTTCCTGCTAATCCGACTCAGTGTCAGAATTCTCACCTTCATTAGGTATCTCTACCTGAGGACTCAATTGACGAATGATAGTCCTTTCAGGTTGAGATGTGAAGACTTCTAGATGAGTGGCAACTTGTGCCGAAGTCCCCACAACTTCTAGTGTAGATTCTTGACCTCCTACTGTACCCCTCTCTAAATTTTCCCTCGTCTCTCCCCGTTCCAGGACTCCCATAGTCTTAAGAACCCTCACCGACTCCTCTCTTCTAAGGTTTGATTCATGGGTAGGAATAACCGGTTCTGGTAATCCCATCGACTCTCAATATTCCCTAACGCACTTAGAGTTCAGATTAGCATAGGAAAGCAATGTTGTTGGAATAGGCACGGAGTAAGGAAAACAATTCTTTTGCTTTTGAAGATATTTCATTTCACACTCAGGAGCAAGCTCATGATGAAGCCTCTTTGGAATGTCTCTGTTTGATCGGATCATACTTCAAACAATCAGTTGAAGAAACCGCTGATATGGCACATAGATTGATTTCTTGGATGTTCTTTTGCTAATGACCTTCTCATAAAGTTCCGTCCAAAATGCCACTGAATAATCAACATGCAGATCGTACACGATTTCATGAAAGAGCCGCAAAGTCTGCATATTGGTGTTGTCAAGGCCAAAATTCCTTGAGGTCAAGAAATGGTTGATGATAGAGAACATATGATAGTAGAACGGTGGAAGATTTGTATTTTTGAATTCTCTGATCTTTGTCAAAGAACCCACATACCTTAGGGCGCGGATGCCTTCAAAAACTGCTGAGTCAACAGGGTATGGGCCAAATGTAGTTCAGCCCTCTCTTGAATCTGCTTCAGGTAAGTCCAGAATCAGTCTGAGTCTTTGATAGGTCAGGATTGAAGTGAAGTTATCAATCATGAGTTGGAAGAATTTAATCTTGTCACTCTGGACCACATACCGTATTGTCTTCCAGGCCTGTTGCAAATATAGCACTGGAATTGTTACGGTGTCTGTCAGGGCTTTGCAAATCGAATGACCCTTCGGAATCTCAATTACCAATGGATTGACATTTAGATTGTCAAAATCTACATGGTGATTGTTTGGGTAGAGCAACAAATACTCAGACAGATGGATCAGAGCTAGATCAGGATCTTCACATACAGCTGACTGGATATGAGATAGGGAAGATGGCATAGGAGTCTCTTTTGACACATTTGGATCATTTTCATCCATATGTACAATTGGATCATGAGATTGTTCTTCTGCCATTGAATACCTGAAAAAAAAATAGAAAGAATTGGATAAAATCCAGTATGTTAGCAATAAGCACAAAACTTGTTTTTCAGAAAAAATATTTTGATACACACAGTATCAAGTACATAAATATTGTACTTTAAGCTCACAAATATAAGCACAGAAAGTTACATGAAGCAAAATGCAACTTGAACAAAATTACAAGAAAAATGACCAAAAACAACAACATATGAACAAGATACTTGTTATTCTGATTTATTCTCACAAATGATGTAGCATTTCTTAAACACTTAAAGTTTGAAAAAAAATTGAAAATTTTTTTAAGTCCAGAACTCTCTTGACACTGAGAGGGACTAGAAACTCGCAGGACATGAAACTCGCATGATACCCAAAACTCGCAGAGTCTGAAACTCGCATGAAGTGTAACCAATGAACTCGCATGAAGTAAAAAAAAACTCATTAAGAACTCGCATGAAGTGTTCTAAGTGAAGAACACTCAGATACTGTTCACTGAAGAATTTGAATTTCAAATTTCAAAAATGAAATCTTTACCCAAAAATCTGAAGTATATCTTTTATAAGTTCGATTTAGGTTAGAATGTTCAGATTTAGATTCGATTTAGCTTTAAATTCAGGTTGGGTCCAAATGAATCAAACAGTCCATAAGTTTATCTGAGTTCAACAGTTCGAAAATTCAAAGATGTTCAGTTCAAAATGTCGAGTCCAAGAATTCCAAGAGTTAAGGTAACCTGCAAATAAACAATATCGAGCAAACCCAAATGTGCAAACAACACAAACAAACATTTTATGATGAACAATATCAAATATTACAAGTATCATTCATAGAAGATGAACAATCGTAAAACTTAACCAGACGAAAAACTCTAGAAAAACTGAAAATCGAACATTGAAATCGACAATAAAAGATGAAAAACAGATTAGAATCATGAAACAAACAATCATAAACGATAACCTACACTTGAATCGAGATTGAAGAGTCTGAAATCGAAAGGTCGCAAATAAAGCTCGAGAGAAAAAAATTGTTAAGTGTGAGAACTCGCAAAGACAATTCTGAGAGAAGTGGTCCGAATATGAGGAAACTCGCAAATATATACTCTGGAAAACACTCATACACGAGGCACAATTTGATTAGTTGAACCCACTTCGTGCAGATCGAAGAAAAGATACTTGTCGCACAAAGAAGACAAGGTTGTATGTGCACTTCGCGCATGAACGATGTGCGCAAAGTGTGAAACTCGCATACAGTATCGTGCGCGAAGTTGAAACACGAAAGACGTTGTGTGCATGAAGTTATATGAACAGAAAGAACTCGCACGCTTTGATGTGCGGGAAGTGGAAACTCGCAAACAATAGTATGCGCGTTTTGTACTTCGCGCAGCCTTTGCTATGCGCGAAGTGAGAACTCACATGTCACTGTCTGCGCATTCTACACTTTACTCATGCAATAATGTGCGCGTAGTATAAACTTGCATAAGACTATGCGCGTTGTATACCTAGAAAAATTTTGAGAAATTTCCAAAAATGGAAACTTTCCAAAAATAGCAAGTTTATTAAAAACCCTTTTATGCTCAAAAATACAACTTTTTCTCTGAAAAATCTTTCTGCTTTAAAAAATATTTTTTCAACCACAGACTCACACACCCACTTTACAGACTTTTACAGTTCTGCTCCCCCTTGAAGTGTGCATGTCTGTTTTCTCCCCCTTGATGTATGCAATCTGCTCAGCATACTGAAGTACGAGTCCTGATCTGACTTGATCAGAAATCAAAGTCCATGATGTCAGTATTTTATACACAACAAGAACCTATTACACTGCAAAACATAATAGGATTTTGGTACTCACTGTACATGAGTCCTCAGATGTTAAGAGTATCAAACTTTGAGAAGATGTAATTACCAAAATATTTACACAGACAATAAGTAGACTTAACTCCCCCTCAACAACAGGTATAGAATTTAGAGATAGAAATATAGTTATGCATCAAAGTTCAGCATTCCAAGTTTGCTGACCAAGAAATTAAATCTCTTTTCATCAAGAGGTTTTGTAAACAAGTCAGCAACCTCAAAATCTGTTGAAACAAAATACATTTCTTTATTTTCCTTTCTCTACATGATCTTTGATAAAATGATACATGATGTCGATGTGTTTTGTTTTGGAGTGTTGTACCGGATTAGATGTGATTGCTATGGCACTTTTTGAGTCACAGTAAATGGGTACCTTCTTCAATGTATAACCATAGTACTTCAGTTGTGTCTTCATCCATAATACTTGTGAGCAACAACTTGCAACTACAACGTATTCTGCTTCAGCTGTTGAGGTTGACACACAAGTTTGTTTCTTCGATGACGAGCTTACTAACTTATCACCCAAGTACTGACATGATCCGGAGGTACTCTTCCTGTCTAACTTATTCCCTGCATGATCTGCATCTGTGTAGGCAATCAACTCAAATCTAGAATCTTTCGGATAACAAAGGCCCAAATTTGGAGTGCCTTTAAGATATCTTAAGATTCTTTTAACAACAGACATATGTGACTCGTTGGGATTTGCCTGATATCTTGCACAAAAACAGGTAGCAAACATTATGTTCGGTCTACTTGATGTCAAGTATAGAAGAGATCCTATAATGCTTCTGTAAGTTCGTTGATCCACTGATTTTCCAGAGATATCAGCATCCAATAAACTTCCAGTCTGCATAGGAGTCTTCATAGGTGATGAAGAGTTCATGTCAAATTTCTTCAACATGTCTCTTATATATTTGGCTTGATTAATAAAAATCCCTTGCGGGGTTTGTTTGACTTGAATCCTAAGAAAAAATTCAGTTCACCCATCATAGACATTTGAAATCTGTTCTTCATGATATTTTGGAATTCATCACAAAGATCAGAGTTCGTAGATCCAAAAATAATGTCATCTACATATATTTGTAGAAGAATCAAGTCCTCACCTTTCATTTTAAGAAATAAAGTTGTGTCGATTATACCTTTTCGAAAACCAGACTCAGTCAGGTAAATTGACAACGTTTCATACCATACACATGGAGTTTATTTCAGTTCGTAGAGTGCTTTATCCAACACGTAGACATGGTCTGGGAACTTTGGATCTTTGAAGCCTTCAGGTTGGCTCACATACACTTCTTCGTGTAGTATACCGTTGAGGAATGCCGATTTGACATCCATCTGATATACCTTGATATTTTTATGTGTTGCGTACTCAAGAAAAATCCTTATCGCCTCAATCCTTGCCACGGGTGCGTAAGTCTCATCCTAATTAATTCCCTCTTGCTGATTGTAACCTTTCGCCACTAACCGTGCTTTCTTCCTGACAATAATACCCGCTTCGTCTTTCTTGTTCCGAAAAACCCATTTATTACCAACTATGGTTTTGTCCTTGGGTCTAGGTACTAGTCACCACACTTCATTCCTTTTGAATTCGTTCAGCTCGTCTTACATCGCGTTTATCCAGTCTAGATCTTTGAGTGCCTCAGACGGATTTTTCGGTTCCATGTTGCTTAGGAAGTTTGAGAACATACAGAAGTTAGCAGATGCAGCTGCATTCGCGGATCTTGTAGATACCTTAGCTTTTGGATCTCCAATTATGTTTTCTGGGGGGTGACACTTTGTCCATTTGTGTGTACTTGGCAATACATCTATCTCAGTTTGATCATTTGAATTATCAAATTCATCCTGTATAGCAGGTAGATCAGTTTCTGCTTCAGTTGGACTTTGTGCACTTGGTGATTGATCAGTTTCCTCTGATGTAGATTCTGACTGATTTTCACCAGATACTGCTGAAGTGGATCACGGTTCATTCAGTGGTGATACCATCTCAACTATATTGTCTGGATCAGCTTGTTCAGAAACCTCTTGAGTTTGACTTGTAGAAGCTTCACCAATTCCTCCAGAGGGACCTGAGATATCTGCACTAGTAGGATGTGAGTCAGTATTTATTAAATTTTCTTGTCTGTTATTTTCATTTGATAAATCATTAAACGCATCAAGAAATAACAGATCAAGATCAGATTCAGTGAGAGGTTCATAATTCTTATTCTTTTGTTGATCAGGTTCTACACTTGATGATGTAGAAGCTTTATCTTTAGATCCAAGTTCTGAATTGCTTTGTTCAGAAGTCATCGTCTTTAATTCATCAAAGGTCACATTGGCACTTTCGATCACAGTCTTTGTCCACATATTGTACACTCTGTACGCTTTTGATTGAAGAGAATATCCAATGAATATTCCTTCGTCAGCTTTTGGTTGGAATTTGGATAAGTTCTCTCGATTGTTTAGCACGTAGCATCTCCAGCCAAATATACGAAAAAATTTAACCGTTGGTTTACGACCATTAATAATTTCATAAGAAGTTTTATTAAAACGCTTATTTATTAAGGTCCTGTTTTATGTAAAGCAAGCAGTGGCTACTGCTTCAGCCCAGAGAAACAAAGGTAGTTCTGAATATGCAAGCATTGTCCGTGCAGCCTCTACCAATGTTCTGTTCTTCCTTTCAACTACCCCATTCTGTTGAGGTGTCATTGCCGCAGAAAATTGTGCTAAATTCCAACGGAGTCAAGAAATGATTAAAGAGTTGCATTCTTGAACTCGGTACCGTTGTCACTTCTCAATTGTTGTACCGGGCTTTGCAAAAGAACTTGCATTTTCTTTATAAATTTGATTATCAGATTAGGAGCCTCAGATTTCTTCCGCAAGAACTCTAACCATGTATACCGTGAGTATTCATCGACCATGACTAGAAGGTACTTCTTGCCATTAATGGATTTAGTTCTCATCAGACCACATAAATCCATATGAATAATCTCCAAATATTTGTTGCAGTTAGATAACATCTTGAGCTTGTGTGAACTTCTCTTCATTTTGCCTTTTTCACATGCAGAACAAAGAGAATCTTGTTCAATCTCTAGTTCAGGAAGTCCCATAACAAGATGTTGTGTTCTGAGCTTATTCAGATCCCGAAAGTGCTGATGAGACAGACGTCTATGCCACAACCAACTATCTTCATTAGATGTCTTAGAAATAAGACAAGCTGGTTTTGATGTTTTGATTGTTAGAAAGTGGACACCATATAATAATCCCATTCTCCCAGCTTTGATGAGTTCTGCTCCACTCTGATCTTTGATGTAGCAATAATAAGCATCAAATTCAATCTTACATTTCTTCTCTGCAAATTGACTGATCAAGAACAGATTGTATGCCAAACCCTCTACGTACAGAACTTTAGAGATAGTGATCATGTTGTTCCTGATAGTGCCGTAACCTCTGACGTATCCTTTCATTTCATTTCCAAAATTTATTGAACCTCCGTAATGATCTATGTAGTCGGACATCAGGTGTTTGTGCGTTGTCATGTGTCTTGAAGCTCCAGAATCAATGATCCACACATGACACGCCTGAAAGCAACAATCACATAGATTTAGGTACCCATATGAATATGGTTCCTTTCTTGTTAGTATCCTTAACAGTTTTCAAATTAGTTGATGACCCTTTAATTCGCCACTCAAATCTGGGTCCTTTTGATAAAGTTTGTGCTTTAAGTTCAAATTTGGGAATCCACTTCCACACAAACTTTACATCAGCTATTTTATTTTCATGAAAATCACTGTTTTTCTTCTTAATAGAATAAATTTTAGCTTTATTGACTTTAGAAGGATCAGAAGATTTCTTGTTCTTAAACTGGACATTTTTCTTTTTCTTTGAAGACTTGGGTTTCAAAGAAAATGAACTTTTAAGATAGTATGAACATTGCAACCTAGTAGCAGCTTGTGTCAACAACTCTTTTCAAGAAAATGTTTTTGTTTTATTAGAACTTTGTTGACAATCATCATTACAAGCACTGACTACTCTATTACATTCATATCTATCAAAATCATTCACAATCTTGTCCATTTCAGTCTTCTTTTTCATCTTCAAACTTTCATTCTTCAACTTTTCATCTGAAACACAATCAGATTTAGAAACATTAATGGATGAAGAATTTGAACATTCACCTATTTCATTAATAGACTTGGATTTAATCTCAACACTTGCAGATTCAAAAGACTTTTTCTGTTCCTGAAAAATTTGTCTTTCTTTTTCTAATAAGTCTTGTAGAACTGAGATCTGTTTGGGAAATTCAGTAATTTTATCTTCAAGAACTTGTCTTTCTTTCGCAAAAGTGTCTCTTTCAGTGATTACTATCTTTTCGAATTCTGACACTTTGTTGGAAAGTTTTATGCATCTTAGCTCAAAATCCTTTTCCTCTTGGAGAGTTTTCTTGGAAAGTTCAGACAGTTTTTTAGCATCATATTTCTCTAAATCAGATTTAACTTTATCTGCTTGGAGACTTTTCTTTAGTTCAGCATTCTGTATCTCCAAGGCAGATATCTTGTCTTCAAAAGCCTTAAACTTCTGTTGAAGCTTAAATGATTCATCTTGATGTTCTGATGATTTCTGTTCAGTTTTCTTCAGTTGGCTTTGAAGATTCACTATCTTTCTCTCTTTGAGTTTTAACTCTTTCTCACATGTTATAATAGTATTCTCTTTTACAGCAACAATTCTCTCTTTCTCTTTTAACTCTTTCTCTTTTTCACTGATGATACCTGCAACAGATTTAGGATAATCAGTACATTTTGCACAAACAGGAGTTTTATCAGAATTTGACAAATTTAACTTCAACTCCTGAATCTGTTTAAGTAAATCTGAATTCTGATTCTTAAGTTTGTCTCTTTTAGCTTCTATTTTTGGTATCTCAGGCATGTACAAGACAACCATATCTCTAGCTGACAGTAAAGTATTTCCTTTCTCATCTGTAATTGTCATCTTGAATGAGAAATCAACTTGAAATGAATGATCGTTCCCAAACAATTCAGAAAAGTTTGACTGAAAGTGAAAATCAGATCACCACTTGAAAATTTTTCTCAGAAAAATTCTATCTCTGGAACTCGCAGACCACTTTAACTGAAACTCGTAGATCAAATAATCTTGAAACTCGCAAACACTTAAAACTCGCAAAGCTCATAAAACTCGTAAGTTACTGTTCATACTACTTCATGCTAACAAGCATGTGCGCGTTTATGGTTCGCCCAGAGCACTACCTGAGCGTTTTGAAGTTCGCCCAAACAACGGTATGCGCGTTTTGACTTCTCGCAAGATTAGATGTGCGCGTTTTGATTCCTTTGCGCGTTTCTATGCCTTTGCGCGTTCTGTCCTTAGAAAAATTTTGACAACTTTAGAACTCGCTAAATGAAAACTCGCATATCGAAGAAACTCGCAAGCCTTATTTTGCGTGTTTCTGAAACTCGCAGACAATGATTTGCGTGTTTATGAAACTCGCAGACAATGATTTGCGTGTTTATGAAACTCGCAGATCACGTTTTGCGTGTTTCAATAACTCGCAAGGCTTGAGTTGCGCGAATCAACATCAAAAATTCAAACATCATCGTGTGCGTTCTTGAGTTCTTGCGTGTTCTTCAGATAAATGTTGCGCGTTTGACAGATCTAGCGTGTTTTACACTCTGAGTTCTCGGATTCGATCTAAATCTTTATAAACCTGCAAATTGAATCTCAAACATGTACCATTATGATCTAAAAGACAATTAGAACACTTTTCTAAACATCAATTTCAGATTAAGAACTAGAAAACACACTAATTTGATTCAAACAGTGTTCGAATGTATTTTTCAAGAAAATCCAAAAATTTCAGAAATTCAATCTGTATTTATGATTAGCTTGTAAATCTTTGTAAACCAAATTGAATCTATTACATCAAACGAGTCCAATGAAATCATTTTCTACAATTAATTTCAACAATCAAATGTGAATTTGATATAATAGTGAAAAAACAAAAACCGTTTACGAGTTCTTGAAAATCCAGAAATCAATCCAAATCAGATGATCCAATCTCTCTGAATTTATTTGGTTTGTCTCTGATACCAATTGAAAATGTAAGATTCCCTGATTCAATCAAGCAATTATCTATTAATCAAGTTTTGACAATGAATATTCTAGAGAGAGAGAGAGTAGTGAGAGAAACAGAGAACTCGTATATTACAATCACAAGTATTACAAATCAAGAACTCTTCTCCTAACTAACAAGTCATATCCCTATTTATACCAAGGATACAAAACTCTCATATGCCTAAACTCTTAAGACATAGAAACTCTCAAGACATTAAGGTTTGACTTCGTTGACTTTACATGACTTTGACTTTTCTCATTAAATCTTGGATACAATAGTACACTAACAGTGGGGTATCAAAATAATAGGTTCATCACCCGACTTTTTAAAATTGTAAAGATTTTCAGGTGCCTTTTTCAAAACATCCACATCTGATAAACCCAAACCAGGTTTTGCTTTGTAAAATCTGGTGTCTTTCTGATTATTAGTTAGAATCTTCAACGTCTGTTTTGTTTGACCTCTCTTAAAGTTAAGATCTTCCAATTCCTTAATCTTTGTGTATTCTTCAGTCCTGTCTTTCAAAACAATGTCATACTGAAGTGTCAGATCAAGATTCTTATCCTTTAATGTAACTATCTCTTTTTGTAATTCAGAAATTTTTGTTTGAAGTTTTGATTTATCCAATTTCAGAACATTTTTCTCTTCTTATCTTTCTTCAGCCAATGTTTTATAGATCAGTGCTTGATCTTGATGTCCTTGAATTGTACTCTTTTGCTGTTTGAAATTTTCTTTTAATTTTAAAAATTCATAGTTCATCAAGTTTAACTGGGGCATCAAGTTCAACACTTCATCGTTATCACAAGAAGAATCAGAGTTGTCACATATAGAATTTACCTCGGAATCTGACTCTTCGTTCACGTGTGCCATCAAGTTGTAATGCACCTGAGTTAGATTCACCTTTACTTTTTTGTCTTCTTCATCATAATACTCAAACCAGATCTCCTCCTCAGCTTTCAGTGCTTTACCCTTTTCCATGGCCTTAGCAAGCTGGTTTTCTTTGAGTAGTATTCATAATTATTTACCTTTTTTACTGGGCAATCTTTGATGAAGTGTCCAGATTTTCCACAATTGAAGCACTTATCTGACTTCTCTTTTTCTTTCACTTCTCTCTTCTCTTCTTTCTTCCCCTCTTTCTTCTCTTTCTCTTTCTCCTTTTCATACTTGCCTCTGAACTTGCTAGACTTGTAGGAATCATACTTCAGCTTGTTGTAGAACTTTTTATTCCCAAATCTTTTATGAAAGCTCGAAGTCAATAATGCATGTTTTTTTGCAAACTCTGTCAGCTCATCATCCTCTGACTCTTCTGTTGTCTCCTCATCTGAGCTGTCTGATGTCTCTATCAAGCTGGTCACGAACGCTTTCTTCTTTGAACTCTTAGAAGAACCAGAACTTGTCTTGATCAGATTTCCCTTACCATGAGCCAGAAGTGCCAAAGAATCCTCAACCTTTTTCTGCTTGTATTTGAGTTGAGATAATTCCTTATTCATCGTAGCTTGGTCTTTCACTTTGTCCTCATGCTGATTAAGAGCACAGAAAAGATCATTAAGTTTCTCCTCGTCCATATCCTTGTTTGTGTGTCCCAATATGCAATCATTCAATCAAGTAAATCAATAATTAACACAATAATGCAAACCTGATATTGATTAAGCAATAGATTCAACAGGTTACATGATTGAAATCGATCTATCTCTCTGTTTGTTTCTCTGTTCACGCCGCACCAAGCAGAACTGCAGCCTTCTCACAAATTAATTCTCTAATTTTGATCTCTCTAACCTAATTACCACTAAACAAGATTAATTTATACTTAGGCTAACTAAGCCTAATGGGCTTGACAAGGTTTAGGCCGAACAACTAAATCTAAACTTATAATGAAATATAAATCCTAATAAATAAAATACGTAAACAGACTTTGACTATTTATTACAAAAGGACCCTAGACTATTTGTTGAGACGACTTTATCAGCTTTGACTTCAGATTTCCATCTTCAGATAATTATGATCTTGAATCCAATAAATATGTGCTTTAACAATCTCCCCCTTTGGATCAAGATCATTCTTTAATCTCAAAAAATGTAATCTTCCTCTTTGTCTTCAGATTATCTCCAGTTTCAGCTCGGAATGCTTCAGCAAATCATCTTCAAAGAAAATTTCTTCAATTCAGCATATCTTCAGAATATCTTCCATTTCTCCATTGATCTTGCAAACAGAACCACTGATTATCCGTCAATTCATTAAGATGTTCATCCAGATCTTTGCAAATCTAGACAATTTAGAAAATGAAGTGTAACACCTGAATCAACAAATGAATCAGTTAAAATTGCCTGTCAGTAACACATAGTCACTGTGTGTAACGAATACACAATATAAAGGAGCTTTTATGATGTTCACTCCCCCAGGGCTTCCATTCAATCATCGAAAATCCACAAAGGTAATTTCTATGAACGTTATGACAAAGAAACAAATTCTTTGGTGTTCGTGCAAGTGGTAGAATAAATTAAGCATATGATGTTTGCTTATAAGGCTAAAAAAATGTAAACCACTGAGACAAGAGTTAGTTAAACACAGACTCAATGTGCATGAATGAAGTGTGAAGGTGGGGCAAACTTCCTTCTTTTCAATATCTAGATTTTCCAAATGAAAATCAGATAGCATATGTGTTGCGTCCACTTTGAAAATGAAACATTTTCTTGTTGAGAAGAAAATGAGTAGCTGGTGGGGTAATGTCAAGAATTGGCATGGGCTAGTTGCCTGTTTCAATAATGTTCACCAAGAATTGTGAAGCATTAGAAATGTGGTTGCCCGGCTCAGAAAGTAGTTGGTGCAGAGTTTGATATTCTTTTACTCTGATCTCTCACCCTCTTTCTTTTAATCTTTAAGCTCACAGCTAATCGAACTCTCTTTTGACATATTCTCTCATCACACATCCCACACTCATTTCTGTTGACTCCTCACATTCAATCACTAAAGGATTAACTTCTGGGGTAGGAATCACTAGTTAACGTGAATCCATAGAAGTTTCTTTGAATTCCTAGCACACTGATCCCATGTTTTCCTATGAAGCATATAATGCTCAGATGATTTAACCTTTTCAGTTAAAGCTCAAAGATGAATCAGAAAACATTTAAAATCATACTTCCAATTCAAGAAAGCTGTTTGAGAATCGGGAAGTGGTTTGAACATTTAATAACATGTTTTCTTATGATTGAAAGTTGTCCTTCTTTCAACCATGAATGAGATGAAGAAAAGTAATTATACCTTTTGAGTGCAATCTTACATCCCACGAAGTCAAGCTTAAAGTCATAAAGATATGATCTTTGAAGCATCTCTCAACCTACAAAAGTCTAAAAGTCTAGTCAAAGTAACTTTATTCACAGAAATTGAAATAACATAAAGCAGTAAAACACTTAGTGTACGAGTTCTGATCAGAAGTAATCAGAAGTCATCACCTTTACTCCCCCTGAAATTATGCATCAGAAAAATTATAGGTGAAAGATATAATCATTGACTCCCCCTCAATATCATATCTGACAGATGCATAAAATTTCAGAAAAATATGCACTCCCCCTTGATGGTTGATTTCCTCATTGGAGTATTGGAGTACAATCTCTTATCAGCACAAGAGTAAGGTCTTTTGATCACTGAAGTACGAGTCCTAAACTGTTGTGTTTAGAAGTCAAACTTCGTTGAAGTATGGGTCCTAAGCTGATTTACTTAGAAGCCTTAGTTCTCTTACTCCCCCTTGACAGTTGGTGCCTGCAACACAAATTCATCCTTTTTCTTTGGTACCCACTGGTATTTGGGTCCATGTTTGTTAGTTGCAGCTCTTGTGGGAATAACAGAGTAAGAACCATACCAGAAATGATCACTTATTTTATGAACAAGATCATGTGTACGACAGTAAGAACAATAGAATTGCTTACCTGACAACCTGATTAATTGATCTCTCGTGTAGATATGTTCAGGTTTACCTTTATGCGCATTGTTCTTCTCGGCATTATGGTTATGTACACATGACTTCTTTCCTTTCTCGTCTTTCTTCTCATTTTCAACTGGTTTCTTCTTCCAGACCAGTTCTTCTTCTTCTTCGTATCTTCTCCTTCTTCTTCTTGAACAATCTACATTGTCATCAAAGAAAGTGTTAGTAGTACGAATCTGATCAAATGAATTGACTAACCTTTTTGAAGAAACAGACTTCAAATGTGAACTTGAGGCTGTCTTTTTGAAGTCAGCTGAATTATTTCTAGGTGTGTGGATTTGTGACTCTGGAGTCGTTTGCTCAGTCACCACCACCTTTGAAACAATCTTTTCAAGCTCTTTAATCTTTGAAGCAAAGTTGTCTCTTTCTTTAACAAGTTGGTCAATCTCTTTCTTGAATTCAGACTTCGCTTTTTGATCTTTCAGGTCACTTTCAGATAAGTCAGATAGCTTCACAGTCAGCTTTCTAATCTCAGTTTCAAAGAAATTTCTCTCTTCTTCAAATCTCTTATCAGCATCATTTCTCTGGCCGGATATTTCTTTAAAGAATCCAGTGTTCTTCAGACAATTTCGAAGTCAGTTTCTTGATTTCATTCTCAAAAATTAACCTTTCTTCTTCAAACCCTTTTTCTGACTCATTTCGCTGGCCAGATAATTCTTTAAAGAATCCCACATTTTTCTGTTCTATGGCCTTCTTTTCTTTATCAAACTTCTCTCTTTCCAAAATCAGTACTTTCTCAAAATCTGAGATTTGTTGAGAAAGTTTTATGCATTTCAGCTCCACTGACTTCTTTTCCTCAAAACACTTCTTTGAAAAATCTTTCTTTTCATTTTCAAAATCAGCTTTATTATCAGAAAGCTGTTTTTCCAAAACAGATAAATTCTTTTTAAGCTCAGTGTTTTCAGATTCCAAAACAGATATATTCTCTTCGAAAGCCTTCAACTTGTTTTGAAGCTCAACTGATTCTGCTTGTAGCTCAGTTGATTTCTGTTCAGTTGTCTTTAGTTGACTTTGAAGATTCATAATCTCTCTCTCTTTCTCCTTTATCTCTTTATCCCTCTGATAAAGGATACCTGAAAAATTAGAACTATTTTTAGTACAATTTATACATTCAGGAGTTTTAATACAGTTGTACAATTTCAGTTCCAACTCCTGAATCCTTCTGAGATACTCTGAATTTTTAAATTTCAGATCATTTCGCTCAGCTTCAATACCAGATATATCAGATCTGTAGTAAATTGACATCTTAAAAAAGCTTGATAGGAAAGATCGTTCCCAAACTATATATCAGAAAAACAACAATCAGATCAAATTGAAATCTTAAAAAAAAATATTTCGTGAAAATTGAAATTTGAACAATACTTGTTATTTCGCAGTGTAGAAAAAAAATATTTCCAAAGATTACCAAAAAAAATTTCCAGACTCGCACAATTCAGAAATTCGGGTCACAGAGGAAACGCACAACAGGCTATGCGTATGTAGCCTGAACCGCACAATGAACTATGCGGGTGTAGAAGGAAACGCATATTGAGGTATGCAGGTCCTTGAGGAAACGCATAATTGTGATGTGCGTGTGATGCTTGAAACGCACAATTGAGGTGTGCGTGTCTCACTTGAAACGCAAAGTATGGTTCTCAGGTCTGTATGAATGACCCGCAAACCGTATGAATGATACGCACAGTCGATGAATCAAACGCACATCTTGATGAATCAAACGCACATCTGATGAATAACCCGCACAACTTGAAAAACGATCAAATTCACCAAAAACTCATTTATACCTAGAATTGAACCTCTAAACTTCGGCAATTTGATCTTCTATACAACTCAAACACAATACTATCACTAATTTTCGATCAAATACACAAAAATTACAAACTTGAATCAAGAACAATGACAGAACACGTTTTTCACGAAAATTTCAAAAATCAAAAATTGAAACCGATTTTGTTCGAATTTCAAGATGGAATCAAAACAACAATCAATCACCAACATAAATCGATCACAATGAAACCATTTTCTTGCATTAAAACCAATTTTTCACAAAAAATTCGAATGAACAGTAACAAACTCGTTTTCTTGAAAAAACTTTTGAAAAAATCAAATTTTCGATCAAAAACACCAAATTTCAATTCAAATCATGATAAAATATTTTTCTGAAAAGTTTGGTTCAGCTCTGATACCAATTGTTAATCATAAATCCCAATCAATCAAGCTAATTACTCAAGAACTAGAGAGAGAATCTAGAGAGAGAAAGTAGATCTTGTATACCACACTCTAGAATATTACAAACAATGCATAATCTTCTAGTTCGTTCTTACATGATTACAAAGGCAAACCCTTATATACTCACTATCTAAAACAAAGCCTTAATGGCTAAGTAAACTAAACATGCTTTGACAATGACAAAGTTGACTTTTACATTGTTGACTTTCCTATTAAATCTTGGATACAATATTTAGAGTTAACAGTAACAGATACACATTAGAAAGGAGCTTTTGTTATGTTCACTCCCCCAGGGCTTCCATTCAATCATCGAAACACCACCAAGATATTTCTATGAACGTTATGACAAGAAAACAAATTCTATGTGTGTTCGTGCAAGTGTTAGAAAGAATTAAGCACATGATGATTGCTTTTAATAAGGCTCAACATTGTGTAAACCACTGAGACAACAGTAGTATAACACAGACTCAATTGTGAAGTGCGAAGATGGGGCAGACTTCCTTCTTTTTGAATATCCAGATTTTCCAAATGAAAACCAGATAGATTATGTGTTGCGTCCCCAGAAAATATGAAAAATTTTCTTTTTGAGAAGAAAATGAGTAGCTGGTGGGGTTTTTATCAAGAGTTGGCATGGGCTAGGTGCCAATTTCAATAATGTTCACGAAGAATTGTGAAACACTAGTAATGTGCCTTGCCGACTCAGAAAGTAGTTGGTGCAGAGTTTGCTATTCTTTTACTCTGATCTCACACCCTCTTTCTTTTTAATCATTAAGCTCGCTTCTAACCAAACTCTCATTCACATTTTACCTCATCACTCAATCCCACACTCATTTCTTTTTGACTCCTCACACTCGATCACTAAGGATTAACTTCTTGGGTAGGAAACACTGGTCAACGTGAATCCATAGAAGTTTCATTCAAATCCTACACAATGAACCCATATTTTCCTATTAAAGCACAATGTTGCTCAAAAATGGTTTTAACTTTATCAGTTAAAGCTCAAAATATACAAGTCAGATGTATGTATGCTCAATGAGATAATCATGAATATTTGAGCATTTTGAACATTGAAAAATATTTCAAACAAGTATATTGAAAGAATGAAATGAATACAAGAAACTTGTTTGAAAATCTGACATTGTATGAAAAATATTGTTAAGGCAAGATCAATCTAAAACTTAGAGAGATAAAGTAGAGAGAGAAAGAGGAAGTCGCAGAAAATAGATCTCTCGAATATATACGCTAGAGTTGTTACACAATACAAAGTAAAAGGGCCTTAAATACCCCTTGGCTAAACCATAAAAAATACAAGCAAAACACAGTTAAAGCCACAAGAGATAAATACATTGATTACTATTAAAATTAGACTTAACAATCTTCCCCTTAGTAATCAATGGCGCTCAAGTCTTCTATGATGTTTGTTCAATCCGATCAGGACCTCTAAGCGTCTTAAAGTAGTTCGGAAGTTTAACCTTTTATCGATTGCGTTCAAAGTTCTTCTGAGAAGTTTGATTTCATCATTATCAAACATATATACAGTTCTTCTTGATTCCAAGAAACGCTTTTCAGCATCTTTCAGTTTGTGCTCTAACTGAAGTTTGATGATCTTCAAAGTACCATCAGAATACTTGTTGATTTCTTCAATCCTCAGAAAACGATGATGACCGGAAGCATCTCTGTAGACTACACCATAAGGATCTTCAACAATTGTGAACAGTACGTAGGAATCAATATCTGGTAGATTTCGATCAGGTCTTTCAAGGTTGACTACAGGTTGAAAACTCTCAGCTGCCATTTGGAAATCGAAGACACGGTAAAATCTGATCTGACGGCGGATGAATCTTTTAATCGCTGACAATGCTCTCAACATGTTATTAGATCTGTCATTAAAGTCTCTGAAGAAATTGTACATTACCTCAAAATCATCAATTGAGAGATCATTGAAGTCTTCCTCAGAAAATGTGTATCTTTTGCAATCTCTTCTTTCAACTTCAAAAATTGGATACCAAATATTGACAAAGTGTTGTAGCTCAACACTGATTACCCTTACCAGCAAATATGGAGAAGAAACTAGAAGCTTTCCGCAGCGTTGACATTTGATGAACATCAAATATTCATACTGAAAGGCTGACGGTCTTTTTCTGATAATCCAAGATCTACCAAATCTTAGAGAGAGAAAGTAGAGTGAGAGAGTGTGCGCCAAAAGTAAACTGATGTATTCAAATGAGTTCCAAAGTTACAAAGACAAAGCACAAAGGGGACTTAAATACCCCTTGACTAATTAAACAAGGTAAAGTCAAACTTAACATTTTCTATCCCAAGTATAGCATAAATGTTTATCAATCTTTTCTTAGAAACAAAAATGTTTCTTTGAGTGTCTTCCAGAAAGGCATATCTGAGTCTCGTAGCCACGTACCTTTCTTCCAATCTTTGTTGCCTTTGTTGTCTAGTCAAGGAAGCACCTGATTGTAATAAACTTGGAGGAATACTGACGTTAGATTCAGAAACAGGAACCTCAACTTGAGCTCTTGACGACTCACCTCTTTCAAATGTACTTGATGGAGCTGTGGTGGTCGGAGCTGAGACACCATCATGACTTGATAAGACTGGAGACTGATCTGATGTGACTGGAGGAATCACTTCTTGAGACTGAGAAATCTCAATGGGAGTTTCCAAAAGAGATTCTTGAGAATCCAAATCTCCATATAACATATTCGCAATCTCTTCATCTTTAGCATCAAGACCAAAATCATGATCTTCAGAATCAGATATAACAATGATATCATCTTGGTCTTCTTTCTTGACTTTCCATAACTTCTCATATTTTGCATCAATGTCATCATCAGAATCTATTTCAATGTAGTTTGCGAAATAATTCCTCATATCTTCATATGCCTCAGAATCTTGCACATTTGAAGCTTCAGGAATTTCTGACGATAGAGGTGCAAACTCTGGATCTACATAAACCACAATTTGCATGTTGTTCTCAATGTTCGGCTCAGAAATATTCAATTCATTTGACAATGATGAAAGATCAATGTTATCTATCATGACATTCACAAGATCTTCTACATCACTGTTAAGTCCAAATATTGTATCCAAGATTTAATTAGAAAAGTCAGAGTTAAAAGTAAACAATGTCAAAGTCTTGTAAAAGTCAAAGGTGTATTTGTTTACTTAGTTATTAAGTCTTGGTTTTAAGTTTGTAGTATAAATAGGTTTTGCTTTATATTTTTCCTTAAGAACTTTCATTGTAATATCAGATACGTAAGATTAGTGATATGAAATCAAGATCTACTTTCTCTCTCTACATTCTCTCTCTATGATTTAGATAGATTTTGGGTTTAACAATTGGTATCAGAGTTAGTTATAAATTGGAGAGAATTGAGAGAAGTGCTTTTGAATCTGAATTTGAAAATTTTTCTGAAAATTGGATTGATTTTCTGAATTTTTGATATTTTTCTGAAAATTTCTTGAAAATTTCAAGAACACAGATTCATCTTTGTTAAATCAAATTTTCTTTGATTTGTTGTTCATTGTGAGTGAAATTGATTTCATTGTGATCGATTTTAGTCATAATCTTAAGCTTTATCAGCAGATTGATTTCCTTGAGCTGCTAATTCAGGTTCATTTCTTTGGCCTTCATGAGCAGATGAACTTTCAATCCTCTATCTCTTTGTCATCTCCCCCCCCCTCTCATGACCTTGATGATCTGGATCATCTTGGTCATGTCTTCTTTTATAAGACGGACCAGCTTCATATCTACCTGACTCTTCATGACGAGCAACTCTGTCAGATAAAACATTTAAAGCTTGAGTCATCAAATTTAACCCCTCCTTTATGTCAGAAAAATTGCTATCTATTTTAGAAAAATTAGATCGAGCTTCAGATTTAATGGAGTTAAATTTAGCAGATAAGGCAGATATCCTGTCTGAAATAGGAGCAGAAGCTGGAGTTGGGTTCGGTTGAAAGTTCCTTAACAGAGAAAGTAAATCTTGATTCTGTTGATCTGGCGGAGACATAGAGAGGAGACGAGCATATAACATATCAGTTAGTTCAGAAATTGGAATATCCTGAAGTGGAGTGCTTGAAGATGTTGGAGGAATAGTAGTTGATGCAAAGAATCCAGCAGACTGTGTAAAGGATGGAGGAAGTGGAATTGAGACTTTAGCTGGAGCATTAGTAGTGATGTTGGACGGTTCACGAATAACAATCCCGGATGGTCGTCTGAACGGTATCACTTGAGGAATCTCACAATGGTCTATTTCCACCATCTTACCCTTGAAAAAAGACTTCATCTTTTGAATTTCCTCGTTCTTTTGTGCATCAAATCGTTCACTCATTTGACGGATGACCTCATTCAGAGTCATAAACTTCTCAGTCGGATTTCGAACTTGAACTGAAGAAGTCTCGACAACAGATGTTAGTTCAGCCATAGTATGGATATCAGAGAAAGAAGTTTTTGTACCTTGAACCTGATGCTGAGCCGTAGCATTAGCAAAAGCTAAATCTAACTCATCAACCTGTATATTAGCAACCGCAACATTGATTGGTACAGATTCATCGTCGGACAGAACATCTACTGATCATGCACTTCTGGTTCTCTGGTCTCCCTTTCTAAAGCTTGAATAGCAGGCTAATCACCACCTCCATCATTACCATCATCATAATTTTCATCAAAATCATCATGTACCAAATGATCATCGACAGGCTCTTTGTCACTTTCGGTATGTTCATCATCAATATGTTCAGCTACTTCATGATGAGTCGCATCACCTGCTTCAGCTACTTGTTCAGCTTGATCATTATGGGCAAATTCGGTTTGTTCAGCTTCCAAAGAAAAATCATGATCAATGCAGTATTGAATAATGCTGTCATCAGACGGATCAACATAATTTGCAATTAGTGCATGAGAAATCGGCATCGAGTACTCAAAATTCTTCCTTTGAGATTGAATGAAGGTCATCTCATTGTCAGCAATCTGATCCCAAGAATTCCGTCGAGGAATATGTCTGTTACTCCTTACTATGCTCCCGACAATCAACTTCATAAAACGAGCAAATGGAATGAACTTTCTCTTTTTGTTAGTCACTTTGTCATGCACTCTCTCAGACAGTTCAGTCCAGAAGATTATAGTGTAGTCGACATGCAAATCATATACAATTGCATGGAACAATCGGAGATAATGCAAACTAGCGTTGTCTGTACCTGAATGTTTCGAGGTAAGACTCCTGTTGAGTACCGAGAACAGAGCATACCAAACCGGTGGAAGATTGGATTTCTCAAATTGACTCACTTTAGTAAGAATACCAACATATCCCAAGTTCCGAATACCCTCAAGAACTTCTGACTCTGAAGGAAAGCTATCATAAGTAGTTCGACCTGGTCGGGAATCAGTTTGAGTCTGTTGTACGTGAGATAGGATTCAAATTGATCAACCTGTATATCAAAACTTTGAGGCCTAACTAACTCATTCTTCTTAATGGAGTGCCATGCTTGCTGTAGATAGACTTCTAGAACATCAGCACATAGAGTTAAAGCTGAAGCAATCGGATGCCCATGAAGAATGGCTTTAATGACTAGATCAATCTTCAACTTGTCAAAGTCAACATAGTAGTTATTCGTCTTGTAGGGAAACACATATAGAACATAAGGAAAAACTTCATTTGGAGATTGACGATGAACAGAAAGATTCGCTCCAGAAGAAGGAACTGATGGCATTGGAGCTTCTCGAGATGCATTATCAGATGGATCATAGTGCTCATCTTGGATTTGGTTCTCATCTTGTTGAACAGAGATATTTTCTGAAGCCATTGCAGTACCTGTCAAACAGAAATGATAGCCTTTAGAACAAAAATGAAAAATAAAAATAATAAAAAAAATGAATTTTTTTTTCTAAATATAGGTTTGCGCTAGAAGTAGATGGCACAAAACAAGGTTTGCGCTACGTACAGGTGGCGCAAAGTAAACTTTGCGTTACTTGTATGTGGCGCAAAATGATGTTTGCGCTATCAACTTATGACGCAAAATTACACTTGGAAAAATTTCAAAAGAAACTAATAAACAACAGATATTTGCGCGACAGGAAGATGGCGCAAAAGTTACTTTGCGTTACCAACTTGTAACGCAACTGAAACTTGCAATGTTATGAAGGTTTGCGCTACAAGAAGGTAACGCAAAACACATTTTGCGCTATCAACATAAGGCGCAAAATCAACTTTGCTCTACAAGCATAAGACACAAAAACCCTAGAAAAAACAGACTTTGCGCTTGTTCATCTTTGAAAGTTTCAAAAAAATCTAAAATACTTTATTTTAATCAATAATAGTTGTTCGAAACTCATAAAAGAAAGAATCTAAACATATTTCGAACAAGCTATTACTGATTAAAACCATTGTCCAACATAAATCGTGAAATTTTGAAAGAAGAAGATGAACAGTCACAAACTCTTACTGCCGAAAATACCAAAATCAAAAAATAAAGAGAAATACAATGAGATAAAAGAAGAAAACAGATACCTGGAGTCGAAATCAGACACTAATATAAACCAAACAGATGATTTCAACAAAGAGGAACTCACTTGAACTAAACAACGATTATGAAACAGTGTGTTAAGTCAGATTTTATAGTAATCATTGTATTTATAGGCTTGGTCTAATACTGTGTTTAGAGGCTTATCTGTGTTATATTAGCCAAGGGTATTTAAGTCCCTTGTGGCTTTGGTGTTTGTAAGAACTTCACGCATACTCAATATAGATTTCTACTTTGCGCTTTCAATCTCTCTCTCTCTCTAAGATTTAGTGATTTTGGGATTATCAATTGGTATCAGAGCTGTTCTAAATCTGAGAGAATTGAGAGAAATTTGTTTCGAATCTGAATTTGTGTTTGAATCTGAATATTTGATCGATTTTCTTGAATTTTTCAAGAAAATCTCATATTTTGAATTTTCATCAAATTCGGACTGATTTGTGATCGAATTTTGTTGTAAATTGATTCGTTGGATCCGTTTTCGATTATAGAACACTTTTGATTCACATCATTTTACAAGAAAATTGTGTTTTAAAGATCAATTTTGTGATTTTTCAAGTTCCTGGAAACTCAATTTTCACGTACTGTTCTTATTACGATTTCACGATTTTGCGTGTTTTGATCGATTTTTTGTTTAAAAGTTGTTAGAAAAATTGTTTTCGATCATATATATGTGAGAAAATTTCAATATTTTCATATCTGTAATTGAATTTAGAAGTTGTTTCTTGATTTTCAGTGTTTTGCGCCAGATTTAAAGTTTGCGCGAGTTCATCAATTGGTTTGCGCGAGTTCATCCGACTTTGCGCCAGTTCATCAGTTTTGCGCTATGTAGACCCCAGTACAGTGCAATCACGAACAATAATATTCCCACAACCTCTAGTCATATGATTAAATTCAAGAAAGGTTTAGATTTACAGAGATAATATCTGATCAACTAATGTAAACCTAATGACTACATAATTATGAATGAGATCTTTAAAAACTGAATTATGAACAAAACTAGCCCTTATATATGAAGTGCATAGGCTTAATGGGCTTTATGGGCTTTGGGCCCAACTAACAATTAAACTATTAAAGAATTACAATTTAAACCCTTATAAATGCGTTAATCAACTTTCAACGTACAGGACTTTCAGTCCTAACAATCTCCCCCTAAAGTTGAATAAGGCATTTATCTTCTTCAAATCTTCATGCCTTGGTCTTCTTTCCCTCTTAAATATTTGAAAAACTTTGGTGTTGCGTGACTTCATGTCTTTCCATGCTCCCCCTTGAATAAAGCTCTTGGTCTTCATAGTTTCAACTTTTTTAACCAGATTCAGTGTACAATAGCCTCGACTGGATGCACTATCACGCAGCTTTCAACTATATAAACTCAATACATCGGATCAACACACAAGAAAGATAATGTGCGAGTTACGTGACATTCCATAGTGCAACTTTAGTTTAAACAAAGAATCTGTCTTTGAACTGTGAGTTGAATAGACTTTCATCTCAAGAACTTGTTTCCATCAGCGCGTAGGAGGAATGAGGAACAACTTTGTAGCAGACACCACATGATATGGGATAGAAGAAATGCAATAAAATCTTTGAAATCTTTATCTTTGAATATTGAAACAGCATTGAACTCATATCTTCATCTCTTTGATCTCTGGACTGTCTTCAGAAAAGCAAACTTTCACGAACTTTTCACAGAACTTTCTTTCTCCCCCTTTTTGATGATTGTGAACATCATGATCATCAAAACTTCTTTAATTTCAGCACTTTCTTTGATTTCTCCCTTTTTAAAGACGAACAATCTTCCCTTCATAATAATTTGACATTCTCCGCCCGTTGATCGGATTATTCGTCAATTCATGAAATGTTTATATCTGAATCTTTTCAAATTCAGACATAATGAACAATGTAACCCTGATTCAACAGATGAAACATTTAGTATGTTTGTAAGTAACACGGAGCCGCATTGTACAACAGATGTACATTGGAAAGGAGCTTTTGTGATATTCACTCCCCAGGACTTCCATTCAATCATCGAAAAACCACAAAGGAATTTTCTATGTATGTTACACGGACTCAATATGCATAAAAGAGGTGCCAAGGTGGGGCAACTTTCCTTCTTTTTCAATATCTAAATCTTCCGATTGAAGACTAGATAGCAGATATGTTGCGTCCCCAAAGAAAATGAAACATTTCTTTTTTAAGAAAGAAACGAGTGGCTGGTGGGGTAAAACCAAGAGTTGGCTGGGCTAACTGCCTGTTTCAATGATGGTCACCAAGGAATGTGAACCAATCAGTAGATGTGGTTGCCCGACTTAGAAAGTGTTTGGTGCAGAGTTTTCATATTCTTTTAACTCTATTCTGACACCCTCTTTCTTTTTTTTCATTAAAGCTCACTTCTAACCAAACTTTCATTTACATTTTACCTCTCAGCACAATGAGAAAAACTAAACAGGATGAGTTATCTCCCCCACTCTTTGATTTAAGACCCCTCACCCCTCAATCACTCTAGGATAACTTCCGGGGTAGGAAACACTAGTTTACGTGAATCCATGGAAGTTCTGTTTAAGCTCACACATGAATCCCATGTAAATCCGAAAAATAATGGTTGCTCAACAGTTTAACTTGTACAATTAAGCACAAAATGTATGATAGCATTGTCAAAATGTATGCTCATGAGATTTGAGCAATTGAACTTTGAAGATTTCTCAAAACAAAGATATTGAATAAATGAAATGAAATTAAGAGAATTGTTTTGAGAATCTGACAATGTATCAATCAAATCAAATAAAATGGTTAGGGTATCAAAAAACTGGATATTTTGTTTATATGAACAAATATAAACAATTTAGCAATGAAAGCACAAAATTAGAAATTATGATTGATGCTCAACAACATTGAATTTCAAACGGGGGTATTACCATCAAAAAATTGGTTCGTTTTGAGACATGGTAATAACAATTTCAAATAAAATACTGAACCGGTGTGTATGAATACTTTATAGTATAAAGACAAGATAATACACAAGTATTGATCTTTGGAAACACACGATCAGTTAAACATGTAAGCTCAATATTGAAAAACATTTAAAAGCCACACTTCTAAATTCATAAAATCTTTTGAGAACCAGAAGTGGTTTGAACATTTCAGAAACCGTTTTTCATGTTCGAAAGTTGTTCTTCTTTCAAACAATCAGAGATCTAGATCAGAAGATATTTACCTTTAAGTTCCTCCTCAAATCATGATGTAATGATTTATACTCTGATAAGCTCCCCCTGGATATTTGCAAAATATCCAAGTCTAAACATTGGAGAACGGGTCCTGATCTGTTGTAATCAGAAGCCAAAATTCGTTGAAGTACGGGATCTAAGCTGATTTACTTAGAAGCCTTAGTTCTTCTACTCCCCCTTGATAGTAGGTGCCTGCAACACAAAATCAATTTTAGGCTTTGGTACCCACTAGTATTTGGGTCCATGAATGTTAGTTGCAGTTCGAATGGGAGTAATAGAATAAGAACCGTACCATAAATGATAACTGGTTTTGTGAATAGGATCACGTGTACAGCAATAAGAACAATAGTATTTCTTACCTGACAACCTGATTAATTGATCTCTCGAGTAGATATGATCAAGTTTACCTTTATGCGCATTGTTCTTCTTGGCTTTGTGTGAATGTACACATGATTTCTTTCCTTTCAACTCATCTTTCTTCTCATTTTCAACTGGTTTCTTCTTCCAGACCAGTTCCTCTTCTTTATATCTTCTTCTTCTCCTTCTTTGTGTACCTGAACCATCTATATTTTCATCAAACAAAATGTTAGTACTGCGAATTTGATCATATGATTTAACTGACCTTTTTGATGAAACAGTTTTCAGATGTGAGCTTGAGGCTGTCTTTTTGAAGTCAGCTGAATTATTTCTAGGTGTGTGGATTTTTGACTCTAGAGTCGTTTGCTCAGTCACCACTACCTTGGAAACAATCTTTTCAAGCTCTTTAGTTTTTGAAGCAAAATTGTCTCTTTCTTTAACAAGCAGGTCAATCTTCTTCTTTAATTCAGACTTCGCTTTCTGCTCTTTCAGTGCATTCTTTCTTAGATAGGTCAGATAACTTGACAGTCAACTTTTTAATCTCAGTCTCAAACATGCTTCTTTCTTCTTCAAATCCCTTCTCAGCTTTGTTTCTCTGGCCGGATATTTCTTTGAAGAATCCCACATTCTTTCGTTCAATGGCCTTCTTTTCTTTTGCAAACTTTTCTCTTTCAAGGATGATTACTTTCTCAAAATCAGAAACTTGCTGAGAAAGTTTTATGCATTTCAGCTCAACTGCTTTCTTTTCTTCAGCGCATTTTCTTGAAAAATCTGAGAACTTCTTTGCGAATGATTTCTCAAATTCGGATTTATCTTTATCAAGCTTTTGATCCAAAACAGATATTTTCTTTTGAATCTTAGCATTAGCATCCTCCAGACTCTTAGTCTTTTAATCATACTTTTCAACGAATGCTTTCTGGATGTGGACAATCTTATATTCAAAATCAGAGATCTATCTTTTCAGCTCAGAATTCTCAGATTCCAATTCTCTTCCTTCTAACAATTCCCTTGGCCCTAACATCAACCATTCAGTACAATCCCACAACTCTTTTCCTGTTATTTTGTAAGAATATACTTGACCAGAAATTTCACTCAAAATGTCACGGAAAAGGTCACAAGAAATACTACATGTCATATAATTTCGAGCTAAATTATTAGCCCTCTGTCTTTTCTCCTGTTCCACAGAAGAAGCTTCTGTCGGAATTTGGGATTGCATCTCTCCTTCAGTCAATGATAATCTGATATAACAACCCACCTCATGTTCATCCACAAAGTTCAAAAAATCAACTTTCCACTCTTCATATTTTCCTTTAAACCGCAGCCTTGGAGGTTTCATCCTTTTTGATCATACCGAATAGAATTAATTCGATCCGGCTTTGAAAGGCTTGATATCCAGGGACTAAACTTGACAAGAGATGAAACTTGAATGGTTTAAACTTTAATCTTAACTGCACTGTAGCGATCGTGAGACAAAACAAGATGATCCAAAAAAATATATATAATGATAAGTAAGGATCCGGTCGAGCAGGGACCCGGTCGAACAAGGACCCCGGTCGAACAAGGACCCGATCGAACAAGGACCCGGTCGGTCCCGGTCGAAACAAGGACCCGGTCGAAACAAGGACCCGGTCGAACCCGGTCGAACAAGGCACCGGGCGCAAAGCACCGGTCAATAAGATACCGGTCGCAAGGTACCGGTCAAAGCAACGGTCCGGTCGAAGATACCGGACGCAAACACCAGTCAACAAAGGGTACCGGTCAATAGGTGTCGCTTAGTACCGGTCACTAGAGTACCGGTCGAGTCACAAGTCCGGACAACAAACCACCGGTCGCCAAAGAAATCCGGTGGAATCAAGGTACCGGTCAAGACAGGTACCGGTCGATAGGGTCCGGTCGATATCCACAAACAGATAAACACAAACAGATTAACAGATAGTTCGATAAACAGATAGACTTCTGATAAAATCGATGAATCTGGAAAAACCGATCGAAGTCAAGTTTGAACCCAGAAAATCAAATTAATCGACCAAGTAACAATTGAACCCAGAAAATAAAATTAATCGATAGCAAACTAACTCAACCCAGAAATCGATTTTAATAAGGAAAAAATATGCAGACTTTATCACCACTGAAAAAAAATCGATTTGCAGATATGGACATATATCGACACAGAAAAAAAAATCGATCAAAAAGTTTTGCAGAAATCAATAATTTTTTTCGATAATCAAATTTAGCAGAAACTGATTTATGCAGAACTATCACAGAACCTTGACCCAGAAAACGATATAGCAAAAGCACAGATCAAACTAAGCAAATAACACGATAAACCCAATTAAAACAAATAATCGATTAAAGGGTTTTAGACAAACCTTTTTGGATCAATCCTTTTGTCTCTTCGCTCTGATACCAATTGTAGATCCCAGTACAGTGCAATCACGAACAATAATATTAATGAAGAACAATAATATTGCCACAACCTCTAGTCATATGATTAAATTCAAGAAAGGTTTAGATTTATAGAGATAATATCTGATCAGCTAATGTAAACCTAATGACTAGAGAATTATGAATGAGATCTTTAAAAACTGAATTATGAACAAAACTAGCCCTTATATATGAAGCGCATAGGCTTAATGGGCTTTATGGGCTTTGGGCCCAACTAACAATTAAACTATTAAAGAATTACAATTTAAACCCTTATAAATGCGTTAATCAACTTTCAACGCACAAGACTTTCAGTCCTAACACGCTAGATTTTTCTGTTTGGCTTTCATCAAGTTCAGATATATATATTTCGCGAAAAGCTCAGTTTTCACTATCAGTGCATCGCGCAAATCTTCTTTTGCGCCATCTTATATTCACGCAAAGCAATTTTCATTCTGTTTGTCACGTGAAGTTCAGTTCTCGTCACAAGTTATTCACGTAAAGTAAACTTTGTGCCTCATACATATCACGCAAAGTAAAATTTTGCGTCATCATTATCTCACGAGAAGTTCAGAGTGTGCAAGTTATCTTTGGGCCACCCTCAGTTCACGCAAAGTGACAGTTCTCGCCATCCTCAGTTCGCACATTTCTCAGTTTGCGCCAGTCATTGATTGCGCAAAACCTAGTTTGCGCCACCCACTGTTTGCGTGAATCTAGTTTGTGCTATATCCTCTGTTTCAGACTTAGCATTTTTCTGACTATGGATTCTGAAAAGTTTGCATTTCAAACTCAGTTCTACAAGAGTGATCTCATGATGTCATTGGGCACAGAAACTCATCCTCCGGTGTTGGTTGATGAAAATGAATTTACTCTGTGGCAAGATAGATTTCTGAATTTCATCGAGCGTCAAAAGAACGAAGATGACATGATGAAGATTCTATCCGAAGGATCTTTTGTACAACCCACTCTGGCTTCTGGATTATCAAAGCCTACCGAAGAATACACACCCGATGAGTTGGTGCAATATCAAGCCGATCGTGATATAAAGGCTAATCTGATGCTAGCCTTGCCAAATTCTGTCTACAACCGGATTGATTGTTTTAAAAACAATCCTAAGCTAATGTGGGCACAACTAGAAAAGATTATGCTTGGATCTTCAGTTGCAACTCAACTTCGGCATACACGTTACATGAATAACTTTGAAGAATTCAAATCCAAGGATGGGGAGTCACTGAAAATTGTTTATGACAGATTATGTGAGATAATAAATGATCTGAGAAAAATTAAAGTGGAAAAGACTGAGCTGGAGACAAATCTGAAGTTCCTCAATGCTTTGCAACCAGAATGGAATAAATCTTGCCACAGATTGAGGAATGATGTCAAAATATCTACCATCCAAATCCAAGAGATGTACGAGATTCTGCTGACAGATGAGTGCATAGTCACTAAGAAGAAAGCCAAATTGGACAAGAAAAACAAGAAAACAAAGGATCCAATTGCACTCCTCACGAGCAAACTGTCTGAACAAGCATTATCCGAAAATCCTTATGATGGTGCAATTGATGATGATTGCGAGGCACTTCAATAAGCTATGATTCTTCTCTCTCAACACTATCAGAAGAAGTTCCAACACTATTCGCTTCAATTCTGGGTTCAAGAATGTTCAAGTGCCCGAGGCTAAGAAACATGATGCATGCTTCAGTTGTGGAAAGTCGGGTCACATTGCTAAAGAGTGTCGAGTGAAGAAGGTTTGGGATTCGGCATATTATCGGAAGAAATTGGAACTCGCCGAAAAGAGAGGGAATGGAACCGCTCTACTTGCTGAAGAAGAATTTTGGCTGGATCACTCTGATGATGAAGCTGATAATATTAAGACTACTCATATGTGCTTCATCGGAGTTGATCAAAGTGATGATGATGACACTGATGAAGATGAGGTAATTTCTGAGTTTGATTTCAATTTTATTTCTTCACAAATGAACATTATTATAACTGCTTTACATGATTTACGCTCGAAGTTATTGTCTGAAAAAAATTAAATTCAGAAAAGTCAAATTTGATTGATAAATTACAAATTTCTTTGAAAGATGAAAAATCTATTTTGAATCATACAAAAGACATCTTTCAAATATGACTTATCTTGATTCTTTGACTGAAATGACCAAATTAAAAGATAATTTTTCAGATAAAATAAATGAGTTGGAAGAAAAATTATATCGAAGGAATCAATCTGAACAAACTATTTATTTGAACAAACCACGGAGTTATGAGTCTATAAAAGAAAAATGGGGACTTGGTTTTGAAAATCCACATTGTTTAAACAATGCGATAAAAAAATCCCCTACTTTATATAAATACGATTATCTAACTCTTGCTAAATATGCTCCTCAATTTAAAATTGATTGGATGAATGAAAAGCAAGTGTTAAAAATCGAAAAGGAGAAAAGGATGAATAATAAGAAAAAGGAAATTTCTTTTGTTTATACAAGCGAAAATGCCAAATATTTTCCTGACAAATCAAAGAAAGGCAGAAAAAGTTTAAATGAAATATCTCCCATCAAATCTTCAGTGTCTGATGATTATGTTGATATATATGCCACTAAATCTGATAAGGAAAATATCTCTCCAATCTTTTATGATTCTAAGAGATATACTCCTCCATTAGTATTAGAAGGCAAAATCATTGACCTTGAAGATAAAATGGAAGATCAAAATATTCAAAAAGAAATTGAATCAGATGTATTTCTTTCTTTCATGACATCAAGTCTTGAAGAAAAAATATTTTCTCAAAAACAAGATTCTATTTCTGGCATTTCTTCTGATTTTCATGTAAACAAAAAGGAATTTTTTAAATCTGAAATTTTTTCTCAAAATTTTTCTGACTCCGAGGTAAGTTCAGATTTATTGGTTGATCAGTTGGGTCTCTTAGGTAAAATTGCTTCTTCTGATTCAAATATTAAATCAAAAATTCTTGATGAATCATTTACGCTAAATGATGATTATTATAAACCAAAGCGTAGAAGAAGAAGGTCAAAGAAGTCTAAGAAATAAGATATCGTTATTTCTGAGAATTCTAATTCTTCTGATTCAAATTTTTCAGATAGGACTTTGAGTACACCTTCAAAGCAGATATGGAGGGTGAAGCGGACATCAGATGAATCTCAGACTGATGAGGATAGATATGTAGACAAAATCTATAAAAGTTATTCATTTGTTACGTGTAATAAAATTTCAAAATACTCTATAAAGCAAATGATTCGAATTTCAAAAGATGTCTCATATTCTTCTTCTGATTCTAGTTCAGATGATTATGCTTTCTCTTCTACTGATTCTTATGTTCATCATTCTGATAATATTTCTCGTGCCTTTTATGTCAAATCTAACAAGTTTTTCCCCACAAGAACTGCAACTAACTTTCATGGACCCAAATACAAGTGGGTACCAAAATCACAGATTGATTCTAAGTTGCAGGCATCTCATGTCAAGGGGGAGTAAGAGAAAGTTGGCTTCTAAGTACATCAGCTTAGAACCCGTACTTCAATGGACTTCGACTTCTAAACATGTCAGTTTAGGACTCGTTCTTCAAAGTTTTTAGCTTCTGACTAATGAGAAATTGTGGGTACATCTACTTTATTCTGCTGCATTTATCTCTGTCAATGATGTTATTTCAGTTTTTCATGTGTTTTTCAAAGAATCTGAGCAAGTTCTTCCAAAACCTGATTTTGTACAACCCAATTTTTTCATATGAGACACAAATTTATTATATATAATGTGGAAGATGAAATTATTGAATTTTATTTTGTTCCGACTACATATCAATTTGCCGAATTCTTTACCTTTGTCTTAAATTTTCAAACTCGACATTTGAATTTAAAAGTTTAAATCTTTATAAATTTTATTCTATAAAGTAAAAGTTTTACAGTTTTTCTTTCTTTTGAATAAAATGTGTGTCTAGGATAAATTTTCAAGTTGCTTTGTTAATATTAAAGTTTTATATGTTCAACTTTCAAGTCTTTTAAAAGTCGAAAAGTCAGCAACATGTTTGAAACTTTTGTATTCTGCTTTAAAGATATGTGATTCGGAATATTTATAGTTTACAATGCTTGGAAATCCTAAAAAGTCAGAATTATGGATTGTAATGAAAATATGGGCTAAGCACTTGTATGTAAAACTGAGTCATTGAGATGCTTTATATATATAAAATACATAAATCTCTAAGTTTAAAAGTTTGTACCTGTGACCTTTCTGATTTGGGAAAATAAGTTATGTGGGATGTTTGTCATCTGGTCCCCTAAAATCAATTGATCTGGGAGTGATCGAACCCAAATCCTTCTATAGAATCAGATCGAAAGTCATGTTCTACTGGTATGAATGGGTTTAGGATGTGTCGATGTAGCCTTTCTGATCCGGGAGAGTAAGTTCCAAGGGGTGCTTGACACCTAGTCCCCTAAGGCCAACTGGTCTGGGAGCGGCTGACCCAAATCCTGCAATTGGGCAGATAGAAAGTTATGTTTACGGCATGTTCTTTACTTACCAAACTTTTTGATTAAAAAGATGCCAAAGTGCACAAGCTTAAAAGATGCCAAAGAGCACATTCATGTGAAGATGCCAATGTGCACAATGCTAAAAGATGCCAATGAGCACACATCTCATGATACTTGGTGATATGTTTGAGTTGCGATAAACCTATAAATTTGTGAAAGTCTTAATTCTTGATGGCTTAGTGTGAGTACATGCAAAGTTCTCTATTATATTTTTAGAATTGCATTTTCTTGAAGCTAATCGAAGTTCGCATGCTAGCACACTGAATAGATTGATGAAATTTTTTGAAACTGAACATGTTTTAACTTGATATGCAATGAAACTTGTATCTGTATCCAACAACATATACTTGATTTCAACTGATTGATAAATCTGTGATATTTTACTGAGTAGAATTTAATTTGTTTAGTGTTTAAAATTTTATATATTTAGTTGTTTCAAAATACATATTTAGTATATTTTTCTTTCTACTGTGATGTTTCAATTCTTGTGTTCTCATATATCTTTGTCAATGGTTTTGTGCATTATTCAAGGGGGAGTGAATAAGGAGAATTTTCTGAAAGATCATATCTGTTTTCGAGGGGGAGTATCTGATTCTCTATATGAATGCTAACTTGAATTGTCATATTTAGTGCATTTGTGTAGGGGGAGTCAAAGAGCTTAATCAGGTGAAATTTTTCCTGATTTTAATTCAGATTTGCGCCAACAGTTGGTAGAGCAAATCTCAATTTTTCAATTCCTTCATATAGCGCAAACCTAACTTTGCGCTTCCTTCATCTAGCGCAAAACTAAGTTTGCGCCACCTTCATCTAGCGCAAAACAATCTTTGCGCCACCAACAGTTAGCGCAAACCTTCCCTCTTTATCCTTAAATCTGATTTTGCAGATCTTAAGTTGTCTCGTCTCCAACATTTACATGACCAAGTTGATCCAGATCATCAAGGTCATGAGGAGGAGAAGTTAAGGAGAAGTTAAAGAGACAAAGAGTTCAAACGTTTATCTGTTGATCAAGATTCGCTCAATATTCTATTTTTCCTTAGCAATTAATTCTTTTGCTGTTCCAGCTCCGACCACCTAGTTCACTCAAGTACATTTGAAAAAGGTGTGTTGTCTAGAGCACAAGATGATGAACCGACTGTTCTTTCAAGTTTATTATATACTGGTCCAGTCTTGTCAAGACAGCAAAGGCAAACTAGATTGAAAGATGCTGAGAAGAAATTTTTTTTTAGTCAAGAAAGAAGCTTCTTCGCTAAGTCGCTTAGATGGTTCGTGTTGATTTAGAAGATGAATTTTGAAGACCACAGCGCCAATGATTACTAAGGGGGAGATTGTTAAGTCAGATTTTATAGTAATCATTGTATTTATAGGCTTGGTCTAATACTGTGTTTATAGGCTTATCTGTGTTATATTAGCCAAGGGTATTTAAAAGTCCCTTATGGCTTTGGTGTTTGTAAGAACTTCACCCATACTCAATATAGATTTCTACTTTGCGCTTTCAATCTCTCTCTCTCTCTACTTTCTCTTTCTAAGATTTAGTGATTTTGGGATTATCACAGTGTGAGAATGAGAGGTCGCACACTGTGAAGTAATCAAATAGAGCCGATTAATGCAACAAATGATATAAACATGAATCAAATACTAAAATGTATCATTAAAACATACCTGATTCAAAGAGATGAGTAGAAGATATGAAGATTGAAAGACAAACCAGATAGATGAAGAACCAAAAGGTGTATTTTCAAAAGATTATGAGAATGAACTTGTGATTGTGAATGACATCAACTTTGCTTTTATAATAACAAAGAAAATGTCATTTTTAACCTTTTAAACTCATTTACTCCCCCTACACAAATGCACTAGATATAACTAATGAAATTAGCATTTGTATAGAAAAGTCAAAAATATTTACCTGATGAACCTCTGATCTGGACTTTAATAATCGTATCAGATATGTAACTGTTCTCTTTATTCACTCCCCCTAAAAATTAGAAGTTTGTCAAAATCTCATTCAGATTTTCTCCCCCTCGAAATGTGCACATAACAAATTACAAAGATATGGGAACACACAAAAGAAACATCAATATAGAAAGAAAATTATACTAAAAATAGATTTTGAAACAACTAAATATATAAAATTTTAAACACCAAACAAATTAAATTCTACTTAGTAAAATATCACAGATTAATCAATCAATTGAAATCAAGTGTATGTTTTTGGATACAGAAACAAGTTTCATTGCATATCAAGTTAAGACATGTTCAGTTTCAAAAACTTTCATCGATCTATTCAGTGTGCTAGCATGCGAACTTTGATTAGCTTCAAGTAAATGCAATTCTAAAAATATAATAGAGAACTTTGCCTTTACTCACACTAAGCTGTCAAGAATTAAGACTTTCACAAACTTATAGGTTTATCGTAACTCAGAAATATCACCAAGTATCATGAGATGTGTGCTCATTGGCATCTTTTAGCATTGTACACATTGGCATCTTCACATGATTGTGCTCTTTGGCATCTTTTGATCAAAAAGTTTTGTAAGTAAAGAACATGTCGTAATGCAACTTTCTATCTGATCCTATTGCAGGATTTAGGTCAGCCGCTCCCAGACCAGTTGGCCTTAGGGGACTAGGTGTCAAGCACCCCTTGGAACTTACTCTCCCAGACCAGAAAGGCTACATCGACACATCCTAAACCCATTTATACTAGTAGAACATGACTTTCGATCTGGTTCTATAGAAAGATTTGGGTTCGATCACTCCTAGACCAATTGATCTTAGGGGACCAGATGACAAGCATCCCACCGAAATTACTTTCCCAAACCAGAAAGGTCACAGGTACAAACTTTTAAACATAGTGATTTCTGTATTTTATATATATAATTTTCATCTCAATCACTCAGTTTTACATCTAAGTGCTTAGCCCATATTTTCATTACGATCCATAATTATGACTTTTTAGGTTTTCTAAGCATTGTAAACTATTAATATTTCGAATGACACAACTTTAAAGCTGTACCAAAAGTTTCAAACATGTTGCTGACCTTTCGATTTTTGTAAGACTTGAAATTTGAACATATAAAACTTAGATATAAACAAAGCAACTTGAAAATTTATCCTAGACACACATTTTATTCAAAAGAAAGAAAAATTGCAAAACTTTGACTTTATAGAATAAAATTTGTGTAGGTTTAAACTTTTAAATTCAACATGCCGAGTTTTGAAAGCAAAAAATTCAATCGTTTTTCATCTAAGGATTTTGTAAAAATATCGGCAAGTTGATATTCAGTTGGAACAAAATATAATTCAATAGTACCTTCTTCCACATGATGCTTTATGAAGTGGTACCTCATATCGATGTGTTCGGTCTTTGTGTGCTGAACCGGGTTGACTGATATCGCGATCGCGGATTTGCTGTCACAGTAGATTGGAAAAGTTTTGTACAGCATCCCGTAGTCACGAAGTTGTGTCTTCATCCATAACACTTGGGCATAACAACTAGCTGCGGCGACGTATTCTGCTTCTGCAGTTGAGATAGACACACAATTCTGTTTCTTTGACGCCCAACTTATCAATCTATCACCAAGAAATTGAATCTGTCCTGAGGTGCTTTTCCGGTCCAATTGATTTCCACCGAAATTTGCATCAGAGTAAGCAGTTAATTTATAATCAGAACTCTTAGGATACTACAAACCTAAGTACGGAGTTCCTTTGATGCAACGAAAGATTCTCTTGACTGCTAACAGATGCGATTCCTTCTGCTTTTCTTGAAATCTGACACATAAGCAAGTAGAGAACATGATATTCGGCTGACTTGCAGTTAAGTACATAAGTGATCCGATCATCCCTCGATAATTCTTGACATCCACAGTTTTTCCATCCGGATCTAGACCAATTTTAGCACCATGAGCCATTGGCGTGCCAATTGAAGTGGATTTGTCCATCTTGAATTTCATCAAAATGTAGAAAACGTACTTCGACTGATTTATAAAGATACCGTCCGGAAGCTATTTCACTTGAAGTCCGAGGAAGAAATTAATTTCTCCCATCATGCTCATTTGAAACCTGGAGGTCATGAGATCAAAAAACCAAGTACATAAAGATTGATTAGTCGCACCAAATATAATATCATCTACATATATTTGAACTAAGCAAATATCTAATTTATCACGATAAATGAAAAGAGTAGTATCTGTTGATCCTTTGGTAAACCCGGATTTTAGCAAGAAGGCAGACAACTCATCATACCACGCCCGCGGTGCTTGTTTCAAGCCATATAATGCTTTATCAAGAAAATATACATGATCAGGATGGTCTTTGTCAACGAACCCCTCTGGTTGAGAAACAAAAACTTCTTCTTTAAGTTTCCCGTTTAGAAAGGTTGTCTTTACATCCATATGATACACGGTAAAATTTCGATAAGCAGCAAAAGCAAGAAACATTCGGATGGATTCTAATCGTGCAACCGGCGCGAAAGTTTCATCGTAGTCGATTCCTTCTTCTTGTCTATAACCCTTAGCTACCAATCGTGCTTTTTTACGAATGACGATACCATCTTTATCTTTCTTGTTCTTGAATATCCACTTTGTGCCAATAATACTTTTTCCTTTTGTCCTTGGAACAAGTCTCCAAACTTTTAAAGCGTCAAATTGATTGAGTTCCTCTTTGTGACACCTGTCAAATTCTGAATGTTAAGATTATTTTATAAGTTTTGTCACTTTTAGATTTTTTTTTAAAAGCCTTAAGATAAAAGTTTCCCGAAAAATTTAGAAGTTGCGTTAAAAACCCGGAACAGTTCCGCATCTGACCGTCACTGTCCAGAAATGCCAAATAAGTGAATAAAAGTCCAAAATCCTTAAACTATAAAAATCAGTATGTTAATTTCTCTTGCATTGCAAAATTTTCAAATTTGTCATTTATTTAGCAAATATTGAGAATCGGGTATTTTGGTTCTCAAATATATCTGATATTTTATAAATTAGACTAGTAATTTAATTAATAATATTAAATTAAATTTTTTTATGTTGGTGAGTCATTAGGACACTTGTCCTAATGCTACCCTATTTTAATTATTTTTATTAATTAAAAACCAAATTAAAAACAAGACTTACTCTTCATTTTTCAAAATTAACTTTTCATCTCCCTCTCCTCTTCTCTCTAATCGCCGGCCACCACCACCACACCCTCACCTCCATCAATTTTCAAGAAATCTTCAAGAAAGAACCACCTTATTTCTTCAACAATACAAGTTTTCATCACTTTTTGAGAAGGTAATCATCTTAACACTCTTATTTTTTAAGTTTATTATCAAAAGTTTATGTATTCTTCATCATATTTTCTTGTGGTTACATAACCTTGTTTTTAGAAATGAAATGGGATGCATTGGTAGATTATACCATTGTAAAGTAAAACCATTGTATGATTTTCCAAGTAAAAATTGGGCATTTAAATGTAATCTTTGAGATTTTTACCAAATATTTCAATCTTGTGAAGTGTGGTTTTATGAATCACGAAATTTTGTTATTTTGGAGTGAAATTTATGCATTTACAACAATTTTGAGAACAAAGAAACTTTTAGGATGAGATTACTCAAATCCCCTATGATTAAAGAGTTTCTAAATGGTGTAAAATCACTAATTTAGTGGTTATTTTGTCTTGCATGTGATTGGATGAACATTAGTTGTTGTTATGACTCCATGATGCAAAATTTGTTTTATAAGAATCATTGAATAATGATTTAAGATGTGAGGCCATGTGTTATTAGCAAAAACCATGGCAAATGATCATCATTTCATGTTAATATAAACCTCATCTTACTAACAGCTTGCTGTCATGGAATTGTATTCACTTTCAAGCTGTATAAGTCGGTTTATATTACTTAAAAATTTGGGGTTTTTGCTTCTAAACTTTAATTTAGAATGTTAGCTTTCTAAAAAGTCCAAAAACACTGAATTTGGAGTTGATTTAGGCACTTAAATGGATTTTACAAGAAAATGGTGCAATCTGTCCAGTGAAGACAGATTCATACACCTATTTTGTAGAGGCCATAACTCCCTCATTACTCATCCAAATTAAGTGAATCTTTTTCCAAATGTTAGGATTTTGAGTTAGGTTTGCATCCATATATGGATCACTATCTAATTCCAAGAATTGATACCTCAAAAGCCTGTTACAAGTGAGGTATGTCACTGATCCGAAAATCAGTGACACTCTATTTTGTAAAAATTATTTGAAGTATCAAACGTTATTCAAAAATTATACAAAAATGCAGATTTACTCTAAACATATTATAGTATCATCACAAAATTTGTGATTAAATAATTCTCTTGGGAAGTTAAGCTTCCGTGTTGATTTTACCGGATAACTTTCTGGACAGCATATGCTGAATCCAGAAAGGTAATTTTAGTAAGTTTAATTTTTGTTTTATTGTATTTTGGAACTTTGTATAGTTAAAAATGGATATGGACTAAGAAACTTATATGATGGCATTTCATGGGACAATTGGACATATTGGTTGGACATCGGAATAGGGCATTAATGTGTTTCTTCATGGCAACTCTTGTATAGGGAAATTAAGGGCGTGGCAAAATTCAATAAGTATTAAAGTAAAGCTTCACACGATACTTTCGTTAAGGTGAGTATTCACAGCCCCACTTTTATCGTTTTAATTGATTTTGGGGTGGAAAGCATGTTTAATTTGCGTATATTAAAGATTCATGAGAATGGTTTTAAAGTATTGCGAATTGGCAATTTATAAGGCTTTGTTAAAAGCATTTGGAATTATAAGCTATATGATAAGTATGCAATTGATGTGTTGAGTATTTAATGTTAAGACCCCGTGACACTACTATTAACTCGAAGAAAATCGGGCCTATAGTATTAGTGGGTAGCGCTATTTGGTGTGACAAACCCACCTTAATGCTGACGAGCAGGGGTGCACTATACTAGAGAAGATGACTAAACATGTGGCATGAACCACCGCTGAGTTAGTTCATCGGGGGCGTTGAAATTGGTCAGGGACGGCTTAGTAGTGGCTCAACGTAATATTGTCTTTGCATACACTTATCATAAAGAGATTAAATTGTGGTGCTCATTAATCAAAGAATTGAAGTTGGTTTATACGTATGTTTTACAAATGACAAATTGCATATAAAAATGATTTGTGCATATTCAAAACCTGTGAACTCACCAACTCTTTGTAGTTGACCTTGGTTTTTATTCATGCTTTTCAGGAATCAAGAAGGTAATTCCATGATGTTTTATCAGCGCACTTCATATTTTGAAGCAAGATTATTTTGCTTTATGCGTATCGTTATATTTTAAGTTTGGGAATTGTAAACAATGACGATACTACGTTCTTAAAAATGTAATGTATTTTGAAAATTAAGTAAATGTTGGTATGTTATAATCTTGTGCTATGACATCGGAGTTGTTATGCCTCGTGTTTCCGCTTTAGCGGGGTGTGACACTCTTGCATCGCGATTATCCAATCCGGATCCTCCAACGCTTCAGATACCTTTGATGGTTCAATCTTACTTAGAAAGCAAGTGAATAGACATTCGTTTGGAGTTGCCGTCTTTGAACGAGTAGAGACGCTTGCTTGAGGATCACCAATAATCTGATGTATAGGATGACATCTTGTCCATTTGGTGGTGTGAGGGAGAGGATCTATAACCTCTTAAACAACTTCTAAGGGTTGGGAGAGAGCTTCAGGTATTTCTATGTCAGATGAGGAGACAGAAACTGTTTCAACAGGAGGAGGAGGTAATTCAACAACATCTGACTCAGACTCTGGAATTGTCGATTGAATAGCAACATTTTGTTCTTCTTCTTGAACTGGTTCTTCATGAAATGATTCAGTGTGCACTTGCTCAGGTTCTGATTGCTCTTGATGAGGTTCAAAAATAATGTTTTGAGATACAGAAGTGACTGGACAATCATCATTTTCAGAGATAGATGCAGCGAAATTTGAAGTAGATGCTCACAGTTTCCTGATTCAAACAATTTGAAGCATTTTCAGTGTTAGATTTAGGCAAATCATCATAAAAATGCTCAAATAGAAAATCAAGATCAGTAACATTAAGCAAAGAAGAATTTGGATCCTGATTTGACGATTGTAGTGCAGATTCTGAACTGATTTGTCCATAAGCTAAAATCTCTGAAATTGCGGGTTATGGACTTGTTTGGCCAAAAACCAAATCTGCAGCTTCGTCAAATTTAACATTGACGCTCTCTATCACTTTTCTGACTGAAGTGAGAAAGACTCGGTAAGCCGCAGAAGTAGAAGAATAACTAAGAAAAATACCCTCATCCACCTTTGAACTAAACTTGTTTAGATTGTCACGGTCATTCAGAACATAACACTTACACCCAAATGATTTGAAAATTTTGACATTTGGTTTGATGCCATTCATAAGCTCATAAGGTGTTTTGTTGAATCTTTGATGTAGAATAGATATGTTCTGAGTATGACACGCATTAGATACAGCTGCGGCCCAATGAGACAAAGGTAAACTGGAATACGCAAGCACCGATCTGGCAGCCTCGACAAGTTTTCTATTTCTTCGTTCAACAACACCATTTTGTTGCGGTGTTCGTGCAACAAAGAATTGTTGTTGAATGCCTTGATCTTCGTAGAATGCTATAAGAATGCTATTCTTGAATTCTGTACCATTGTCTGATCTGACAACTTTGACCACTTTTTGCTTGTTAGTCTGAATTGTTTTGATTAAGTTGATAAGAATGTCAGGAGTTTCATCTTTAGACTTGAGAAACTTGACCCATGTGTAGCGTGAATAATCATCAACTACCACCAAAACGTATCTTTTTTTTCCGATGTTCTTTGTCTTCATTGGTCCACATAAGTCAACATGTAAGATATCAAGAATATCCTTATTGCAGGATTCAGGCTTTGGCTTATGCGGAACTTTCTTCATCTTTCCTTTCTCGCAGTCTTGATAGAGGTGGTCTTTCTGAAATCGGAGTGCTGGGAAACCTCTTACTGAATCATTCTTGACAAGACGATCCATGTATTTGAAATTAAGATGAGCTAGTCTTCGGTGCCATATCCATCTTTCATGTACAGAGGCTTTAGATAATAAGCATATATCTGATGGAATTTTATCTTTGGAAAGATCAATAGTAGATAAATTTGATCTTCTCTTTCCAACAAGTAAATCCCAGCCACTGCCATTCTTTACAGCAACTCGTTCAGATTTAAAGCTTACTTCAAGATCTTTGTCACAAAATTGCCCGATGCTGAATAGATTGTGGCTAAGACCTTCGACATAGCTAACTCGCTTGACAGTAATATTTCCTTGCACAAGATCGCCATATCCTAGAATAGGAGCAGTCTCGCAGTTTCCAAATCTAACACGACCGCAACATTTTTCTTTGAAATTTGAAAGTAGCGATTTGTTGCCCGTCATGTGTTTAGAACACCCCGAATCCAGATACCATAATTGACTAAGTTGCACATTCAGAAACTACACAGATTTAGGTACCCATATGCTTATGGGTCCCTTCTTGTTAGTCCGTTGCTTTTTATTTTTCAAAACTTTCTTTTTAGAAAAAATATGTGAACGACTAAGGAAAATATGAACACAATCATCAATGGAGGAAGAAACATAATCATCTGAATCACAACTAGAAGAAGAATATGAGACATTCTTTGCAATTTGAATCATTTGCTTTATTGAATATTTTGTGATTTTATTACAATATGAAAATGTATCCGTATTACAAAGATTATCTACACATTGATCCTCTATAAATGCAGATTCATTTGACTTTTGCTTAACCCTCCATATCTGCCTTGTAGACTTCTTCAAAGTCCGATCTGAAACATTAGAATCGAAAGAATTAGAATTTTCAGAAATGACATTAGCTTGCTTCTTTGACTTCCTTGACCTTTTTCTTTTACGCTTTGGTTTATAATAATCAACATTTACCGTAAAAGAGTCATCAATAATTTCTGATTCAATATTTGAATGTAAAGAAGAAATTTTATCTAAGAAACCAAACTGATCATTCATCATTTTTGAACTAGCCTCAGAGTCATAATTTTCAGAAAAACACAAGTCTGAAGGAGCTTTGCGTTAGTGGCGCAAACCTGGTTTTGTGCTACCAGAGGATGGCGCAAACTTTCATGTTGCGCTACCAATAGGTGGCGCAAATCTGCAAAATTTGGAATAACTTGAGTATTTTCCTTAGAATCAGTAGAAAATCCAGAAGTTATTTTGTCATCAAAAACTTGTTTTTGAGAAATTAAATTTTCTACAAAACTTGATTTCATAATAAAAAGAAGTAAATCGTTTTCAAGATCGTTTTGAAGATTTTGTTCTTCCATTTTAACTTCAAGATCAACGATTTTGCCCTCTAACACTAATGGGGAAATATATCTCTTAGTATCATAAGAAACCGGAGATATATTTTCCTGATTAGCGTTAACAACATATATATCAAAATAATCGTTTGGTAATGAAGATTTAATGGAAGATTTGACATTTAAAACATTTTTAGATCTTCTGGACTTCTTTGATTTTTTAGGAAAACATTTTGCATTTTCACGAGTATAAACAAAAGGAAGTTCCATTTTAGTATTATTCATTCTTTTCTCATTTTCGATTTCTAAGATTTGCTTTTCATTTTTCCAATCAATTTTAAATTGAGGAGCGTATTGAGCAAGTCTTAGATAATCAAATTTATATAAAGTGTGGACTTTTTCTATAACTTGATTTAAAAAATGCGGATTTTCAAAACCAAGTCCCCATTTATCTTTTATTGAATCATAACTCCTTGGCTTATTCATATAAATGGTTTGCTCAGTTTGATCACGCAGATATAATTTTTCCTCTAATTCAATTATTTTATCTGAAAAATTTTGGTTTAATTTGGTCATTTCCGTCAAAGAATCAAGATAAGTCTGATTTGAAATTTCTAAGTCATCCAATTTCTTTTGAAAATTTCTTTTGTATCTGTCAAAATAAATTTTTCATCTTTCAAAGAAATTTGCAATTTTTCAATCAAAACAGACTTTTCTTGATTCACATGCTTTTCAGATAAAAACTTTGAACATAAGTCATGTATGGCAGTGATAATAACGTTCATTTGTGATGAAATAAAGTTGTAATCAAATTCAGAAGGTACCTCATATTCGTCAGTGGAGGCATCCTCATCCTCATTGTCACTGTTATCATCTCCGATAAAGCACATGGCGGCAGTTTCCTCATTTTCTGGTTCATTATCGGAGTGATCTAGCCAATATTCTTCCTCAGCTAGCAAATCAAATGATGTTGGCGCAAAGAATGCTATTGCGCGAGAAACTTATGGCGAAAAAGGGTTTGACCAGAGTATGAATCTCGACCGGTGTCCTGTGTAACCTGTGTCGACCGGTGTCCAAGTTTTGACCAGTGTCCTCCCTCCTTCGACCGGTGTCCCTCCTTCTAAATCACAATCACTCAAATGGCGCAAATGAACATGAATCCTCACTCTCTTTGCGCAAATCAAATGAATAACATGAAAAACTCACAGACCATTGAATTAAACCTGCAGATCAGAAACTTTGCAAATCAGATCAATTGAAATCGTGCAAATCAAACTAGTTTTATAGAACTTACAATCCGCTAGAAATTCAACCCTGGTTCTTCATAAACTTTTGCAAACTGAATAATTTTGAAACTTTAGAATTCTCAGGCTCTGTGGATTGGAACTTGCAGAATCAAGCAGATCATATGAACTTGCAGATCATAAACTTGCAAACCAGATGTAAATGAAATTCACAAAAAAACATGTAATTGAAACGCGCAAGCTTCTTGAGAAATCAAACTTATGAGAATGGCGCAAAATTTATGATGATGTCGCAAAATTTTATGAGAATGGCGCAGAATTTGATGATAGTGCAAATGATGATGATACTGGCGCAATCTTGATGAGTCTAACGTAAACTTGATGAAAGTGGCGCAGATTGTATGGTGTTGGCGCAAGGTTAATGAAGTTGGCGCAAATCAATTAACTTGAAAGCGCACAAATCAATCAACCTGTAATCACTTAAATCAAATGATTTAGAATCACTCAAATCAAATCGAATAACAGCCTGTGTGAATAGAAACGCGTAGACTAAATTTGTTTGTGTGTTCTTCATAAACTCCTTAGCGTGTTCTTCACATCTGGTTCACCAATCGATCCGAGTAGATTCAAAAATCTGCAAAATTGATTCTCAAAAATTACAACAATTTGATCAAATATTCTAATCGATCACTGAAAAGTCAATTTTAACAATGAAATAACAACAACACAATTCGAATTTGATTTAACAGTGAACAAAGAAGTCGACTGTGTGTTTGTGTGTTCTTGAAAAAATTCAAGAAAATTCAACTTTTTGATCCAAAAATTCCAGAAAATCAATCCATCTTTTCTGAGATAATCTTTTCTGAAAATGTTTGGTACGACTCTAATACGAAATGTGAATGCAATTTCCCAATCAAATCAAGCAATTCTCAATCAAGAACTAGAGAGAGTAGAGAGAAAAAGTAAATCTGTCATATATCTCACAAATCAGAATATTACAACGACGTGCTTACCAAACTAACAAGGCACACCCGTATATATACCACAAGCTATTACAAAAACTAACCAGACATGGAACTAATACAGACTTTGACTAACAATGACTAAGACATTGTTAACTTTACATCTTTGACTTAACATATTAAATCTTGGATAGAATATAATGTCCTAACAAAGATCAAATACAATTGATATAACAATCAAGGCTTTGGTCATCAAGAAATTGATATTGTCTATACGAATCAAAAATATAGACATTCTTGAAAGAACTATTAGAAATGAAATCACGCTCAAACTTTGAATAGCAACCGGGGTGTCTTACCATAGAAAATATTGTTTCAATTTAGAGACATGATAAGAACAAATTCAACAAAATAGTAAACCGTTGTGTGTGAATACTTGACAGTATATAGACAAGATAATACACAAGTATTAATCTTTGGAAACACACGTTTTATAAACATTTAAGATCATCAAATAATGAAAACATTTAAAATCACACTTCCAAATCATGAAATATATTTAAGAATCGGGAAGTGGTTTGATCGTTTAATAACATGTTTTCTATGATTGAAAGTCGTCCTTCTTTCAACCATATATGAGATTAAGAATAGAAATAAACCTTTTTGTGCCATCTTAAATCTCATGAAGTCAGCTTAAAATCATAATGATGTGATCATTAAGTATCTTCTCAATCTGCATCAGTCAAAAAGTTCGTCAAAGCCACTTATTCACAACATTTATTGAAAAATAAAATGACATAAAGCAGTAAAACATTGAATGTATGAGTTCTGATCTGAAGTAATCAGAAGTCATAATTCTTACTCCCCCTAAAATTATGCATCTGTAATTTATCAGTGAAAAAGCACATGATAGAGATCTACAACTCCCCCTGAAATGTAGTTCATCATATCTTCTGAATGCATATTGCCAGAAAAAATATGTACTCCCCCTTGAAGGTTGATTTCCTCTTTTGAGTATCTGAGTACAATCTCTTATCAGCTCAGGAGTAGCATCTCTTTTTCATCGTTGAAATACGAGTCCTAAACTATTGTGCTTAGAAGTCAAACTCCTTAATCTTTGAAGTACGGGTCCTGAACTGTAATATTCAAAAGTCGTAGTTCTCTTACTCCCCCTTGACTTGAGGTGCCTGCAACACAGATTCACTTTTCGACTTTGGTACCCACTTGTATTTGGGTCCATGTTTGTGAGTTGCAGTTCTATTGGGAGTAATTGAGTAAGAACCATACTAGTAATGATCACTCGATTTATGAACGAAATCATAAGTACGACAATAAGAACAATACCTCTTTTTAGATAACCTGATCATTTGATCTCTCGAGTAAGCAAGATCAGATTTACCTTTCAGCACTTTGTTCTTCTTTGCATTTGATGCAGGTACAAATGATTTGTTTTCTTTCTTTTCTTCTTTCTTCTCATCATTCTTTTCATCATGGCACGATAGTTTTAGTCTATTATGGCACGATAGGTTTAGTCTATTCATTTTCAGCCATGAAAGGTTTATTGTATAACTTATGCAGTGATACGTGATGTACAAGAAGTTATCCAACATATGCATAAAAGTGCACCAGTCTGATATGTCACGAGTATGAGTTAAGTAACGATGTGGGGAAAGTAGAAATACATAGTACATGAGGAGTTATGCTAATAAGCAGCATAGACCGCTAAAGTTTTAGACAACAGACAGAATGATGTTAAAGACTTCACGTCGAAAAGACATAATCATATAAGACGAGTAAGGTAAATATAGTTCAAAGTATGTTGGATCGAAAAGTTAGTTGCAAGAGTTGATAGAGTAGTTTATCAAGTAAGTTGGCCACACAGTTATAAGTTAAATTATCGACACTTTTCACGTGTCGAATCCAAGGAAATGTTTAGATAATGAGTCAACTATATGTATTTGTCACAGGTCGAGGTTAACAACACACTCACTTATATAGGGGAAACAGTCAAAGTGTGGGTAAAGAAACGAAATGATTAAGGAACAAGAGTACATATTTGATATTAACGTGGTGTTAATCAAATTAGAATCTTTAAGATTCATAAATGACATGATAAGTTGAAGGTCATATAAGGATTGGGAAGACTCAATGGTCTAACCAGTATAATTCCGAGGACGGAATTCCTTAAAGGAGGGGAGATTTGTGACACCCCAAAATGTGGCAAATAAAAAAAATGAAAAGAAAGGAAATATAAAATAAAATGGGTTTTATTTTATTAGATAAAAAAGAATGTGAAGAAAAACGTGGAAAAGAGCCAATCATGTCACTTAATAAAAGTGAGAAGTGAAGAAATGAGTTTATGATTTGCCACTACCATTTAAGTTCAGTATTTATGTTCAGACATCTATTATGAGTAAATATTGTAACGCAACTCGGTATGGGACGGGCTAGAATTTTAGTTACATATTTATTGTTAAATTCTTCCGCTGTAAACGGTTTGAAGTTTTAATTTAGTCGAAATTTTGGAGTATTTTTAGAGGAATGGTTCAGATTACGTAACACTATTCAAGGCGAAAATATGGGTGTTACAAGTTGGTATCTGAGCCGTAGTTCAAGAGAAATAGGTTATGATCTTTAGCCTAAGCTTGAACTTTTATGTGTAAGAATAAGGCATCAGCTTTAGATACGAATCATTAACAATATTTTACCTAGATCACTGTCAGTATAAGATATGTTAGATGTAACATAACTTAACGTAAGTGCGGTAAGTTTAACTGAAGTTATAAATTGATCTAACCTTCTTATTTTAGATATGATTGATGTTGAGAATGCACTTTAGGTGATTGGAAGTAAGTTGTGCATAATATGGCAGAAGAACTCGCATGGGCTTAGGCCCGAAAATTAGACATGTAATGTTCAGATTTAGAAATGTCAAGGCAAATCTAATTTTAATAGCACCAGTTTCCTTAGTCAGAACTTGAGTTATTTCCTATGTCTATTTGTAGTTGAAAATTCCAGTCTCCATTAGCTTTCAGATATGCATTTTAAGTTGGGTATGTGTATGAAAGGTCATGTACCGGAATACCGGTAGTCCAGGAAAAGTACTATAAGAATGCATAAATGGTACATGTACCGCGAGGGTGCATTTGTACACATGTCTATTAGGTTTAGTTAAGTAACATGTACATATTGTGTTCAATGTACATGGGTGGTTCAAATAGATAGACGACCCCTATACTATGTCAAGAGAGTCAAGATCTTGAAAGTGTCTAGCCTCACATTCTGTTAAATTACAAATTGTGAGAGTTTTTGGACACCAAAATATTATTTCAGATCAACTTAAATGTTACATGCTTTGAAGTAACAATTGCCCATATAACTTTGAGTTAAAATCATGGGCTTTCAGTAACGTCATTTGGGTTGAGAAATGTGACAATAGCGCTATAGACCTAGTGAGCGTAATGTGGACCATACTTAGAAAAGTTGTTATAATCGTTATTTGCAGTGTACTCAGTTATTTGAGAAATAAGGCTAAGCAAGTATAACGTCAAAAGTTGGCAACCCAACCATTAAAGAAAATAATTTGTAAGAAAAATAAATTTTTTTTGTGAATTGTAGATGAAAAGTTTCAGTTTTATTGGTCACGTAGTGACAAAAAGGGACATCTAAGTAAAATCCAACATGCTCAGAGGTTATGTCATATCTATAGCGGTCAAGATTAGTAACTGAGATAGAGGTTTATTTTGGTTACAAGATTATTGTCAGGGATCTATTCAGGGTTCTCTAAATTGCAGACTTTAATATCAGCATAGACTCAGACAACACAGTAAGTTAGACTTAAGTCATATAGAACAAGTCTATCAATTATTGAAAGCAAGAGTAAAGCAATGTATAAATTTGATGGTTGCCAGAATGACTAGAAAATCTTGTAGTTTTCAGTGATACTTCGAATTTTGAATTAGACTTAATATTAATGCAACAAGACAATTTTATCGCCTATGTATTAAGTCAATTGTAAGAACATGAGAAGACATACAACACATGATAGAGAGTTAGCAACATGGTATTTGCACTCAATTTTGGTAGACATTATGGCTCAAAGTGTGTTATGATAGTTCAAAAGTTCCATGTTCGGTTGAAAAGGAAAAAGTTTGAGCTAGAGACGTTGATTAACATCGTCGAAGAATTATAATGATGAGATTCACTGTCATCCAGATAGGTAAAGAAGGATCAGAAGTGATCGGATTACGAACTACAAAGGTAGATATCAAATTGAGTACAAACGATCAGATTCAAACAATTCAGTAAGACACTCTTCAATGAGATGATTTGAGAAACAAAGAATGACTAACCACCTTGGGTTGCTATTAGTAGACTCAAATGAATTATTAGATTTTGGAACAAAATTTAGGTTTCAACGTGGGAGGTCTTAGACAGACAATGTTATAAGGTTATGTAAATCCTTATGCTTAGGGCACACCGATAGTAATAAGATGTGCAGAAAATTGAAAATGTGTTTTAGAATATGTAAAAGAAAAGGACACCGAGACGTCAAATCGGCGACAATAAGTCGGGACAAACTTTAAGTCTTAATAAGGACTAGTATATACCTGAGGGCCTATGTACTAAGTCTGATAAATAAGGCAATCATTGATCTAAGAACCTTCAAGCAAAGGTAAGTAAGTGATACAACATATGTTCCCTACTATATCGAGGGTTGGTAAAGCGGGTTAGATTATGTACTATAAGTTTATCGTAATATCTCAATAGTGTTTAGTATGAATATTACGTAAGTATTAATGTCATCATCAATTATCATTATGTGCATCAAGTGTGGATCAGAGTATTAGCAAGAACATTAGCATTGTGCATGACATTTGATAAAATATTTCGAGTAATGCTCATTCATCGTGGATCATGGTTGATGAATATTTCCAGCAATGGTCAATTATGGCACGATAGGTTTAGTCTATTCATTTTCAGCCATGAAAGGTTTATTGTATAACTTATGCAGTGATACGTGATGTACAAGAAGTTATCCAACATATGCATAAAAGTGAACCAGTCTGATATGTCACGAGTATGAGTTAAGTAACGATGTGGGGAAACTAGAAATACATAATACATGAGAAGTTATGCTAATAAGCAGCATAGACCGCTAAAATTTTAGACAACAGACAGAATGATGTTAAAGACTTCACGTTGAAAAGACATAATCATATAAGACGAGTAAGGTAAATATAGTTCAAAGTATGTTGGATCGAAAAGTTAGTTGCAAGAGTTGATAGAATAGTTTATCAAGTAAGTTGGCCACACAGTTATAAGTTAAATTATCGACACTTTTCACGTGTCGAATCCAAGGAAATGTTTAGATAATGAGTCAACTATATGTATTTGTCACAGGTCGAGGTTAACAACACACTCACTTATAAAGAGGAAATAGTCAAAGTGTGGGTAAAGAAACGAAATGATTAAGGAACAAGAGTACATATTTGATACTGTAAGTCTTAATAAGGACTAGTATATACCTGAGGGCCTATGTACTAAGTCTGATAAATAAGGCAATCATTGATCTAAGAACCTTCAAGCAAAGGTAAGTAAGTGATACAACATATGTTCCCTACTATATCGAGGGTTGGTAAAGCGGGTTAGATTATGTACTATAAGTTTATCGTAATATCTCAATAGTGTTTAGTATGAATATTACGTAAGTATTAATGTCATCATCAATTATCATTATGTGCATCAAGTGTGGATCAAAGTATTAGCAAGAACATTAGCATTGTGCATGACATTTGATAAAATATTTCGAGTAATGCTCATTCATTGTGGATCATGGTTGATGAATATTTCCAGCAATGGTCAATTATGGCACGATAGGTTTAGTCTATTCATTTTCAGCCATGAAAGGTTTATTGTATAACTTATGCAGTGATACGTGATGTACAAGAAGTTATCCAACATATGCATAAAAGTGAACCAGTCTGATATGTCACGAGTATGAGTTAAGTAACGATGTGGGGAAACTAGAAATACATAATACATGAGAAGTTATGCTAATAAGCAGCATAGACCGCTAAAATTTTAGACAACAGACAGAATGATGTTAAAGACTTCACGTTGAAAAGACATAATCATATAAGACGAGTAAGGTAAATATAGTTCAAAGTATGTTGGATCGAAAAATTAGTTGCAAGAGTTGATAGAATAGTTTATCAAGTAAGTTGGCCACACATTTATAAGTTAAATTATCGACACTTTTCACGTGTCGAATCCAAGGAAATGTTTAGATAATGAGTCAACTATATGTATTTGTCACAGGTCGAGGTTAACAACACACTCACTTATAAAGAGGAAATAGTCAAAGTGTGGGTAAAGAAACGAAATGATTAAGGAACAAGAGTACATATTTGATATTAACGTGGTGTTAATCAAATTAGAATCTTTAAGGTTCAGAAATGACATGATAAGTTGAAGGTCATATAAGGATTGAGAAGACTCAATGGTCTAACCAGTATAATTCCGAGGACGGAATTCCTTAAAGGAGGGGAGATTTCTGACACCCCAAAATGTGGCAAATAAATAAAAATGAAAATAAAGGAAAAATAAAATAAAATGGGTTTTATTTTATTAGATAAAAAAGAATGTGAAGAAAAACGTGGAAAAGAGCAAATCCAGATGAACTCGCGCAAAGTTTGGATCTGGCGCAAACCGCTGAAAATCAAGAAACAACTTCTAAAATTGATTACAGATACGAATTTAAAGAGATTTTCTTGCACACAATTGACCGAAAACAATTTTCTAACACTTTTCAATCAAGCATTTCGATCAAAAACCACAAAATCAAGACTTCGAGAATTGAACAGTACGTAAAAACCATTTTTTCAGAATTTCAAAAAATTTCAAAATTGAAAATCATAAACCTATTTTCTTGAAAAATGATGTGAATCAAATATGTTTTACAATCAAAATCGAATCCCCCAAATCAAATCACAAAGAAAATCGTTTACAAAAACACTCCAAATTTGATGAAAGTTCAAAAAATGAGATTTTCTTGAAAAAATCAAGAAAATCGATCGAATTTTCTGATTTAACTACAAATTCAGAAATCTAAATCAGTTTCTCTCAATCCTCTCAGATTAGATTGGCTCTGATACCAATTGTGTCAGGATCTGATTCTTAACAAGAATAATTAAACTCAGAAACAATATTAAAGAAGTTGCGGAAAAACACTTTAATATTCAAACTATCAATGTAACAGTAAAATATAAATCACAACTTGTAAACTTTATTGAATGATTAAAGTTACAAGCTTTCAAACAAAACCTCAATCTTGATTAATAGGCTCACCAAGACGAATTCTACTTCTCTAGAACTAGGATTGTAAACCTTGAGGTTAATTCTCTCTCTAAAACAAAAACTCAGAATCTTCGTCTCACAAACTATTCTGAATAATCCTATACATATACTGAAAAGAAAAGATAATTACAAAACATAAAAGATCTTCAGTATATTCTTCCATAATTATCTTCAACCTTCCATGATTATCTTCAAACCTTGATCTGCACGTATCTTGATTATCACATAAGCAATATTAAATCATAGCAGCATTAATACTCTGAGCAGTATCAATCTTCAGCAGTACTAACCATATTCAGCAGCATTAACCAATCAGCAGTACTAACTACTAGCAGTACTAACTCTCCAAGCAGTACTAACTATTCAAGTAGCAACACTAACTCTTTAAGCAGTATTAATTCTACTAGCAGTAGTAATCTTGAAAGCCTGGCAGTAGTAATCACTTAGACAAATCTTCAGTTCCCAAGAATCTCCCCCTAACTTGACTTTTAGAGAAGAGAAGTCAAGTTCTTCAGATGCTCCCAAAACTCTATTGCTCATAATCCCATATCAGGATTCAGCCCCAAACTCTGATTAATAATTCTCTGAATCAAGTATCTTGCCATTGCAGAATCTGGTGCACAACCAAGCTTTTTCTTCAACATAGCATGCAGCTTTAACCTGTTATGGTTGTAAACTCTATCCATTAGGAAGTATTCAAAGTGACTTGTATCCATATCCAGTGCATATACTCCACTTCTTTCATACAGAGTCCAGTTGTTGATGGTTTTGAAAACATTTCTGATAACATGTTGAACTTCCTCTGGCTTGAACAACATGCATAGATATTCCATCACAAGTTTTGTAACAGGTATCTCTGGAGCTTTCAGTTTATCAGCATATAGTTTCATCCCCACCTCAAACATTTCCTCTAAGTCAGATATGGAGCATACTCTTACAATCTTGGACCAAGTAGGATACACTTCAAACTTGTCTTCTTTCCTCTTCAGCCTGATATACTCCTTTCCATCTACTTCCATAGTATCCCAGTGAATAATCTCAGGAGGCTTGACACCAACTGGTTCAGCAGTTATAGGCTCAGGCACTTTCTCCACCACCACCATGTACATATTTACATCATAAGTATTGTATGGTTCTTCCTGAGATTGAGCTTTCTTTTCATCAGACTTAGGTTCCCCTTCTTCTTCAGCTACCTTTTGTTCTTTCTCAGCTTCTTCCTCAACCACTCTAGGTTTCTTAACAAGTTTTCTTCTTGCCATCATTTTTGTTCTTCTCAAAGTCTTCAAACTTTCACCTAGAGTAGCTTCCTTCTTTGGAGTTTCTTGATCATCAGGAAAGGGTTTTTCTATTAGAAGGTCATGCCTCTCTTTCATCCTCTTTTCCACTTCAACTCTTGCTTGGTCATTCCTTGTAGCTTAGTCATCTCTGCATCATACAACCCTTTGATTTGATCAAATGACATTTTTGTGAACATCTCCTTTTTGACTCCCACAACACCTTTGAGAAAAGTGATCATATTCTTTCTCTCTTGAGTACCAAGGTAGGTCTTTGAAGGTTGCCTCTTCTTTGCACCCAATTTGATCATTGCAGTCTTCTTTGGAATTGCAGATCTCTTCTGTGCCATCTCTGTTGCCAAACTCTTTTGATAAACTTCATTAAGCTCTGCCGCTAGAGCTCTTGCCATCTCCCTATCTTTCTCCACTTGAACTGTTTCTGCTTGCTCAAGTTCTGCTTGAATTTTCTTAGCCAAAGCTTCATCTGACTCAATCAACTTTTGCTTTTTAAGTGGTTGGTCAGATTCCACTATCTTCTTTTTGCCTTTGTCCTTGCTTGTTAGCTTATCAACACTGCTTTCTTGATACCCTCTGCATTGTCTTTGATGACAATTCCTTTGGCCTTTGAAGTGACCTTAGGAGTATCATGTTTAGCTTTTATTAGTTCTTCAGCTATCTCAATTTCTTCCAAATTTCTGCTAATGAGGTCAGTTAGTACCTCTTGAACAATTTCTGCTGCTTCATTAATTTCAGCAGCATTAACTGTTTCTGTTGCTTTCTCTGTTACTGCTGCTTTTTCTGTTTCTATTGCTTGTACATCAAACTCCCTGTTGACCTCAGCTTCTGACTCCCCCTTTTTGGGAGCATCATCCACTGGGTTCCTTCTTCTGAGTACAAATCTTTGCTTCTTTTTCTTTTGAATCACTTTCTTAACCAACTGCTTTAATGTGATAATTTCTTCTTGCTGGTTGATGATGACCTTCTTGAGTTCATTGACAACCTTCTTTTGAGCATCCAGTTCAGTTGCCATTTTGGACATGGCAGAAATCAATTCATGGTAGTCATATCTATCCTCACCTTCTCCAGGAGTGTTACTTCCTTTAGATGGATCATTGGAATGTTTAATAGGGATCTCCATCCAGGCTAAAGCACCACCTATTCCCTTGGTTTCTTGGCACCCGGGACCTTTGGATGATTGCTCACCCAAAGTTGCCATGGGGAAGGTCTTAGTGATGTTACCACTGGCCTCCTCTGTGCCAGCAGGAGTAGTGGCAGCCTTCTCACCCACATGCTCATGCATCTCCTGAGTGAGCACCTCCTTAGGGTTGGGAGACACCCCAGTGGTTTCCCTATAGATATTCGCTAATGGAGAATGCTCCATTATAGGGCTTTGAGGTTCTAGGTTTGTAGGAGGTACAACAAGGGAAGGAGCCTTGTGTACCTTTCTCTTAATATAAGTTTTGGCTATAACTGGTGTTGGCTTAAGAACAAGAGACTGAGGTAGTGATATAAAGGTTGAAGGTTGGGTTTGGCTATCAGTGGGATGGTCTAGTGAGAGCCTTGACCCTGATGCCATACCTTCTTGGTTGTGGGACACCACCATCATTGTAGAGAACAATGAGGTGTCAACTCCTTTCGATTCCTTGGCAGATCTTTTCATATTTGAAAAAACATTGCCCTTAGGGATTTTAGGTACATATACCTCATTGAACTGAGGTATATCCGTCAATTCAGTGGTGATAACTGCCTGGACAAATCTTGGATACATATAGAAACTCTTTTTATTATCCAAGTTTGACACAAGGTCATTCAAAATCATTTTGGAGAAATTATACTTTCTGGCAGTGGACAAGCAGACCAAAGCAAAATCAATGGTACTACTGAACTGACTCCATCCAGTAGTTTTTCTAGAAATACAGTGCATAAGGGTATGAACAAAGAAACGCCATTGGGAAGAAAAATTAGCTTTGTAAAATTTGAAAACACCCTGTTGGCCTTCATACCCCATTCTGGTGAGATTGGAAAACAAATCCTCATTTGAGATAGAGGTAATACCTGAGGCATCGTCTAGACGTAGACTGATGCGAATGACCTCTTCAGTGACTATCAAGGGTTTGTCACACACTCTTGTCTTGATAAACTTCACACCGTTTTTAGTAACAGCGGTGGCATTGGCCCAAAATTGCTTCTGGTGCTCGATGAAGATTGGTGGTGACACAGTAAGAGCATACGCTATATGACTGGTCTTGAGAAAACCAACTATTTGATGGAATCCATCAGCCTGCTTCGGCTTTTGAAGCATTGCGATCTCATTGTGTTCATCAATAAACGTCATGGATGCCATCGGTCTGGAGGATACTTGACTGAAACACACTGGTTGCTTGAGAGAAAAGATTTAGAGAGAAGATGAACAATATTCAAAGAGTCGTTGTGAGCTTTTAGGCGGGCAAAGAGGGTATTTATATAATTCAGGAAAGAAGTTGTATTAACTGAGAGCAGTATTAACTGAGAGCAGTATTAACTGAGAGCAGTATTAACTGAGAGCAGTATTAACTGAGAGCAGTATTAACTGAGAGCAGTATTAACTGAAAGTAGTATTAACTAACTAGCAGTACTAACTAACTAGCAGTATTAACTTTGCACTGGCAGCATTAAAACTGCACTGGCCGTATTAACAATACTTACACTTTTTAAGCTTGTGTTAGTTTGAGCAAGGCAATAAACTTCCTGAGAAAGATGATTAGTAGCACCAAACAAAATAAACAAATAACAAGTATACAATCACTTATTAAACATGAGCTCATTCAGAGTTGATCATGCCCACACTTGTGACCAAGAAAGTGAATCTACCCACATCAAAAGCTTTAGTGAATAGATCAGCAAACTGATTATCAGTATGAACTTTAGCAACTTGAATAAGCTTCTTTTCATTGCAGTCTCTAATAAAGTGATACCTGATTTCAATGTGCTTTGTTTTGGAGTGCTTGACTGGATTGTTAACAATGCTGATAGCACTGCTATTGTCAATGAAGATTGGAGTGTGAAGAAAGGTTACCCCATAGTCCAGCATTTGATTCTGAATCCATAGAACCTGAGAATAGCAACTTGCAGCAGCAATGTACTCAGCTTCTGTTGTGGATAAGGACACTATGGTTTGCTTCTTACACTGCCAAGATACTAGTCTTGCACCCAAAAGTTGACATCCCCCTGAAGTAGACTTTCTATCCATATTAACACCACCCAAGTCACTGTATGAATATGCAATCAAATCAAAAGTGGATTCATAAGGATACCAAAGACCTAATCTAGGTTGCCCTCTTAAGTATCTGAAAATCCTCTTAACAGCTTGAAGATGTGACTGCTTTTGCTTGACTTGGAATCTGGCACACACACACACTGGAAACATGATATCTGGTCTTGAGGCTGTGAGATACATGAGAGATCCAATCATTGATCTATAAAGATGGACATCAACATCCTCCCCCTCAAGATCAGCAGTGATCTGTTTGTGTGTTTACATTGGTGTGCTTGCTGGCTTTGAGTCTGATAAACCATACTTATCTACGATGTCTTTCACATACTTTGATTGACTTATGAAAATCCCATCTTTCTGCTGTTTCACTTGAAGCCCAAGAAAGAAGGTGAGTTCACCCATTGAACTCATTTTGAAGCTCTTGTGCATCAACTCTTCAAAGTCTCTACACATCTGATCTTTTGTGGATCCAAATATAATGTCATCCACATAGATCTGAACAAGTAGAGTGTTCTTCTTACTTCTTTTAATGAAAAGGGTCTTGTCAATGATTCCCCTTTCAAACCCATTTTCCAAGAGATAGGTAGACAGAGTATCATACCATGCTCTTGGGGCTTGATGTAAACCATAGAGTGCTTTCTTAAGTTTGTATACTCTGTCAGGATATGATGGATTCTCAAATCCAGGGGGCTGACAGACATATATTTCCTCATCAATTGTTCCATATAGAAAGGCACTCTTCACATCCATCTGATATACCTTGAACTTCATATATGAGGCATAGGCTAGAAACAGCCTAATTGCCTCTACCCGTGCCACTGGAGCAAAAACTTCCTCATAGTCTATGCCTTCTTCCTGAGTGTACCCTTGTGCCACTAGCCTTGCTTTGTTCCTGATTACTATTCCTCTCTCATCCTTTTTATTTCTGAAAATCCACTTGGTGCCAATTGCTCTATGACCTTTTGGAAGATCCACCAAGTCCCAAACATCTTGCAATTTAAATTGTAGCAACTCTTCTTGCATGGCTTTTATCCAACTTGAATCTTTCATTGCTTCATAAGCCTTCTTAGGCTCAATCTGAGATAGAAAGCAAGAGAGTACTGTATGCTGTTGATCCTGCAAATCTTGAAGTCTGCTTTGATTCCTAGTTATCATAGGAGAAGTAATGTCTCCTATTACCATCTCAGGAGGATGATTCTTCTAAGTTCTTGTCTGATGACTAGGTTCTTCATTAATTCCCACATCTAAATTGGAATCATTTAAGGCAGCTGAGGGGATCTCATTAGCTACTTCTGGCTCTTCATGCTCTAAATTCTCCTCATCTCTTCTTTCTTCTTCACTCTGACTTGGTTCAGTAACAGTCTCCTTTTCACAGATTTCAACAGGTTCCATTGTAGAAATGGGAAAGATCACAGACTTAGGAATAATATCTTGTACTTGTTCATCCCCTGATCCTCTACTTTCTGATTCTGCATGATCATCACTACTGAAACCCAAAGAGTTAGTTAGTGAATCAATGTCAAATAACCACTGAGGACCTGAACCAATAGGATTTGGTGTGTTCTCGTTGCATTTGACATTGTCACTTTCCTCAATTATTCTAGAAGAAGAATTAAACAATCTGTAGGCCTTACTCTGAGATGAGTAACCAACAAGAAAACCATCATCTTCTTTTCTATCAAACTTTCCTAAGTGAGTTTTGGTATTGAGAATGGTACAAGGACAACCAAAAGGTTTAAAAAATCCAATAAATGGTTTTCTTTTATTAAAAAGTTCATATGGTGTCTTGTTTTTAGGCTTGACTACTAGAACTCTGTTTTGGACATGGCAAGCAGTATTAATTGCTTCAGCCAAGAAAGTAATTGGAAGTTTTGAATCAGCTAACAGATATCTAGCAGCTTCAATCAGTGTCCTATTCCTTCTCTCAGCAACACCATTTTGTTGTGGAGTCCTAAGAGCACTGTATTGCCTCTCAATTCCTTTTTCCTCACAAAAGGTGTTTAGATCAAGATTTTTAAATTCAGTACCATTATCTGACCTAATGACTTTTACCTTTTGATTTGTTTGGTTTTCAATTCTTAGAATAAAGGATTTGATCAGTCCACTTGTCTCAACCTTAGTCCTTAGAAAATATACCCAAGTAAATCTAGAGTAATCATCAACAATAACTAAGCAGTATGATTTCTTACCTATACTCATGACATTTGTAGGACCAAACAGATCCATATGCAACAACTGAAGAGAAGAAGAAATTGTGTTCAACTCTTTGGACTTATGAGAAGTTTTGTGTTGTTTGCCTTTGAGACAAGCAACACAATGATCATCACATGAAAAGACTTTTGAAGGCAGACCTCTTACATGGTTGTTTTTAACAAGTTTATTCATTGTTTTAAAGTTCATGTGACACATCCTTCTGTGCCAAAGTGATGATTCATCCAAAGAGGCTTTTGAAACCAGACAGTTTAGGGATGAATCATTTGAAACATTTTCCATATCCAAACAATAGACATTATCCTTTCTAGGAGTTCTTAGTAGTATCATCTTTTCATCAACTACCTTGAATCCAGGAGCAAGGATAATGCATTCTGAATCAGTGAATAATATACTATGATTTTTGTCACAAACCTGTGATACACTTAACAGGTTGTATCTTAACTGTTCAACATAGAAAACATCTTCAAAGGTCATCTTACCTTTTGTTACATCACCCTTACCACTAATCTTACCTCCATCTGGAGTTCTGGTTGAAGCTTCCAGTCTGAGCTTGTTGGTGGTTGTTTTGAGACATTCCACTTCTGCATTCCCTGGCAAAGTGTCTCTTCATGTGACACTTGTAGCACTCCACCTTTGACTTATCAAAGCCTGCTCCATCTTCTCTTCTTTGGGAGAAGTTGTTCTATCCAGTCCTTTTGATGAACTTCTTCACCCTCATAGAAAGCATGGACATCTGCCATTTAATATCCATCTCTTCAAGATCATCAGGATGAAGCTGTTCCAAGTCATCATTGATTAAAGAAGAGTTTCCATGGCTGGAAAGAAAGGCTTCAAACACAGATTCATTGCCTTTTTTTGATTTACTCCACTGGCAGCATTAACTGATTCACGGTTAGCAGTAGAATCAGTTGATGCTGATAGGAGTGCAGCATTATGAACATATCCAGTATGCTTCTTCTTTGCTTCCACCTCAGATTCAAACACTCTCAGATCATTATACAGATCATCCAGCTCCTTTTCTTCCAACATGTCATTTTGTCTGAATGAAACAATGTACATGGTCCATTCATCTCCAAGAGATCTGAGGAAATTTCGGTTGACATCATCTTGTTCCATCTGAACTCCAACAGTAGCCAACTCACCAATTAACTTATTGAATCTATCAAAAGTTTGAGTCATAGACTTATTCTTTGAAGATGTAAAATTCTCATATTGCTGCTTGAGAATATCCCTTTGATTCATCTTAGTACTCTTGGTGCCAGCAAATCTCTTCTCTAAAGCATTCCATAGAATCTGAGCATCAGTGCAGTGATGAAATTGATGTTGATACTCATTAGGGATGGCCAAAAGCAGGGTGCTTAAGGCTTTCATCTCCAATTGTCTCACTTTCTTCTCAGCATCAGTTTTTGGAGGTGGTCTTCTTCCATCTTGTCCAATTTTACCTTCAGCAGAGGGACCATTCTCAACATTGTCCCACATAGAAAAGTCTGTAAGGAGGATGTACTGCTTGATCCTAATTTTCCACATGTCAAACTCATTAGGTTTGAGCATGGGAATCTTTGAAACAAGAGTACTGGTTGATTCAACTGTGTTGTCCATGATGAATGAAGGTTTCTGAGAATACTAGGCTCTGATACCACTTGTCAGGATCTGATTCTTAACAAGAATAATTAAACTCAGAAATAATATTAAAGAAGTTGCGGAAAAACACTTTAATATTCAAACTATCAATGTAACTGTAAAACATAAATCACAACTTGTAAACTTTATTGAATGATTAAAGTTACAAGCTTTCAAACAAAACCTCAATCTTGATGAACAGGCTCACCAAGACGAATTCTACTTCTCTAGAACTAGGATTGTAAACCTTGAGGTTAATTCTCTCTCCAAAACAAAAACTCAGAATCTTCGTCTCACAAACTATTCTGAATAATCCTATACATATACTGAAAATAAAAGATAATTACAAAACATAAAAGATCTTCAGTATATTCTTCCATAATTATCTTCAACCTTCCATGATTATCTTCAAACCTTGATCTGCACGTATCTTGATTATCACATAAGCAGTATTAAATCATAGCAGCATTAATACTCTGAGCAGTTTTAATCTTCAGCAATACTAACCATCTTTAGCAGCATTAACCAATCAGCAGTACTAACTACTAACAGTACTAACTATTCAAGTAGCAGCACTAACTCTTTAAGCAGTATTAATTCTACTAGCAGTAGTAATCTTGAAAGCCTGGCAGTAGTAATCACTTAGACAAATCTTCAGTTCCCAACAAATTGATAGTCCAAGAAACACTAAATCTCTAGAGAGAGAAAGTAGAGAGAGAGAGTTGAAGCACAAAGTATGGATGTATTAAGAAATGCGTGAATGTCTTACAAACACCAAAGACCCAAGGGACTTAAATACCCCGGGCCTAAACAACACAGATAAACTAACAAGACACTGTTTAGGCCACACAGAATAAATACAATGGTTACTATAAAACTAGACCTAACAGGTACCAAAAGCGACTCAATTTGTTTTGCAGGCACCACAAGTAAAGGGGAGTAAGAGCATAGACTTCTAAACACATCAGTTTAGGACTCGTACTTTAATGTCAAATAATCATGGCTTCTAAACATAACAGTTTAGAACCCGTATCTCAAAGAAGAGTTTGATCAGATGAGGATATTATGCAAATATCGAGGGGGGATCTTATCTGTATCTAACTCAATTTATCATAATTTGAGGGGGAGCTCAAATATCAAATGGATTCAGATAGATCACTTTACATCTATTCTGAACTATCAAAGACTGAGACTTATTATAGATCTACTGGAAGATAATTCAAGAGATGGTAGAACAACCTTTGATGATCATCCAACTGATTCAGAAGTATTTGAAGGAATCCGAAGTATTATCCAACTATGTTGGAGAGCTTACCAGGATCAGTCAATTCAAGAAGAACAATCTGCCACCATTCTGGTACACTATGTTTTCTATGATCAACCGATACTTCACAGCTAAACATACCAGCATTGATAATACAAGTATGCACATCCTGAAGGTTTTCCATGCCATCGTGTACGATCTGGAAGTAGATTAATGCATCATTTTCTGGACAGAGTTGTATGAAAGGGTCATGGCAAGAGGACTACAAAGAAGCCTGTCTTTGTTCCTTATCAAAGGTTCCTTCAACTAATCATCAGAAGTATGCTCAGATCAAATAGAGACATTCCAAGACGAGCACACCATGAAACAGAACCTGGATATGTGATGAGATATCTAGTCATGACAAAGCAATATTTCCAGTATTTTATGCCGATACCTGAAGCTTTACTTGCTTACGCCAATCTGATCTCTGAGTCGTTAGAGAGTATAGAGTGTCTTTGGGACTACCAAAACCGGTTGCCCCTAATCCAATCTCAAACCCTAGGAGAGTGGAGTCTGTGAGGGTTCAATCCACCAGGGCGGTGATTGAACAAGGGGTGCAGAGAGAATATTTAGAGAGGGGAACTGGAGTACGTGAGTCTTCAAGATCTGAGGTTGTGGGATCCCAGGCTCATGCCACACATCATGTGCAGTCCACATCTCAACATGAACAGTCTATCATTCATTAATTGAGCCATCAGGAAGAGAACGCGGAGGAAGATCAGAACTCTGAAATTGAGTTGGATTGCACGACAAGTGATGATGATATTGAAAGTATTGCATCTGCTACAGTTGATAGTGATGAAGATGATGATGATAATGATGACAATGCTAATGATGATCTTGGATTCATGAATGATATGGAAATTGATGTTGACACCACAATTCAAGAAGTGGTTGGAGAAATAAGGAGTTCTGAGGGAATACTAGTTGAAAATGATGAAAATGTGAGATTGAGTGGACGGAACGAAAAAGAATATGGTAAGAGAGTGTGTAACCTAACCTACCATTCTAGAAGGCCAGCCACATCTGCTACTGGAACTCATCTGTTGAGTTATGGTATTGAACAAGACGTTAGTAGCCCACTAACGCAGATCCACACCCTTGCCAGCCATTCTACCACCTTACAACAGGTGATTGTTTCAGATAATCACGGGGATATACACATTTGCTATATGGCTTTCATTCGGAAAATTTAGATATTGAAACTAGAGAACCACAACCCCATTTCTCAATTACTTTGAATGCAGAGTCGAGTCTAGAGCCCATTGATATACCTTTAGTTATTCCTAGAACACAAACATTTTCTACTGCTACCGTCGGTTGTCTTAGTGACCCGATCGGAGTACTCATAGTAGATCCACCAATTGGACTATGAGGATTGAGTGGAAGTCCTGTCATAGTAAACACCATGCCAACTATGAATACTGTGAGAGCATAAATGTTGTATCCAAGATCATCAAAGGTTAAAAGTCAAAGTCCAAGTCAAAGCATCTCAAGCAAAGGTCAAAGTCAAAGCTTCTCTAAATGGAATGTCAAACAAAGTCAAAGTGTTAGTTAGTTGTTGTTGTTTTGTCTTTGTAATTCTTCTAGATATAAATAGATTTTCTTCTGTAAGGGTGAAGTAAGTAGCAAGAACTCAACAGAGAGAATCTTAGAGAGAGAAAGTTTGAGAAAGCATTCTGTGTACGAATTCTGTAAACTGTGAATTGGAATTCAATGAAATATGATGATTTGAATTGAAATTGTTGTTGTAATCTTGATTAGAACAATTATTGTCGGACAAACAATTGGTATCACAACCGAAGTTCAATTGAAATCTTCAAGAATGTGTCTTCGCACCCAGTTACTTGAGTCTTGATCGAATTTTAAATATTGAATTGTAAATGTGAGTCTAATTGCTCGTATACAGATCGATTGATGTAATAGAATAGAATTGTATCATTTTGTAACACAATCTCACTGTAATTCATGTTTGATTTTATGTTTTAGTGATTTTTGGTCGCACGAGTTCAAAGCACTGTATTGAGTTCGAATTGTATGTTTGAGTGAATTTCTTTGAAATTCATTGTTTGTAATAGGTTCGTATACTATCCGTGACTGAATTGGTGAAGTTTCGAACTCAGAATCGATGTTTTAATGGGTTTTTGGATAGATTGAAGGATTTTTCATCGAAAACTTGAAGAACTCGCATAATCCCTGAAGAATTCGCAAGATCCAAAGATTTTGTATAGAGAATTTGCATAATGCTTGATTCCTGAATTTGACAAGTGTAGAATCCGTATAGGCTTATATACGAATTGTACAGAATTCGTATCAGCCTATATACGAAAAGATCAAAATTCGCATAGCAAAGTTGGAAATATTTTCTAAGGACAGATTTCGCATCAAGCTACGTGCGAAAAGTAAGGATTTCGCATATTGAAGCATACGAATTCCTTAAATTTGCTTAGGGTTACATACAGATTCTTAGGATTTCGCATAGAAAGTTGGAAGATTTTTGAAGTCTAGAATTCGTATCTATACGAATTGTTTGAGGTTGAAATAGTTTCTAAGTATGGAATTCGTATCTCCCTGTTGTGCGAGAAGTTGCATGCGAAAAATTGGAAGCTCTAGAAAATTCTAAGTCTAAAATTCGCATGTAGTTGTGTGTGAATTCCTCAGCATTCGCATAGAGTAGCATGCGAATTCTTATAATTCGCATCTCTTTACGTTCGAATTTAGTGGTTGTACGAATTTCTATGGTGTTCGAATTCCTTCAGCGTGTGAATTGTGGAAGTTGTGCAAATTGCTTAGCTATAGTGGTGTGAAGATTCTTGCCTTAGGAAATTTTTGGAAATTTATTTTCTGAAAAATTTTCTAAGATTTTCTGGTTACTGTTTTCTTTCGAACTAACGATCTTTTGTGCAAGTATTATCATGATCAATGGATGATTTGTTAGGACTGATAGTCTTGTGTGGTGAAAGTTGCATAAAAACATTTATAAGGGTGCATATTGTAATTAATCGATAGTTATTATGTTATTGGGCCCAAGCCCATTAGGCCTGCGCGCCTAGGTATTTAATGTGTTTTTCTAGTTCATTTGAGAGTTTAGAAAAGTTTAAGTCTCATAATTTTAGATTACTAGTCAATAGGTTTACTCTCTCTGATCAGAAATCCTTTTTGTAAACCTGTAACCCTTTGATTGCATATTAATCATATGACTAGTAGTTGTGACTCAAATCTTATTCATCTTTGATATTATTTGTTGTTGATTGCACTGTACTGGGATCTACAATTGGTATCAGAGCAAAGAGACTAAAGGTTTGATCCAGAAAAAGAGTACCATCTCTTGTCAAGTTCAGTCCCTGTATATCAAAAGGAATGCCTTCAAGCGAAGCTCTTTCAATAAGTATGGATGAGATGCCACCTGTTCTTTACAGAGGAGAATATGACCAATGGAAGATTCAGTTCTTGGACTTCATTGATAAACTTGACTTGGGTGATTATATCAGATTATCTCTGAGGGAAGGAAGAATGGAAACTCAGACAAAGACTTGTTATTTTATGGGAGAAAATGGAAGAACGGAACACGAAATGTACCCACTACCATTTCAGGAATACACAGATGAGCAAAGAAAGAGATTTGAAGCTGATAAATTGACTAAAGCTTTTATCTTGCAAGGAATTTCCGAGGAGATTTCAAAAGAGATTTCTGTAAGTTTAGACAGTAAAAAGGCTACAGGAAAACAGCTGTGGGAACATCTTGAGAAGATAATAACAGGACCAAAGATGTCTTCAAGAGTAAAGTTTAAGGAAACTGAGAACAAAGAGCTGACAAGAAAAATCTTGAACTTGGAAGATCAGATTGTCCAGATCCAGAAAGCATCCGTTGAAAGTTATGAGGAAAATATCTCTGAACTAAAAGATGCAAATGCCGATCTTCAAAAGAAAATATCTGATTTGGAGCAAAAGCATGCTAAAAATAAATCCGAGTTTGAGAAATCTTTTGCAAAGAAGTTCTCAGATTTTTCGAGAAAATGTGCAGATGAGAAGAAAGAAGTTGAGTTGAAGTGCATAAAACTATCTCAGCAAGTTTCTGATTTTCAGAAAGTAATCATTCTTGAAAGAGAGAAGTTTGCCAAAGAGAAGAAGGCCATTGAACAAAAGAATGTCGGTTTCTTCAAAGAAATATCCGGCCAAAGAAAGGATGCTGAGAAGGGATTTGAAGAAGAGAGAAGCATCTTTGAGGCTGAGATTAAAAAGCTGACTGCCAAGTTATCTGAACTATCTGAGAAGGCACTAAAAGAGAAGAAAACGAAGTCTGAGTTCACGAAGAAGATTGACCTTCTTGTTCAAGAAAGAGACAACTTCGCTTCAACGATTAAAGTGCTTGAAAAGTCTGTATCAAGCTCAAATCAGAAACCTGTCTCTGCACAAAGGTCAGTTAAATCTTTTGATCAGAATCGTAAGACTAACCTTTTCTATTATTGAAATATAGATGGTTCAAGTACACGTCCTAGAAGAAGGAGATATAAAGAAGAGGAACTGGTTTGGAAGAAGAAACCAGTTGAAGATGAGCTGAAAGGTAATAAATCATGTGTGCATGCGTCTAATGCCAAAAGGAACAATGTGAGTAAAGGTGAACCTGATCATATCTACTCGAGAGATCAATTACTCAGGTTGTCTGGTAAGAAATACCATTGTTCTTATTGTCGTACACATGATCACATTCACAAAACCAGTGATCAAATTTGGTATGGTTCTTATTCTATTACCCCCACAAGAACTGCTACTAACATTATGGACCCAAATACCAGTGGGTACCAAAGCTGAAAACTGATTCTTTGTTGCAGGCACCTACTATCAAAGGGGAGTAGAAGAACGATGGCTTCTAAGTAAATCAACTTAGAACCCGTACTTCAACGAAGTTTGGCTTCTGATCACATGACAGATCAGGACCCGTTCTTCAACTTTCAGACTTGGATATTTTGCAAATATCCAGGGGGAGCTTATCTGATCTATATCACTCTATCATGATTTCAAGGGGAGCTTAAATGTAAGTATCTTCTAATCTAGATCTCTGATTGTTTGAAAGAAGAACAACTTTCGAATATGAAAAATGTTTTCTGAAATGTTCAAACCACTTCTGGTTCTCAAAAGATTTTATGAATTTAGAAGTGTGATTTTAAATGAGCGTTAATGTTTAATTGACCGTGTGTTTCCAAAGATCAATAATCGCGTATTATCTTGTCCATATACTGTCAAGTATTCACACACACCGGTTCAGTATTTTGTTTGAATTTGTTATTACCATGTCTCATAACTAAACAATTTTTCGATGGTAATACTCCCGTTTGATTTCAAATGTTGTTGAGCATCAATCATTATTTCTAAATTTGTGCTTTCATTGCTAAATTGTTTATATTTGTTCATATAAACAAAATATCCAATTCTTTGGTACCCTAACCATTTCATTTGTTCTGATTGATACATTGTCAGATTCTCAAAACAACTTTTTTTGATTTCATTTCTTTCATTTCAATATCTTTGTTTTGAGAAATCTTCAAAGTTCAATTGCTCAAATCTCATGAGCATACATTTTGACAATGTTATCATACATTTTGTGCTTAAGTGTACAAGTTAAACTGTTGAGAAAATATTCTTTTTAGGACTTACATGGGATTCTTGTGTGAGCTTAAACAGAACTTCCATGGATTCACGTAAACCAGTGTTTCCTACCCCGGAAGTTATCCTAGAGTGCTTGAGGGGTGAGGGGTCATAAATCAAAGAGTGGGGGAGATAACTCATCTTGTTGAGTTTTTCTCATTGTGCTGAGCGAAAAAATGAAAAAGAGAGTTTGGTTAGAAGTGAGCTTTAATGTTAAAAAGAAAGAGGGTATGAGAACAGAGTTAAAAGAATATCAGAACTCTGCACCAACCACTTTCTGAGCCGGGCAACCACATTTTCTGATTGGTTCACATTCTTTGGTGACCATCATTAAAAAGGCACCTAGCCCATGCCAACTCTTGCATTAATCCCACCAGCCATTCATTTCTTTCTTAACAAAGAAATGTTTCATTTTCATTGGGGATGCAGCACATATGCTATCTAGTCTTCAATCGGAAGATTTAGATATTGAAAAAGAAGGAAAGTTACCCCACCTTCGCACCTCTTTCATGCACATTGAGTCCGTGTAATATTTGTTGCTGTCTCAACAGTTTACACAATTTAAGCCTGATGAAGCTAAGAATCTTCAATCATTTATACACTTTCACGAGCACACAAGGAATAAGTTTTCTTGTCATAACATTCATAGAAAATTCCTTTGTGGTTTTTCGATGGTTGGATGGAAGCCCTGGGGGAGTGAATATCAGAAAAACTCCTTTCCAACGTACATATTTTGTACAAAGTGGCTCCGTGCTACTTACAGGCATACTAACTGTATCATTTGTTGATTCAGGTTTGCAATTCCTATTATATCTGAATTTGAAAAGATTCGGATATATACATTTTATGAATTGACGGATACTCAGATCAAAGGGCGGAGAATGTCAAATTATTATCAAGGGGATGTCAGGATCTGATTCTTAACAAGAATAATGAAACTCAGAAACAATATTAAAGAAGTTGCCGAAAAACACTTTAATATTCAACTATCAATGTATCAGTAAAGTAGAAATCACAACTTGTAAACTTTATTGAATGATTAAAGTTACAAGCTTTCGCACAAAACCTCAATCTTGATGAACAGGCTCACCAAGACGAATTCTACTTCTCTAGAACTAGGGTTGTAAACCTTGAGGTCAATTCTCTCTTAAAACAAAAGCTTAGAATACTCGTGTAACAAACTATTCTGAATAATTCTATACATATACTGAAAATAAAAGATAATTACAAAACATAAAACATCTTCAGTATATTCTTCCATAATTATCTTCAACCTTCCATGATTATCTTCAAACCTTGATCTGCGCGTCTTACCAAGATTATCACATAAGCAGTATTAAGTCAAGCAGCATTAACACTCTGAGCAGTATTAATCTTCACCAGCAGTAGTGACTATGCTTAGCAGTATTAATTTCTACAAGCAGTAGTAATTTGGCTCTGCAGTAGTAACCATGTTGTACTGGCAGCAGTAATCATACTTAAGCAAATCTTCAGTTCCCAACAGGGGAGATCAAAGAAAGTGATGAAATTGAAGAACTTTTGATGCTCGTGATGCTCATAATCATCAAAAAGGGGGAGAAATCTTACAAAGTTCAATTACAAAGTTTTAAAGAAAGAAAGTTATTTCTGAAGACAGTCTAGAGATCAAAGAGATGAAGATGATGTTTCATTTTTCAAAGTTGTATTATTTCTTCTTTTCCGTATCATGTGGTGTTTGCTACAAGTTTGTTTATCATTCCTCCTATGCGCTGATTGCAACAAGTTCTTAAGCTGAAAGCATATTCAACTTGCGGTTCAAAGACAGATTCTTTGTTTTAAACTGAAGTTGCACCGTGGAATATCACGTAACTCTCACATTATCTTTCTTGTGTGCTGATCCGATGTGATTGAGTTTCTACAGTTAAAAGCTGTGTGATAGTGCATTCAGTCGAGGCTACTGTACATTGAATCTGGTTACAAAGTTGATACTATGAAGACCAAGAGCTTTATTCAAGGGGAAGCGTGGAAAGACATGAAGACAAGCAACACCAAAGTTCTTCAAAGATTCAAGAGGGAAAGAAGATCAAGGCCTGAAGTTTTCAAGAAGATAAATGCTTTATTCAACTTTAGGGGGAGATTGTTAGGACTGAAAGTCCTGTGTGGTGAAAGTTGCATAAAACATTTATAAGGGTGCATATTGTAATTAATCGATAGTTATTATGTTATTGGGCCCAAGCCCATTAGGCCTGTGCGCCTAGGTATTTAATGTGTTTTTCTAGTTCATTTGAGAGTTTAGAAAAGTTTAAGTCTCATAATTTCAGATTACTAGTCAATAGGTTTACTCTCTCTGATCAGAAATCCTTTCTGTAAACCTGTAACCCTTTGATTGCATATTAATCATATGACTAGTAGTTGTGACTCAAATCTTATTCATCTTTGATATTATTTGTTGTTGATTGCACTGTACTGGGATCTACATGATTATTTCTTTGTTTAAGAATATACTTCTGAACAACGTAAAGAGAAAGATTAGAAACGTAAAATGTCAGAACTTGAAGAACAACATAATGCAAATAAGCGTATCATTGAAAGGTTGAGAGCAGATAATGATAGACTCAGTAAAAGTTTAATTCGGGTTGGAAATAAAAAGAAAGAGAATGAAGGGAAATTAAAGAGTGAGCTCAGATTGGGTGAAGAAAAGACAAGAATATTGGAGACTGAAATTGGTATTCTAAAGAAGAAGATTTATGTGATAGAAAGTGAAAATTTTGAGTTGGAAAGTAAGATTTCAGATTTGGAAGCTCAAATTGTCAAAATCCAGAAACTAGTTTCTATCAGTAAGAATGAGAAGACAGTTAAAAGTTTGGAAAGTGCTAATGCAGAGTTGAGAAAGAAAGTTTCAGAATTAGAACAGAAGATTCTCAAAGACATAGATGAATTTGAGAAGGAAAAGAAAAGGTTTGCATAGAAATTCTCTGAGTTTTCTAGAAAGACATTTGAAAAAAAGAAAGCGGTTGATCTGAAGTGTGCCAAACTTTCTCAACAAGTGTCAGATTTTGAGAAAGTGATCATTATGGAAAGGAACAAGTATGCAAAGGAGAAGAAGTTAATTGAGAAAGTGATCATTATTTCTTTCAAAGAAATATCTGATTAAAGAAATAATGTGGAGAAGGATTTTAAAGAAGAAAGAAAGATATTTGAGATTGAGATTGAGAACCTTACAAAGTCATTATCTGAACTGTCAACAAAGACCATGAAAGAGTAGAACACGAAGTCTGAATTTCAGGAAAAGATTGACCTGCTCATCAAGGAAAGGAACAATTTATCATCCAAGATAACAGAACTTGAAGATATTGTCTCTAAGGTGGTTTTGACTGAGCAGAAGACTCCAGAGTCAATTATTCAAACACAAAGAGATGATACAACATCAAGTTCACCTCATACAAATGTTTCTACAAAAAGGTCAGTCAATATTAAAGATCATATTCATACTACTAACCTTTTCTATGATCGGAATGTTGATGGTCCAGGTACATTTAGAAGAAGAAGAAATGGTATTGAGAAGTTAGTATAGAGAGTGAAGAAGATTCTGATGAGAAGAATGATCAGAAATCATTTGGGCATACACTCAATCCTAAGAAGAACAATGTGCCAAAAGGTAAACCTGATCTTGTTTATTCGATACATCAATTACTCAGGTTAGCTGAAAAGAAGAGTTATTGTTCTTATTGTCGTGCAAATGATTTTGTTCATAAAGCATCTGATCATTACTGGTATGGTTCTTATTATATTACTCCTAATAGAACTGCAACTAACAAACATGGACCCAAATACCAGTAGGTACCAAAGCCAAAAGATCCATTTGTGTTGCAGGCAGCTCAAGTCTAGGGGGAGTAAAGGAACCATGGCTTTTGGAAAATACAGTTCAAAACCCGCACCTCAATGTTAAGAAATTATACTTCTAAGTAAATTGGCTCAGGACTCGGACTTCAATGTCAAAGAGTTTGACTTCTAAACACAACAGTTTAGGACTTGTACCTCAATGATCAAAAGAAAGTGTACTCCGATGCATCAAAATAGATGATCAACCTTCAAGGGAGAGTATACATATTACCTGTACTGATAATATTGTGAATGCATATTTTTAGGGGGAGTAATTGACTTCTGATTACATCTGATCAGAACTCGTTCTTAAAAGTTTTGTTGTTTTCATGTCTTTATTTTTCAATAAAGTTTATAAATAAGATTTTATACTTTGACGACTTTTTGACTACAAGCAAAATTTGAGGGGGAGCTTACATGATCATATCAATCATGACTTTGGAGCTTACTTTATGAGATTAATGATGAGCGTAAGGCATATTCTAATCTCAATCTCATTGTGTTTGAAAGAAGGACAACTTTCAACAAACATGAAAACATATTCTTAAACGTTCAAACAACTTCTTATTCTCAAAACGATTTCATGAATTTAGAAGTGTGATTTTAAATGTTTTTCATATTATGAGCTTTAATGTTTAACAAACCGTGTGTTTCCAAATATAAATACTTGTGTATTATCTTTTCCTTATATTGTCAAGTATTCATACACACCGGTTTCGTACTTTTGTTAACTATGTTCTTACCATGTCTCAAATTTGAAACTAATTTTCGAAGGTAAGACACTCCCTTTTGTACTTTCAATGTATGTTTAGCGTTATTTCATTAAAAACGTTTCTTTCAAGAATGTCTATAATTGTTCTTATAGACAACATCCAATTTTTCATGACCTAAGCTTTTAATGCTAAATCATCATTTTCGATCTTTTCATACACTGTCAGATTCTCAAACAAGTCTTTTGTATTCATTTTATTCATTCAATATACTTGTTTTGAAAAAATCGTTCGTGTTTAAAATGCTCAAATTTTCATGATTATCTTCATGAGCATACAAATATTTGACATGTATTTCATATTGTGCTTTAGCTGAAAAGTTAAACCAATTGAGCAACATTTTGCTTTTAGGACAATAAACATGGGAATTGTGTGAGCTTCATTGAACTTCTATGGATTCATGATAACCAGTGTTTCATACCCATGAAGTTATTCTTGAGTGATCGAGAGGCGAGGGTTCAATATCTGAGTGTAGGTGTGTGTTGAGGTAAAATGAAAAAAGAGTTTGGTTAGACGTAAGCTTAAATGATAAAAGAAAGATGGTGTGAGATCAGAGTTTAAAAGAATATTAAACTCTGCACCAACTTTTTCTGAGTCGGGCAGCCACATTACGATTGTTTCACAATTCTTTCGTAAACTTCATTGAAACAGGTAACTAGCCCATGCCAACTCTTTCTTCAAACCCCACCAGCTATACATTTCTTTCTTAACAAATAAATGTTTTAATTTTTCTTGGGGACGCAGCACATAATCTATCTTGTCTTCATTCGGAAGATATGGATATTGAAAAAGAAGAAAGTCCTCCCCACCTTCGCACTTCGATCATGCACAATTGAGTCTGTGTAATACTGTTGTTGTCTTAATGGTTTACACATTTTGAGCCTATTATAAAACATTCATGTTTAAATTCTTTCATACAGAAGCAGGAACACAAAGAAAGTTTATTTTTCTGTCCGAACGTTGATAGTTTAACCTTGTGTTATTCGATGATTAAATGGAAGACCTGTGGAGTGAACATCAATAATCCTCCTTGTACAGTACATTTGTTGTACTAAGTGACTTTGTGTTACTTACAGGCATGTTAACTGATTCATTTGTTGATTCAGGGTTACATTCTTATTTGTCTGAATTTGAAAAGATTTAGATGAATACTTTATGAATTGACGGATGATCAGTGGCTCTTATGGATAGATCAGTTGGTCAAATATCAGAAAATGGTTTGTGACATTTCTTAAAGAAGTTTTGATGATTTCTATGATCTACATCATCAAAAAGGGGAAGATGATGAAGAAATGTTTGAATTTGAGGAAGTTACATGTTTGGAATATGGGAGAGATAGTCAATAAATGATCTATGATGGAGAAGTTTTTTCAAGATATATGATTTGGAGAACAACTAGTATTTGTAATGGGGAGATTGTACGAGATTTGAAAGAGAAAGTTCAAAGAATTCAAAATGTTTGTTGAAGATTTACTAAAATTTTCTTTGAAGATTATTTGCTGAAGCAAAGTGAGCTAAATCTGAAGATAATTTTTTTCTGAAGTCTGGAAGAGGTTTTTATTACCTTGGGGGAGATTGTTAAAGTTCTTGATGAGCATATTCACAGAATTTGGAGGAGATTACAGAAGGTCTGAAGACAGTTCAAAGAAAAGAAAGACTGATTTTGAACAGATTTACCTAAAGGGAGAGATTGACTTTCAGAGGGAAATTATGTGTAAGAAACTTAAAGAGGGAGATTGTTCTTTGATGCTGAAACTTAATCTGAAACCAAAGGGGGATTTTCAATGCATATCTTTTTTAAGATGATCTTGAATCCAAATGGGGAGATTGTTAGAGCATAAATGTTGTATCCAAGATTATCAAAGGTTAAAAGTCAAAGTCCAAGTCAAAGCTTCTTTAAATGGAATGTCAAACAAAGTCAAAGTGATAGTTAGTTGTTGTTGTTTTGTCTTTGTAATTCTTCTAGATATAGATAGATTTTCTTCTGTAAGCGTGAAGTAAGTAGCAAGAACTCAACAGAGAGAATCTTAGAGAGAGAAAGTTTGAGAAAGCATTCTGTGTGCGAATTCTGTAAACTATGAATTGGAAATCAATGACATATGACGATTTGAATTGAAATTGTTGTTGTAATCTTGAATACAACAATTATTCTGGGACAAACAAACACAGACCATACGGTTGTTTCTTCAACTGTTATGACAACGGAAGGTCTAAGTGACTCCGATATTAGATTACCTGACTTCGTGTCAAAGGAATTCCTCAACGGCGCCTTAAAGGCTTTTGAACACAGGTTGATGGAGAGGTTTACTGAGGAGATTAATGGAGTGAAAAGGTTGATGAAGAGGAAAGATCCAATAGTTAAACCAAAGCATTTTGAAACACCCCCACCTCCACGTACTCAACCAGTTGATATGTCAGTTGATGAGCTCAAATCGTTGCTATTTGCAAAGCTACTATCTAAAGCCCCAGCCAACCAAGTTGATTCTGATCTTTTTGGTCTACTTCAATCACAACACAAACCACCACCACCATCTGTACATCAAATCCCAACAGATGTGGTTAGAGATTCAGAGTTTAATTCTTTCAAAGCTGATGTTCTTAAATCTATTCAGGCTATGCAATAAGCCTTTGTAGATCTTTTCAAGATTGTCAGGCATCATGTGAAGCCCAAGCCTCTGTTTCAAGGAAAATGCATGATCATAATTCGGATCATGACCATGAGGGGGAGAGATCAAAGAAACAGAGAGCTGATGTGAATGTTGTAAATATTGTTGGATCAGAAAGTGGTGCAGGAAATCAAAATCAGTTGGTGGTCAGAACTGATCAGGGAGATATAAGTGGGAGAAGAATTGTCTTATATGTTGATCCGGAGGTAGTGCCAAGGGTTGAAAAGCCTAAGGTAGATACAAGGGAGGAAGTATTCTTGATGACTATAATTGAATTTGTGAATGTTATAGACTTGTCTTCAGATGATGATGATGATGATGATGATGAAATTGATGAGAAGTACAAGCAATTCGGGAAAGTTAAGGAAGAGGAAAAATAGAATATGAAGGGTGATTCAGATGATGATGAGAATAAAAATGATGAATCTATTCCTGAAAATGAAGCAAGTGTGATGGATAGTCTGTTGGAAGCTAACCTGGATACAGATCTTCTTCAAGAGATGTTTGAGCAAGGTACTCTAGAGGATATTCATCTTAGCCCAGTTCAGAATGATATTCCAGAGCCTAACTTGTCAGAAATGCCTGAAATTCCTTCATTCAAAATGATATCACAGAAGTTCATGAAACTCAATCAAGTCCTCTGAGGCAGTCTAGTCTACAAGTTCATTTTATTCCTCAAAGCAGCACAGATCAACAAGAAGAAGCTGAAGTTGTTCACATTCCAGATATGCCCAAGGTTGATGAAGTTGGTCCATCTAATGCAAATGCACCTGAATCAGAATTTGGTCCTACTGAAGCAGAGCTTAGACCGATAAGAAATGCTCTCAGGGTTCCATTTCTTAAGGAAGAAAGTATTTGTGCATCGCATTAGACCAATGGATATTTTCAGAATTTTAGTAGTCAAGGATAAGCCACAAGAATTTCAGCAAGAGTACCTAGATATGCTAAATTTTCTGAGGCAAGCATAGAGAGCAGTAAAGAGCAAGTCAAGGATTGTTGTTGTTAAAGAAGTTCTCTTGAAAAAGTTATTCAAAATCTAGTATCCTAAATTCACTGTGCAAACAAGAGATATGAAAAATTACACTTTCACTGAAGTTGATTTCCACCATATGAATATTAATGATTTGGAGTGTATGTATCATGAATTTAGACGTATGGTGATTAGAAAGGAGAATATTACTGTTGCCTTGGATTCCATCAAAAGGTTTGTCAGAAGACATATCTACTACACATACTGTTATGACTTCCAGCTAGCTTTAGAAACTAATCAGAAGAAAGTGAATATCACAAAGCGAAATTTGACTCGTGAAGGCTTAGAATAAATTCCTTTGTTTACTGTGCTTGAACACCTAGAGTTTGGAGTCGTTTTCAAGAGTGGTCAAAATGAGAAGAGGTTCTTTAGATGTTATGAAGTTGCTAAATTTTTTGACGGAACACTCAAAGTTATCAGACTTCAACTCAAGAGGATTCATGAGTAAAATGAGAGGCAAAGATAATTTTTTGTTCATGCTAGAGATCGAATGCCAAGGGGAGACAGAGTTTCTTTAGATAGAGCTCTTGATATTCTAGATGATAGAATCGAATTTAGAAAAGGCATCAGGCGGTTTGAAACTCTTTTGGGTATAAGAGATAATCGTGTCAGAAGGTTTACAAGATGATCACAAAGGGGGAGAATGTTAGAGTATTTTTGGTTGTTATCATCTTGTCTTTAAAGTTGATTTTTTAGCCATTTTTGTTAGTGCACATATTTGTTGGATACAAGATCATAAAGACTGAAGACTGAAACTCTAAGCAAGTCAAAGCTCAAGTCAAAGTCTTTTGTAATAAAATCAAAGTCAAAGTCTTGTAATTGTTTAAGTGTGTTGTGTTTTTGTGTTTAAGTGTGTGCGTATAAATAGGGATATGACTAGATACGGATTATTGTAAGAAGTACGCGGACATAGATTCTAGAGAGAGAAAGTGTCAGAGAGCTTTGTACACGAAATCATTGATTTGAATCAAATAACATGTTAATTGTTGAATTGATTCATATTATCTTTGTTGTTGTTAAACTGTGATTAGAACTTGAATTTAGGGTATAATAATTGGTATCAGAGCAGAGTTCAAATCGAAATCTTTTAAGAAAGTGGTCGTTTGCACTGTTTCGTGATATTGGATCGAATTTCAATTTAAGAGTGTTATTGTGAGATTAATTGAGTTGTTTGAGTTAGTTTTATGTTTTAGATAAAACTTGTTTAGGTTTGAGATTGATTTGTACTGTAATTTTGATCAATTGGTAGGATTTTACGAGTTTGAAGGACACGAGTTCGAAGGCACTATAATAGATTCAATTTGTATTTTTGAGTGATCTTTATCGAAATTCAGTGATTGTAATCGATTCTAGATGTGTTAGTGGTCGAATTGCCAAAGTTTCAGATCGTAATTTGAAGAATTGATGGGTTTTTTAGAAGATCAGAGTGATTTTTTGTCGAGATTTGAAGAACTCGCATAAGTCTCAAGAACTCGCATCAAGAACTCGCAGATCAAGAAGATTTCGCATAATTTCTTGTCTGAAAATTTCACAAGTCTAGAATTTGCATGTGTGTTGTGAGAATTCCTCAGAATTCGTACTAGCCTATATGCGAAATGTCAGAATTCGCATAAGTTCTTTATACGAAAATTTTTGTGAAAAGTATTCTAGGAAAGAATTCGCATATGCTTGTAAGGGAAAAGTAAGGAACTCTCATAAAAAAGGATACGAATTCCTAAGAATTCGCATCTAGCTTCATACGAATTCCTCAGATTTCGCATAAGAAGATTGAAACTTTTTCTAAGTCTAGAATTCGTATGTGTTTGTTATGCGAAAAGTTTATGCGAATAGTTTATGCAAAGAGTTGATTTTAAAATTTTCTCTAAGTCCAGATTTCGCATAGTATTGTGTGTGAATTCTTAGAACTCGCATATAGCTTCCTCCGAATTCTGTTGCGTGCAAATTCTGAAATTTGCGCGTGTGCGAATTCTGATGTTTTAAGTGTGCGAATTCTTGGCTAACTTTTGCTTGTGTATAAATTCTGTGTGCGAATTGTGCTTGTCTTACAGTGGTGTGTGAATTCCATACTTAGGAGATTTTTGGAAAATTTTAATTTCTGAAATTTTCTAAGTTTTTATGTATTTTGATTTCACTTGAAATAACGATCATTTTTCAAGTTCTTATTGAAACAGTTTTCTTAACAGGATGACTTCCAAAGACGCACTTTGTATCGGTACAGACGTGAAACCTCCGGTGCTCTTCAAAGGAGAATATGAGTAATGAAAAGACCGGTTTCTGGATTTTGTGGACCGACATGCAAATGGAGAGAATATCCTGATGTCCATCATGGAAGGTCCAATGGTACCTCTTACCATGGAAATACCAGATGATGAGTCCTCTGACAGCGACGATGGGGATGTAGACAGAGTCCAAAGGACAAAGACAGTTCCAAAAGATCTTTCCCAGTATACTGAAGAGCAGAAGAATAGATACAAAGCTGACAAACAAGCCAAATCTCTACTCTTACAAAGTATACCAAATGACATCTACATCAAAATTGACAGCTACAAGGTAAATGCAAAGAAGATGTGGGATCAGCTTCAAAAGATGATGATGGGATCTAAGGTCGGAAATCAGATGAAGGTTGCTAATTGCATAAAAAACTATGAATAATTCAAGCCAAAGGAGAATGAGAGCCTTGAGGAAACATGTGAGAGATTTGTTCTACTGCTTAATGAGATTGCCAAGATCAAAGTGAAGAAGAAGTAGATAGAGAATAATGTCAAGTTCCTCAGCATTTTTCAGCCTGAATCGAAAAAGCATACGCGAAGAATGAAACAAATGAAGGATCTCAGTGACATTCCTCTGCATGAAGTGTATGAAACTTTGAGGCAGAATGAGGAGGAAGTGGAAAAGAAAAGAGAAGAGAAGAGAAGAAAAAGGTTGAGAAAGTTGTTGACCCCGTTGCCTTGGTAGTTGCTCTGAAAGAGAAATAGAAGAAGGAAAAGAAGAAGAAAAAGAAAGTGGTTATTCCAAGTTCTGACTATTCTGACAGTGATAATTCTTATTCTGACGATGGTGAATTACTGAAGCAAGCAATGTTGTTGCTGACCCGAGCATTTCAAAAGAAATTCTTCAAAAAGTCGGGATCAAACATTCAGATATACTCGTCAGGATATAGAAACTTTGATCATAAAGAAAAAGTTGAAGGAAGAAGGTATGAGGAGAAGAAGTTTGTGGAAAGAAAACCTGAGGAGAAGAAGAAGTTTGTGAATGATTATGGCAGTGAGAAGAGGTCTGATGAATTGATAAAATGTTATAACTGCGGTAAAGTGGGTCATTACGCCAAAGACTGTCAGAAGCCTAAAGTTCGAAAGTCCGAGTATTACAAAAACAAGATTTTTTGGCCAAGGAACAAGAAGCTGACAAAGCACTTATGGCGGAAGATGAGTTTTGGCTAGACCACTCAGACGAAGAAGACAAGGAAGAGACCACTCACATGTGCCTGATGAGAAAAGAGGTGAAGTATGACGAATCTGATGAAGAAACTTCTGATGAGGTACAAAATCTTTCTGAATCTGATTTTCTAAATAAAATGGAAGCCATGATGATTGAGCTTCAAGACCTTCAAAATAAACTGAAAAAAGAAGAAAAGAAGGGTTGCTAAGAAGCGTCAAACTATTTTTGAACTCAACAAGGAAATTGTTGGGAACAAAAGTTTGATTGACTCTTTGAACAAATTTGCTACTATTTTTAAACAAAAAAAAGATTGTTTTGAAAATAAGATTTCTGAAGTTGTTTCTAAACTTTCAAAATCTGATCTAGAAAAACAAGAATTTGTGCTAAAAGCTCACAAATTGGAGGTTGAGAATAAGAATATGGAGAAAAAGGTAAATGATTTGGAAGCCAAATTGTATGCCAGAGGACAAACAGATCAAACCATCTTTCTAAACACACCAAATGAGGAAAATGATGTTAACGAAAAATGGGGTCTCGGTAACGAAAACCCACACTATTTGAAGAAAGCAATCAAAAAACAGTCAGCTTTGTATAATTTTGATTTTCTACAAGAGGCTAACAAACATCCTCATTTGAAACCTAAATTTGTTACCAAATCTTCTGATGAAGTAGAGGCCAAAGAAGATGAGAATAGAACGATTACAATGAAAATGCAACTACCATTCTGTTATCAAAAGTTGAATGATAGTTATATTTCTGAACAACCAAAGTTTCTTTCGAATGATTATTTTGAAAGCTATTCTACAAAAGAGTTGGAGGCAAAACTTATTAAAGACAAAATTTATGTTCCTCCACTTGTTTTAGAAAACAAAATAATTGATCTTGAAAATACTTTATATGACGAAAGAATTTTGGTTGATATTGAACAAATTGTGTTTTCTACTGTATTGAAGAGCATTGTTTTTAAATCTAAATCTAATGAGTTTTCAAACTCTTCCAAGGCACCTCAAACTTCTGAAGATGATATTGATGACTTATTTGCGTCTGCAAATGATTTTTTAAATTCTGATGATGGTTGTGTTGATGAACGTATTGGTATGTTTGACTTCAATGCAAAACTTCTAGATCATTCAGATTTCATTATTAACTCTGAAGCTTTACCTAGTGTTTTTGAAGTAGGTGAATCATCAACTAAGGTTGGTGAATCAGTTTCTGTGAGTACTGATTATTATGAAAAAGGTAAAAAGCAAAAGAAAAGGCGCTCACAGAAACAGACCAACACAGGTAAGCAAAAGCAAAGACAAACTCAGAAATCTCATTTTCCTAACAAATCTAAATCTTTTGTTTCAGAACTGAGAAGGAAAAGGTCTGAATTGCGAACTAAGTGGCGACCAAAGAAGAAGATTGATGAGATTGCATAATCATGTTCTGATAATGATTGTAATAGAAAGACTGATAGTATTTCTGATATAGTTGGTACTGTTGCTTCTTATAAACAAAAACTTGTAATTCCTTACATGAAGTATTCAATAAAGCAATTACTCCAATTATCTCGGTCTACTACTAAGTCCTCTAAATATAGACGAAATGATTTTGTTTCTCGCCAATATTCTGATGATTGGTTTCGTTCTTATCTTGTTTATCATTCTAAAGTTTCTCATGATTTTCAAAATAAAAGAGGACCCAATTTCAAATAGGTAACAAAATCTTGTGCTAATCTGAAAGGACCCAAATATAAATGGGTACCTAAAGTTGTTGTTCCCTGATTACAGACCCGTCATATGTGGTACTTGGATTTTGGTTGCTCCAAGCATATGACCGGGCAGAGAGATTTATTGTCTAATAATACAGAGAAATTTTGTGGAAACGTGCCCTTCGGGAATGACCAGTTTTCACCAATTATGGGTTATGGTGATGTGATTCAAGACAGCGTAACGATGAAGAAGGTGAGCTACGTTGAAGGCCTAGGACATAACCTATTCAACATTGGACAATTCTGTGACAAAAACTTAGAGGTAAATTTCAAGGCCAAGAGGTGTTCTGTGCATACTGAAAATGGTAAAGAACTTTTGGTCGGAACGAGAAAGTCAAACCTCTACACGATTAATTTGTCAAAAGTCAAGAATGACAATGAGGCGTGTCTACTATCAAAAGCTTCGTTGCAACAGAGTTGGTTATGGTATCGAAGGCTTTCTCACCTGAATTTTCGTTACATCAACAAGCTGGTTACGGGAAACTTAGTGAAAGGACTTCCAGAGTTCAATTACGTCAAAGAACATCTCTGTGCAGCGTACGATAAAGGCAAGATGAAAAGAGCCGCTCATAAGCCTAAGCCTGAGCCTAGTACAAGTTCTCCACTTGAATTATTGCATATGGATCTCTGCGGTCCGATGCGAACACAATGCATAAACAACATGAAATACGTGTTAGTGATTGTGGACGATTACTAGAGATACACTTGGGTCAAATTTCTGAGATCAAAAGATGAGACGCCCGAAGTCATCATCACATTCTTAAAGACTACTCAAGTGAATTTGTAGAAGACAATCAAGCTTCTTTGAACAGACAATGGCACAGAATTCAAGAACAAAGTTTTTGAAGATTATCTCGAATCGATCGGGATAACACATTAGTTTTTTGCTACTAGAACGCCTGAACAGAATGGAGTTGTTGAAAGACGAAACAGAACGCTAGTCGAGGCCACTCGTACTATGCTAAGTCAATCAGATCTACCTCTATTTCTATGGGTTGAAGTTGTGTCGACTGCCTGCTACACTCAGAATCGTTCCATTATCCACCGCCGGTTTAGTAAAACACCGTATGCTTTAATAAATAATCGAATACCTAGCATTAAACACTTTAATATTTTTGGATGCAGGTGCTTCGTATCGAATGACAAGGAGAACCTGAACAAGTTCAGTCCAAAAGCTGAAGAAGGCATTTTTATCGGCTACTCTCAATCGTCTGCAGCTTACAGAGTATACTTCAAGAAGTTAAAGATAGTTGTTAAGAGCGTCAATGTTACATTTGATGAAGACTTGGCTTCTGAACAAAACAGTTCAGAACCCGTACTTACTGGAGTGTTAGCTTCTGGGCAAATCAGTCCAGAACCTGCGGTTAATGTTTTAAATTTTGATAAAGCGTCAACTTCTACATCACATTTATCAGATTTAGATTTATTGTTTGAATATTTATATGATGAATTGATTGGTACTAAAGTGAAAAAACCTGTTGTGATTGATAGGTCCGAAGAATCAAACGATAATCAACCAATCACATCAGAGGTATCTAGTGAATCTGCAATCCCGATTCAAGAAGAAATTCAAGTTCAAACACCTACTTATTCAGTTGAAGTTGCACATAAAACTGTTGAGCCAGAAGTTGCTGAATCAGTTGGATGCACTACAATGCCTATTCAACAGACAGAAAATGTCCAACCAACTGAAGCTTCTACACATAATATTTCAATTGAACCCCTCCCTCATCCTGAACATAATGAAGAAAGTAAAAGTGGATTTTTAGATGAGCATTATGATCAATCTACATCTAATTCACTCCATCATGAACACAAGGGGACCAAAGAGCACCCGATAAGCCAAATCATTGGATATCCATCCAAACCGGTGCAAACTAGGTATGTTACATTAAACATGTGCATGCATGATTCATTCTTGAGCAAGGTAGAGCCTAATCGAGTATCTAAAGCTCTAGCTGACTCAGGCTAGGTAACTGCGATGCTAGAAGAGCTCAATCAGTTTAAAGCGCTTAAAGTCTGGAGACTAGTGCCTAAACCTGAAGGAAAAACCATAATCAACACGAAATGGGTGTTTAAAAACAAGAAAGGTGAAGATGGTATCGTAATCAGAAACAAAGAAAGACTTGTGGCTAAAGGATACAGGCAAGAGGAAGGTATAGATTATGACGAGACTTATGCTCCAGTTGTACGCATAGAAGCAATCCGCATGTTTCTAGCTTATGTCGCACACAAGATGTTCACTGTCTACCAGATGGACGTGAAGACTGCCTTTTTGAATGGACCCTTAAAGGAGGAGGTCTACGTCTCTCAGCCAGAATCTTTTGTCAATCCAGAGAAACCAAATCATGTATATATTATGTACAGAGCTCTTTATGGTCTGAAACAAGCTCCTCACGCATGGTATGAAGTTGTATCCAAATTTTTAGTCAAGTCGGGCTTTTCGAAAGGTAAAATCGATACTACTCTTTTTATTAAAAAGTAAAAAAACCGATATCATTTTAATTCAGATATATGTGGATGACATGATATTTGGCTCAACAAATCCAAAGTACTGTAAGAATTTTTCTAACGTCGTGGTGTCAAGATTTCAGATGAGTATGATGGGAGAGATGAATTTCTTTCTCGGATTACAAGTCAAACAATTTTCAATAGGGATCTTTATTAATAAAGCAAAGTACATTTATGATATTCTTATAAAATTCAAAATGGAAAATTGTACTCCTATTGGAACGCCGATGGCACCAGGAACTAAAATTGGTATGATTGGTTCTTTAATGTATTTAACATCTACTAGGACAGATATAATATTCTCTACATGCCTTTGTGAAAGATATCTGGATAGTCCTAAAGAATCCCAATTGTCTCCAGTCAAGCATAATATTAGATATTTGAAGGGCACTGCAGATCTTGGTCTGTGGTATCCTAAGGATACAGGTTTCGGGCTCACAGCATATTCAGATGCAGATCATGCAGGGTGTATGCTTGATAGGAAGAGTACGTCGGGAAATATACAATTTCTTGGAGCTTCAAAGAAACAACTCTGTGTATCTACTTCAACAGCCGAGGCAGAGTATGTAGTTACGGCTAGCTGTTATTCTCAGGTGCTGTGGATGTATACACAACTACGAGATTATGGTTTCAAATATGCCAAAATCCCGATCTACTGTGATTCGAAGAGCGCAATTCCATATCAGCAAATCATGTTCAACATACTAAAACCAAGCACATAGACGTGAGATATCACTCTATTAAAGACAAGGTTGAAAAATGTACAATCGAACTTTACATTGTAAACACATATTATCAACTTGCTGATTTATTTACCAAACCGCTTGACGAAAATAGATTTAATTTTCTCATTTCAAGTTTTTTTTCTTCGTTTATTTATTTTTATTCTGAAAGATATCTGTACTTAAGTTTGTTCATGATCTCAGGGGGAGCGTATGAAGATGATAAGATAATCTACATTTGAGGGGGAGTTATATAATTTGCATATATTCTATAACTGACAAATTTTTATGATGCATAATTTCAGGGGGAGTTAAGGAGTTAGGACTATGACTTTTGATTACATCTGATCAGAACTCGTACTTAAAAAGTTTTATTGCTTTATGTCTTTACTTTTCAACAAATTTTTGTGAATAAAGATTTGTACTTTGAAGATTTTTGACTGTTTGCAGATTTGAGAGGGAGCTTAAACGATCATATCTTATATGACTTTAGAGTTGACTTCGTGAGATTGAAGATGAACATAAGGAAATATTTTACTCTTAATCTCATATATGGTTGAGAGAAGGACGACTTTCAATTATAGAAAACATGTTCTTAAATGTTCAAACCACTTCTTATTCTTAAAACGATTTCATAAATTTAGAAGTGTGATTTTAAATGTTTTCATTATTCATGAGTTGAATTGATTAACAAAGCGTGTGTTTCCAAAGATAAATACTTGTGTATTATATTTTCCATATATTGTCAAGTATTCACACACACTGGTTTAGTATTTTTATTGGATATGTTCTTACCATGTCTCATATTAATACATATTTTCGATGGTAAGCACCCCGCTTGATATTTAAAGTTTGAGTGTGATTTCATTTCAAACGTTTCTTTCAAGAATGTCTATATTTTGATTCGTATAGACAAATTCCATTTTTTACTGACCTAAGATTTTCATGATAAATCATTCAGGTTTTGATCTTTTTCATACAATGTCAGATTTTCAAACAAGTTTCTTGTATTCATTTCATTCATTCAATATACTTGTTTTCAAATATTTTCAATGTTTAAAATGCTTAAATCTTCATGATTACATTCAAGAGCATACATACATTTGACATGTATTGTTTGTACTTTAACTGAAAAGTTAAACCGTTTCAGCAACATTATGCTTTTAGGAAAAAAATGGGTTCATTGTGTGAGAACTTAATTCAACTTCTATGGATTCATGTTAACCAGTGTCTCCTACCAAAGAAGTTAATCCTTGAGTGATCGAGTGTAAGGCGTCAATTTATGAGTGTGGGTGTGCGATGAGGTAAAATGAAAATGAGAGTTTGGTTAGAATCGAGCTTAATGATAAAAAGAAAGAGGGTGTGAGAACAGAGTAAAAGAATAGCAAACTCTGCACCAACTTTTTCTGAGCCAGGCAGCCACATTTCTGATTGTTTCACAATTCTTCAGTGAACATCATTGAATAAGGCAACTAGCCCATGCCAACTCTTGACTTGACCCCACCAGCTACTCATCTTCTTCTCAACAAGAAGATGTTTGAATTTTTAAAGGGGACGCAACATATAATCTATCTGTTTTTCATTTGGAAAATCTAGATATTGAAAAAGAAGGAAGTCTGCCCCACCTTCGCACTTCGATCATGCACAATAGAGTCTGTGTATTACTGTTGTTGTCTCAATGGTTTACACAAATTTGAGCCTGATAAAATCAATCATCAGTGCTTAATTCTTTTAAACACAAGCACGTACATACATGAAATTTGTTTTTCTGTCTAAACGTTCATAGTTTAACCTTGTGTTATTCGATGATTGAATGGAAGACCTGGGGGAGTGAACATCAAAAAGATCCTTTTTAATGTGTATTTGTTACACACAGTGACTTCATGTTACGGACATACATTTTTAACTGATTCATTTGTTGATTCAGGTGTTACACTCATAATTTGTCTGAATTTGCAATGATTCAGATAAATATCTTATGAATTGACGGATAATCAGAGGCTCTGGTGAAAGTTCAATGGTCAGATTAGTACATGACATTTCTTGTGAAAGTTTTGATGATTTCTGTCTCACAATCATCAAAAAGGGGGAGATGATAAAGAAATGTGTGAATTGATAAAGAAATGTTGGAGCTTAAAGGAGAAATGATCAAAAATTAGTTGTGAAAGAAAGTTGTTAAAGAAAGATTGTTGATAATGTTTGTCAAAGATTGCAAGTTTTGTGTGAAGATTGTACAAGTTTGAAAGAGCAAATTCAAATATTTCTGAAAGCAAGCTGGATTTTACTGAATTTTTTTTTGAAGATAATTTGCTGAAGCAATTCGAGCTGAATCTGAAGATAATTTATTTGCGAAGTCTGAAAGAGGTTCTTATTACCTTGGGGGAGAATGTTAAAATTTGTTTGCAATTGGGAAGATTACTGAATAGTTGAAGTTTGATTATGAAAAAGGGGAGATTGAAATTTTGTGCTTCAATGTTTATCTTTCTGAAGATGATCTTTGCTGAATAAAGTATATAAGGGTGAGATAAAGCTGCTAAAGATTAATCAAAGAGGGAGATTGTATTGCAAATCTTTTTAGAGATGATCTTGAATCCAAAGGGGGAGTTTGTTAGTACACATATTTGTTGGATACAAGATCATAAAGACTAAAAACTGAAAGTCTAAGCAAGTCAAAGCTCAAGTCAAACTCTCAAGCAGAAAGTCAAAGTCTTTTATAATAAAGTCAAAGTCTTGTAATTGTTTAGTTGTGTTGTGTTTTTGTGTTTAAGTGTGTGCGTATAAATAGGGATATGACTAGATACGGATTATTATAAGAAGTACGCGGACATAGATTCTAGAGAGAGAGTGTCAGAGAGCTTTGTATACGAAATCATTGATTTGAATCAAATAACAGGTTGATTGTTGAATTGGTTCATATTATTGTAACATCCCGCCTACCTCGACAACAATATTGTCCGCTTTGCCCCTGGATTTAACCAACGTGTAGCGCACGGATTTGTTTCTGGCGACCTGGTGAGAAACTTCCCAGGAGGTCACCCATCCTGGGACTACTCCCACCCAAGCACGCTTAACCTCAGAGTTCCCAGAACCTGACGTGCTTGTGGCCCCAAAACGCGTTGTTGTTAAGAAGACCAAGATATTACTTATAACACCCAGCATCACTCCTGTCCACGGCCGATATGGGATATGCCTAAGGTGTTACAACCACCCCCCCTTGGGACTCATCGTCCTCGATGAGGTTTGCCCCATATCCCGAACGGCACAGGAGTGGCTCTGATACCATCTGTAACATCCCGCCTGCCTCGACAACAATATTGTCCGCTTTGCCCCTGGATTTAACCAACGTGTAGCGCACGGATTTGTTTCTGGAGACCTGGTGAGCAACTTCCCAGGGGGTCACCCATCCTGGGACTACTCCCACCCAAACACGTTTAACCTCAGAGTTCCCAGAACCTGACGAGCTTGTGGCCCCAAAACGCGTTGTTGTTAGGAAGGCCAAGATATTACTTATAACACCCAGCATCACTCCTGTCCACGGCCGATATGGGATATGCCTAAGGTGTTACAAACACCCCCCCTTGGGACTCATCGTCCTCGATGAGGTTTTCCCCATATCCCGAACGGCACAGGAGTGGCTCTGATACCATCTGTAACATCCCGCCTGCCTCGACAACAATATTGTCCGTTTTGCCCCTGGATTTAACCAACGTGTAGCGCACGGATTTGTTTCTGGCGACCTGGTGAGAAACTTCCCAGGGGGTCACCCATCCTGGGACTACTCCTTGATACCATCTGTAACATCCCGCCTGCCTCGACAACAATATTGTCCGCTTTGCCCCTGGATTTAATCAACGTGTAGCGCACGGATTTGTTTCTGGCGACCTGGTGAGAAACTTCCCAGGGGATCACCCATCCTAGGACTACTCCCACCCAAGCACGCTTAACCTCAGAGTTCCCAGAACCTGACGTGCTTGTGGCCCCAAAACGCGTTGTTGTTAGGAAGGCCAAGATATTACTTATAACACCCAGCATCACTCTTGTCCACGGCCGATATGGGATATGCCTAAGGTGTTACAAACACCCCCCCTTGGGACTCATCGTCCTCGATGAGGTTTGCCCCATATCCCGAACGGCACAGGAGTGGCTCTGATGGTATCAGATGTCGAGGCAGGCGGGATGTTACAGATGGTATCAGAGCCACTCCTGTGCCGTTCGGGATATGGGGCAAACCTCATCGAGGACGATGAGTCCCAAGGGGGGTGTTTGTAACACCTTAGGCATATCCCATATCGGCCGTGGACAAGAGTGATGCTGGGTGTTATAAGTAATATCTTGGCCTTCCTAACAACAACGCGTTTTGGGGCCACAAGCACGTCAGGTTCTGGGAACTCTGAGGTTAAGCGTGCTTGGGTGGGAGTAGTCCCAGGATGGGTGACCCCCTGGGAAGTTTCTCACCAGGTCGCCAGAAACAAATCCGTGCGCTACACGTTGGTTAAATCCAGGGGCAAAGCGGACAATATTGTTGTCGAGGTAGGCGGGATGTTACAATTATCTTTGTTGTTGTTAAACTGTGATTAGAACTTGAATTTAGGGAATAATAATTTTGGTCAAGGCTTGTTTTACCTATAAATAATCTTTCCTTGTAAGCTTTTTTAACGCTCTTCATTTCCATGTAAGCTTGTAACCCTTTGAGACTTGTGACTTGAATACATATTATGAATCCCAAATTGTGTGCTAATAAAGATGAACAAACAAGAATTCACTCACAAATGACATATTATTGATCAATGAATCAAATAGATTACCAAGCTCTCTTTCAATAATTCTCTCTCTAAGATTTCTCCCTCAGTGTGTCATATAAAAGTGTCTAATGATTCTACAAACAAAAACCTATTTATACTAACTAGTTTACGAAGACAAAAACAATTAATAACTAAACTATTTGACTTTAACATGCTTGACTTTGACTTTCCTCTTTAAGCACCTTGACTTTGACTTTGCAATGAGGTTTTAACTTGAGCATTGGATTCAAGATCACTTTCAAAACAACAAGCAAATTCTCTCCCCTTTGTGAAACATGTAATGATCTTTCTTTGAAAAGAAATTTTGCAATAACGAACAATCTTCTCCTTTGTAGATATTTGGCAAATTCAATCTTGTTAGTGCACATATTTGTTGGATAAAAGATCATAAAGACTGAACGCTGAAAGTCAAGCAGGTCAAAGCTCAAGTCAACTCTCAAGCATGAAAGTCAAAGTCTCTTTGTAATAAATTCAAAGTCAATGTAATTTTCTTTTAAGTGTTTAGTTGTGTTCGTGTATAGTGTTGTGAGTGTTTTGTCCTTGTGTATAAATAGGGATATAGCTAGTGGTGTGCGTGCAGATTGAGACATAGTGTTATACGCATATCAGTGTTAGAGAGAGAAAGTTGAGAGGGCATATCTGTAATAATTCTAATTGTGAAATACAAAGGGAATTGATTGAAATTGTGTATTGTCATCTTGTTTACATTGTTATTTGGGATAATAATTGGTATCAGATTAGTGAAGAAATTCATAAACAAGGATTAATTCGAGAATTTTTGGTCGTTATTCACGAACTCGCAAGTCGTCCTGTTCAAATTCAATTTTTGGGCTATAGTGTTATTTTGGATTTGAAATTGATTGTGTTGTAATCGATTTGATGTATATAATTAGTCTTGTGTACAGTGATTAGCCCAATTCACAACAATTCGTGTGAATTTTAGATTTTTAGTAAAATTTTGTTCGAAGTCTGTAAATGAAATGTTATAAATCGAATTCGTAGTGTTGCTGTATTAATTTGAATTTTCTTGGTTGTAATCTGTTCAAGTGATGAAATAGAAGGTTCCTGCAGAGTTTCAGAGGACTTCGTCAAGATTTGAATTGAAATTAGTGTGAAAAGTTGAGTTTTTGTTTGAAATATTCAAGAACACGGAAGATCCAACGAATACGCAGAGGAAGAACACGCATAAGGCAAGAACTCGCAAAACATAAGAACTCCCGAAACATGAAGAACTCGCAAGCTGTGACCTGGGAGAAGTAGAAACGCGCAAGACACAGCGTGCGTGTTTCTACTGTTCATCTTCTTTGTTGTGCGCAAACAGTGATCTGCGAGAAGTGATCATCTGCGAGTTTGCATTTAGCGTGAAGTAAAGTTTCGAAATTTTTCTAAGTTTAGACCGCGCAAAGTTTATACTGTTCATTCTCTTTGTTGTGCGAGAATAGTGATCTGTAAGAAGTACTTGTTTGCGCGAAGTTAAAAGTTGAAAATTTTTCTAAGTGTAGAACGCGCAGACGTATTGCGCGAAGTAACTTCTCAAGAACTCGCAAGGTGTTGTCTGCGCGAAGCTAAAACGCGCACGACTCGGTGTGTGTGAAGTCAGATCTCGCACATCACTATTAGCGTGAAGCTTGTTCTCGTATCCTTCATTGTGCACGAATCTCAAACGCGCACATCACTGTTTGCGCGAAGTTCAATTTTCTTTGTTCTGCGAGTTTTAGTACTTAGACAAATTTTTCAAAACGGGACCCCCGTGCTAAGTCTGCGGAGGGGGACAAAGTTCGGATTGTGATCAATGTTTCTAAATTTCTGACGATCATTTCTACACTATGTAAATCAGGATGGGATATTCTGATGATGAAGAATGTCAGATTTTTAAACTGAAAACTGCGAATAAAAATCTCATTTCATCTGTTGAATATTACTCAAAGAGATCAAAGAGATATCATGATGAAAAGAGATTGCTAAGAGAAGAAGTCGATGAATTAAAGAACATTAATGAGGATCTTCTAAAGCAGATCTCTGATTCTCATTAATTATCATATGGAAAGAGTATTGAAGAGAAAGTACACAGTTTGGAAGCTAAGAATATTGTGTTGAAAAGTAAGATCTCAGACTTGGAAGCTCAAACTGTCCAAATTCAACAAGAAGATTATGTCAAGAAGAATGAGGAAACTGAAAAAAAAGGTTTAGAAAAAGCTAATGCATAGCTGAGAAAGAAAATTTCAGAATTGGAAGAGAAGATTTCAAAGGACAAAGAAGAGTTTAAAAAGGAAAATAAAGGATTTGCACAGAAATTCTCTGAGTTTTCAAGAAAATCATTTGAAGAGAAGAAAGTTGTTGAACATAAATATGCCAAACTTTCTCAACAAATATCTGATTTTGAGAAAGTGATCATCTTAGAAAAGGACAAATTTGAAAAAGAGAAGAAGTTGATTGAACATAAAAACGTTGGAATCTTTAAAGAAATATCTGGTCAGAGAAAGAGTGCAGAGAAGGATTTTGGAGAAGAAAGAAAGATTTTTTAGGCTGAAATAGAGAAGCTTACAGAGAAATTTATCTGAACTATGAACAAGTGCTATGAAGGAACAAAATACGAAGTCTGAATTCCAGAAGAAAATTGATCTACTTATTGCAGAAAGGGACAATTTATCCTCCAAGATAAAAGAGCTTGAAGAAATTGACTCTAAGGTAGTGTTGACTGAGCAGAAGTATCCAGATTTAAGTCTTCAAACACCTAGAGATGATTCAGCCGATTTTGAATGCTCATTCAAAACAACAGCAAGTTCATATCATAAAACTGTTTCCACAAAAAAGTCAGTTAATTCATATGATCAGATTCGTACTACTAATCTTTTCTATGATAGAAATGTCGATAGTTCAGGTACATACAGGAGAAGAAGGTATAGAGAAGAAAAGTGGGCCTGGAAAGTGAAACCAGTTGATGATGAAAATAATGAAGAAAAGAAAGGTAAGAAAATATGTGTACATGCACCAAATGCCAAGAAGAACAATGTGCGAAAAGGTAAACCTGAGTTTGTTTACTCGAGAGATCAATTAGTCAGGTTAGCTCATAAGAAGAATTATTGTTCTTATTGTCGTACATATGATTTTATTCATAAAACGAGTGATCATTACTGGTATGGTTCTTATTCTATTACTCCTAACCGAATTACAACTAACAAACATGGACCCCAATACCAGTGGGTACCAAAGCCGAAAGATGCATCTATGTTGCAGGCACCTCAAGTTAAGGGGAGTAAAAGAACTAAGGCTTCTCAATAAATCAGTTCACAACCCACACTTCAATGATAAAGAGTTTGACTTCTAAACACAACAGTTTAGGACTCGCTCTTCAATGATTAAAAGAAATGATACTCCCGTGCTGATATGCGATTATACTCTAATACTTAAATGAGAAGTTCAACCTTCAAGGGGGGTACATATTTTTACTGAAAATGTGCATTTGCAAGATAAGATGATCTACATTTCAGAGGAGTTGTATATTTACATCATATGTTTTTTGTTGAACCCAGATTATAGTTGATAAACAATCACAACACAATAAAGATCAAGAGATAAATAAATCAAACAACATACCAATGATCTCTTGATTATTCTGATAAATACGAGTGTGTGTTCTTGGTACCTTGTGCGTGTACAATACAGAGAGAATACGGCCTCTTCTGTTTTCCCTTATGCGATACACACCATCAAAAACCTAGAAAATAAAACTATTTATACCTAGGTCAACATGACCTCATTAATATCAACTATAAGCTAAAATACCCCCTAAGGTATTAAACACTATTACAAACTAGACCCCTATTACAATTTAATCTTGAATACAACTTATGATCCAACAATCTCCCCCTTTGGATTCAAGATTAAAAAAAATTTGACAATTGTCTTTGGGTCTTCACTTCTCTTGAAAACTGTATCTGATATAACGTTGAGAGCTTCAAAGCTTGTAGCTTTACATAGTCTTCATCTTTCAGCAGTCTTTAGTTCAAAAATTCTTGTATAGTCTTTCTCTTTGTATTCTCCCCCTTTTTGATGAGTGGTGAGAATCATCATCATCAAAACATATCAAGACAAACTAGGAATGTCCTCCCCCAGATCAATAATTAAGAGCAGTCTTCATGTATATATCCCTGTGTGGAAATAAGAGAAGTCTCCCTAAATGGAAAGAGTGATTATTTCAATCTTTGCAGATTCAAATAAGTAAAAACTGTAACCCTGAATCAACAAATGACTCAGTTTGGAATGCCTGTCAGTAACACACAGTCACTGAGTAACACAAAGTTACTATATAAGGAGCTTGTTTTGATGTTGGCTCCTCAGGACTTCCATTCAATCATCGAATAACACATGGTTATCTATAAACGTTCTGACAGAAAACAAATTTATGTGTGCTTGTGCATGTGTATGAAAGAATTAAGCACCGATGATTGCTTTTCAATGTAAGGCTCAAAGTATGTAAACTTGTTGAGACAGCAACAAATTATACAAAGATTCAATGTGCATGAGAAAAGATCGAAGGTGGGGTAACTTGCCTTCTTTTTCAATATTAGTATCTTCTAAATGAAGAACCAATAGCGTATGTGTTGCGTCCCCAGAAAATGTGAAACATTCTCTTTTTGAGAAAAGAATGAGTAGCTGGTGGGGTTGTATTCAAGAGATGGCATGGGCTAGGTGCCTTTTTCAATGATGTTCACGAAGAAATGTGAAATAACAAATAATGTGGTTGCCCGACTCAGAAAGAATTTGGTGCAGAGTTTGATATTCTTTTACTCTGTTCACTCACCCTCTTTATTTTAAATCTCACGTCTAACCAATCTCTCTTTTCCATTTTACCTCTTCACACACCAACACTCAATATTTTGACCCCTCTCCCCTCAATCACTCAGGGAATACTTCCTGGGTAGGAAACACTGGTTATCGTGAATCCATGAAAGTTCTGTTAAGCTCACACATCAAATCCCATGTATTTTCCTAAAAGAATGTGTTGTTCAACAGCCTTTTGTACATGAAAGCACAAAGGAATACAAATAAACATGAAGAATAAAATTTTGGAGTATTCAAAACATTTGTGTGTTTGACAATGCAATTCTCCCCCTCAAACTAAAAGAGTTTGTCAATTAAGCTCCCCCTCAACTTAATAATAATAATAATTTTTTTTAAATAAATAGAAAGCAAATCACTGAAGTGCGGGTTCTAATCAGATGTGATTAGAAGCCATTGTTACTTGAACTATCCTGCACACAAAAGAAAATTCATGGTAATCATTTGTGAAAATGATTCCTCTATCGTTAGCAACAGTTGAAGAATAAAACACAAGATTAAGATTCAGAATTCTCCCCCGCGAATCAGGAGTAAGGATAAGAAGACATGTTCAACATACCAAGTTTGCTAATTTGAAACTGGAACCTCTTTTCATCCAAAGGCTTGGTGAAAAGGTCAGCTAACTGGAAATCAGTTTGAACAAAGTGCATTTCGATATCACCTTTTTCTACATGATCTTTGATGAAGTGATAGTGTACATCTATATGCTTAGTCTTCGAATGCTGAACCCGATTAGCTGTTACGGAGATTGCACTCATGGAATCACAATAAATAGGAACACACTTGTAGTTGTACCCAAAGTCCCTTAACTGTGTCTTCATCCAGAAGACTTGTGAATAGCAGCTAGCAGCAGCTACATATTCAGCCTCAGCAGTGGATGTTGAAACACAGTTTTGTTTCTTTGAGGTCCAACTTACAAGTTTGTCACCTATAAATTGACATGATCCAGAGGTGATTTTTCGGTCTAGCTTACATCCTGCATGGTCAGCATCTGTAAAGGCAGTTAGATCAAAACGAGAATCATTTGGATACCAAAGGCCTAGATTAGGAGTGCCTTTGAGATATCTAAGGATTCACTTAACAACATTAAAGTGCGAATCTTTAGGATTAGACTGATATCTCGCACAAAAACATGTGGCAAACATTATATCTGGGCGACTGGCAGTCAGATAAAGTAAAGAACCAATCATGCTACGATACACCTTTTGATCAACAGGTTTACCAGAGGGATCTGCATCTAAGAGTGTACCAGTAGCCATTGGTGTTTTCATGACTGAACTATCTGACATATTGAACTTTCTTAATATATCTTTTATATATTTAGCTTTATTGATGAAAATACCTTCGGGTAACTGCTTTACTTGTAAACCAAGAAAGAAGTTTAACTCACCCATCATCGACATTTCAAACTTTGTTTCCATGATATTAGAAAAGTTCTTGCAAAATTTCTGATTTGTCGACCCAAATATTATGTCGTCAACATAAATTTGAATGAGAATCAAGTCCTCACCTTGCCTTTTGAGAAATAAGGTGGTGTCAACCGTACCTTTCTTGAAACCAGAAGCTAGGAGAAATTTAGTTAGAGTTTCATACCAGGCTCTCGGTGCTTGTTTAAGACCATACAGTGCTTTATCTAGCACGTAGACATGATCAGGGTAATGAGGATCAATGAAACCTTCAGGTTGTGCCACGTAGACCTCCTCATGCAGAACGTTGTTTAGGAAAGCTGAATTTATGTCCATTTGATAGACTGTAAAGTTTTATTGCGCTGCATATGCTAAGAAGATTCTGATGGCTTCGATCCTTGCGACAGGGGTGAATATTTCATCATAGTCAATACCCTCCTGTTGACAGTACCCTTTTGCAATTAATCGAGCTTTGTTTCTCACAACTGCTCTAGCCTCGTCTTTCTTGTTTCTGAATACCCACTTAGTTCCAATAACAGTTTTACCTTTAGGTAGTGGGATCAAGCACCAAACCTTGTTCCGTTCGAATTGCAGAAGCTCGTCTTGCATAGCAGAAATCCAGCAGGGATCACGTAGAGCTTCTGATGCTTTCTTTGGTTCTAGGGAACTAAGGAAGCTTGAAAACATGCAGAAATTAGCTGACGCTGACCGTGTTGTGACACCAGATTGTACGTCAACTATCACGTTATGCAGGGGATGATCCTTAGTCCAACGATGTGTGCTTGGTAAGGATTCAACTGTTTGTTGCGTATTTGATGCATTATATTCATCATGCACGGCAGGTAGATCCACAGATGTGGTCGGGACATCTTGTACAAGTGTTTTTGATACTGAAGCTTCTGGAATGGCAGCTGAAGTACTCGTGACTTCATTTCCAGAAGGAATATCTGCAGAGACAGATTCAACATTAGTAGAGTCAGAAACTAGTGGTTTAGTTGTACCTGATGGAGATACAGTTTCAGTGACTTCTTCGGACGGTCCAGACATGTCGACAGAAAGAGTAGGGACCTCCAAGCTTGGTGTTGATGTTGATATGCCTTTGTTAAAGTCTGCACAAATATCATCGAAGGCATCAATAAACAACAAATCTAACTCAGATGAAGTAGAGTTAGTTATAGAAGAAGTAGATTCTATGGACGCTGGTTCTATTCTGGAGTGAATAGAAGCTTTGTTCTTAAGTCCGAGTTCTGAACTGTTGTGTCCAGAATTCTGAGTAGAATTCTCATCAAAGGAGACATTCATGCTTTCAACAATCGTCTTGGTTCGAATAATGTAGATTCGATAAGCTTTGGATGTCAGAGAGTATCCAACAAGATATCCTTCATCCGCTTTCTTATAAAATTTTGATAAACCTTGACGCTCTCGTAGAATGTAACACCTGCAACCAAAAACACGAAGGAATTTGATATTAGGTTTACGATTGTTGATCAACTCATATGTTGTTTTATCAAAGCGTTTGACCACAATGGTACGATTCTGAGTGAAGAAAGTTGTCGCGACTGCCTCAGCCAAAAGATACATGGGTAGATCAGAATATGCAAGCATAGTATGAGCAGCTTCAACAAGAGTGCGGTTCTTCCGTTCAACAATGCCATTCTGTTGTGGAGTGTAGGTTGCGTAGAAGTTATGTGAGATTCCCACAGAGATAAGATAACTCTGCAAGGTGTCATTATTGAACTCCGTGTTGTTGTCACTGTGAAGAGTTCAGACTGGCAATTGAAGACGTACTTGAATGCGCTTAATAAAATGAATAATCAATTCTGGTGCATCTGACTTGTTGCGAAGAAACTCGAGCCATGTATACCTTGAATAGTCATCTATCATTACTAAGACGTATTTCTTGCCGTTGATAGACGTTGTTCGCATTGGGCCACAAAGATCCATATGAATAAGTTCCAGTACAGATGATGTCGATGATTCAGTTTTGGACTTGAATGAGCTTCGCTTCATTTTGCCCAACTCACATGCAGAACATAGTAGTCTTTCTCAAACCTCATTTCTGGTAGACCTTTGACCAGACCTTGTCTCTGTAGCTTAGATATTGATCTGAAATTCTGATGAGACAAACGGCGATGCCACGTCCACGATTATGCTTTAGATGCTTTGGCTAATAGTCATACTGGACGTGTGGCAGACAGTGTTGGAAAATCTACATAATATAGATTTCCATGGCGTTCAGCTTTGAAGACTTCGTAACCATCTGGATCCTCAAGATAGCAACGAGTTGTTGTGAAGCGAACTTGATATTTCATGTCACAGAAGTGACTGGTGCTAAACAAATTATGATCAAGTCCTTCAACGTATAACACCCTTTGAATCTTCACAACTCCATTATCAAGCATTCCATATCCTCTAACGTGTCCTTCTACTTCAGAGTTTGCAAAACGAACTGCTCCGGCAGGCTCCTCCACATAGTTATGCAAGAGGTGCTTGAATCCTGTCATGTGGCGTGAACATCCGGAAGCTATCACCCACAATCGACAGGCCTGCACAAGAAACAATTAGTTTTGCTTAGGTACCCATATTAAAATGGGTCCTTCGCTGTTAGTCTCAATCAATTCAGGAATATCAGCAGGTTTAACTTTCACTTTCCATTCATATCGGGGTTTTGGAACCCATTTCCAAACCATTTTAACATTTAATTCCTGAAAATGCTTTTTAGATCTAGGATTGGTAACCTTAGCACGAAACACTTTGGGTTGTGTGGAAGAATTAGAATTAAGGTTCAGTTTAGCTTTTCTTTTACTCTTATTGGACTTAGGAGGGGATTAGTATTTGAATGAATTATCCCAGCAGTGTTTGCAATATAGATTCTTTCGAGCAAAAGTCATAAATTTAGATTTATCGGAACAAATCTAACATTCATGTCCATCAAAAGAATTACTTTTCAAAACATCAATGTCTGTAGTACAACTGTTTGTAACAGAAGTTTCACTAAAATTCAAACTATCATTTTTATTCAACCTATCATCTTTTTTCTTCTTACTCCTCCCAATTCCATTTCCTTTTATATCTGAAACAGAAACAGGAATCTTGTTAGTCTCTTTCTTAGAAGGTGATTCTTTTCTAGAGTTACTTGAAGTTTCACCCTTCTCAAAAATACTAGGTGGATATTCAGGACAATCAGAGTAAATAACTGAAGGTTTTGCAGGAGCATCAAATTCTGGATTAGTTTTTACTTTCCAGCTTGGATCATTAAACATCTGTTTATCATTTGAAACATTATTAAACAAAATAATTTTCAAATCATTTATCTTTGTGCAAAGCTCTTGATTGTCTTTCAAAGATTTTTCAAGTTTAAATTTGAGATCAAAGTTTTCATCTTTGTGTGTCCCTGAATCTAGTTTTTAAACAAGATTAATCAAACAAGATACAAATACGAATCAATTACCTGTTTGATTTTACTTTCAATCTCAAGATTACACTTTCTCTCTCTACAATCTCTCTCTAACGAACTATCTTTCTCTCTGATATTTGTCTCTCTAAAATACAACTGAATAATGCTTCAATTAAGTTCTCTCCTAATTACAAAGAAAAGAAAAACTATTTATACCTATAACTAATTACAACAAGGAAACAAACAAATACAATACTTTGACTTTTATTACAAAAGACTTTGACTTTGATGAAATTTGACTTTCTCAGCTTTGACTTCTTGAACTTTGACCTTCAGTCTTCTTGATCTTGTATCCAACAGATTTATGCTCTAACAATCTTCAACCTCTTCAAGAGACTGTTGCAACATATCAATTTGTTTCATCAATTCAGATGTATGATCACTCACAGAATTTGACTCTTTTGCAGTAGAAACAGGATCAGAGTCTGAAGCATTCATCATTTCAGAAAACATTTCTTCAGTCATGTTCTCAATAAACTCCATTTTGTCATTTTTCAAACAAGATCCATTCGTGATGACAGTTTCTTCTTCAACCTCTTCAACAAGTAAAGGTTTAGGAGCAATGGGATTTGAGACTGATGGTATATCTGATGGATCAACATCTGATTCATACTGATCATATTTGCATTCAGTCTCATGTGAATTGTGTCATTGCTGACTGATTCTTTTGAAGATGTGGTAAACAGTGATTCAAACTCAGCAAATTCGATCTTTCGAGTCTCATAGCTTTTGTTCAAATCACTATATTTAAATCCAACTGATTTAAAAGAATTTTGAGAATCAGTGTCACAAGACTTGTTTTCTCCCATTTCTTCTTTACCTTTGGTCTCTGTAAAAGGTTTAGAAGTACTTGCTTCAACAAAGGTTGCACGAATGTTAGGAATGGGTCTGATTGTGGAGCCAAGTTTATCAAAATTATACAAGTGCTCCGGTGCATTTTTCAAAACATCGTTAATTGGCAAACCCAACCCTGGTTTAAGTTTATAAAACCTTTTATCTTGGAGTTTATTGGTCAACAGATTTAATGTTTGCTCAGTCTGACCTCGTTTCATGTTAATATCCTCCAATTGCTTAATCTTGGTGTAGGATTCATTTCTTTCTTGAAAACATACTTCGAATTTAATTTTGAACTCACCTTTTTCAGCATTGAGATTCACAAGATCCTTTTCTAAACTAAATATTTTTCCTTTTAAAGATTCTTTTTCAGCTTTTAAACTTTGTTTCTCTTTTTCCTTTTCTTCCACAACAACTTTTAGCAAAGCGTTTTCATCACAAAACTCAAGACAGTTTGATGTGCGGAGCTAAGTTTACCTTTAAACAAAGCAAATTCATCTTTCATATTGTTTATTTGGACCATCATAGATTCAATAAGTTCAGAATTTACCTCAGAGTTGTCATCTTCGGAATGAGCCTCAGAAGCTTCATCATCACCATCAAGCTTGGCTATGTAAGAGACTTGGGTGAAGTGCGTCTGCTCCTCTTCATCAGAACTTTGGAACAACCAGTTTTCCTCTTCAACCATAAGCACCTTTCCTTCTTCAGCTTTCTTGGCAATGAGTGACTTCCTTGCATAGTATTCTGAGTTCTTGACTTTCTTGAACTTGCAATCTCTGGAGAAGTGTCCAAATTTGCCACAGTTATAGCATCTGCCCGATTCATCCTTTCTCTCTTCTTTCTTCTCCTCTCTCTTTTCTTCTCTTCTATCTTCCTTCCTTTCATCTTTCCTCTCTTCTCGTCTTTCGTCTCTTCTTCCATACCTTGGCTTGTATCTTACTTCAGACTTCTCTTTCTTGTACCCTTTGTACTTTGGCTTTTAATAGTACTTTTTCTTGCCAAAGCTCTTCTTTAATTAACGAGTTATCATGGCCATGTTCTCAGAGAACTTCTGTATATCATCATCAGAATCAATCTCCAATTCTTCATCACTTGAAGCAGAATCGGACTCAGTAACCTCCGTAACGAAGCTTTAGACACTTTCTTCTTTGACCTTGCAGCAGATACAGGACCAGAACTTGAACTTTTTCCTTTGCCAGCTATGAGAGCCACAGAGTCCTTCAGATTTTTGGACTCATTGTTGATAGTTGTCACCTCTTCTTCATGCTGAGCAAGAGAAGAAAAAATATCAGTGACGTTCTCTAGAGCCATGTTCTTTGACATCTGAAGATTGATGGCAAAGTTCTTCCATTTAGGGTTCAAGTTCTTGATGAACTTATAGTTTATCTCTGAAGCAGATTTAGAGATATTGTTCCTCCTCAGGTCATTCAGAATGATGTTGTATCTGTTATAGGTATCAAGCAGTGTCTCTTTTTCCCTTGCATGAAATCCTTCATAGGCATTAATGCACAGATTTTGCTTGGCTTGAATTGAGGCTTCACTTCCCTCAAATTGTCTTGCTAGTTCATCCCAGACTTCCTTGGCTGAATTTCGACTGTCTACCCGGTTGTAGATGTCATTTGGAATGGCCATCGTCAGATAAATGAGAGCCTCTTCATCTATCTTATATAGATATTTTTCCTTATCGGTGAAGTATTGATAAGGTTTGGGAACATATCTGTCAGGGATTTCTGGAGAGGTTTCAGTTGCAGCTCTACCAGGAACTGTGATCATTGGATTTACTGGACTAGTAGTGATTGATTCCATATAATCTCGGTTTTTGTGATTCAGAAACTGAATCATTCTTTTCTTCTATTGCTGATACTCATTAGCCAAGAGAACAGGGGGTTTGGACTGAGATCCCATGGAGAGAAGTTGGTTCGACATCTTTAGCTGTATGGTTAGTAAGCAAACTTATCTGTACCAAAAGAATCAACTAATAAGATCTTTTGAATCAAGAATTGGATAAAAACTACACTCAAAAATTTTCAGAAAAATAAATTTCCAAAAATAATCAAATGCAGAATTCACAAACAGTATAAAACACAAATAAATTAGCAAGCAGAAAATATGGCGCAAATCACAGAATGCGCTCGCAAAAGACAGTGGCGTAAAAAGACAACTTTGCGCTAAGTGAACCTGGCGCAAAATAAGCTTTGCGCTAAAAGAAGTTGGCGCAAAAGGAACTTTGCGCGAAGTACTTTGAAACCCTTGAGATTTGCGCGAGAAGAGGGTGACGCAAGAAGGGTTTTGCGCGAAAGGTGGGTCGCGCGAAATGGAGGTTTGCGCGAAGAGAGGGTGGCACAAAATGTAGATTTACGCAAAGAACTGATGGCGCAAAAGAAAGCGATCGGTGTATTGCTTAGATCAGAGTGTTGCTCGACCGTACCAGAATGTCGACCGGTGTTCTCGACCGGAGTCTGTCCGACAGGTGTCTGTGACCGGTGTCCCATCGACCGGACCAATGTATCGACCGGTGTCCTGACCGGTGTCTGCGACCGGGGTGTATCGACCAGTGTGGACCGGTGCCGTATATGGCGCAAAACAACTTTGTGCTAGGAGACGGTGGCGCAAAATACACTTTTGCGCTAAGAAGGATTGGCGCAAAAAAACACTATGAACTAGCGCAAAAGTAACAAATGCGCTAGTTCGTCACAGCTCGACCCAAAACTCGATTTTCAGTCCATTAAGCACATCAAATGATTAAAACATAGTATAAAACTCATACCATATTCCATAAACATATATCGATCAATACCCAATCAAAATCAATGCCTAAAAACAACTTTTGATCACTCAATTTGAATGAAGCAGTACTCGACAGTTCATAAACAAAAATTCTCAAAAATCATCAAAAGTTAATCGATTTGTGTTGTTAAGTGCAATTAGGCAATCTAATGTTGTTCTATAATACTAAACGCACCTAGTTCAATGATTTTCAGCTTCAAAATCATATTAAATCGTGAAATCGATTTTCACACAGTACCAGTTTTCGAAAACACTGTTTAATCCAAAAAGCTTGATTCTTTGGCTCTGATACCCCTTGTTGAACCCAGATTATAGCTGATAAACAATCACAACACAATAAACATCAGGAGATAAATAAATCAAACAACATACCAATGATCTCTTGATTGTTCTGATAAATACGAGTGTGTGTTCTTGGTACCTTGTGCTTGTACAATACAGAGAGAAGACGGCCTCTTCTATTTTCCCTTATGCGATACACACCATCAAAAACCTAGAAAATAAAACTATTTATACCTAGGTCAACATGACCTCATTAATATTAACTATTAGCTAAAATACCCCCTAAGGTATTAAACACTATTACAAACTAGACCCCTATTACAATTTAATCTTGAATACAATTTATGATCCAACATTTTTCACTGACAAATTTTATGATGCATAATTTCAGGGGGAGTTAAGGAGTTAGGAATATGACTTCTGATTAGATCTTATCAGAACTCGTTCTTAACACGTTTTTATTGCTTTATGTCTTTACGTTTCAATAAATTTTGTGAATAAAGCTTTGTACTTTGACAGGCTTTTGATTTTTGCATAATTGAGAGACATCTTACATGATCATATCATATAGTACTTATAGCTGACTTGATGAGATTTAAGACTGAGCAAAAGGTTTATTTCTAATCTTAATCTCATACGTGTCTGAAAGAAGGACAACTTTCAGATATGAAAACATGTTCTTAATTGTTCAAACCACTTCTTATTCTTAAAACGATTTCATGAATATAGAAGTATGATTTTTAAATGTTTTCATCTACATGTGCTTTAATGATTAACAAACCGTGTGTTTCCAAAGATACATACTTACGTATCATCTTTTCTATATACTGTCAAGTAATCACACACACCGGTTTACTATTTCGGTTGGCAATGTTCTTACCATGTCTCATATTGAACCATATTTTCGATGGTAAGACACCCCGCTTGATATTCAATGTTTATTGATCGTGATTTCATTTCAAAACGTTTCTTTCAAGACTTGTCTATATTTTGATTCATATGGACAAATTTCTATTTTTCATGACCTAACCCTTAATTGATAAGTCATTCATCAATGATATTTTCATACAATGTCAGATTTTAAAACAAGTTTCTTGTAATTATTTCATTCATTTCAATATACTTATTTGAAATATCTTCAATGTTTAACATGCTCAAATCTTCATGAGCATACAGACATCTGACATGTATATTGTGCTTTAACTGCAAAGTTAAATCGTTTGAGCAACATTATGCTTTAGGAAAACATGGGTTCATTGTGTGAGAACTTAACAGAACTTCTGTGAATGCAAAATCCCAAACAAATCAAGCAAAATCTCAACAAGATGTAACAATTAAGAACTAGAGAGAGAAAGTAGAGAGAGAAAGTAGATCTGATAAAACCACACGTCTATGAATTACTACAATGAAGCTCTTAAAAATCTTTCACAAAGCATAAGGAACAAAACCTATTTATACCACCACTCTATTAAAAGACTTAATAGCTAAGGAACCTAATAACATTGACTACTTTGACAATGTTGACTTTACATCTTTGACATTTCCTATTAAATCTTGGATACAATATTATGACCGAACAATCTCCCCCTTTGTATTCAAGATTTAATAAAAAAATTGACACTAGTCTTCAGCTCTTGATTCTTCAGCTTTTGTCTCTAACATCTTTGAACTTTGAAGCTTTAACAATCTTCAGTCTTTCAGCCTTTGAAGAATCTTGAAAAGTCTTTTGAACTTTGCAACTTTGAAAGTCAACAAGTCTTGAACACGAATCAGAATTCTTGAAACTTTTGAAACTTCTTTAAAAACTTCATCTTTGAACTTTGATACAACTTTAAGGAATCTCTAATCTTGTATCTTCATCTCTTGTGATCTCTGGACTGTCTTCAGAAAAACAAACTTTCTCGAATCTTCTAACTTCAGAATCTTTTAAAAACTTTTGACAGAACTTTCAGAATTTCTTTCCAAGTCTATCTTCACTTTGACAACTTCTTGATGACTTTGAAATTGATCTTTGTAAATTTCTCCCCAATTTTGACATATCGGCTTTGAAATTGAACTTCGTAAAATTCTCCCCCTTTTTGATGATTGTGAGCATCATGATCATCAAAACTTTTTCAATTTCAGCATTGTCTTTGATTTCCCCCTTTGTAACAATCTCCCCTTTATGATAATTTGACATTCTCCGCCCTTTGATCTGAATATTCGTCAATTCATGAAAAATGTATATAACTGAATCTTTTCAAATTCAGATATATTAAACTTGGTAACCCTGATTCAACAGATGAAACAGTTAGCATGCCTGTAAGTAGCACGGAGCCACTTTGTACAACAGATGTACATTGGAAAGGAGCTTTGGTGATGATCACTCCTCCAGGGCTTCCATTCAATCATCGAAAAATCACAAAGAAATTTTCTATGAATGTTATGACAAGAAAACATATTCCTTGTGTGTACGTGCAAGTGTAGAATGATTGAATCTACTTAAACTTTTTCAGGCTCAAATTGTGTAAACAGTTGAGACAGCAACAGATATTACACGGACTCAATGTGCATGAAAGAGGTGCGAAGGTGGGGGGCAACTTTCCTTCTTTTTCAATATCTAAATCTTCCGAGTGAAGATCAGATAGCATATGTGTTGCGTCCCCAATAAAATGAAACATTTCTTTTTCGAGAAAGAAACGAGTGGCTGGTGGGGTTATAGCAAGAGTTGGCATGGGCTCACTGCCTTTTTCAATGATGGTCGCCAAAGAATGTGAACCAATCAGTAGATGTGGCTGCCCGGCTCAGAAAGTGGTTGGTGCAGAGTTCTGATATTCTTTTAACTCTGTTCTCACGCCCTCTTTCTTTTTAACATTAAAGCTCACTTCTAACCAAACTCTCTTTTCCATTTTTCCGCTCAGCACAATGAGAAAACTCAACCGTATGAGTTATCTCCCCCACTCTTTGATTTATGACCCCTCACCCCTCAATCACTCAAGGATAACTTCCTGGGTAGGAAACACTGGTTTACGTGAATCCATGGAAGTTCTGTTTAAGCTCACACATGAATCCCATTTAAGTCCTAAAAAGAATAGATGCTCAACAGTTTAACTTGAACAGTTAAGCACAAAATGATAATAGTGTCAGAATGTATGCTCATGAGATTTGAGCAATTGAACTTTGAAGATTTCTCAAAACAAAGATATTGACTGAATGAAATGAAATCAAGAGAATTGTTTTGAGAATATGACAATGTATCAATCAGATCAAATAAAATGGTTAGGGTATCAAAGAATTGGAAATTTTGTTTATATGAACAAATATAAACAAATTAGCAATGAAAGCACAAAATTAGAAATGATGAATGATGCTCAACAACATTTGAAAGCAAATGGGAGTATTACCATCGAAAAATTGTTCGTTATGAGACATGGTAATAACAAATTCAAATGAAGTACTGAACCGGTGTGTATGAATACTTTACAGTATAAAGACAAGATAATACACAAGTATTGATCTTTGGAAACACACGATCAGTTAAACATTAAAGCTCACAATTGAAAAACATTTAAAATCACACTTCCAAATTCATGAAATCTTTTGAGAATCAGAAGTGGTTTGAACATTTCAGAAACCGTTTTTCATGCTTGAAAGTTGTTCTTCTTTCAAACAATCAGAGATCTAGGATAGAAGATATTTACCTTTAAGATCCCCCTTAAATCATGATATAATGATTTAGGTCTTTTAAGCTCCCCCTGGATATTTGCAAAATATCCAAGTCTGAACATTTAAAAACGGGTCCTGATCTGTTGTAATCAGAAGTCATCACCTTTACTCCCCCTATAAATTATGCATCTAAAATATGTCAGAAAAAGCACAAGATAGAGATCAATACAACTCCATTTTGAATTGTAGACCGTCATATCTTCCAAATATATTGTCAATGAAAAAGCACATGATAGAGATCAGATACAACTCCCTTGTGAATTGTAGATCGTCATATCTTATCAGATGCAAAGTACAGGAGTAAGGTCTTTTGATCACTGAAGTACGAGTCCTAAACTTTTGTGTTTAGAAGTCAAACTCCGTTGAAGTACGGGTCCTAAGTTGATGTACTTAGAAGCATTGGTTCTCTTACTCCCCCTTGACTTGGGGTGCCTGCAACATAGAATCAGTTTTCGGCTTTGGTACCCACTGGTATTTGGGTCCATGAATGTTAGTTGCAGTTCTTGTGGGGGTAATCGAGTAAGAACCATACCAGAAATGATCATTGGTCTTGTGAATATGATCATGTGTACAGCAATAAGAACAATAGTATTTCTTACCTGACAACCTGATTAATTGATCTCTTGAGTAGATATGATCAGGTTTACCTTTACGTGCATTGTTCTTCTTGGCGTTGTATATATGTACACATGATTTCTTTCCTTTCAGCTCATCTTTCTTCTCATCTTCAACTGGTTTCTTTCTCCAGACCAGTTTCTCTTATTCATATCTTCTTCTTCTTTGATGTGTACCTGAACCATCTATATTTCTATCATAGAAAAGGTTAGTACTATGAATCTAATCAGAAAATTTAACTGACCTTTGTGAAGAAACAGTTTTCTGATTTGAACTTGATGTTGTCTTTTCAAGCTCTTTAATCTTTGAAACAAAGTTGTCTCTTTCTTTAACAAGAAGGTCAATCTTTGTCTCACATTCAGGCTTCGTTTTCTTCTCTTTCATCACACTTTAAGATAGTTCAGATAGCTTCTCAGTAATCTTTTTGATCTCAGCCTCAAACATGCTTCTTTCTTCTTTGAATCCCTTCTCAGCATCCTTTCTTTGGCTGGATATTTCTTTGAAGAATCCCACATTCTTTTGTTCAATGGCCTTCTTTTCCTTGACAAACTTTTCCCTTTCCAGAATGATTACTTTCTCAAAATCAGAAACTTGCTGAGAAAGTTTTATACACTTAAGCTCAACAGTCTTCTTTTCTTCAAAGCTCTTCTTGGAAAACTCTGAAAATTTCTTAGTAAACTCTTTCTTTTTACTCTCAAAATCAGATTTGTCTTTAGCAATTTTTCTCCAAATCAGATATTCTCTTTTGAAGATCAGCATTAGCATCTTTCAGATCATAAATCTTTTTCTCATAGCTTTCAACAGAAACTGCTTGTTGAGTTTTAGCTTCCAACTTAGAAATCTTTCATTTTAGCTCAGACAAAACCTTTGGCCCTTTGATCAACCATTCCATACAATCCCACAACTCTTTACTTGTCATTTTGTAGATATTTATTTTATCAGTAATTTCACGAGAAATATAAAGAGAAAATTCACGTATCATAAAATGTCGAGAATTATTATCAGCTCTCTGTCTTTTCTCCTGTTCCTCAGTACAATATTCCATTGGAATTTGAGGTTTCATCTCTCCTTTAGTCAAAGATAATCTGATATAGTAACCCAACTCATGTTTATCTACAGAGTTTAAAATTTTATCTCTCCACTTTTCGTATTCTCCTTTGTACAACTGTGGTGTGTTTAATCTGTTCCAAAAAGAACCTGTAATTATCATCTTGAATGAAATATCAGCTTGATATGAATGATCGTTCCCAAACAATTCAGAAAAGTTTGACTGAAAGTCAAACCTAGATCAGCGCAAAAAATAAACTCTGAAGAATTATCTATCTCTGGAATTCTCAAAGCACTTGAATCAGATCACTTGGAATTGAAAATTCTCAAATCTCTTGAACTTGAATTCGCATATCACCAAATTGGATTGGAAGTGCAAATCTCATTACACGAATCGCGCAAAACTAATTTCTTGAGAGACGCAAATCAAATGAATGATAGTGGATGTAGTTGGCGCAAGACAAAAATTGTAACTTGCACAAATAACCAACTAACTATTAAACAACCAATGGCGCAAAACAATTTCAATGAAGATGGTGCAAAGTAATCTTTTGCGCGAGCTGATGGTGGCGCAAGAAAGAATTTTGCGCTAACTGTTGGTGGCGCAAATCTTTTGAAAAAAAAAATGTGGCAGTTGGTGGCGCAAAGTTTTGAAATCTACCACCACCGTCCCATTATAAAAACACAACCAATCAAACTTGAAGAATGATAATGGCTGGCGCAAAGTTTGATTTCATTATCACCGCCCCCATTATCTTTATCACAACCAATCACAAGGTGGCGTAAATTGATTTATATGTGGCTGGCGCAAGAAATAAAGTTTGCGTGAACTGTTGGTGGCGCAAACCTGAGGTTTGCGCAAGATGTGATTAGCGCAACACAATTACAATTAAAGAATTCAATTAAAGACCAATTGATAATGCAACTGTCGGCCAATACCAATTAAACCACCAACCACCGACCCACTATCTTCATATAGCCAATCACAATTTGATTTATGAATTTAAATCATCACCACCGATTGAATTGAATTAGTGGCACAAAACATGAAGAATGATGGTGCAAACTTGATCGAATTTTTCAATGGGTGGTGCAAATGATGAGTTTTGCGCGAGTAGCGATTGGCGCAAAGTTTGAATTGGAATTAACAATCACCGCCATTAACAAATGATGAAGTTTTGCACTAGTAGAGATTGGCACAATGTTTGAACCGCCCACTAATTTGATAAAAACATTGATGATAATGGCGTATAGTTAGATGTCTCCCCACTAATTTCTTGATAGCCAATCACAGCGCAAGTTGATATTTTGCGTGAAGAAAAAAATGGTGCAAAACTGGAAGCATATGAACTGGCACAAAATTTGTAAAATCAGATCTGGTTCATCAATCTGATTCAAATCTCTTCAAACCTGCAAATTGATTCTCAAAAACGTATCAGTACCATCGAAAATCAAAATTAAACACATGTCTAATATAAATTTCAGATTAAAACAACAAATCACAAAAATTTTGATCAAGAACAGTGTTCGAATGATATTTTTCAAGAAAACCAAAATTTCAAAAATTGATATCGATTTAGTTTGAAATTCGTGAAGTAATAAATACAAGAAACAATCCAAAACACAGATCGAATACAATAAGTCCATTTTCTTGCATCAAAAGTGATTTTTCAAAAAAAAATCGAATGAACAGTAGACTTTTCAAAAACGAGTTCTTAAGAATTTCCAGAAAATCAATCCAAGAAGATGATCTAACACAATCTGAAATTGTTTGGTTTGCTCTAATACCAATTGTGAATGCAAAATCCCAAACAAATCAAGCAAAATCTCAACAAGATGTAACAATTAAGAACTAGAGAGAGAAAGTAGAGAGAACGTAGATCTGATAAAACCACATGTCTATGAATTACTAGAATGAAGCTCTTACAAATCTTTCACAAAGCATAAGGAACAAAATCTATTTATACCACCACTCTATTAAAAGACTTAATAGCTAAGGAACCTAATAACATTGACTACTTTGACTAAACTTGACTTTGACAATGTTGACTTTACATCTTTGACATTTCCTATTAAATCTTGGATACAATATTATGACCTAACAACTTCTATGGATTCACGTTAACCAGTGTTTCCTACCCAAGAATCTAATCCTTGAGTGATCGAGTGTGAGGAGTCAAAATATATGACTGTGGGTGTGATGAGGTAAAATGAAAAGAGAGTTTGGTTAGAAACGAGCTTAATGATTAAAAGAAAGAGGGTGTGAGAACAAAGTAAAAGAATATCAAACTCTGCACCAACTTTTCTGAGTCGGACAGCTACATTGCTGGTGCTTCACAATTCTTCGTGAACATCATTGAAACAGGCAACTAGCCCATGCCAACTCTTGATAAAAACCCCACCAGCTACTCATATTTTTCTCAAAAAGAAGATGTTTCATATTTCAAGGGCACGCAACATATAATCTATCTGATTTTCATTTGGAAAATCTGGATATTGAAAAAGAAGGAAGTCTGCCCCACCTTCGCATTCGATCATGCACAATCGAGTCTGTGTTATATTGTTGTTGTCTCAATGGTTTACACAATTTTGAGCATATAAAAAGCAATCATCATATGCTTAATTCTTTCAAACACAAGCACATACACACATGAAAAAAAAATTCTGTCAAAACGTTCATAGTTTAACCTTGTGTTATTCGATGATTGAATGGAAGACCTGGGTGAGTGAACATCAAAAAGCTCATTTACAATGTATATTCGTTACACACGGTGACTTCGTGTTACTGACAGACATTTCTAACTAATTCATTTCTTGATTCAGGTGTTACATTCTATTTTGTCTGAATTTGCAAAGATTCGGATGAATATCTTTTGGATCGATTAATAGTCAGAGGCTCTTGTAAAAGATCAATGGTCAGATTGGTTCATGACATTTTTTATGAAAGTTTTGATGATTTCAATGCCTCAATCATCAAAAAGGGGGAGAGATTCAAGAAATGGTGAAGATAATTGTCAAGAAATGGTTGTGAAAGAAAGTTGTTAAAGAAAAGATTGCAAGTATTTTTGAAGAGTGTGCAAGTTTGAAAGAGAAAATTCAAAGAATTCTGAAGACGAGCTGAATTTCACAGAAATTTTCTTTGAAGACAATTTGATGAAGCAAACTGAGCTGAATTTGAAGATAATTTCTTTCCAATGTCTGAAAGAGGTTTTTACAACCTTGGGGAGATTGTTATACTATTCTTGAAGAGCATATTCTGAGACTTTGGTAAGATTACAGAATGTTTGAAGATTGTCTAAGTAAAAGGGGAGATTTAATCTGACAATAATCTGACAAAGGGGGAGATTGCTCAAATGTTTATTTTTCTGAAGATAATTATTGTTGAAAGAGTTCTACAAGAAGGAGATTGTATTTTTGTGCTTAAAGAGGAAAATTGTATTGCAAAATCTTTTAGAGATGATCTTGAATCCAAAGGGGAAGATTGTTAGTACACATATTTGTTAGATACAAGATCATAAAGACTAAAGGTTGAAAGTCTAGCAGGTCAAAGCTTAAGTCAACTCTCAAGCACGAAAGTCAAAGTCTCTTTGTAATAAATTCAAAGTCAAAGTCAATGTAATTTTCTTTTAAGTGTTTAGTTGTATGCGTGTATAATGTTGTGAGTGTTTTGTCCCTGTGTATAAATAGGGATATAGCTAGTGGTGTGCGTGCAAATTGAGACATATTTTTACATGCATATCTGTAATAATTCTAATTGTGAAATACAAAGGGAATTGATTGAAATTGCATATTGTCATCTTGTTACATTGTTATCTGGGATAATAAATCTCCCACTTTTAACGTCTTCACAAAGATAAGTAATCCATCTCCCCTTTCTTTGAATTGTCTTCAGATTTTCAGTATTCTCTCCCAAAGTCTGTGATTATCTTCTTCAAGAATTGTAACAATCTCCCGAAGGTAATAAAACCTCTTTCAGACTCCAGAAAAGAAATTATCTTCAGATTTAGCTCACTTTGCTTTAGCCAATAATCTTCAAAGAATTTTTCAGCAAATTTTCATCAAACTTTTAGAACTTTCTCTTGCAATCCGAACATTCTTCCCGTATCTCTAAAATATAACATTCAAAACTGTTATCTCTTGATCACTTTTTCTTCATAATTTTCACAAACTGATCTTTAGACATCATTTCTTGAAAAATATTTCTCCCCTTGTTGATGATGTAGAGCATAGAAATCATCAAAACTTGATAGTCCCTGAATTCAAGTTCTTATCACAAACAATCAAACAAAACAAGAAATGTAATCTACCTGATTCAATTTCACTTTCACAAATCAAACGATTACAAATCTTGAGTGTCCCTGAAATCAAGATTCTAATTGCAATTCAACAAACACAAACAAGATGATCTCAATTTACCTGTTTGATTCAATTCAATTCAACACTTACAACTTTCTCTCTCTAGAACTCCTCTTTCTCTCACTACAAATTCTCTCTGAAAAATGTAAACTCAATTCCTAACTCATCTATCTATTAAACAGCAAAACAAAGTATTTATACCTACAACTAAACAACAAGGAAATAAAACAAAATACAACACATTGACTTTGGCATTTTATTACAAAGACTTTGACTTTTTAATGAGAGTTGACTTTCTCAACTTTGACTTCTTGTACTTTGACCTTCAGTCTTCATGATCCTGTATCCAACAGATTTATGCTCTAACAATCTCCCCCTTTGGATTCAATATCATCTTTGATATATTTAGCAAATCAATCTCCTCTTTAAGCTCTGTCAGTACAATCTCCCCTTTTCTTTATAACATCTTTATCTTCAAAAACTGTTTGAGTTCTTCCAAAGTCTGTCTTCAAAAGATATAACAATCTTCCCAAATATGATAGAAACGATCTTCAATAATCTCCCAAAATTATCACAAAACACTTTCAGACTTCAGAAAGAAATTATCTTCAGATTTAGCTCTTCAAAGAAAATTTCAAAAAATCAGCACATCTTTAAACATATTTGACTTTGCTTGAACAATCTTTCAAACTTTCAAACTTTGAACTTTATCTTCTGCAACTCTTTATCTTTGAAATTTCTGATCCGGACATTTCTGTAATTCATCTCCCCCTTTTTGATGAAACGAGCATCTCGTTCGTCAAAACTTTCTCATCAAGAAATGCCTTTATCCGTTCTGACCACTGATCAATCAAGAGCCTCTGATTCGTTACCAATTTGAACAAAGTATTCATCCAGATCTTTTCAAATACAGACAAAATATTCGTGAAACTCCTGAATCAACAAATGAATCAGTTAAATTGCCTGTCAGTAACACTAAGTTACTGTGTGTAACGGATACACATAGGAAAGGAGCTTTTGTTATGTTCACTCCCCCAGGGCTTCCATCCAATCATCGAAACACCACAAAGGAAATTTCTATGAACGTTATAACAAGAAAACAAATTCCTTGTGAGTTCGTGCAAGTGATAGAAAGAATTAAGCATATGATGATTGCTTATAAGGCTCAAAATTGTGTAAACCACTGAGACAATAGTAGATAAACACAGACTCAATGTGCATGATTGAAGTGCGAAGGTGGGCAGACTTCCTTCTTTTTCAACATCCAGATTTTTCAAATGAAAATCAGATAGATTATGTGTTGCGTCCCCATAAAATATGAAACATTTTCTTTTTAAGAAGAAAATGAGTGGTTAGTGGGGTTTAGTCAAGAGTTGGCATGGGCTAGTTGCATATTTCAATAATGATCACCAAGAATTGTGAAAAATTAGTAATGTGGTTGCCCGGCTCAGAAAGTAGTTGGTGCAGAGTTTGATATTCTTTTACTCTGATCTCTCACCCTCTTTCTTTTTATCAATAAGCTCACATCTAACCAAACTCTCTTTTACATTTTACCTCAACACACAACCCACACTCATTTCTTTTTGACTCCTCACACTCAATCACTAATGATTAACTTCTTGGGTAGGAAACACTGGTTAACGTGAATCCATAGAAGTTTCATTTAAGTCCTAGCACAAAGAACCTGTATTGTCCTAGAAAGCATATGTTTCTCAATATGATTTAACTTGAACAGTTAAAGCACAAATACAAGTCAGATGTATATATGCTCAGAATATAATCATGAAGATATGAGCATTTTTAAACATTGAAGTATTTTCAAACAAGTAAATTGAATGAATAGATAAGAATGCAAGAGACTTGTTTGAAAATCTGACATTGTACGAAAATGATCAGAAATGATATGATATAGCAATTAAAGCTTATGGTCAAGAATAAAGGATATTGTCTATATAAATCAAAATACAGACATTCTTGAAAGAACGTTTTGAAATGAATTATCGCTCAAAAATTATTTGAAGTACAAGAGGGGTGTCTTACCATCGAAAAATATGTTTCAAATTTGAGACATGGTAAGAACATTTTGAACAAGAATTCAAACCGGTGTGTGTTAATACTTGAAAGTATACAGAAAAGACAATATGCAAGTATTTATCTTTGGAAACACACGGTTTATAATCATGTAAGCACAAATAAATCTTGAAAACGTTTAAAATCACACTTCCAATTCATGAAATCTTTTTAAGAATCGGGAAGTGGTTTGAACATTTAAGAACATGTTTTCTATGATTGAAAGTTGTCCTTCTTTCAACCATATATGAGATTAAGATAAGAAATTAACCTTTTTCGCTTTGTCTTAAATCTCATGAAGTCAGCTGAAGTCATAAAGATATGATCTTGATAGCTTCTCTCATTCTGCACAAGTCTCAAAGTCATGTCAAAAACAAATTTATTCACAAGTTTATTCAAATGTAAAAGACATAAAGCAGTAAAACAAGTTAAAATACGAGTTCTGATCAGAAATAATCAGAAGTCATATCCTTACTCTTTTTGTTATACGCATAAACTCCCCCTAAATTCATGCATCACAAAATTTAGCAATTAAATTCCATAAACTCCCCCTCAGAATAATATTGATCATCTTATAAGCTTGTCTCACTCCCCCTGAGAACATGAACAACACGTTAAAGTGCAGATATCCTTTCAGAAATAATGATAAAGAAATGAAGAAAAATGACAATAAAAGAAACTTTAATAGGTAATTACTGATTAGACCTTAAGATTTAGCATACCAAGTTTAGATACAAGAAAATTAAATCTCTTTTCATCTAAAGCTTTGGTAAACAAATCTGCAAGTTGATAATCAGTTTTTACAAAGTAAAGTTCTATTATACCTTTTTCTACATTATCTTTTATGAAATGATACCTTACATCAGTGTGCTTTGTTTTAGTGTGCTGTACAGGATTAGCTGATATGACGATAGCACTCTTCGAGTCACAATAGATCGGTATTTTATCAAACTTGAATCCATAGTCTCAAAGTTGTGTGCACATCCACAAGACTTGAGAGCAGCAACTGGCAGCAGCTACATACTCTGCTTCAGCAATTGATGTGGAAACACATAATTGTTTCTTTGACGCCCAACTAACGAGCTTGTCTCCAAGAAATTGAATGTGACCTGAAGTGCTCTTCCTGTCCAACATGCACCCAGCATGATCTGCATCTGAATAAGCAGTCAGTTGAAATCCTGTATCTTTAGGATACCACAGACCAAGATCTGCAATCCCCTTCAGATATCTAAAGATCCGTTTGACAGCAGCCAAATGGGATTCTTTAGGATCAGCCTGATATCGTGCACAGAAGCATGTTGAAAACATTATATCTGGTCTACTTGAAGTAAGATACATTAAAGACCCTATCATACCTCTATAAGTCCTAACATCAACACTTTTTCCTGAAGGATCAGTATTAATCTTAGTACCTGGTGCCATTAGGGTTCCAATAGTTTTGCAATTTTCCATTTTGAATTTCCGAAGAATATCAAAAATGTACTTAGATTTATTAATGAAAATCCCCGTTGAAAATTGTTTTACTTGTAATCCGAGAAAGAAATTCATCTCTCCCATCATACTCATTTGAAAATGTGACACCATAAGGTTTGAAAAGTTCTTACAGTAGTTAGGATTTGTTATGACAATACCATCTTCATCCTTTTTATTTTTGAATACCCATTTAGTTCCTATCACGGTCTTTCCTTCTGGTTTTGGAACTACTCTCCAGACCTTCAGGGCTGTAAACTGATTTAACTCGTCTTACATAGCAGACACCCAATCCGAATCAGCAAGAGCTTTTGATACTCGAGTAGGCTCTATTTTGCTGAGGAATGAGTCATGCAAACACTTATTTAAAGTTGTTGACCTAGTTTGCACTGCTTTGTTGAGATCTCCAATTACTTGGTGTAAAGGGTGCTCTTTGGTCCAGCGATGCTCATGACGGAGTGGAGTAGATGAAGATTGATCATGGTCATCATCTAAAAATCCACTATCAACTTCTTCAGTTTGTACAGTAGGAGGGAGTTGTTCATTTGAAGGAAGTGGTGCAGAAGTTTCAGTAGGAACAGCTTGTTCAGTCTGTTGATCTGTCCTTATCATACACCCTACTGATGCAGTAACTTCTAGTTCTTTATTAATAGATTCAGCTTCAACTGAAGGAGTATGTGTTTGAACTTGAGCTTCTATCTGAACCGGGGGTAAAAGTTCAGTTGAAACATTTGAAGCAGTTGGAGAATTTGTCATTGAATCATCAGACCTGTCAACCACAACAGAATTAGGAAATTTAGATCCTAGAAACTCATCATAAAAAAATTCAAACAACAAATCTAAATCAGATAAATGACTAGTAGACGAAGAAGTGCCATCTGATTTGTTCTGTTCAGGTACAGGTTCTGGACTAATTGACCCAGAAGCTAGAACTCCAGTTATCACGGGTTCTGAACTGAGTTATTCAGAAGCCATATCTTCATCAAATGTAACGTTGACGCTCTCGACTACTGTCTTTGACTTCTTCAGATAGACTCAATATGAAGCAGATGTAGAAGAATAACCAATGAATATGCCCTCATCCGCCTTAGCATTGAACTTATTCAGACTCTCTCTGTCGTTAAGCACAAAACACTTACAACCAAAAACATGAAAATATTTAATGGTTGGTGTTCGGTTATTGATCAAAGCATACGGAGTCTTTTGAAATATGCGGTGTATCATGGAACGGTTCTGAGTGTAGCACGCATTCGAAATAGCTTCTGCCCATAGAAATAGAGGTAAGTCAGACTGGCTGAGCAAAGTACGAGCGGCCTCGACTAGCGTTCGATTTCGTCTTTCGACTACTCCATTCTATTCGGGTGTACGAGCAGTAGAGTATTGATGTGATATCCTGACCGATTCAAGATATTCTTCAACAATCTTGTTTTTGAACTCTGTGCCGTTGTCGGTTCTAAGAAGCTTGACTGGTTTCTGCAAATTCACCTGGGTCGTCTTCAGAAAAGTAATGAGAACTTCGGGTGTCTCATCTTTTGATCGGATAAATTTGACACACGTGTATCGCGAATAGTCGTCCACGATAACCAACACGTATTTCTTTCCGCCTAAGCTTTATGTTCGCATCGTACCACAGAGATCCATTTGCAACAACTCTAGTGGAGAACTGGTACTAGGTCCAGGCTTCGGTTTATGTGGAGCTCTCTTCATCTTCCCTTTTTCACATGCTGCACACAAGTGTTCTTTCTCGTATCTCAGTTCAGGAAGTCCATTTACTAACTTTCCACTAACCAGCTTGTTGATATAACGAAAATTCAGGTGTGAAAACCGTCGATGCCAAAGCCAACTTTGCTGTATTGAGGCTTTCGTCAGTAAGCAAACCTGATTGTCATTCTGAATCTTTGAAAGATTGATGGTGTAGAGATTTGTCTTTCGATGTCCAACTAAGAGTTATGTGTCGTCTTCAGTACGAACCGAACATCTCTTAGCTTTGAAGTTGACCTCTAACCCTTTATCACAGAACTGACCAATAGTAAACAAGTTGTGCCCTAAGCCTTCGACATAGCTCACCTTCCTAATTGTTATGTTGTCTTGAATGATGTCACCATATCCTAAGATCGGTGAAACCTGGTCGTTTCCAAATCGTACATTTCCGCTGAATTTCTCTGTATAATTAGACAATAAAGCTTTCTGCCCGGTCATATGCTTGGAACAGACGCTATCCAAGTACCATATATACCGGGTCTGCAAGAGAAATCAGGAAACAACAATTTTAGGTACCCATTTAAAAACGGGTCCTAACAGATTAGTACAAGATTTTGGCATCCATTTGAATATGGGTCCTCTTTTCTTTTGAAAACTTTTAAAAACTTTTGATTTAGAAGAATAAACATGATAATATCCAAACCAATCATTAGAATTATGATGATAAGCAAAATCATTCCACTGATAAGTATAAGATTTAGTAGTAGGACGAGATAATTGGAACAATTGCTTTATTGAATATCGCTTGTAAGGAATTACAAGGTTTTGTTTATTAGAAGCAATTTTACCAACTACATCATTAACACTACTAGCAGATGTATCAATAACTACATCAGGGATTGATTCCGCCTTCTCATCACTCTTCCTTTTAGGTTGCCATTCAGATCTTTCTTCTGACCTTTTCTTTCTTATATCTGAAACAAAAGATTTAGATTTATTAGGAAAGTCAGATTTCTGAAATTTATTTTTCTTGTGTTTACTAGTGTTATTATGTTTCTGTAATCGCTGTTTCTTATGTTTCTTACCCTGAGCATAGTAATCAGCAGTTACAGAAACTGATTCACCAACCTTAGTTGATGATTCGCCTTTTTCATGAACACTAGGTAAAGCTTGTCCATTTATCACAAAATTAGAATGATTTGGAAGTGGAGCATTAAAGTCAAACATATCAATTTCTTCTATACACCCTTCATCAGAATTGAGAAAATCATTTGCAGACTCGAATAAATTATCAAAAACAGTCTCAGAAGTTTGAAGTACTTTAGAAGATGAAGAACACACATTAGATTTAAGATGAAAATCTATGTTCTTTAACACTGTAGAAAATACATCTTGTGTTATATCATTCAAAATTCTTTCATCAGATAAAATATTTTCTAACTCAATTATTTTGCTTTCTAAGATGAGTGGAGGTACATAAATTTTGGCTTGAACAGGTTTTGCCTCCATCTCAGTAGAAAAATAACTAGCAAAATAATCAGTTGAAAGAAATTTTGGTGTTTTAGAAAGATAACTATCATTCAGTCTTTCATAACAGAATGGTAGTTGCATTTTCTTCAAATTCATTCTTTTCTCATCTTCTTTTTCCTCAACTTCTTTTGATGCTTTGGTGATAAATTTGGGTTTCAAATGAGGATATTCATCAGCCATATACATATAATTTGCATTATATAGACCTGGTTGTTTTCTGATAGCTTTTTCTAAGTAATCAGGATTATCAAACCCTAATCCCCATTTACCTTTTTTTCTAAAGTCTTGTTTTCAACTTGCAATTTAAAAGCTTTTAGTACACCATCTTGTTTTTCAGAATCAGACTTAGATAATTGTTTTTCAATATCAGAAATCTTATTTTCAAAGCAAATCTTTTCATTTTGAAAAACATAAGCAGATTTGCATAGAGAATCAATTAAATCTTTGTTCCCAATAACTGATTCATTAAGTTCAAAGATTTGTTGATTTCTCTTAGCAACTCTGTCTTTTTCCTTCTTCAGTTTTAATTGAAGATCTTGAAGTTCGACCATCATGGCTTCCATTTTGGTCATGAAATCTTTTTCAGTTAAATTCATTACCTCATCAGCAGTCTCATCATCATAATCATCATCTTTCTCTTCTTTTCCCATCAATCATAAATGAGCAGTCTCTTCTTGTTCTTTTTCCTCATCAGAATGATCCAACCAGTATTCATCTTCAGCCATTAATGCCCTGCCAGCTTCTTGTTGCTTGGCCAAGAGCAATTTGTTCTGATAATACTCTGAGTTGCGAACCTTTGGCTTCCGACATTCTTTTGCGTAATGTCCGAACTTACCACAGTTGTAGCATTTGATCAGATCATTAACTGGCTTGTCAGTACTGGTGTAATCATTCACAAACTTTCTCTTTTCTTCTGGCTTCCTTTCAACAAATTTATTTCCTTCCACTCTTGCTCTATGCTCATGGTTCTTTGAGCTTGATGAAGAGTATCTTTGAGAATTAGAACCCGGTTTCTTGTATAACTTTTTCTGGAACGCTCGGGTCAGTAACAACATTGCCTGTTTAAGATTCTCTCCATCATCTCCATCAGATTCAGACTCTGATTCAGAACTGGAAATCACTATCTTCTTCTTCTTCTTTTCTTTATTTTCTTTCTCTTTTTCTCCGGCCACAAGTGCAATAGGATCAACAGCTTTCTCAACTTTCTTTTTCTCAGCTCTTTTCTCTTCTACCTCTTCTTCATTCTGTCGCAGAGTCTCGTAGACTTCATGTAGAGGTATTTCGCTCAAATCCTTCATTTGTTTCATCCTTCACATGTGCTCTTTCCATTCAGGTTGCAATATGCAGAGAAACTTCACATTGTTCTCAATCTGTTGCCTGTTGACCTTGTTCTTGGAAAGCTCATTCAGAAGCAGCACAAACCTCTCATAGGTCTCCTCCAAACTTTCATTTTCTTTTGCTTTAAATTCTTCGTAGTTGTTTATGCCGTTAGCTACCTACATTTGGTTTCCAACTCTAGAACCCAACATCATTTTTCTTAACTGATCCCACATTGATTTGGCAGTTTCATTGTAGCTATCCATTTTCACATATATCTCATTAGTCATGCTTTGTAAAAGCAAATATCTGGCTTGTTTATCAGCATCAAACCGTTTCTTCTGTTCATCAGAGAAATTTGCATACTTTTTATCAACTCTTCTTGTTCTTGGAGCTGTATTTGAATCATTACCACCAGCAGGAATCTCCTCAGTAGGTTTCTTCATTGGGCCTTCTGTGATATATGTCCTAATGTTCTCTCCATTTGATTTTCTATCAACAAAGTCCAAAAATTTATCTCTCCATTGTTCATAGTCTCCTTTGAACAGCACCGGAGGCTTGACATCAGTTCCAATTGAGAGAGCGTCTCTGGAAGTCATTCTGTTTGAAAAATATATGCAATAAGAAACTTGAAATTGACCGTTAGTCCAATTATGAAATCACAAGAATATAGAAATGATACTGAAAAAATAAAATTTTGAAAAATTTGACTAAGTCCTGAAACTCGCAGATCACTATTCCCAAAACTCGCAAAGCACTATTCTCAGAGAAACTAGCAGATGCCTATTCGCGCAAAACACTATTCACGAAGAAACTCGCTAATAGAGACGTGCGCGTTTGTAGAACTCGCATAAGCTTATTTGCGCGAAGTAGGAACTCGCTTGATTAGGCTTGCGCGAACTCAGAACTCGCTAACCACTGATCGTGCAAAGGTAGAAACTCGCTAAACGAAGATCGCGCAAAGCTTAGAAACTCCCTAAACTTTGTTCGCGCAAAGTTACAAAACGCGCTAAACGTTGATAGCGCAAAGTATGAAACACGCTAGACGTTGGTTGCGCGAAACAAGAACTCGCAGGACGAAGATAGCGCGAAGTATAAAACTCACAAGGGTTTGCACGTTCCAACACTTAGACAAAATTTCGAGGATTTCAAACTCGCAGAACCTCAAACTCGCAGTCTTAGACTTACGCGTTTCTAGTTCACGCAAAACACGATTGGCGCGTTTGCCTGTTCACGCACAACACAGTTTGCGCGTTTGCCTGTTCGCGCACAACACAGTTTGCACGTTTTCCTGTTCGCGCAAAACACTACTTGCGCATTTTGGCCCAAACTCAGAACTCTTCAGTCTTGCGCGTTCTTCAGATGAACTAGCGCGAAACTTGGATCTTGCGCGTTCTTGGTCTTTCCTTGCATGTTCTTGATATGATCGATCAAAAAATCAAGTAAACTTGATTTATGATTCTAAAATTTGTACAATTTCATCCTCACACTATACGAAATACATTTACAATACTGAAATTTCAAATTCAAGTGAAAATTACAATGATTAATTGAAATTACAGTGTTCGACTCGTGAAACTCAAAATTAACGATCGATTACAGTGCAATAGACAAAACAAACTATACGAACTCGATCGATAACACTATACAATCATAACCTGATCAAATACAACTTGAAATTCGCACTAAAACTCAAAATATGATCTGGACTCAAATGTAATAGTGTCGAACATTTTTCTTCATTTGATTTCAGATTGGATCTGCTCTGATACCAATTGAGTGTCCCTGAAATCAAGATTCTAATTGCAATTCAACAAACACAAACAAGATGATCTCAATTTACCTGTTTGATTCAATTCAATTCAACGTTTACAACTTTCTCTCTCTAGAACTCCTCTTTCTCTCACTACAAATTCTCTCTGAAAAATGTAAACTCTATTCCTAACTCATCTATCTATTAAACAGCCAAAACAAAGTATTTATACCTACAACTAAACAACAAGGAAATAAAACAAAATACAACACATTGACTTTGACATTTTATTACAAAGACTTTGACTTTTTAATGAGAGTTGACTTTCTCAGCTTTGACTTCTTGTACTTTGACCTTCAGTCTTCATGATCTTGTATCCAATAGATTTATGCTCTAACAAATCTGTTTTTCACTTTCTCTCTCTAGAACTTTCTCTCTCTGCGTACAATTCTTTTTCTCAACTTGTTACTTCCTTACAACACAAAACTAACAAGACATATATCTAACAAAACTAAAACTACACGCTTAAAACAAAACAATACACTAAGACTTTGACTTTGACTTTACATGAGAGTTGACATTCAGCTTTGACTTGTTTGACTTTCACCTTCTGTCTTCTATGATCTTGTATCCAACATATTTATGATCTAACAAAACTGTCTTCAAGAAATGTATTCATCTGACCACCAATCTTTCTAAATGATCATCTGAATCATCCGTCAATTCATAATGTATTCATCTGAATCTTTTCAAATTCAGACAAATAAGAGTGTAACCCTGAATCAACAAATGAATCGGTTAATATGCCTGTAAGTAGCACGGAGCCACTTTGTACAACTAATGTACGTTGGAAATGATATTTTTGATGTTCACTCCTCCAGGGCTTCCATTCAATCATCGAAAAATCACAAAGAAATTTTCTATGAATGTTAAGACAAGAAAACATATTCCTTGTGTGTTCGTGCATAGTCTAGAATGAATGAAGCTACTTAGATTTTCAAATTGGCTCAAAATGTGTAAACCATTAAGACAACAATAGTAATAGACAGACTCAATTGTGCACGATCGAAGGTCGAAGGTGGGGAAACTTTCCTTCTGTTTCCATATCCACATCTTCCAAATGAAGACGAGATAGATTATGTGTTGCGTCCCCAAGAAAATTTGAAACATCTTTTTGTTGAGAAAGAAATGATAAGTTGGTGGGGTTTAAGCAAGAGTTTGCATGGGCTAGTGCCTGTTTCAATGAAGTTCACGAAAAAATTGTGAAATAACAGTAATGTGGCTGCCTAGCTTAGAAAAAGTTGGTACAGAGTTTGATATTCGTTTACTCTGATCTCACACCCTCTTTCTTTTTAACATTGGGATCACTTCTAACCAATCTCTCTTTTCATTTTACCTCATCACACACCCACACTCAGATATTGACCCCTCGCCACTCGATCACTTAGGATAATTTCTTGGGTAGGAAACACTGCTTATCGTGAATTCATAAAAGTTCATTTAAAATCTCGCACAATTCCCATGTATTTGTCCTAAAATCAAATGTTGCTCAATAGTTTAACTTTAACAGTTAAAGCACAAAATATATGTTAGATGTATGTATGCTCAAGAAGATAATCATGAAGAGTTGAGCATTTTAAAAACATGGAAGAATTTCTCAAAAACAAGTATATTGAAAGAATGAAATGAATACAAAAGACTAATTTGAGAATCTGACATTGTATTGAAAAGATCAAATATGAACTATATAACAATAAAAGCTTAGGTCATGAAAAATAGGATGTTGCCTATACGAATCAAATATAAACATTCTTGAAAGAAACGCTTTGGATGATATCACACTCAAATATCAATGAAGTTCAAACGGGGTGTCTTACCATCGAAAATTAGTTTCAATTTGAGACATGGTAAGAACATAGTCAATAAACTACTAAACTGGTGTGTGTGAATACTTGACAATATATGGAAAAGATAATAAACAAGTATTTATCTTTGGAATCACACGGTTAGTTTAACACTGAAAACTCATAACAATAAAAACATTTAAAATCACACTTATGAATTCATGAAATCTGTTTAAGAATCGAGAAGTGGTTTGAACATTTAGAAAGATGTTTTCATGTTTGAAAGTTGTCCTTCTTTCAAACACATTGAGATTAAGAGTCGAATAATCCTTTTGCTCAACTTTAATCTCATAAAGTCAGCTCCAACATCATGAATGATATGATCATGTAAGCTCCCCCTCAAAGTTTGCAAATAGTCAAAAAATCGTCAAAGCAACAAAGTCTTATTGAAAACAAAAACATTTATTTGAAAATTAAAAAAAATGAAAGCAATAAATTTGTTAAGAACGAGTTGTGATCTGAAATAATCAGAAATCAAAGTCCTTACTCCCCCTAAAAACATGCATAATGAAAAAAAAATTGTCAGTATAAAACATATACAAATTCTCATACTCCCGTTAGAATGTAGACCATCTAAACTTTGTCTCACTCCCCCTGTAAACATGAACATAACCTTTCAATGCAAATAGCGTTCAGATTAAAAAATAAAGAAATGAAGAAAAATAACAAAGAGAAACTCTACTAGGTAACTACAGACTATGTCTTGAGGTTTAACATGCCAAGTTTTGAAATGAAAAAATTAAATCTCTTTTCGTCAAATGGCTTGGTAAACAAATCAGCAAGTTGATAATATGTGTTTACAGTAAAGTTCAATTGTACCTTTTCCAACATTATCTTTGATAAAATGATATCACACGTCATTGTGCTTGGTTTTTGTATGTTGAATAGGATTCGAAGATATAGTAATAGCGCTCATGGAATCATAGTAAATCGGGATTTTGTTGTATTAGAACCCATAATCTCGAAATTGTGTTCGCATCCACAGCACCAGAGAACAGCAGCTAGTCGCAGCTACATACTCTGCCTCGGTTGTTGAAGTAGATACATATAGTTGTTTCTTCGAAGTCCAACTCACGAGCTTATCTCCCAAAAATTGTATATGTCCCGAAGTACACTTCCTGTCTAACATGCAACCTGCATGACCTGCGTCTGAATACGATGTTAGCTCAAAACCTGTATCTTTAGGATACCACAAATCAAGATCTGCAGTCCCCTTCGGATATCTAAATATTCACTTTACAGATGGAAGATGGGATTCTTTAGGCGAAGCTTGATATCTAGTGCATAAGCATGTAGAAAACATAATATTCGGTCTACTTGCCGTTAAGTACATTAAATAACCAATCATTCCTTTATAGGTTATAAGATCAACAACTTTTCCAGAAAGATCAGCTCCAATCTTAGTTCCTGGTGCCATGGGGGTACCAATTGGAGTACAATTTTTCATTTTAAATTTTCTCAAAATATTATAAATGTACTTTGCTTGATTAATGAAAATCCCCGTTAAAAATTGCCTAATTGGTAATCCGAGAAAGAAATTCATCGTTCCCATCATACTCATTTGAAATCTGCACACCATTAGATTAGAAAAGTTCTTACAGTAATTAGGATTTGTTGAACCAAATATTATATCATCCACATATATTTAAATTAAAATGATATCAGCTTTTTCCTTTTTGATAAAGAGAGTAGTAACGATTTTACCTTTTGAGAAGCCAGACTTCACTAAAAACTTTGATAGAACATCGTACCAGGCTCGAGGAGCTTGCTTTAAACCGTAAAGAGCTTTTTCAAGAATATAAACATGATCCGGTTTTTCAGCATTGACAAACCATTCTGGTTGTGAGACGTATACCTCCTCTTTCAGTATGCCATTTAGAAAGGCAATCTTCACGTCTATTTGGTAAACAGTGAAGTTTTTGTATGTAGCGTAGGCTAAAAACATTCTGATAGCCTCTATAGGTGCAACTGGAGCGTATGTCTCATCATAATCTATTCCTTCCTCTTGTATATATCCTTTAGCAACAAGTCGAGCTTTATTTCTTACCACGATGCCATCCTCATCTTTCTTGTTCTTGAATACCCATTTTGTACCTATAATAGTTTTTCCTTCTGTTCGAGGTACGAGTCTCCAAACTTTAAGCGATTCAAATTGATTAAGCTCTTCTTGCATAGCTGATATCCAATCTGGATCTTTTAGAGCTTCGGATACTCGTATAGGCTGTATCTTGCTCAAAAAAGAATCAAACATGCACTAGTTTGCAGTCGTGGACCTAGTTTGCACCGGCTTTGACGGATCTCCAATAATTTGATGAACCGGGTGCTCTTTGGTCCACTTATGTACATGAGGGAGTGGTATAGATGTAGATTGATCATGTTGATCACGTAGATATCCAATATGTTTTTCTTGTAGGGATTCAGTTGAAGTAACTTGTGTAGAATTTTCAGTTGATTGGACATTTGATGTCTGTTGAGTAGGCATGACAGTACATCCAACTGAATGTGTCACTTTTAGCTCTGCAGTTTCATTGCAACTTTAACTGATTGAGTAGGTGTTTGAACTAGAGTTTCTTCTTGAATCGGGGAATTTGATTCAGTTGATTCATCTGATGTGATTGGATGATGATTACTTGAATCTTCAGATCTATCAATCACAAGAGGTTTAGTCACTTTTTACCCAAGAAACTCATCATAAAAATGTTCAAAAAATAAATCTAATTCTGTTAAATGAGACGTAGACGTTGACGCTTTATCAGAATTAGAAACATTAACCACAGGTTCTGGACTGATTTGTCTAAAAGCTAATACTTTTGTTATCACGGGTTCTGAACTGAGTTGCTCATAAGCCATCTCTTCATCAAATGAAACATTTACACTCTCAACAACTGTCTTAGATTTCTTCATGTAAACTATGTATGCAACAGAGGTTTGAGAATATCCAATGAAGGCATCAGCCTTGGGACTGAACTTGTTCAAGTTCTCTTTACCATTCAGCACAAAACACCTGCATCCAAAGATGTGAAAATGTTTAATGCTAGGTATTCTATTATTTATCAATGCATATGGAGTTTTACCAAACCGGTGATGAATGATTGAACGATTTTGAGTATAACATGGAGTTGAGGCAGCTTCGGCCGACAAAAATAAAGGTAGATAGGATTGGCTCAACATTGATCGTGCAGCCTCAACAAGAGTCCGCTTTCGTCGTTCAACTACCCCATTTTGTTCTGGCGTTCTGGTAGCAGAAAATTGATGAGTTATCCCGACCAATTCGAGATAATCGTCAACTGTTTTGTTCTTGAATTTTGTGCCATTATCAGTTCTAAGTAGCTTAACTGTCTTCTACAAGTTCACTTGAACGGTCTTTAAGAATGAGATCATGACATCGGGCGTCTCATCTTTTGATCTTAGAAATTTGACCCAAGTGTATCTTGAAAAATCATCCACAATCACAATAACATATTTCTTGCCGTGTATACTTTGCGTTCTCATTAGACCACAGAGATCCATATGCAACAGTTCTAAAGGAGTACTTGGTCTCGGTTCAGGCTTAGGCTTGTGTGAGGCTCTTTTCATCTTGTCTTTCTCACATGCGTCACACATATGTTCTTTATCATATTTCATTTCTGGAAGTCCTCTAACCAAATTTCCTGTCACCAAAGTGTTAATGTACCTGAAGTTGAGATGAGATAGCCTTCTATGCCATAACCAGCTTTATTACATAGAGTCTTTTGAATGTAGACACACAACATTATCAGCCTTGACATTTGACAGATTTGTCGTGTAGAGGATTGAATTTCGAGTCCCAACCAAGAGTTCTTTGCTATCTTCAGTTCTAACACAACATCTCTTGGCCTTGAAATTTACCTCTAAATCTTTGTCACAGAACTGAACAATGCTGAACAGATTGTGTCCTAATCCTTCAACATAACTCACTGTGATCCCAGGTTTCAAGAAATCATACCAAAACAATTAACAATCAAAGATTAATATGAGAGAGAATTTGAGTCACAAGTCTAAGTTGTCATATATCTCACAGTTGCAATTACATGAATGACTCAGAGAATGAATGCGTACCAAAAGCTTCTTACAAAACAAGACTAAACAAGCTATATATAGGGTCAAACAAGCCTTGACCTCGATACAAGCATACAAGGTAAAAGTCAACATACTAAAGGTAAACACACTTACAAATTGACTCAAAACTATGATATAACAATCTCCCCCTTTTTGAGCAATTTGAAAGTCTTCAACTTGTCCATTTCCTCATGCAAGTTCTCCTTATTCCCATATATCCTTCAAACATTCTGATGGATTGTCTGAATCTGATCCTGTCCTTGATGGCATCAATAACATGTTCTGTCCAAATTCTATCCAACCTTGGCATATGATCATTCTCAGCTAATCTCTGTTTTTCACTCTCCTCATGCTTGGCTTGCAGCTTTTTAAGAACATCTTCTAAAGTACAATCAGAATACTTTGGAATTTCTGCAACTTTCATAAATCTTTTCTCCTTCTTATCTGTGACCCAAGAATTACTAGCATAAACACATATAGATTTACACAAAACACTTTTGTTTATTTAATCACACAGGTTACATCATGTCATATACCTATTTATGATAAACCTTTCAATACAGAGTGTTTGTGTGTGTTCTCACGGTGTAGAACTATGTGTTCTATCTCTCTCTCAGTCACTACCACAACTACTACAATGACTTCAAACTATTACTCTTACTTACTACTAACACAAAGACTTGCTTATATATAGGTCAACATGACCAAGCAAGGTCAAACAATCATTTAATCTTGAATACAATTTCAGTCTAACAATCTCCCCCTTTGGATTCAAGATTAAAAAAAAATTGGCAATAATCTTCAGGTCTTCTTATCTTTAGAATTGTCTTCAGCTTTCAGCTTTTTCTCTTCCATAACTTTGATATCTTTAAGTCTTTTTACACTTTGTATGATCTTTGAAAATTCTTCAAACTTGTCTCTTCCTTTTGAATACTCTGAATAGTCATCTTTACTTTCAAACTCTGACTTTCTTTCACTTTCACTTTGACAAGCTTTCTTTAACCTTTGACTTTGATCATCTGAAAAATATTTATCTCCCCTGAAATCTTTAAAACTTCAATCTGATCTTGAACGTTGATTATTCTCCCCCTTTTTAATGATTTGTAAGAATCAAAATCATTAAAACACTTCAAAGTCAGATCTGTCATTGAATGAGTACAGTCTTCATGAGCTTTCATCTCCCCCTTATGATAATATGAGAACAAACTCCCCCTTTGTAAAGAAATAGACAAACTGACATCTGATCTGTATTGGCCTTTGATTCACAAATGTATTCATCTGAATCTTTTCAAATTCAAACAAATATGAGTTGTAACCCTGAATCAACAAATGAAACAGTTAGAAATTCCTGTCAGTAACACGAAGTTATTGTGTACAACGAATGTACAATTTAAGGAGCTGGTTTGATGTTGACTCCCCAGGACTTACATTCAATCATTGAAAAACACAAGGTAATTCTATGAATGTTCTTACAGAAGAACAAATTCTCTGTGTACTCATGCTTGTGTTTGAAAGAATTAGCACAATGATTGTGTTTCATAAGGCTCAAAATATGTAAATCACTGAGACAGCAATGATTGTACATGGACTCAATGTGCATGAGAATGGGTCGAAGGTGGGGCAACTTTCCTTCTTTTTCAATATCAGTATCTTCCAAGAGAAGATCCGATAGATTATATGTTGCTTCCCCAGAAAATGTGAAACATTCCCTTTTTAAGAAAAGAATGAGTAGCTAGTGGGGTTGTATGCAAGAGATGGCATGGGCTATTTGCCTATTTCAATGATGGTCACCAAAGAAATGTGAACCAATCAGTAATGTGGCTGTCCGGCTTAGAAAGATGTTTGGTGCAGAGTTTTGATATTCTTTTAACTCTGTTCTCACACCCTCTTTCTTTTAAACATATAAGCTCACATCTAACCAATCTCTCATTTCCATTTTACCTCAGCTCACTCCCACACTCAATTCTTTTAGACCCCTCTCCCCTCAATCACTCAAAGGATTTCTTCCAGGGTAGGAAACACCGGTTATCGTGAATCCATGGAAGATCTATTAAGCACTCACACTGAATCCCATGTTCTTAAAAGTACATGATGGTCAATGATTTTCTTGATATGTAAAGCACAAGAAATCATATGTCAGTGTATGTATGCTCATCAAAAATCAAAAATGAAATTTGAGCATTTTTAAACAATTAAGATTTCTCAAAACTTTATATGAATGAATAATCAAGAAAGAATAGAAATGTTTTGAGAATCTGACAATGATTAAGATCATATCAAATTATCATGAAGAAAAAAAATATGAGAATTCAAAGACGTATGTTGTTTATATGAACAATATATAAACATATTATCAATGAAAGCACATTAAAAATGAAATGACGTTTGATTCAAACAACAGTGAATAACAAACAACGGGAGTATTACCATAGAAAGATATAACTTTTGATACATGGTAGTAACAAAGTCAAAAGAATGTACTGAACCAGTGTGTATATGAATACTTTGACAAAGTATATAGAAAAGAAAATACACAAGTATTATTCTTTAAAGAACACATGGTCATATAGTCATTTACGTATCAAAAAAAAAATTAAAATTCGCACTTCGCAAATCATAAAAAACAATTTAAGAATGTGAAGTGGTTTGAACATTTTAAAAAACATTTTTCACAAGTAAAAGTTGTTCTTCTTTCACAAGTGTTAGAGTATAAGGATTAGAAATTTATACTTGTACGGCATAATCCATAACACCCCCTCGAATGAATATAGCAGTTAAAGTATCCTTGACAAACAATAGATATCCTCCCCCTTGATATCTGAAACAGTCAACTTATCAGAAAAAAAATATAACAATATAATTTCTAAACACTCTTTCAAACGAAAAACTTCCTGAAAAGATATAATCATGAAAGCATCCTTCAGAAGAAAACATTTGAATACGGGTTTTGAACTGAATTGTCCAAAAGCCATTGTCACATAAAATATCCTGCAAGAAAAATATTTTGGTAATCATTATAAAAATGATTCCACTTTAATCAGTCAGCATTTGATGAAATATCCAAGATATATTCAAATAAAGCATAAGACTAGAAAAACTCCCCCTAGAATCATGAAGTGGCGTTTAACATACCAAGTTTGCTAACTAAAAAGTTAAACCTCTTCTCATCCAACGGCTTGGTGAAAAGGTCAGCCAACTGGTAGTCTGTAGTCACGAAGTGCATCTCAATATCGCCCTTCTCGACATGATCCTTTATAAAATGATAACGCACGTCGATGTGTTTCGTCTTGGAATGTTGCACTGGATTAGCTGTTATCGCAATAGCACTCTTGGAGTCGCAATAGATAGGGACTCGTTGGTAAGTATATCCGAAATCTTTTAACTGTGTTCTCATCCAGAGGACTTGTGAACAGCAACTTGTGGCAGCTACATATTCAGCCTCAGCAGTGGATGTAGAAACACAATTTTGTTTCTTAGACGTCCAGCTAACCAACTTATCGCCTAAAAACTGACATGAACTAGAGGTGCTCTTTCTATCCAGCTTACATCCTGCGTGATCAACATCTGTATAGGCGGTTAGATCAAAAGACGAACCCTTAGGATACCAAAGGCCTAACTCGGTAGTACTTTTAAGATACCTAAGAATCTGTTTAACAGCGACGAGGTGTGATTCCTTCGGGTTGGCCTGATATCTAGCACAGAAACATGTAGCAAACACAATATCCGGTCTACTCGCAGTTAAGTACAACAGTGAACCAATCATGCTACGGTATACTTTTTGATCTACTGATTTGCCAGAAAGATCTGCATCCAAAAGTATGCCCGTTGCCATCAGTGTTTTCATCACTGAACAGTCAGTCATGTTAAATTTCTTTAAAATATCTCGAATATATTTTGATTGATTAATGAAAATGCCTTCAGGTAACTGTTTCACTTGAAGACCAAGGAAAAAACTCAGTTCGCCCATCATTGACATTTCAAAGCGAGATACCATTATTCTTGAAAAGTTTTTACAAAACTTTGGATTTGTAGAACCAAAAATTATGTCATCTACATAAATCTGTATTAGAATCATATCATCACCTTGCTTTTTCAGAAAGAGAGTAGTATCAATTGTACCTTTCTTGAATCCTGAAGCGAGTAAGAATTGTGTTAAAGTATCATACCAAGCTCTTGGTGCCTGTTTGAGTCCATATAAGGCTTTGTCTAAGACATAGACATGATCAGGGTTCTTTGTATCAACGAATCCTTCTGGTTGAGCAACGTATACTTCTTCATGCAATATCCCATTCAAAAATGCAGATTTTACGTCTATTTGAGAGACCGTAAAATTTTTGTGAGTTGCATAAGATAAGAAGATTCGTATAGCTTCCAGTCGTGCCACAGGAGCAAAAGTTTCTTCATAATCAATCCCCTCCTATTGACAATAACCCTTTGCAACAAGACGAGCTTTGTTTCGAACTACAACTCCAGATTCGTCTCTCTTATTTCTGAAAACCCACTTTGTTCCAATAACAGATTTTCCTTCTGGAAGTGGTATGAATCGCCAAACTTTGTTCCTCTCAAATTGCAGAAGTTCATCTTGCATCGCCAGTATCCAATCTGGATCACGCAAGGCTTCTGAAGCTTTCTTCGGCTCGAGGGAACTTAAAAATCTTGAATATAGACAAAAATTAGCAGATGATGCTCGCGTTTGTACACCAGACTGTGCATTACCAATAATATTATGAAGTGGGTGAGCTAGTGTCCATCTCATTGTACTTGGAAGTGGATGAACATCAGCTTGAGTATTATCTTCCTCATATTCATCATAGATTGCAGGTAAGTCTTGATCAACCCCAGATGTGCTCGGGACATCTTGTACAGCCTCTTCTAAAGTAAAAATTTCCGGAGCAATAGAAGAAGTGCTCGGGACTTCTGTTCCATAATTTGAATCTGCATGCACAGAATCAACATTAGTACCTTCAGAAGATATATGTGTAGATGTACCTGATGAGGTTGGTATTGTGACATTGTCTTCTATTATAACTGGAACCTCTGAAGTTGATGCGGATATGCTTGATTTTTCGAAATCTGCACAGATATCCATATGTAACTTTATTTGGATCAGAAGACTTAGTCTGTTTGATTTCGGGTTCTATTCCGTCTTGAATAGAAACCTTCTGCTTGAGCTTGAGTTCTGAACTGTTGTGTTCAGAAGTCAACTTTGATGATTCATCGAAAGACACATTAATGCTCTCCATGATCGTCTTGGTTCGTCTATTGTAGACCCGATAGGCTTTAGATAATAACGAATAACCAATGAAATATCCTTCGTCAGCCTTCTTGTCAAATTTTCCAAGATTGTCGCGATCATTGAGAATATAACACCTGCAACCAAAAGTACGAAAAAATTTAATATTCAGTTTTCGACGATTAATAAGTTCATACGCTGTCTTTTTATGTCTTTTGATGACAATCATGCGGTTTTGTGTGAAACACGCAGTGGCTACGGCTTCAGCCCACAGAAACATTGGCAACTCAGAATAGGCTAACATTGTCCTCGCAGCTTCCACCAGTGTTTGATTCTTCCTTTCAACTACGCTGTTTTGCTGAGGAGTGTAGGCAGCAGAAAAGTTGTGAGACATCCCAATAGATATGAGATAACTCTGAAGCTTTTCATTCTTAAATTTCGTGCCATTGTCACTTCTCAAAGATTTAACCGGCAATTGTAGTCGAACCTGGATTTTCTTTATGAACGCAATGATCAGCTTTGTTGCATCTGATTTGTTCCTTAGAAATTCCAGCCAAGTGTATCTGGAGTACTCATCTATCATGACCAAAATATATCTCTTATCGTTGATAGACTGAGTCCTCATCGGGCCGCAAAGATCCATATGTATTAATTCAAGAGGTGTTGAGGATGAGAATTTTGTCTTTGCTTTATGAGAGCTTCGCTTCATCTTTCCCATTTCACAAGCGGGACAAAAAGAATTCTTCTCAAACCTTAGTTCAGGTAGACCTTTGACAATACCTTGTCTCGCCAATTGATTCATCGCATCAAAGTTTTGATGAGACAAACGCCGATGCCATATCCAACTTTCAGCTCGATTGATGATTTTTGATGATTTATGAGAAAAGTTTTCATATCAAAGTTTTGATGATTTTTGATGAGAAAAATTACTTGATGATTCTCTCGATGATCTTGCGCAAACCGAGATGAACTTGCGCAAACCTTGACGAACGTGCGCAAAGTTTAGATCTCACGCAAACTTCCAGAACTCGTTCAAATTCACACCAAAAACCACTTTAGACCTCGAATATCGATCTGAAAACTTGACAATTTACTCACCTACACATCTAGAACTCAAATCTAACAATGAATTTCGATCAAAAACACAAAAATTGACAATTTGATTCAAGAACAGTACGATGAACTCGTGAACTCGAAAAACAACAAAACTTCAAAATCGATGATCAATTCAAATGCAATTCAAAAATTAAATGAAACAGACTCGATCGATTTCACTATATGATCATAACCTGATCAATTACAACTCAAAAATATCACTAAAATTCAAAAATGATTCTGACTTCGTGAACAGTGACGATGAACAGTGCCGACTCAAAATTTTCTTGATTTTAAAATGGATTTGGCTCTGATACCAATTGTGACCCAAGAATTACTAGCATAAACACATACAGATTTACACAAAACACTTTTGTTTATTTAATCACACAAATTACATCATGTCATATACCTATTTGTGATAAACCATTCAATACAGAGTGTTTGTGTGTGTTCTCACGGTGTACAACTATGTGTTCTATCTCTCTCTCAATCACTACCACAACTACTACAATGACTTCAAACTATTACTCTTACTTACTACTAACACAAAGACTTACTTATATATAGGTCAACATGACCAAGCAAGGTCAAACAATCATTTAATCTTGAATACAATTTCAGTCTAACATTACCTACATTCTCATACACAACTCCAAGTTCTGGTTCTTTTAGAACTGTATAGAGTGAAGTGTCTTCAAGCAGAGGATGAGTCATGTCAGGCTTAAGCAAGTTGATTCTCTTATGATTTGTCTCTATGCCCAACTAAAAGTCATAGAGATTTGTTGAGTAGATATGCCTTCTGATAAATCTCTTAATAGTATCTAGAGCAAATACTATCTTAGGATGCCTGATGGTTCTGTCTCTGAAATCATGGTACATGAATTCAATATCTCTGAAATGCACATTGACAAAATCAGCTTCATTGAAGGTATAAGTCTTCATATTCTTTCTTTGAACAATGAATTCAGGATACCAAATCTTCTTGTATTGCTTCATAGTCACCCTGACAACTTCCAGAATTTCAGACTTGCTTCTAACATCCTTGCATGTTCTCCCCATAATTTGCAGCATTCTGATATAATATTTCTGATACTCTGGAGACTTATCTTGAATCCCCAAGAGTTGAGCTTGATCAATCTGTCTAATATAGCTCACAAAAATATTAACTCCTTCCTCAAGATATGGAACACGTAAAGCTCATCTGATTCTTTTGATCTCTTCAATAGTACGACCAAACTCATCATAGCCAGTGAAAGGAGTAGAACCCACTACAGGAGTACCTGAAGGGCCTGCTTCAGCTTGTGGAAACTCTGGCACAAGTAGTGGTTCTCTGACAAACACCTTTTGATTTCCAGGACTTCCAGGCTTTCTCTGATATGGTAACTCTTCTTCAGCATAGACATCAGAATCAAGATTAACAGTTGCATCAGCATTCAGATTGACATTTTGATCAGCATCATCAGGTTGAACAACATTGGGATCAGGAAATTCAAACTCTTTGAAGGATGGAACAGTTGGAAAAACACTTGGTTCAAGCAATTGAACATGAACTGGACTTAGATGAAGTTCTTCAGGAGTGCTCTGAGAAAACATTGCATTTAAAGCATCCGTGTCTCTGTCCTGAAACAAGTCATCAATAACACTAGCCTCATGAACTGGTATCTCCTCAAATCTCTTTACAAATTCAGTTACCTCCACTACTTCATCATCAGAACTAATTTCAACAAAATCACTTTTCTGCCCTTCTTCCTTGATTTTCCAATACATCTCATACTTTGCATTAACTTCAACAAAAGTATCATCTTCAAGAGCAATGATATCAGGATTTGGCAAACCTGTTATCTCCAAAATCTCTTGTCTTGTTGCAATCTTAGGCTTTTCAACCCTTGATTCAACACTTTCTCTAGCATACAACACTAATTCCAACTGATCATTTTGCTCAATACCTTGATCAGCTCCCCTTTCCACACTTTCAACATTTTCAGCTCTTTGCTCCACCAACACTGTTTCACCAGAACCACCAGCAGCAGCTGTTTGTTTCTCACTTATCTCCCACTCATGATCATTATCTGGATCATGATTATGCTCTTTAGTAGAAACAACTGCTTGGGCTTTACATGAAGTTTGAACTACCTGTTTAAGATCAGATAGAGCAAACAAAATGTCAGATTTAAAAGAATTAAACTCTGAGGCACTAACCAAATCTGCTGGTTTCACAAAATATGACGGTTGACTATCAAGGTGGGTTTGAAGAGGGGTTAGAAGATCTACATCTTGCTGAGTATCCAGAGCATGGGATAAGAGTTTTTCAAGCAGCAAAGACTTAAGCTCATCAATGGATAGGTCAGCAGGTTAAGTGTTTAGAATTTGTTGGCTTTGATGGGTAGGTTCAGGTTCAGATGCCTTATCCTTTCCTTTTAACAACCTCTTAACTCCTCATATCTCCTCCTCAATCTTATCAAACATACGAGATTCAACAGCCTTTAAGGCGTCGTCGAAGAATTCCTTAGACACGAATTCTGGGTGAGTAACTCCGGTATCACTTAGATTAATCGTTTCCATGTCAGCTGTAGAAACAACTTCATGGCTTGTGTTCATTGTTGGCATAGACGTGGATATGACAGGACTTCCATCTGGTCCTCGTAGTCTGGATTATGGATCTACTTGGGATGTTCCGATCGGGTCAATAAGACTTCTGATGGTAGTCGATTCAACGAGTGTCCTAGAAACAACAATAGGTAATTCAAAGGGTACTAGACTCAATTGTGTAGGAAGTGAAGTCGAGAACTGGGGCTGCTTTTTTCTTGTTTCAATACCTTGACCCTCTGAATGAGAACCCGATAGATTTTATGCAATATCCCCGTGAGAAGTTGAAACTATTTCTTGTTAAGACGAAATAGAGTGGTTGGCTTCGTTGTGCGATTGCATAAGTGGGCTACTTATGTCTTCACTTGCACGCGACAAATGCGGTGAAGTGTTAGATGTGGTTGCCCTTTTGGATATGTAAGTTTGGGTAATCACATGCTCACCATGTTCTTTTTCCTTCAATCTCACTCATTCTCTCCAAGTTTTCAACTAATTCTCCCTCGTTCCTCCTTATCTCTCCTACAACTGTAGTAATAACAACATCAGCATGAGTTTGATCATCCACTTCCATGGCATCAGTACCAAAGAATGGTTCAAATAAATCAGCTTGATCAGCAGCTTGATCATCAGAATGAACATCAGCAGCTTGTTCATCAGATGGAACATTCACATGTGTTTCAGAATGAACTTGTACATCATCATCATCATCATCATTATCATCATCACCATCTGATCCACCATTGTCATCTGTCTCAGTATTTGTTTCCTCATCATCTTTAGAGCTTGATGCAGAAGGAACTTCACTTGTATCAGATTCATTGCCTGTCTGTTCTGCAAGATTCAGTTCATTGTCAGAATCATGACTTTCATCAGCAAGAGGTGTCACTGAACGTGGGGTAACAACCCGTGACCCTGATGCCTCTAGTCGTGGTCTCCGACCCCCTCCAAATCCACTCTCGGTGTTTTTCGTCTTCTCAACCTGTTTCTGTACCCCCGTGGTATTAGAAACCCTCACCCACTCCGCTCGCCTAGGGATTGAGCCTTGGGTAGGGATAATCGGTTCTGGTTGCCCCATAGAATCTATATAATCTACTACACTATCTCACTCTGGATATGCATAATCTAACAAGATCTCAGGCATAGGCATTGAGTATGAAAAAGTCCTTTTCTGCTTCATCAAGTATCTCATCTCACTGAATGGAGCATGAGGATGATTGCCCCTCTTTGGTATATGTACATTACTTCTCATCATACTTCTAACAATGAGAGCCATGAATCTCTAGTATGGTACATAGTTTGGTGCCTTTGAAGTCTTCTTTGAAACCACCTTTTCATATAGCTCGGTCCAGAAGATACTGGCATAGTCAATGTGCAAGTCATGAACAATGGAGTAAAAGAGCTTTAGTATATGAATGTTGACATTATCTGTTCCATAGATCTTTGCAATAAGACATCTGTTGATCACTGAGAATAGGGTATAATAGAATAATGGCAAATTATTCTTTTTGAAGTGACTAACTTGAGTCATCTGGCTAAGATACCCCATGTCTCTTATGCCCTTGAACACTTCAGCATCTGATGGTAGTTCATCATATGAAGTTCTCCCCTCTTTTGTTGTTTCAGAAGGAAGGATCAAGATGAATCTTAGTCTTTCTTGAGTCAGAATAGATGTAAAATGGTCTATCTCCAGCTTGAATACAGGTATTCTCACTCCTTTGTCCTTCACATGAGTAAACCTGATGGTCTTCCAGGCTTGTTGCACATATAGTTCTGGAACTACTGCCACTGCTGTTAAAGCATTTATGAGAGGATGGTTCCTCAGAATATCCAGTACGAGAGGATCAATCTTGATACTGAATTTGAGATGATGATTGTTAGGTTGCTGGGGTTTCATCTCAGCTGGTGATATCAGAAATAGATCTGGATTGGCATCTTGTGGCACTTGAAAATCAGATCTATATGATGGCATTGGGCATTGCTCAGAAGCTTCATGTGGTGAATTTTCACCAGTCTGAACATGTTGATCTACAGATGGTTCTGCCATTGGTACCTGAAAAGATAAGCAATGTTGGACAGGGTCCAAATGGGTTAGTGAAAAATAAGATTTGACACTTAAAAAAAATCAGTTTTGAAAAAGTACAAGTATAGAATTCGCATGACAGGGGTATGTGAATTATGTACTTAGAACATGAAAACAACCACAGAATTCGTTTAAAGAATTCGTATGACACACTTATATGAATTTCTTACTTGGAATTTAACAAAGACAAATCCAAGAATTCGTATGAAGGATATACGAATTGTACACTTCAAAAAATTTAACACTGGAGTACCAGAATTCGAATGAACCTCATAATCAAGATTTCGCATAAACTTTGATTTTCTTGAAAAATTTCTAAGTGTTCATGAACTTCAAGAACATTTTAAACACATCTTCAAATATTCAAACCAAACCCAGATTGTGAAATTTTTAATTTTAACTTTTAACCCAAGATTTATATTCTGTTAGGATCGATTTATAATTAAGAACCAATTTTATCCAAGAAATCTGAGATTAATCGACTAATTAACCTTTATTCTTGATTTTTCACCAAGAACATATGAAAAGTCGAAAAGTCAGATTCAAAGTTCAATCCCAACAAAAATCGATTTAGGTCAAAATTTTCAATTGATAGGGTTCGATTTGATTATGTTAACATCCTTTTGGGTTCAAATTAACATTCAGAAATTAATCAAGATCGGATATTGTTTAACATATTCAAAGTCTATACGAGTTCTGGGAAAATGAACAGTCCATCGATTCATAAACCTAAATCTAATCCAGATAAGGTAACCTGCAAAGAAATCAAACAACAAACAATACAAACAAAGTATAATCAAAAATACAAACAAAAAGAACAGATGAACACCTTTGAATCAAAGAAATCGAGAAGAAGATAAGATGAATCTGAGAAATCGCAGATTAAGGTTTTGTGCTCTGAAAAGGGTTCGTATGCTCAAGCATTCGGAAAAAGTGAGGGTTTCATATAGAAAACTCCTATTTATACTCAGGAGTGATTAAGACACGTGGCACGATTTAATTGGACCACTCACTTTTCGCAGATGACACGTATGTACGAATTGTCTACGAAAAATTAGACAATGTGTGTGAGAATTCGCACGATACAAGATGTGAATTCTGTGTGAAACATAAGAATTCGTATGACAGTGTTCTGTGAATTCTTCACTTCTCGCATAAATTCTTATGCGAAATGCTAGAATTCGTATGAGACACACATGCGAGTTCCAGGAATTCGTGTAACACACACATGCGAATTCTGATGATTTCGCATGATAGTGTTATGCGAATTCTGGACTTAGCAACATTCTCATCTTTTGAAAAACATTCTAAACTTGGAAATTTTCTATTTTTGGAAACTTTTTCAAAACTTGCCAAAAATAGAAACTTTCCATAAATGTAAATTTTCCAAAAAAGAGATTTTTCACTTAATTTTAAGTTTCAAAAGCATGTACACACACTTCACACTTACAACCATTTTTCAGATTTGTCTATTGAGCTCCCCTTGACTTAATGTTTGTTTCTTCTGATTCTTGAAATGACTTTGTTCTTTCTCGATGTATCTGTTTGTCTTTTCTTACTGGCTCCCCCTTGACATGTTGTGGGTCCTTTATCAATGTATGGATATGCTCCCCCTTCATATCTGCATACATGTAAAATGATATAGCAATGAATCTCTCTTTTCTAAACAATTTCCCTTTTTATAAGATAAAACAAAAACATTCTCCCTTTTTTCTAAAATAACAGTTGATGGTTAGAAAATTTCCTGTTTATGATTTGACATTCACATATCTTGTCAAAATCTTGACATTGAAGTCCGAGTCTTAGACTGATTTGTCTAGAAGTCATTGTCTTGAACATTGAAGATTGGGTCCTAAACTGTAGTGTTTAGAAGCCATAATCCTTCTCACTCCTTCTTGAGTTCAGGTTCCTGCATCACAGGTTTAACTAGTTTTGGTACCCAGATATATGTGGGTCCAGTCTGGTTAGTATGTGAAAACTTCTTTGAGCGGTTTCCACCTCTGTGATATGCAGTATCATTAAAGTTCTTATGAGAATAATACCTTTTATGGATATGTGCTTTGTGTACAAAATCATCATTGCAGCAATAAGAACAGCAAAGTTTGATTCTAGATAACCTGATCAGATGCTTGGTAGACTTGACAGCATCAAGTGTAAAAGCTTTACCTCTTTTAGCTCTGTTTTTCTTTCTCTGTTCAGCTTGTGCATATGATTTCTGGTATTTTACTGACTCAGGAGATCCTTTAACAACCCAAATCATCTTCTCTTTCTTAGAAGCTTTGAGTCCAGAATAAGCAGCATATCTATCAGTAGATTTAACATAAAATGAACTAGAAGATTTACTCTAATCTGTTTTCAAGATTTCAGGTCTAACAGTATTTTTTTGAAAACCATCTTTTGAAATAAGCTAGTTACTGATTGAAATGAGCAAACTGATTCACTTGCATCATCATCATAGGAAGATAATACAGGTGTTTCAGATGCTAATTTGTCAGATAGATCAGCATTAGCTTTCTCAAGTTGATTAATCTTGTCATTCAACTTGGATTTCTCATTACAAAGTTTGTCAATTTTACTTTGTAGATCAGATTTACTCTTCTGACCCTTCTATATATTTGTAGATAAAACAACCAACTTGTCAGTGAGTTTAGAAATTTCATATTCAAAATGTTTTCTTTCAGTTTCAAACTCTTTTTCCAAGTTCTGATTTTTCTCAAAAGTCTCTTTGAACAATAAAGTATTTTTCCTTTTAGTACTTTTCTTTTCTTTATCAAAGACATCTCTTTCAGTAATAACAATTTTTTCAAAGTCAGAAACTAGTTTAAAAAGTTTGGCACATTTGATTTCTAACTCTTTCATCTCAGACTCAGCTTTCTTAGAAAGTTCAGATAACTTCCGGTTGAAAGATTTCTCTGTTATTCCCAGATAACAATGCGATCACAAGATGACAATTAAATCCATCATTCTCACTTTTTTTTCAATCACAAATCTTGATATTACAGAAACTCACACAACACACTTTCTCTCTCAACTCTGAAACTCTTACAATACTCTAATGCTATGAATTCTAGTTCCAAGATGACACGCACAACAAGCTATTTATACTAACTAAGAAATGCGCTAACTACTGTTCACACACACTACTGAAAAGCGCAAACAACTAGAAAAACAGAAAAATACAACATTTTACTTTGACTTTATTACACTAGACTTTGACTTTGATGCTGAGAGTTGACTTTAGCTTTGATCTTCAGTCTTCTATGATCTTGTATCCAACATATTTATGCTCTAACAATCTCCCCCTTTGGATTCAAGATCATCTCCAAAAGATTTTGCAATTTAATCTTCTTTCTTTGATTTTCGTAAATGCCATCTTCCCCTTTGTCAGATTCTAATAACTCAGATCATCTTCAAAACAATTGTATTCTTTCCAAAATATGTCTTCAATCAAAATAATAATCTCCCCCAAGAATGGTAGATAAGCTCTTCAATAATCTCTCCAAAGTTATCCCAGACCTCTTTCAGACTTCAGAAATAAATTACCTTCAGATTTAGCTCAGACTGTTTCAGCAAAGAAAATTTTATGTAAAATTCAACACATCTTCAGAAAAACTTTGAACTTTTCTCTTTCAGTCTTTCAATCTTTATCAAACTTCAAACAAATAACTCTTGAACACAAATATTTCTTGATTCTGTCTCCCCATATATGATACAAACTGTTCTTTCCAAACATTTCTTTAACTTTGTTTCTCCCCCTTTTTGATGATTACGGCATAAAGATCATCAAAACTTTCTCCAAGAAATGTCTTTATCTGACCACTGATCTTTTGAAAAACTGAGCCTCTTATTATCTGACGATTCAACAAATATATTCATCCGAATCTTTGCAAATTCAGACAAAATAGGAATGTAACACCTGAATCAACAAATGAATCAGTTAAGATGCCTGTCAATAACATAAAGTCACTATGTATAACAAATACACATTGGAAAGGAGCTTTTGTGATGTTCACTCCCCCAGGGCTTCCATTCAATCATCAAAACACCACAAAGGAATTTCTATGAACGTTATGACAAGAAAACAAATTCCTTGTGTGTTCGTGCAAGTGTTAGAAAGAATTAAGCACATGATGATTGCTTTTTATAAGGCTCAACATTGTGTAAACCACTGAGACAACAGTAATTAAACACAGACTCAATGTGCATGAACGATGTGCGAAGGTGGGGCAGACTTCCTTCTTTTTCAATATCCAGATTTTCCAAATGAAAATCAGATAGATAATGTGATGCGTCCCCTTGAAAATATGAAACGTTTACTTGTTAAGAAGAAAATGAGTGGCTGGTGGGGTTTTTATCAAGAGTTGGCATGGGCTAGTTGCCTGTTTCAATAATGTTCACGAAAAAAAATGTGAAACGCTAGTAATGTGGCTGCCCGGCTCAGAAAAAGTTGGTGCAGAGTATGATATTCTTTTACTCTGTTCTCTCACCCTCTTTCTTTTTAATCATTGAGCTCACATCTAACCAAACTCTCATATTCATTTTACCTCGTCACACAACCCACACTCAATATTTGACTTCTCACGCAATCGATCACTCAAGGATAAACTTCTTGGGTAGGAAACACTGGTTAACTTGAATCCATAGAAGTTTCATTTAAGCTCACACAAAGACCCATGTTTTCCTATAACGATCAATGTTCCTCAGAATGGTTTAACTAGAACAGTTAAAGCTCAAAGATACAAGTCAGATATGTATATGCTCAGAGATGTAATCATGAAGATTTGAGCATTTTAATCATTGAAGACTTTTCAATCAAGATAATTGAATGAATGAAATGAAGACAAGAAACTTGTTTGAAAATCTGACATTGTATTATAAAGAACAGTATCGAATGATTTATCGATTAAGGCTTAGGTCAACAAAAAAAATTGAATGTTGTCCATACGAATCAATATATAGACATTCTTGAAAGAACGTTTCGAAATGAAATCACGCTCAAAGTTCTTTGAAGTTCAATTGGAGTGTCTTACCATCGAAAATTTGTTTCAATTTAGAGATATGGTAAGAACAAGTTCAATCAAAAATTAAACCGGTGTGTGCGAATACTTAAAAGTAGATGAAAAAGACAATACACAAGTATTTATCTTTGGAAATACACGGTTTATATGCATTGAATCACAATTAAAAATGAAAATATGGAAAATCATACATCCAATTCATGAAATCTGTTTAAGAATCGGGAAGTGGTTTGAACATTTAACAACATGTTTTCTTATGATTGAAAGTTGTCCTTCTTTCAACCATATATGAGATTAAGATAAGAAATAAACCTTTCCGTTTGTCTTAAATCTCATCAAGTCAAGCTTAAAGTCATAAGAATATGATCTTGTAAGCATTCTCTCAATCTACATCAGTCACAAAGTTCGTCAAAACAACTTTATTCACAACTTTTATTGAAAAACAAAAATGACATAAAGCATAAAAACATTGAATGTATAAGTTCTTATCTGAAGTAATCAGAAGTCATCAATCATACTCTGTGCTTGAACTCTTATTCGCCCTGTATTTATGCATCAGAAAAATTTATCAGTGATAAGCATAAACTAAAAATATGAGCTCCCCCTCAATTGAATGTAGATCATCTTTTCATCTTCTCTCACTCCCCCTGAAATCATGAACATACCTTAAAGTGCAGATATCTTTCAGATTAAAAATAAAGAAATGAAGAAAAATAACAATAAGAAAAACTTTAAAAGGTAATCACTGATTATGTCTTAAGATTTAACATACCAAGTTTAGAAATAAGAAAATTAAATTTCTTTTCGTCTAAAGCCTTGGTGAATAAATCTGCAAGTTGATAATCAATATTTACAAAATAAAGTTCTATTGTACCTTTTTCAACATTATCTTTTATAAAATGATATCTTACATCGATGTATTTTGTCTTTGTATGTTGCACAGGATTTGCAGATATGGCAATGGCGCTCTTCGAGTCACAATAAATCGATATTTTGTTGAACTGGAAACCATAGTCTCGAAGATGTGTTCTCATCCACAAGACTTGAGAGCAGCAACTGGCAGCAGCTACATACTCTGCTTCAGTAGTCGAAGTGGAAACACAAAGTTGTTTCTTTGACGCCCAGCTTACGAGCTTGTCTCCAAGAAATTGAATATGACCCGATGTGCTCTTCCTGTCTAACATACATCCAGCATGATCTGCATCTGAATAAGCAGTTAGTTCAAAACCAGTATCTTTAGGATACCATAGACCAAGATCTGTAGTCCCTTTCAGATATCGAAAGATCCGTTTGACCGCGGACAAATGGGATTCTTTAGGGTTAGCCTGATATCTTGCGCATAAACATGTAGAAAACATAATATCTGGCCTACTTGAAGTCAAATACATTAAAGAACATATCATACCTCTATAGGTCCTAACATCAACAGGTTTTCCCGAAGGATCCATGCCGATCTTAGTTCCTGGTGCCATCGGGGTTCCAATTGGTTTACAAGTTTCCATTTTGAATTTCCGAAGAATATCAAAAATGTACTTAGCTTGGTTTATAAAAATCCGCGTGGAAAATTGCTTTACTTGTAATCCGAGAAAGAAATTCATCTCTCCCATCATACTCATTTGAAATCTTGACACCATTAGATTAGAAAAGTTCTTACAGTATTTAGGATTTGTAGAACCAAATATTATATCAACATATATTTGAATAAGAATGATATCGGCTTTTTCTTTCTTAATGAATAAAGTGGTATCGATTTTACCTTTAGTGAAGCCCGACTTGACCAAAAACTTTGATAAAACATCGTACCAGGCTCGAGGCGCATGTTTTAACCCATAAAGTGCTTTATCCAGAATATATACGTGATCTGGTTTATCTGGATTCACAAAGCCTTCTGGTTGTGTAACGTAGACTTCCTCCTTACGTATGCCATTTAGAAAGGCAGTCTTCACGTCCATCTTGTAGAATGTGAAGTTTTTATGAGCAGCGTACGCTAGAAACATGTGGATTGCTTCTATACGTGCTACTAGAGCATAAGTCTCGTCATAATCTATGCCTTCCTCTTGCCGGTAGCCTTTGGCAACAAGTCTTGCTTTGTTTCGAATTACAATACCATCTTCATCCTTTTTATTCTTGAATACCCATTTAGTGTCGATGATAGATTTTCTATCCGGTTTTGGCATAATTCTCCAGACCTTTAGAGCTTCGAACTGGTTTAACTCTTCTTGCATAGCAGACACCCAATCCGAGTCAGCTAGAGCTTCTGATACTCGAATTGGCTCTATTTTACTCAGGAATGAGTCATGCAGGCATTGATTTAAAGTTGTTGACCTAGTTTGCACCGGCTTTGTTGGATCTCCAATGATTTGGTGAATAGGGTGCTCTTTGGTCCAGCGATGTTCATAAGGGAGTGGATTAGATGTTGATTGATCATTATTATTATCTAGGAATCCACTTTCAACTTCATCAGTTTGTACAGGAGAAGGAAGTGGTTCAGTTGAATTAGTTTGTATAGAAGCTTCAGTTGGTACAGCTTGTTCAGACTGTTGATTTGTCTCTATTATACACCCAACTGATTCAGCAACTTCTGTTTCTTCGTTATTGTTCACATCTTCAACTATCAGAGCAGATATTTGAACTGAAATTCCTTGCTGAACTGGGGAGTTGGATTCAGTAGATAACTCTGAAGCGGTTGGATAATTATTCGTTGAGTCGTCCATCCTGTCAACCACAACAGATTTAGTCACTTTAGAACCAAGAAATTCATCATAAAACAGTTCAAATAATAAATCTAAATCAGATAAACGAGCATTGGAAGTTGATGCTTCATCTGATTTCTTCTTTGTCGGTACAGGTTCTGGACTGATATGCCCAGAAGCTAGCACTCGGGTAAGTACGGGTTCTGAACCGTGTTGTTCAAAAGCCATATCCTCGTCGAATGTGACATTAACGCTCTCGATTACTGTCTTTGACTTCTTCAAATATACCCGATATGCAACCGATGATTGAGAATAACCAATAAAAATACCTTCATCTGCCTTAGCACTGAACTTGTTTAGAGTCTCTCTGTCGTTATGCACAAAACACTTACAACCAAAAATATGAAAGTATTTGATTGTTGGTGTCCGGTTGTTGATCAAAGCATAAGGAGTCTTTCCAAAACGGCGATGTATCATGGAACGATTCTGAGTATAGCACGCGGTCGAAACAGCTTCTGCTCACAGAAACAGAGGTAGATCGGATTGGTTGAGCATAGTACGAGCAGCCTCGACTAGCGTTCGATTTTGCCTTTCTACTACTCCATTCTGTTCTGGCGTACGAGCAGCAGAGAATTGGTGTGTTATCCTGACCGATTCGAGATAATCTTCAACGAGTTTGTTCTTAAACTCTGTGCCGTTGTCTGTCCTAAGAAGCTTGACTGGTTTTTGCAGGTTCACTTGGGTAGTCTTCAGAAAGGTGATTAGTACTTCGAACGTCTCATCTTTTGATCTCAAAAAATTTACCCATGTGTACCGCAAATAGTCATCCACGATAACTAAAACATACTTCTTACCGCCTATGCTTTGTGTTCGCATGGGACCACAAAGATCTATATGCAACAACTCGAGTGGAGAACTGGTACTTTGTTCAGGTTTCAGCTTATGTGAAGCTCTCTTCATCTTTCCCTTTTCACATGCTGCACACAATTGTTCTTTCATATATTTGAGCTCAGGAAGTCCTTTGACTAACTTTCCAGTGACCAATTTGTTAATGTAACGAAAATTCAGGTGTGACAGTCTTCAGTGCCAAAGCCAACTTTGTTGCATCGAGGCTTTTGTCAGTAAGCAAACCTCACTGTCAATCTGGACCTTTGAAAGATTGATTGTGTAGAGGTTGGATTTTCTAGTTCCGACCAAAAGTTCCTTGCCATCTTCAGTACGCACAGAGCAACTTTTGGCTTTAAAGTTCACCTCTAATCCTTTGTCGAAGAACTGTCCAATGCTAAACAGGTTGTGCCCTAAACCTTCAACATAACTCACCTTTGTTATCGTCACCTTATCTTGAATTATGTCACCATATCCCAAAATTGGTGAGAATTGGTCATTTCCAAATCTAACTGTCCCGCAGTACTTCTCTGTATAATTAGACAATAAATCTTTCTGCCCAGTCATATGCTTGGAACACCCGCTATCCAAGTACCACATATGACGATTCTGCACATGAGAAAATCACGAAACAATTGATTTAGGTACCCATTTATATATGGGCCCTACATTGTTAGCACAAGTAGATTTTGACATCCATTTAAAAATGGACCCTTTTGCTTTTTGAAAAACAGTTGAACCATATGAATGAGAAGAATATACATGATATGTGCCAAACCAATCATTAGAATGTTGTCGAGAGGCAAAATCATTCCAACGATTATTAGAAAACTTTATAGCATATGGAGATAATTGGAATAATTGCTTTATTGAATACCTCTTGTAAGGAGTTACAAGTTTTTGTTTATTGAAATCAACATTCTCAATTACATCAGAAGTACTATCAGTATTTCTATTACAAGAAAAATTAGGTAATGATTTCGCCTTCTCGTCAACCTTCTTATTTGGTAGCCAAGTTGATTTAACTCCATTCTTTTTCTTCCTCATAACTGAAACATTTGACAGTTTAAAATTAGAACTGTGAGAATCAAGAGAATGCTTCTTCTTTGGCTTACCAGTGGTGGTCGGTTTCTGTGAATGCCCAGATTTCTTCTTCCTACCTTTGGCAACTTTGGTTTTCACAGGAACTGATTTATCAACTTTCGTTGATGTTTCACCTTTTTTCATACACACTTGGTAATCCAAAGGAATTTATGACAAATTTTGAATGATCAGGAAGTTTAGCATTAAAATCAAATTGAGCAACACAGTTATCTAAAACACCATTAGAGTATAAGAAATCAAACTCATCATCAAATAAACTAGACATATCATCAGATTTTGAAGCCTTGGATGATTTAGAAAAATCAGTATATTTAAACACAGTAGAAAATATAGTTTGTTCAAGATCAATCAAAATCCTTTCTTCTGCTAGAGTTTGCTCGAGTTCAGAAATTTTACTTTCCAAAACTAGAGGAGGGACGTAAAGCTTACCTTCGATAGGCTTAGCCTCCATTTCTTTTAAAGAATAACTCTCAAAATAGTCATTTGAAAGAAATTTTGATTTATCAGAACTATAACTATTATTCAATTATTCAACCTCTCATATCGAAATGGAAGTTGAACTTTAGTTGTATTCTTTCTTTTCTCATTTTCCTTGGCTTCATCCTCTTCAGATAGTTTAGCCCACTCAACTTGAAGTTCAGGGTATTGTGGTGCCAGTTTTAAAAATCCAAAATCATAAAGCGCAGGCACTTTTGATATACCCTTTTTAAGATAGTGTGGATTCTCATAACCAAGTCCCTAACACTCTTTGTTCTCTTTGGGTTTGTTTAGATGAATGGTTTGTTTAATTTGACCCAAAGTGTATAATTTCCCTTCCAAAACATTCACCTTTTCAAGTAAAGATTTGTTTTCTTCTGAAAGCGAAAAATACATTTTAGCAATCTCTTTTGATTCAAACTCACACAGTTTATATTTTGAAACAGTTTCAGATAATTCATTATGAAGTATAGTCTTCTCTTTTGCGCTAGTATCAATGTTTTTATGTAAAGCTTCAATCAATATGTTCTTCTCAGCAAGATCCTTGCTAAGTTTCAGTATTGACTGTTTGTTTTCTTTCATGATACTTTTCTCGCGTTCATGTTTAGACTTTACTTCTTGGAGTTCAACCATCATGGCTTGCATGGCATTAAGAAAATCAGATTGAGACATATCACATACCTCTTCGTTATCTTCATCATCTGACTCAGCTTCATCTTTACATTCATCCACTATCTTTCCCATGAGGCAAATATCAGTTGTCTCTTCTTTCTCAACTTCTTCATCTGAATGGTCGAGCCAGAACTCGTCCTCCGCCATTAATGCCTTGCCAGCCTCTTGTTGCTTTGCCAAAAGCATTTTGTTCTTGTAATACTCGGAGTTTTTGACTTTCGGCTTTCGGCAATCTTTTGCAAAATGTCTGATTTTGCCACAGTTGTAGCATTTTGTCGGTTATGGCTTCTTAGTCAGTTCAACTCTGTACTTCCTTTCCTCGGGCTTCTTTTCTTCTATTCTCTTTCCTTCTACCCTCTCTTTATGCTCGTAGTTCTTTGACCCCGGAGAATATCTTTGACTATTTGAGCCAGGCGTTTTGTAAAATTTCTTCTGAAATGCTTTGGTCAACATAAGCATTGCCTGCTTCAAATTCTCACAGTCATCAGAATCTGAAGTTTCATCACTTTCTACCTCTTCAGACTCAGAAACTATCACCTTCTTTTTCCTCTTGAGGCTTACACTTTTCTTCTTCACAAAAAGAGCAATCAGATCAGCAACTGCTTTATCAGTGTTTTTCTTCTCCTCTTTAACCTCATCTACTTCCTCTTCATTCTGCCTTAAGGTTTCATAGACTTCGTGGAGTGGGATTTCATTCAGACCTTTCAACTGCTTCATCTGTCTAGTGAACCTTTTCCATTCTGGTTGGAGGATACTGAGAAACTTGACATTCAGCTCAATTTGTGACTTCTTCACTTTGTTCTTTCTTAACTCATTCAGCAAGGTCACAAATCTATCATAAGTGGTTTCCAGACATTCTCCTTCTTTGGCTTTGAATTCCTCATAGTTGATGAGGCAGTTAGAGATCTTAAGTTGGTTGCCAATCTTCGACCCTACATCATTTTCTCCAGTTGATCCCACATTTGCTTTCCAGTAGCATTTTAGCTATCCATCTTGACATATATCTCGTTTGGTATGCCTTGAAGAATGAATGATCTGGCCAATATATCAGCTTTTGTTCTATCTTTCTACTCTTGAGTGTATTCCTCAATTGGAAGTGGGTACTCTCTCTCTTCATTTCCAACAGTACGAGTCTTTATTGGAATTTCCATAACACCTTCCTCCAATGACTTTCTGATATAAGATTCCAAGTCATTTCTGTCAATGAAATCCAAAAATCGATCTTTCCATTGTTCCTACTCTCCCTTGAAGAGTACTGGTGGTTTAACATCAGTTCCGATAGCAAGTGCTTCTCTGGAAGTCATCTTTGATCTACACTGCTTTTATGATCGTCAAAATTCAGATAATAAAGTTGGATCTACAAAAATCAAACTTAGTTAAATTTTAGAAAAATTCAGAAAATTCACTAAGTATGAAACACCCATATCAAAGAAATCAAACAAAACGCGCAAAAGACTATGTGCAAGTTTAAGAAACCCGCACGCCAAAGCTCGCGTGAACTGTACTTCGCGCACAAAGAAGCTTGTGTGAACCAAGGTTCGCGCACCAAGATTATGCGAGTTCTTCGTTCTCGTACAACACTATGTGCGAGTTCTAGAACTTCACGCACACAACTTCAGATTCACACAGTCCATATGCGAGTTCGTCCAAAATACGATCCAAAAGTTGAATTGATCCAAGTTTTTCTCTGAATTTCGTGTGCTTTGATACAAATTGTTATTCCCAGATAACAATGCGATCACAAGATGACAATTAAATCCATCATTCTCACTTTTATTTCAATCACAAATCTTGATATTACAGAAACTCTCACAACACACTTTCTCTCTCAACTCTGAAACTCTTACAATACTCTGATGCTATGAATTCTAGTTCCAAGATTACACGCACAACAAGCTATTTATACTAACTAAGAAACGCGCTAACTACTGTTCACGCACTTTACTGAAAAGCGCAAACAACTAGAAAAACAGAAAAATACAACATTTGACTTTGACTTTATTACACTAGATTTTGACTTTGATGCTGAGAGTTGACTTTAGCTTTGATCTTCAGTCTTCAGTCTTCTATGATCTTGTATCCAACATATTTATGCTCTAACATTCTCAAGTTCAGCTTTCTCATTCTTTTGTCTCTCGTCTACTTTCTTCAACCATTCTTTGCCTTTTTCTTGATATTGTAACACTTGTGTCTCAGCCTTTGTCAGTTTGACATTCAAAGTATCAATTTCTGCTTTCAGCTTTGAATTTTTAACTTTGAGCTCTTCAAGTTCAGCTTCCATCTTTGGTATTTCTGCCATGTATGACAATGCACAGTCCCTGTTGGTAAGAAACAGATATCCCTTCTCATATGTGTAAGGCATGATTAGTATGTCTGAAAAATATTGCTTGAAAAGATCGTTAGTCAGAAAAACAGTAAAATCAACAGTAAAAATATAGAAAAATCACAAAAAAAATGATAACAAGTCTAGAATTCGTATGCACTTATAGAATTCGTATAGCACTCATAACATACAATTCGTATGCTCCAAGAATTTGTATAAGGAACACAATTCGCAGGCACACACAAGTAAGAATTCATAAGCAAGAGTTCGTATGGACACAATTCGTATGAAAAGGATACTAAAAGGATACGAAATCTGAGTTTTTCGCATATACTAATGTGTGAATTCTGAACATCTCGCATAAGGTAAGATGCGAATTTTGAGCTTCTCGTATGACTTTATATGCTAAATCCTCCCTTGAATAATTTCTAAGGCTCAGATGCAAATTCCAAGCAATTTGTATATGTCTCTTGTGCGAATTCTTTGCTTTTCGTACAAACTCTTGTGCGAATTCCTTCCTTAAACACTTTTGTTCTCTGTGATGTGCGAATTCCTTTGCTCTGCGAGTTCTTTGTGCGAGTTCTTCATCAAGTATGCGAATTCTTTATATCTTGAGTCGATTTTCACAAAATTACACTGACTTCCAATCAAATCTTGATGTTTGACTCTGAAAATTTGCAGAATCACTCACTTTGACATCGAGAACAACCCTGTGAAGTGAATTTCATCAAGAACAAACATGTTCGTGGGATTCGATTCTTGACAGTCCGCGAATGGAAACCTTCTAAAACTAGAAAGATTGATCAAATTTCATCAATCTGTTGGTCAATTTGATTTCTGCTTCAAACAAGAATTGTTCCCCTACTATGTGCGATCACTATAATACCAAATTTACATCAAAAATACCATAAAATCAAAATCTTGATTTCAATGGAATAGTGACTTTCCAAAATTTGAAATTTGGATCTTTCTGCTTCAAATCATGATGTTAATCTTTCTGAATTTTCTGATCTAGCTCTGATACCAATTGTGATCCCAGGTTTCAAGAAATCATATCAAACAAATAACAATCAAAGATCAAAGATGAGATTTAGAGAGAGATAGTCACAAGCTTTTTCATATTCATATGTCTCACAATAGCAATACAAACATGAAATGACTCATTGAATTACAAGCGTACAAAAAGCTTACACAAAACAAGACTAAACAAAGCTATATATACTATATAGGGTCAAACAAGCCTTGACCTCTATACTAGCATACAATATAAAAGTCAACATACTAAAGGTAAACACACTTACAAATTGACTCAAAACTATGACCTAACAAAACCTGATTTTGTTTATTCTAGAAATCAATTACTCAGGTTAGCTCAAAACAAGAGTTATTGTTCTTATTGTCGTACAACTGATTTTGTTCATAAAGTTTATGATCATTACTGGTATGGTTCTTATTGTATTACTCCTAACATAACTGCAACTAACAAACATGGACCCAAATACCAGTGGGTACCAGAGCCAAAAGTTTCATATGTGTTGCAGGCACCTAAAGTCTAGGGGGAGTAAAGGAACTATGGCTCTTGAATAACACAGTTCAAGACCCGTACTTCAATGTCAAAGAGTATGACTTCTAGACAAAGCAGTCTAGGACTCGTATCTCAAAGATCAAGTTCGACTTCTAAACATAACAGTTTAGAACTCATACTTCAACGATCAAATGAAAGTGTACTCCAATGCATCAAAAGAGATGATCAACCTTCAAGGGGGAGTATACATATTACCTCTACTGATGATATTGCGAATGCATATTTTCAGGGGGAGTAAATGACTTCTGATTAGTTCATATCAGAACTCGTTTTTTAGTGTTTACTTTGACTAAGACTTTTATACTTTGATGATTTTTTGACTAAATGCAGATTTTGAGGGGGAGCTTACATGATCATGTCTATCATGACTTTGAAGCTGACTTTATGAGATTCAAGCTGAGTGTAAGGATTATTCTAATCTTAATCTCATATATATTTGAAAGATGGACTACTTTCAACTATGAAAACAATTTACTTAAATGTTCAAACCACTTCTTACTCTCAAAACGACTTCATGAATTTAGAAGCGTGATTTTAAATGTTTTCGGATATGGGATTTAATGTTTAACAAACCGTGTGTTTCCAAAGATAAATACTTGTGTATTATCTTTTCCATATACTGTCAAGTATTCACACACACCGGCTTAGTACTTTGATTGACTAAGTTATTCCCATGTCTTAAAATTGAACATAATTTTCGATGGTAAGACACCCCGTTTGAACTTCATTGATAATTGAGCGTTATTTCATTCAAAACGTTTCTTTCAAGAATGTCTATATTTGATTCGTATAGACAATATCCAATTTTTCATGACCTAAGGTTCTAATGATAAATTATTCCTACTTGATCTTTTTCATACAATGTCAGATTCTCAAACAAATCTTTTGTATTCGTTTCATTTTTTCAATATACTTGTTTTTGAGAAAATCTTTCATGATTGTTAAATCACAGATTTATTGGATTCAAGATCATCAATATTGAAGACGGAAATCTGAAGTCAAAGCTGGAAAAGTCAACTCTCATTAAATAGTCTAGGTTATTTTGTAATAAATGTCAAAGAATGTTTTTCCTTGTATTTTGGGCCTTTATGGCTTTTTCCTAAAATAGGTGTGTGGGCCTATTAGGCTCTAGGGTTATAGGGTGCAAGGGTGTGCTAATTTGGCATAGTCAGCCGCCTTATTCCAGTGTGTGAAAGAGAGATACGGTTCTAGAAAGAGAGAGCTTAGAGAGAAAACATTCAAGAGAAAACCTTGTAACCATTTGGATTGAATATCAAATACAGGTTTGTTTAATCTCTTGATTGTGATTACATTGTTTATGTGATAAGAAACTGATTCTACAGGGACAATCAATTGGTATCAGAGCAGATTCCAAATTAAAATCAAGTTTTTCCAGAGAAACTTTGGTTCGGCACTGTTCTTCGAAGTTCAGAATTGATTTTCGATTTTTTGTGCATTTTTCGATTAGAAATCTATTGGGTTTTGTTAGAAATCAGTTTTAGAGTGAGTTTGTATCGATTTTATCGAGTATAGCACTTTAATCAATCATCTATTTGATGATTTTGGTGTTTTTCAGTTTTCACGAGTCGACACTGGTTCTTCAATTAAATCTCACTTAGAGTGTTTTTTATTGAAATTACTTTATTGTAATCGATTCTAGATGTTTAGGATGTCAAATTGTCAAAATTTGGGGTTGTAAATCGAAGCCTAGATAGGTTTTTAGGATTATCAGGTCGTTTTTCGAAGGAACAGTGAAGAACAGCAAGTTTGCTCCAGTTCATCACATTTGCGCCAGTTCATCGATACTTTCTCGCCAGATTCAACAGTCTTTTGCGCCAACTCACCATAGCGCAAAGTTCATTTTTGCGCCAAGAGTTCCTCGCGCAAAGATTAATTTGCGCCACCAGCTCTTCGCGCAAAGTTCATCACCAGATTCTCGCCATCAACCTCTCGCGCAAATCTCATTTTCGGGCGACCCGCTTATCGCGCAAAAGCCTTTTTGCGCCACCTTCAACTCGCGCAAAACTCAAGGGATTTAAAGTTCACGCGAAGTCCATTTTGCGCCAGCTTCTTTTAGCGCAAACCTGAACTTTGCGCCAGACTCTTCTAGCGCAAAACCTTCCAGACTTGGCAAGTTTCAGGATTTCGCGCCAACTCCTTTTCGCGCAAAGTTGTGTTTCGCGCCACCTGCTATTAGCCCAAAACTCTCTTTCTGCGCCAAACTCTTCTAGCGCAAAACTCCTTTTTGCACCACAGCCCCTTGGCGCATTTCTGCCTTTTTGCTCCAGTTTCTCATTTTTCAGTATTAATCTGTATTTATTTGATTTTATCTGGACTAACGATCATTTTAAGTTTCTTATTGCATATCTTTCAATATCAGGATGACTTCCAGAGAAGCTCTCGCCATCGGAACCGATGTGAAGCCACCAGTACTCTTCAAGGGGGAGTACGAGCAATGGAAGGACAGATTCTTGGATTTCATCGATCGAAATGATTTGGGAGATTACATCAGAAAATCCCTAAAGGAAGGAATCATGACACCTCCAACCAAGGTACTCACTGTAGCTAGAGAGAATGGTGAAGAAACAGAGAGAGTATCTACTACCGCTTGATGAATATTCGGATGAGCAGAAAAGGAGATATAAGGGTGACAAACTGGCAAAATCATTCATTCTCCAAGGCATACCAAATGAAATATATGTCAAAATTGATAGCTACAATGCTACCGGAAAGCAAATGTGGGATCAATTGGAGAAGATGATGCTTGGATCTAAAGTCGGCAATCAACTCAAAATATCCAATTACCTCAATAACTATGAAGAGTTCAAGGCTAAGAAGGGTGAAACACTGGAGGCTACTTATGACCAATTTGTGACTTTGTTGAACGAACTCAGCAAGAACAAAGTGAATAAGTCACAAGTTGAGCTTAATGTCAAGTTCCTCAGTATCTTACAGCCTAAGTGGAAGAGATTTGCTAGGCAAATGAAGGATTTGAATGACATACCACTCCATGAAGTCTATGAAACTCTTAGATAGAATGAAGAAGAGGTTGATGAGATTTTGGATGAAAAGGAAAGGGCTGAGAAGGAAGTCGTTGATCCAGTTGCTTTGGTTGTGAAACAAAAGAGTGTAAGCTCTAAGAAGAAGATGAAGATGATAGTTTCTGAGTCAGATGAGGATGAAAGAGAGATTAAATCTGATTCTGACGATTGTGATGACCTGATGCAGACTATGCTTTTGCTAACAAAGGCTTTTCAAAAGAAATTTTACAAAAAGCCTAGCTCAAACAACCAGAGGTACTCATCCGGTTCAAGTAACTACAACCACAAAGAGAAAATTGGAGGAAAGAGGATTGAAGAAAGGAGACCAGAAGAGAAGAAATACAGAGCTGAAGAGACCAAACCGGCAGAACCTCCAAAGTGCTACAACTGTGGCAAATTTGGTCATTTTGCTAAGAACTGCAGCAAGCCCAAAGTCAGAAACTCTGAGTATTACAAGAATAAACTGATGTTGGCCAAGCAACAAGAGGCAGGTAAAGCATTAATGGCCGAGGATGAGTTCTAGCTTGATCATTCTGAAAGTGAGGAAGAAGAGAAGGATGAGACAGCACACATGTGTTTGATGGGACATATGAAGACCGAAACAGAAGCTGATTCTGATGGAGAAGATAACGAAGAGGTATGTGATTTAACCGAATCAGATTTCTTGAATCAAATGCATGCCATGATGACTAAACTCCAAGAATTAGAGTCTAAACTTAAGCGTGAAAAGGTGTCATTAATGATAAAAATCAATCTGTACATAAACTTAGCAACGATCTTGCTGAGAAAAATGTACTGATTGAAACTTTGCACAAAAGCATTGCACCAGCGCGAAAGAGAAGACTATAATTCATAAAGAGTTATCTGAAACTGTTTCAAAATATAGAGAGTGTGAGTTTAAGTCTAAAGAGCTTTCTAAAATGTATTCTTCGACTTCAAAAGAAAACAAATCTTTAATTGAAAAGGTGAATGCTTTGGAAGGAAAATTACATACTTTGGGTCAAATTGAACAAACCATTCATCTAAACAAACCTAAAGAGAAACCTGGCTGTTGGGGACTTGGTTACAAGAACCCACACCACCTCAAAAAGGGTATATCTGAAGCGCTGCTCTTTATGATTTTGGATTTATGAAACTGGCACCTCAATACCCTGAACTCAAAGTTTTCTGGACTAGTCTGTCTGAAGAGGATAAATCTAAGGAACATGCTAAAAGAAAGAACACAACTAAAATTCAACTCCCGTTTCGTTATGAGAAGTTGAATAATAGTTATAGTTCCAACAAATCAAAATCTCTTTCAAATGATTACTTTGAGAGCTATTCTGTAAAAGAAATGGAGGCTAAACCCATTGAAGGTAAACTTTACGTTCCTCCTCTCATTTTGGAAACAAAAATTTCTGAACTCGAGAATACTCTCAAAGAAGAAAGGATCTTGATGGACTTAGAACAAACTGTATTTTCTACTGTGTTCAAAAATTCTGAGTTTTCTAAATTATCCAAGGCTTTAAAATCTGATGATATGTCTGGTTCACTTGATAATGAGTTTGATTTTCTAAACTCTGATGGTTGTTTAGATGACTGTGTTGGTGATTTTGACTTTAATGCTAAACTTCCTAATCATTCCTCCTTTGTTGTTAATTCTTTTGGATTACCAAGTGTGTTTGAAAAAGGTGAAACTTCAACGAAAGTTGATAAATCAGTTTCTGTGAAATCCAAAGTTGCCAAAGGTAAGAAGAAGAAATCCGGAAATTCACAGAAACAGATCATCATTGGTAAGTCAAAGAAGAAGCATTTGGTTGATTCTCACCTTTCTAACTCTAAAGCTTCAAATGTTTCAGATTTGAGAAAGAAAAAGCTTGGAGTTAAGTCGTAATGGCTACCGAAACAGAAGATAGACGAGAATGCTAAATCATTTTCTACCTTTGATTGTAAAAGAAAGACTGCTAGTAAAGATGATTTGATTGTGGATGTTGCTAATTTTAAACCAAAACTTGTTGATTCTCGAAAGAAATATTCCATACGGCAATTATTCCAGTTATCTCCGTCTGCTAGAAAGTTTTTAAATTATGATAGATATGATTATGCTTCTCGTAAATATTCTGATGTTTGGTTTGGAAATTATCATGCATATTCTTATCGTTCCAATTCTTCATATAGTTTTCAAAAGAAAAGCGGACCCAAATTTCAATGGGTACCAAAATCTTGTGCTAACACAGTTGGACCCAAATACAAATGGGTACCAAAGAAAAAGGCTGAATCTGTGTTACAGGAATGTCAAGTCAAGGTTGAGTGAAAGAAATGATGGCTCTTGAATACTATAGTTCAAGACCCGCACTTCAATGCTCAAAAGTCTTTACTCCCAGTTTTTAAATGGATATCTAAACCTCATGTTTCTTAATTTCTCTTGTGCAGACCCGTCATATGTGGTACTTGAACTGCGGCATAGTTCGATTTGGTAAAGATCAGTTTTCACCAATTCTGGGTTATGGTGATGTGGTACACGAAAATGTCACGATTAAGAAGGTGAGTTATGTTGAAGGCTTAGGACACAACCTTTTTAGTATTGGGCAGTTCTGTGACAAAGACTTAGAGGTTAATTTCAAGGCCAAGAAGTGTTTGGTACGCACTGAGGACGGGAAAGAACTCTTGGTCGGGACTCGCAAGTCAAACCTCTACACCATTAACTTGTCAAAGGTCCAGACTGACAATCAGGTGTGTCTACTCTCAAAAGCCTCGATGCAACAAAGCTGGCTATGGCATCGACGGCTCTCTCACCTCAACTTTCGGTACATCAATAAACTAGTCAGTAAAAAGCTAGTAAAAAGACTTCCTGAACTCAAGTACGAAAAAGAACACTTGTGTGCAGCGTGTGAAAAAGGGAAGATGAAGAGAGCTCCACACAAACCGAAACCTGAACCGAGTACCAACTCTCCTTTAGAGTTGTTGCATATGGATCTCTGTGGTCCTATGCGAACGCAAAGCTTAGGCGGAAAGAAATACGTGTTAGTTATTATGGACGATTATTCGCGGTACACGTGGGTCAAATTTCTATGTTCAAAAGATGAGACGCCCGAAGTTCTCATTACATTTCTAAAGACGATCCAGGTGAATCTGCAAAAACCAGTCAAGCTTCTTCGAACTGACAACGGCACAGAGTTTAAGAACAAGACAGTTGAAGAGTATCTCGAATCGGTCGGGATAACATATCAATACTCTGCTGCACGTACGCCTGAACAGAATGGAGTAGTCGAAAGGCAAAATCGTACGCTAGTCGAGGTCGCTCGTACTATGCTCAGTCAATCCGACCTACCTCTATTCCTGTGGGCTGAAGTTGTATCGACTGCGTGTTACACCCAAAATCGGTCCATGATACACCGCCGATTTCAGAAGACTCCGTATGCATTGATCAACAACCGAACACCAACCATTAAATATTTTCATGTTTTTGGTTGTAAGTGTTTTGTATTAAATGACAGAGAGAGTCTGAACAAGATCAGTGCTAAGGCGGATGAGGGCATCTTTATCAGCTATTCTTCTACATCCGCTGCATACCATGTATACTTGAAGAAGTCAAAGAATGTGGTCGAAAGCGTCAATGTTACATTCGATGAAGATATGGCTTATGAACACTTCAGTTCAGAACCCGTGATAACAGGAGTATTAGCTTCTAGACAAATCAGTCCAGAACCTGTGTCTCAAGCGAACAAATCAGATGAAGCATCATCGTCTTCTAATCATTTATCTGATTTAGATCTTTTATTTGAACTGTTTTATGATGAATATCTTGGATCTAATGTGAATAAACTTGTTGTGGTTGACAGGATTGAAGATTTAACGATTGATCATCCAACCACGTCAGATGTTTCTACTGAACCAAATTCCCCGATTCAGCAAGATATTCCAGTTCAAATGCCTACTCCGACAGTTGAAGTTGTGACCAACAGTGAAGAGACAGAAGTAGTTGAATCAGTAGGGTGTACTGTAAGGACTGATTAACAGACTGATCAAGTTGAACCCACTGAAACTTCTGCACCTAATACTTCAACTGAACCCCCCATTCCTACTGAACAATCTGAAGAAGATTCCAGTGGATTCTTATATGACAACCATGATCAATATTCATCTACTCCACTCCCTCATGAACATCGCTGGACCGAAAAGCACCCTATTCACCAAGTAATTGGAGATCTTAACAAGCCGATGCAAACTAGGTCAGCAACTTTGAATCAATGTATGCATGACTCATTCCTCAGCAAAATAGAGCCTACTCGAGTATCAGAAGCTCTTGTTGATTCGGATTGGGTGTCTGCCATGCAAGAAGAGTTAAACCAGTTTGAAGCCCTGAAGGTTTGGAGGCTAGTGCCAAAACCAAAAGGAAAGACCGTGATTGGAACTAAATGGGTATTCAAAAACAAGAAGAACGAAGATGGTATTGTTATAAGGAACAAAGCCAGACTTGTTGCCAAGGGATATAGGCAAGAGGAAGGCATAGATTATGATGAGACGTATGCTCCAGTAGCGCGTATAGAGGCAATCCGCATGTTTCTAGCCTACGCAGCTCACAAGAACTTCACTGTCTACCAGATGGACGTGAAGACTGCCTTTCTGAATGGCATTCTTAAGAAGGAAGTCTACGTCTCTCAGTCAGAAGGTTTGTAAATCCAGATAAGCCTAATCATGTCTACATCTTGGATAAAGCCTTGTATGGTCTGAAACAAGCACCTCGCGCCTGGTATGATGTTCTATCTCAATTCTTGGTCAAGTCAGGTTTTTCAAAAGGTAAAGTCGATACCACTTTGTTTATTAAAAAGGAGAAAGCTGATATCATTCTTATTCAGATATATGTAGATGATATTATATTTGGTTCTACAAATCCCAAATACTGTAAGAACTTTTCAAATCTCATGGTGTTACGATTTCAAATGAGTATGATGGGAGAGATGAATTTATTTCTCGGATTACAAATAAAACAGTTTTCAACGGGGATTTTCATTAACCAATCTAAGTACATTTTTTATATTCTTCGGAGATTCAAAATGGAAAATTGTAAACCGATTGGAACCCCAATGGCACCAGGTACTAAGATTAGCACTGATTCATTAGGAAAAAGTGTTGATGTTAGGAATTATAGAGGTATGATAGGGTCTTTAATGTATCTTACTTCAAGTAGACCAGATATAATATTTTCAACATGCTTGTGTGCAAGATATCAGGCTGACCCTAAAGAATCCCATTTAGCTGTTGTCAAACGGATCTTTAGATATCTGAAGGGGACTGCAGATCTTGGTTTGTGGGTATCCTAAGGATACAGGGTTTGAACTAACTGCTTATTCAGACACAGATCATGCAGGGTGCATGTTGGACAGGAAGAGCACTGCAGGTCATATTCAATTTCTTGGAGACAAGCTCGTTAGCTGGGCGTCAAAGAAACAATTATGTGTTTCCACATCGACTGTTGAAGCAGAGTATGTAGTTGTTGCCAGTTGCTGCTCTCAGGTCCTGTGGATGTGAACACAGCTTCGAGATTTTGGATTCAAGTTTGATAAAATACCGATCTATTGTGACTCGAAGAGCGCTATCGCCATATCAGCTAATCCTGTGCACCACACTAAAACAAAGCACATTGATGTCAGGTATCACTTTATAAAAGATAATGTAGAAAAAGGTACAATAGAACTTTACTTTGTAAAAACTGATTACCAACTTGCAGATTTGTTTACCAAACCTTTAGATGAAAAGAGATTCAATTTTCTTGTATCTAAGCTTGGGATGCTGAATCTCAAGGTCTAATCAGTAGTTACCTATTAAAGTTTCTTTTATTGTAATTTTTCATCATTTATTTATCATTATTTCCGCAAGATATCTGCTCTTTCATAGTTTGTTCATGATCTCAGGGGGAGTGTGAGAAGTACTTCATAAATGATCATTGTTATCTTGAGGGGGAGCATATCTAATTTCTGCATTTACTTATCTGTCAAATTTTAGTGATGCATGATTTTAGGGGGAGCTTCACAAGTCAAAGGAGTATGGCGATGACTTCTGATTATTTCCGATCAGGACTCGTACTTTAATTGTTTTACTGCTTTATGTCATTTTAATTTCCGTGAATAAAGTTGCTTTGACTATGACCTTTAGACTTTTGCATTCTGAGAGATGCTTACAAGATCATATCTTTATGACTTTAAGCTTGACTTCATGAGATGTAAGACTGCACTCAAAAGGTATAATTCTTTATCTTCATCTCATCTATGGTTGAAAGAAGGACAAATTTCAATCATAAGAAAAACTTGTTCTTAAATGTTCAAACCACTTCCCGATTCTGAAACAGATTTCATGAATTGGAAGTGTATTTTTAAATGTCTTCATGATCTATTTTGCGCTTTAACTGATAAAGTTAAATCATCTGAGCATCACATGCTTTATAGGAAAACATGGGATTTCTTTGTGCTAGGACTTAACTGAAATTCTATGGATTCACGTTAACCAGTGTTTCCTACACAAGAAGTTAATCCTTTAGTGATTAAGAGTGAGGAGTCCAAAAGAAATGAGTGTGGGATGTGTGTTGAGGTAAAATGAAAATAGAGTTTGGTTAGATGTGAGCTTAATGATAAAAAGAAAGAGGGTGTGCAAACAGAGTAAAAGAATATCAGACTCTGCACCAACTACTTTCTGAGCCGGGCAGCCACATTACTAATGCTTCACAATTCTTGGTGAACATTATTGAAATAGGCAACTAGCCCATGCCAACTCTTGACAAAAAAACCCACCAGCCACTCATTTTCTTCTTAAAAGGAAAATGTTTCACATTTTCAAAGGGGACGCAACACATTTACTATCTGGTTTTCATTTGGAAAATCTGGATATTGAAAAGAAGGAAGTCTGCCCCCACCTTCACACTTCACTAATGCACATTGAGCCTGTGTTTAACTTACTGTTGTCTCAATGGTTTACACATTTTGAGCCTTATAAGCAATCACCGCGTGCTTAATTCTTTCTATCACATGCACGAACACACAAGGAATTTGTTTCTTTGTCATAACGTTCATAGAAATTACCTTTGTGGTGTTTCGATGATTGAATGGAAGCCCTGGGGGAGTGAACATCAAAAAGCTCCTTTCCAATGTGTATTCGTTACACACAGTGACTTCGTGTTACTGACAGGCTTTTTTAACTGATTCATTTGTTGATTCAGGTGTTACATTCCTATTTTGTCTAGATTTGAAAAGATCTGGATGAATACATTGTTCGAATTGACGGTGAATCAGAGGCTCATGGAAGATCAGCATGGTCAAAGACATTTCTTGTTCTGGAGAAGTTTTGATGATATCGATGCTTAATTCATCAAAAAGGGGGAGATCTAATCAAGAAATGGGAGAATACAATCCTTAAAGAAATGTCCAAGTCATAAAGTTCAAAGTTTTTGAGAATTTTTCTTTGAAGATACTTTGCTAAAGCATTCTGAGCTAAATCAGGAGATAATTTCTTTCCATCATATGAAAGAGATTTTATCTACATCTTTTGGGGAGATTGCTATTTTTTGAAAACAAAGAGGAAGATTGCGTCTTCTGAGCTTAAAGAGAAGATTGGATTGCTAAATCTTTTTTTTTGTAATGATCTTGATCCAAAGGGGGAGATTGTTAGATCACAGATTTATTGGATTCAAGATCATCAATATTGAAGACGGAAATCTGAAGTCAAAGATGGAAAAGTCAACTCTCATTAAATAGTCTAGGTTATTTTGTAATAAATGTCAAAGAATGTTTTTCCTTGTATTTTGGGCCTTTATGGCTTTTTCCTAAAATAGGTGTGTGGGCCTATTAGGCTCTAGGGTTGTAGGGTGCAAGGGTGTGCTAATTTGGCATAGTCAGCCGCCTTATTCCAGTGTGTGAAAGAGAGATACGGTTCTAGAAAGAGAGAGAGCTTAGAAAGAAAACATTCAAGAGAAAACCTTGTAACCATTTGGATTGAATATAAAATACAGGTTTGTTTAATCTCTTGATTGTGATTACATTGTTTATGTGATAAGAAACTGATTCTACAGGGGCAATCAATGATTAAAATGCTCAAATCTTCATGATTATCTTCATGAGCATACAAATATCTGACATGTATTTCATTTTGTGCTTTAACTGAAAAGTTAAACCAATTGAGCAACATTTTGCTTCTAGGACAAATACATGGGTTTTGTGTGAGCTTAATAAAACTTCTATGAATTCACGTTAACCAGTGTTTCCTAACCAAGAATTTATTCTAGAGTGATCGAGAGGCGACGAGTCAATATCTGAGTGTGGGTGTGTGCTGAGATAAAATGAAAAGAGAGTTTGGTTAGCAGTGAGCTCAAATGTTTAAAAAGAAAGAGGGTGAGAGAACAAAGTTAAAAGAATATCAAACTCTGCACCAACTTTTTCTGAGTCGAGCAACCATATTACTGATGTTTCACAATTCTTTCATGAACTTCATTGAAACATGCAACTAGCACATGCCAACTCTTGATTTAAACCCCACCAGCTACTCATTTCTTTCTCAACAAAGAAATGTTTCAATTTTTCTTGGGGATGCAGCATATAATCTATCTATTCTTCATTTGGAAGATGTGGATATTGAAACAGAAGGAAGTTTGCCCCACCTTCGCACTTCGATCATGCACATTGAATCTGTGTATTACTATTGTTGTCTCAATGGTTTACACATTTCGAGCCTATTTGAAAAGCCTAAGTAGCTTTAATCATTCTACACTATGCACGACCACACAAGGAATTTGTTTTCTTGTCATAACGTTCATAGAAATTTCTTTGTGATTTTCGATGATTGAATGGAATCCCTGGGGGAGTTAAAATCAAAAAGCTCCTTTCCAAAGTACATTTGTTGTACAAAGTGGCTCTGTGCTACTTACAGGCATTCTAACTGTTTCATTTGTTGATTCAGGGTTACATTCTTATTTGTCTGAATTTGAAAAGATTCGGATGAATACATTATGAATTGACAGATGGTTCAGATATTCAATTTGAAAAGATCATTGGTCAGAAATTGGTACATGACATTTCTTGAAGACAGTTTTGATGATTTCTATGCTCTTCATCATCAAAAAGGGGGAGAAATAGTCAAGAAATGTTATATATGGGAAAAATTATCAAGAAATGAAAGTTTGTGAAAGTTCATTTTCCGAGATATGAGGAGAAAGTTCAAGATTTCAAGAACGTTCAATAAATTTTCTTTGAAGATTATTTTGGAAAAAGAAAAATGAGCTACAATCGAAGATAATTTCTTTGCTAAAGATGATGATGTTTGTCAAAGTCTTTGGAGGAGAATATTAAAGATCACAAGAAGGGGAAAGTGAAGATTATCAATTTTCATCTAAATAAGGGGAGAATGTTGATTACCTGAGAAAATCAGTTTTTGTCCCAAAGGGGGAGAATATTCTTGAAAGGGGAAGAACGTGCTTTAAAGATGAAATTCATTTGAAGATAATTGGTCGAACACGCAAAATGTGCAGGAGAGGAGGTAAGTGTAACAGCCAATTTTTTTTATGTTACTTTAACTAAAACAATCCCTCCAAAGATACTCCAAAATTATGGCTAAAAATTAAAACTTTAAACTGTTTACAGCGGAAGTCTTCAAAATAAATAAAGATGTAACTTAAATGCTAACCCGTCCCATACCGGATTGCATTACAAATTTATCTGCCATAGATGTCTGAACATAAATATTAAACTTAGATAGGTTAGGCAAGTCTCTATGTGTGCCATTTTTTCTTCGTCCAACCTGAAACCTTCAATCCCTGAGATACATACTATAGTCAGCTTATAAAGCTCAGTGAGTTCATGGTTTGCGTGAGTGAAATCACATCTTGTCACACATATCAAACATGCAAACTTCGTATAAAATAATATTCATTTCCTGAAACATGCAACACCACAAGAAACGAGACCCCATAGTTGTCTCCTCGAGTAAGGACTGATAAGTTGCAAGCATTCCCTAGGTGTGTACGGCTCACCTATAGCCAATAACCCATCACGGGGTCGTGCTTCCATGTCACAGGCATTCCCTGGTGTGTACGGCTCATACAGAGCCAGTCACCCATTTTGGGGTCGTGCCTCCCCTTAAGTGTGACAAACCAAACTAACATCCCATACTTCAAGCCATATACCATTTGTACAATATAAACCAACCGAAAACCCAAGCATGCTAAATATGTTTTAAAAACCGGAAAACAATTAGCATGCAAGCTCCACATAGCTCCACATACATGTAAACATATACCAATGACATGTATTTAAATCATTATCATGCATAATATTCACCACCACAAAATCATATAATGCTCGAAAATAAATTTGTACATAGGTATGCATCCAAGTGTAAGTCTCATGAAGACTCACCTGATCGCGTGTAGATCGGCCACTGATAGCTCTCATCTGAAAACCTATACATTTCATGCCATCAACTCCAATTAATGACTTAATTTCTCAAAAAGTCAAATATGGTCAACCCGACCTGACCTAAAGTCAAACTCCATATCCAAGTATCCTAATGTACCTGAAATAACTCAATTTGACCCCACCATTAAAATCCATGTGGGTCAAACTAGTCAAAAGTCAACCATTGGTCTATTCGGTCAACCCCGACCAACTTAATCAAACTCCCAAAAACTCAATGACGTCCCAAAAACGTCAACTTAATGCTTTTATAATTTTAAACCCATCTCTCTAATTTAAAGCTTCTAAATAAATATTTAACTCAAATTATGACGCTTTAACCTCATTATTAAATCATTAAAATAATTTAATAACTTTTAAATGCTATGCTTGAGAATGACTCTTAACGTCAATTTATTCTTTTAACAACTAAAGGAACAATTTGCTCCGTAAGCATCTCAATAAATCTTTAACCAAATATGATGTTTCAAATCCATCATTTAAATTTAAATAAACTTTCTTTCATAAACACCTCCATAGTAATTAATTAATTAATTAATATTCTAAAATAAATTAATATATTAATCAAATAAGATATCAATTAATTTAGAAACTAAATTAATTAATTAACATAGTCCAAATTATCTATATCAACTTAAACCCAAAATAGATTAAATACACAATATAGATATTTAATCTTAAAAATGAAACTCTTTAGTTTCTTTAAAAACTAATAACTTGGGGCAATTTCAAAATAAATGAAAAGTTGATGGACCGATATGTAGGGGTGCTCAAAAACCCGACCAACCCGATCAACCCAACCCAACGCGAAATAACTCAAACCGAAGCAACCCGATGTCTAATCGAGTTGTAAAATCTTCAAACCGTAGGTATTAGGTTGATATCGGGTTACTTTTATTTGAACCCAACCCAACCCGATGAACCTGATCCTTTTATTTTGTGGATTTAATATGATTATTAAGTCTCTATTAATATGTAAATTAGACAATTACACTATTGCGTACCCTCTTCATTTACATATATTTCAATCTATTATTCATCTCTATATAACTCCTTTGTATATATGTTTAATAAATGTAAACACACACACACACACACATATATATATGTGTGTGTGTGTGTGTGTGCAAACTAAAAAATTAACTAAATGTGATATATTTAAGATTTAGAAGTATGGATAAGTTGTACCATGGTTGATGATGGCACGACCAACCTCAAGGCCAAGAAAGAAAGCATCGAGGTTGGAGACGTCTAAAACGATTGTTTTGATTGACATATTATCATTTGGTTTAGACATTTTTATTTGTAATATCGTAATATTTTTTATGAACTTACATACTCTCATGAATTATCGGTCATTCGGTTGTATTTCAAAGAAATGTTTCCTTTATGTTTATACTTCTAAATTTGATTTCATCTTGTTTAAACACAACCCGACCAACCCGATCAACCCGAACGGTTTGGGTTGGGTTGGGTTGGGTTGTACTTTTGATTGGGTTGGGTTGGGTTGGGTTGGGTTGTAAAGTTTTCAAACTGCCTATATTGGGTTGAGTTGTTAAAAAACCTTCAACCTGATCAACCCAACCCGTGAGCACCCGTACCGATATGTAATAACTTTTTGGCCCAAAATTAATACTTGAAAGTAAAGGGCTAAATCTATCAAAACTCAAAACTCATGAACATATCCCCATCGTAACAGACCCATTTTCTCGTCGGCTTACTTCATTTCAACGACAACTCACCGGAAAATTGCAACGAGTTGTTCGACCTCATTTTTTAACTGTTTTTATCAATTCATTTTGCAAAACTCTAGAAAATCATTTTATCTAACCATAGGAACAAAAATCAACCAAAACCAACAACTATTGAGTCCCATTTTTGCATTTAAAGTTTGGATTTTTAACCCACTCGAAAATCAGTAAAAAAACGCAAAATCGGACTTGCTAAACCAAAATCTGAGATATAAGGCTACCAAGGTTCTATAAAAGACTTAAAAACGAAGCTATAGACATAAAAATCACGAAGTTTGGTTGAGTATCTTACCCACAATCGACGATAAACGGAGCTTTTCGACACCGAACTTCAACCTCCGATTTCTCCTTCTAAACTCGACCAAAACTCGATTTTCTTGAACCCATATGCTTTCTAACCGGTTACCTTTGTTTATATGATTTTTCTTTTGTCTTACTAGTTGAAATTGGAGCCAATAGGAAGCTAGAAATTGTCCCGTCATTTTCAATTCTGAAAATTTTCAGATTTCAGATATTTACAAAACAGGTCCCTCTAGTTTGGACCTGTTGATGTCTTACACCGCCCCTGAACTTTCAAAAACTACATTTGGCCCCCTGGATTCAAAACTTTTGCCAAGTTTACACTTCTCACCCCTCAATCTGACATTTTCTTTCATTTTTAATCCAATTGCATAATAACTCATTTATTCATTTCCCACTTTTATTAATAACATAAATGAACCCTTTTCACATTTTTTTTCTTCACATTTTTGGTCCAATAAAATAAAATGCGTTTTATTTTCTTTTATTTTCTTTTCACCCTTTTTTATAAATAGATATTTACTCTATTTTGGGTTGTCACAGCAAGTTTAACCAAAGGGGGAGTTCACTTGTTTCTGAATCAAAGAGGGAGAATTTGTTTTGAAGATAAATTTATTTTTTTGAAAATGATCTTGAATCCAAAGGGGGAGAATGTTAGAGCCTAGATTGTTGTCTTTAAGATCATCTAGATGGAAAGTTAAAAGCCCAAGTCAAAGCCTCTCATTTCAAGTCAAAGTCTTCAAGTGGAAAGTCAAAGTCAATTAAAGTCAATGTGTTAGTTTAGTTGTATATTCCTTGTAATATGTGTTAGTATAAATAGTTTCATTGTCTTTGTAAAAAGGTAGGAGAGTTTTATTGTGTGCGTATCTTAGAGAATCATATAGTATATTCTTGTTAATCCCAGATTCAAGTTCTAATCAATATACAAACAATCAAGATGAGAAATCATATGTCATTGAATCAATCATCAAAGATTACAATTTCACTTTCTCTCACTACTTTCTCTTACTAGAATAATGTTCTATTAGCTCTTCTCTAATATGCTCTCTACTACTACTGATTACCACTCTCAATCACAATCACTTACTTGTTGTTGTTGTTTTCTGATCACAAGGACAGAAGATATTTATACCTATACACAATTACAAAGAAAATAAAATACAAAACATTGACTTTGACTTTTATTACAAAATGACTTTGACTTTCCATGAGAGTTGACTTTCCCAGCTTTGACTTCTTGTACTTTGACTTCTGATCTTCATGATCTTGTATCCAACATATTTCTGCTCTAACAGTTCTAGTAAGAGAAAGTAGAGAGAGAGACATTGTATCTGTCACATTCAAGATTAATACATATGAGATTTGTGATTGAAATTCGTTGTTTGTATTGATAATCTTGCACAAATTGGGAATAACACACATGAATGTAGGTTTAAAACCCAAAACATTTATATTATGACATGTATATAGTTTTGTAAAGAAACTAAAACTTACCTTGCTAGATTTAGACCAAATCTAGGTTTTACCCACAAAGCTTGAGCTCCTAGAATGAGATCTTAAACACCTCCACTAGCTCCAAGTTTCCACCACAAACTTTAGCTACAAATATTCCTAAGTTAAACTGACCACAACAAAAGGAAAGGAAAGATAACCTTGAAACCCTAATTTCTTAGGTGAAGGAAAAGAAGGGGTTACCTTGATTGTAGCTTGAATACACCCACAAAACACTTCTAGATCACTAATGTGACCTCAAATCCCAAAGCATTAAAGGAATGGGAAAAAGGTTTGGTAAAACCCTAGAAACTTAAGGATTCTAGAAATGGGGAAAGGAGATGAAAACTCTTAGTGTAGCAATCCAAATCTCACCATTGGAGAGGTCCAAACATGAAGAAATAAGGAAGATGGAGCCTTGGATGGACCTAGATCGACATTGGATAGGTTTGAGGAGTTGAGAGAGAGTTTGGGATGAAAGGATGAGAAATTATGAAGAAAACCTCTCAAAAATCGAACTTATCAGCCCCTTGGACCCGATGGGCGATATTGCCACGCGATAGTGACAATGTCACTATCGCAGATCACAATCGTCGGGCTCGTACCGCGACACTCCCCCTCTTAGCGACTATGCCCCGCGATAGTGACCAATGTCACAGTCGCGGGCATACTCGTTGGACCTGTACCGAGCCTCCCTTTTCACCCGCGACTATGTCTGGTGTTTGTGCCCTCTGGCACTGTCGCCGGACATGGTCGCCCGATGCTTTCTCAACCCGAAAATGACCCTTTTTACATCTGAAGGTTCCCGATCAGATGAGCGACTTTCGCAAGGCATTAACTCGTCTGTAACCGTAACTAAGGCTTTCCAAGGATCACGAAAATATTGGCTCAATCTTGATAAAATTTCGGGTGTTACAGCCCATGGTGAGGTAGTGGGCTCAATAACCCCTTGACTGACGAGTTCTGAACATTCTTCAATTGCGAGCTGATAGTGGTCAGGATTCATACCTAGATGGCTCGCTTTGGTTGCGTTAACATCTTTGTTTTGTTTGAATGGTAGATTAACAAAGAACGAAGGATTTAACCACAACAGAGATTTGCTCTTTGTAAGGAACTCTGAGTGGTTTGAAACACATGAGGTTTGAACGATTACCTGCTTCATGTCTTCTAGGGTAGGGGTTGCTTCCATGTAAAGCTTTGGAACTGGACTCCACGGATTTAAGAAACTTTTGTAGCAAAGTCCTTCTTCTGCATATCTTAGGCCTGATAGCGTATGAAGAATACCAAAACCGATGAGAAGATCTTTGCCATGCAAACTTGATCCTAATAACCTGTGTTTTATAACACATTTAGGAAAGGGTCGGATGTATATCGGAATGTTGATCTTATCAATGACAAATGTGTCTCCATTGACGGCTAGGAAGTACTGGTGGTATGGTCGCCAGTAACTGGGAGGGAGGATATCAGGATTTAGTATTGAAACAGAATATCCTGTATCGAAGAAAGCGATCACTGTTATTGGTTTGGAGTAGAGTTGTTCACGGGCGGTACAACCCGCTAGACCCGGCCCGCCCGACCCATTAGAAAAGCGGGTTTGGACAATCATTCTCGAAAAAATGGGTGGGCTCGGGTTGGACTGCTAAAATTAATGGGCGGGCTTGGGCAATGAAAAAAAGAACTCGGACAAGCCCGTCCGGCCCGTTATATTATTATAGTTGATTAATGTTTTTATATAATTAATAATTTAATCATTTTATTCAAAATATTTATAAGTGGCTTTGTACCAACCGTCACCCAAACATATATAATATGTGTTGTGTTATATAGTACGTCTCGAATTTCGATCTTGTAAATATTAGGTGGATGAATATTTGTTATTGAAAAAACTCGAACTTTGAAATTTGATAACTCATTAGAGAGAAAATGTCCATGATTCATATATTGTGAAACAATTATTTTTCATACGCTATGTACATTGATATATTTTACGTCTTATTTTATGCTCGAAAGAACTTACACAATTTAAATGATTTTACATAACTTATGATTTTATATAAGTTTTGTTTTTCACATGTAAAAAAATAAGCCCGCTAGCCCGTGGGCAAGCCCGGCCCGTTTATAAAGGCGGGTACGGGCAAGTCCATAAGCCCGCAAAAACGGGCTTGGGTTGCTATATTAGGCCCGTTGGACAAAAAAATTAAGTTAAGCCCGGCCCAAGCCCGCAAATGATCACCTCTAGTTTGGAGTATGTAGAGGTGAGGAGGTTGACTTTTGCCAAGGGTATTGGTTGGGTTTTCTGTAGTGATAAGACTTTAGTGGGGTGTGTGAGAGGATCATGGGAGTGGTTAGTTTGAAGGACTTCTAGGGGTTTTACCATGAAGACTTCAATATGGGGATGCTCTGAAGGGTAGTCTGAACTAGAATCTTTGACGAGTCAGAATAAGCGATGGAGCATAGGGCCCTTTTATCTAGTTCATCGTCTAGGGAGTAAAGAGACTCTAGATCGGAGATATCCACGGGCTCTACTAAATTTAGAGCCTGAATCAATGATTGTGACTTCTTTTTGTTCCTATAGTCTCTTGCAAAATGGTCTTTCTTGTTACAAATGTAACACTTATCTGTGTTTCGTCCTCTTTGTGGCCTCTTTTTCAAGAACTCCCATCTTTTATTTTGTATCTACTTGTAGTTATTTCTAAAAGGAGTCTTTTTCTCCTTTCGAGAGCAGTCACATGATGAATTGTTTCGACACTTTATTTGCAGGTGTTTTTCATCACAGGCTTATTGCCATCCCTTTGGAGTTCCATAAAGAACTTGTGATGGTTGCAAAGATTGGCCAGCACATTGATTATCAATTGGAAGAGTTCCCCAAGGCTAGCTTGTGCTAGTGGGACATTCTTCTGTTCGAGGAATCTTAGTGATTCATTTGTGAGAGAGTCTGGGAATGAATTGAGAAAGACCTGTTTAAGATTGACGTCATCGACACCATGAATACAGTAAAACCGTTTTGACATACGATCATAATGTTCTTCTAGGTTTGTCCTCTTGAGTGAGCAGCATTTCATCTTTAAGAACTCTTCTCTTGCACGGACAATGTGTTCGACTGGATTTCCTATAAACTCAGTATAGATGAGATGTATGAATTCTTCAGGATATTGAAGCTGTTGGACTTGTAATGGTCTGTATTCTCCAAGACTTAAGTACCAATCTCTGATACAACCTTGGGCTCTAGTGATGAACCTCTTAATGACCACATCAATGTCATAGTATTGGAGCTCAGTTGAGCACCAAGTTAATAGTTCAACACTCCTTTCACGACATCGGGAAGGAGGGACATCGTCAAAGGTGAATTGTTGTTTTATATCAGCCTTTGGGATTTTGGGTCGTCGTGATAGCGTGGTTTCCGATGCATCTTCCTCTGGCATCCAGTCATTATTCAGATCTACTATAGGCTCAGGTTCGGCCATGAATAAATGTTCGAAAGCATCTATGGGCAGGTCAAAATCATCATCCGTATGATGAGATAGGTGCAATAAACAAAGATTTGTCGGGTTCATTCTGCTGGGCTAGTGACTGTAAGAATGATGAGATAATGTTTGTGTCTATGATTGGTAAAACTTCTAGGGGTGTTGAAGAAGCAACCATAGAAGCATCATCGAGAAAATCTTTTGTTCCACTATATGAAGCATTATGTTGGACCCGTGGGGGTCTCTTAGGGGTTCGTAAAGATTTTACTTTTCGCTTTTCTTTTTCTGAGCACCATAGAGAAAGTGACAGGGAGGTTTGTTTATTTGGCAATGTAGGCAGTGATTGTGGACTAAATGATGTTCCGACAAAAGGGGTAGGAGCCAATTGCCATGGTTCATCCGTCAGGGTAGAGGTTCTCTTCTGCCTGTGTAGTCTCTAAAGCTCAGTGAGTTAGTTATGGAGAGACTTCATCTCAGCTTTCTTTTTGAAGTAGGGCATTTTGGCCACTAGAAGGAGGTATATCTCGAACTATCCGGAGAAGTTCGAAATGAAGGGCTTCCATTTTAGCTCTGACTTCATCAATGATGTTGGTGAGAGATCTTACTTTTGTGGTCAAGACTTCTTGGGTCTTAGTGATTTGATTTTGTTGTGCTATGATGGCTTTTAGAGCTTTGTTTTGCGCAATAGCATTTTCACTTTGCCAATTTAGTGTGATCTCAGCTGGACTGGCAGACGTTGGGATTCTTGTTGAACTCATAGTTGTAGGGTTCTTAATCTTCCGATCATGTTTAGTTCTCTGAAATGTGTCTTCGAAGGAGCGTAATGGTGGAAACTCTACTTCGTAGTCAGTAGACGAGCTTGTTGTAGTTATCACGCAATATTCTCCTAGTGACCTGTTGAAGGGTTTGAAAGATGGCTTTCGACAAGGAGTGGGAATCAGTGCTGTTTGGGGGGGGGGAAATCTCCACATAGAACATAGTAATCAAATTTGCATGATGGCTCCCCAAGGAGTCCTACGGTAGGATCTCCTGTGTCGTATCTTCCTTTCATTTGTTTTTGTGACCCTTTTCGATGAATGTCTTCTTCGAAATCAACTTTGTATGCTGCATCCAAGCAATCTTGGCAGTTACATACATCATACCAACAATGTTGGTTTTGTGGTGCTTTTGTCGGTGACTTTACTGGCTGGATCATGTGGACGGTAGGGAAAATATTCGTTACGTTTGATTTTTCCCTAGTTGAAAATTAACCTCAACAAGTTCGTTCTCGTGCCTGATGAAATCTGGGCAGTGGTTGTCTGAAAAGGGCCTTGATGGATTTGTTCGTAGTTGGTTACCCATTTCTCCGGAAGGAGTTTAAGTAACTCATCTCTTGATAGTTGTCTTGGAACATATGTGTAGGTTGGGGTTGCATTGGAGTTTACATCAATGAACAAAGCATCTTTTGTATGTTCTTGTCTGGGTACCATTATGTCCAATGCATGGTTTTGGACACGGTATGCCATTTGGTAATAAAATGTGGCTTGGAATCTGTTGACCTGGGCAGTTCCGCCGATCTGTATCTGGGCCTTCAAGGCAGTGAGCAGAGATGGATCATTCAGTGGCATATTGAAGTTTGGATAAAAGGTTACAAATATGGTTCCGACGTTTAAGGTTGTTTGGATGGTGCCGATGCAAGCATGCTGGTATTCAACAAATCTGGTGTCTACCAAAGCTCTGTGGGAAAAAGCTGGAAGCCCTTTTCTTCCGTGGAAGGTAAGAGCTAATCGGATTGTTCCAAAGTGGATATGTGTGTATCCTTGAGCAAGACAGTGTCTAGGGAGATCTGTTGGGAGAGATATCAGAACAAGATGTTCGGATGATGTGGCTGGTAGTTGATGTGAATCAAACTTTGATGACAGAACAAACTCTTTAACTTGATGGGGAGAGCTGGACCCTTTTAATTTTTTGAATTTTTTTTTTGGAAAAAGATGTAGAGGGTTTTGAAAAAACACTATAAGGATTAACTAAAGACATACTAGATAAGGAAGTGTTTATATCATATGTACATTATCTATCAGATATAACATAAGGGATCATATCCAATTTACAACATCAATTGGATATGACACAAATGACTAACATCTGAACCTTGCTCAAAATAGATTATTAGCTCAAGGTTTCGGATCCTAGTCACCATCGGATCCATAATGAAATGTGAGAATTCTCCATCCGAATGAAATAATCCAATTGACCTATCTTCATAGGTCAATCAATCTTGCTTCTCAAGAAGCTACATTTTATTTTGTGTTATTCTTACATCCGGTGTTTTAACTTCATAATGGATAAAGATGTATCTTTGGTATATCCAAAATATACCTTGTATTTCGGATACCAATCATCATTTAGAATAGGATTTCCTTTGTAAGTCCTGTTTTGTAATATGTTATTTGATCAATCAAAACGCCTTTAGCAAAATCGAGACTAGTTGAAGAGAAGTTAGATAGACACAAAAACGGATTGAATTTATCATCTAGCCAAAAGAAGATCAGAGGACGGATAAGTCAGATAGTTTGACAAATGCTATCTGGCAAGCCAATTTGAAGAGAAGACTTTGGGACCAAGTTTCATTTACCATCTCTAACTCCTAGTGTGGGAACATGTTCAAAATGTCAGCCAAAGCAAGTAATATTATCTTACTTTATTGTTCACTTTGCACACTAAAGTATGGATGAAAACTAGACGAGGAAACTTTGGGATTAAGTCTCCAACCCATGTCCTGGTATGGGAACATGCTCAACATGTCAGACAAAGCAAGCTCAAAAGTACTATTTTAATAGTACCATACTTTCTTTACTCTTCACTTTGTATACAGAAGGATGGGTTGAAGCAGCAAATGTCTACATCGTATCAGAAGGCTGAAATGAGTACAAAGATACATGAATCATCAAATCAAATGAAGACAAGCGTTGAAGTTGCATTGTTGCATTCAATGCATGGATTGTTATAAAAGGCGGTCTCTGGATCATATGTAACTTGCCCCTATTGAAGAATAACTAAGTGCTTATTCTTTCAGATTGGCGCCATGATATCTAAAGACTGTCTTAGTTCTTTAGATCTGAAAGAGTGCATTCTTCTCTTACTCTTTTAGTATTAGGAAATTTGTCACCAGTCAGATTGTTTAGGATCACCGGTCTTACCTCCCTAGCTTCCACAACAAATCTGTAATTTTATGTTTTAATAAAATATAAAATAAAAAGTGAAAATTTGTTGTGTTTGTATTGAACCCCCTTATACAAACACTTTCTTTGTAAGTTATTGTATTCCAGGACCAACAGTTTTTTACTAAACGGGTACCCAATGGGTTCCCCAAACCCATTGGGATACCTTCCCCTCTAACCCGTCGAGGATTAATCCGGGCGGGGGCGGAGGCGGGGATGGGGGGCTTAAATGGGAGTCAGGGTACAAGAGGTGCATTACCGACCTTGTTTCCATCTCTAGTGGTAAGTTGTTTACCCAAGAAAAAAATACCTCTTATCATAATATAGGTCTAACCGACCTCTTTCCCTAATAAGAGATTGATAGGTTCCTTACTAGAGTTAGAGCTACTATCCAAATTCCCACATTTACCCTTACAGCATACTGTTAGTAGTTGTACTTTTTATGCCTAACAGTAGAATGATCTATTGTTTCCTTTTTTTTTGAAGAGAAAGATTTAGCCACGATCAGGCTTCGACATTGCCATCACCCGATGAAGAATCAATCGATTTCATTAAAATCACGATCATGACAGAAATCGTTAATACAAGGAATGATAAAATGCAGGGTTACATAAAAAACATTAGGACAAGATAAATAACGAGAGTGTCTCGCAAGTAAGTGAGTCGCTTGGTTAGCTTGTCTACCCATAACATGGATCGAACTGTTGCAATGATTGCCGAAAAGACGTCGAATGTCGAGGATGATATCTCCAAATTCCGAGTTGTCATTGTTTGGATCGAAAATTGCATCCGCCACAACTTTGGCATCCGTTTCAAAGATAACATTGGATAGGCCACAACTGTAGACCCAAAGGATTGCATCTCTAAGTGCATAAGCCTCACATTCTCGAAACGGGGGGGGGGGGGGGGAGGAAGGATATTGGTGTCTCTTTTGGCGGTGATGAGGGTACCCTTACTATCCCGGATAATAGCGCCAAACCCCGCCGAGTTTAAGCTCTCAAAAGTGGCAGCATCGATGTTGCATTTGAGGAATCCCCTTTTCGGAGGGTGCCATTTATTGGAGCAAGAGAGATTAGTGGGCGTTTGTTCCGTGAGTCTGAGGCTTCTAGAGATTTGCCAATCCGAAAGAATACGACCGATACCGGGTCCCGAGGGCCGTCATTCCACAAGATATCATTTATGCGGTGCCACATGCTCCATAAGATCATAAGGAACCGATCACCAACTGGACGTGGGTTTTCCTTAATGAATCTAAAGACAAGGGCAGAAAAGGAGCCTCTGTTGTCGATCAAATTATCAATGATATTCCCAAGAGTCGCTTCGCTCCAAATCGGGCTAACAGTGGGGAAGCCCACAAACACATGCCCGACTATTTTCTATGTTACGATAGCTGCATAGAAAATAGTTGACATGTGTTTCCTAAAATCGGTTTTGAAAGGAGATTACTATTTTACCCTTATTTCACCGATTACATATAATGATACCACTTATTCATTAGATGGTTAACAAAAATTTCACCGCATCATCATAGATAGTGATGGCCAAATGGGCCCGGCCCGATCGATTAACCTAGCCCGACCCGACAGAAAACCCGGCCCGGTGTCAAACCGGTTTGTAGCCCGAAAACCTAGACCGGTTTGGGTTTTTGGAGTATTTGGTGGCCCGGCCCGGCTCGGCTCGAAACCGGTTCACGACCCGGTTTTTGGCCCGGCCCGACCCGATTTTCACATTTCAAAAAATATAGCCGTTTCTAGCCGTTGGTATGCATTTTTTTACCGTTTTTTTTTGTGTTTTTTACCCCTCCAAACCCATATAAATACTTGTGTTGGTTATGGATAGTGATACCAACTTACAAAACGCAAAAAACGCATACAATTCTCATTTATCGGCTCTCGCTATATTCGTTTCTCGCAAGTTCTAGTCTAATATCTCTAGTCTCTACTCTCAAAATGGCCGAACAAAATTACCAAGTTATTGCCGAGCATGGACGAAAAGCACCAATTTGGAACCATTTCAACTTGGTGATGCTCCCCGACGGTACAAAAAAAGCGAAATGCAAATGGTGTGGAGATCTCCTTGCGGCGGCCGCAAATACCACGTTAACCCATACTTGATAATCCCGGTCAAGTATGGTCGTATGATGCCGCGTTGGCCCAAGAAATGCAAATGAAATGTGTCATTCAAGTGGGGTTGCCGTTCAGACATTTCGACAATCCTCACATTACGAACATGATCAAACTCTCGCTCCAACTACACTACGTGGGTTCGGTAAGTCGTCAAACTCTTAGACGTGATGCTATAAAACTTTGGAAAACGACCAAAAAAGATACGCGACAAACGTTTTTATCATTACCCAACAACATTTCTTTAACGTGTGATATATGGAGCGCACCATTCGGATTGCCACAATCTTATATATGCATAACGACACATTGGATTGTGCCGCAATTGTGGCAATTATGCAAACGTGTAATCACGTTTGAGCACTTTGGTTCGCCACATTCGGGTGAGCGTCAATTTAATATAATTATGAGAAATATTGAATATTAGGTTATTAGTATTTCGTTTGATAATGCTAGTAATAATACGTTATGTGTGGACAAATTAAAGTTGACTTTATCCCCTATTTTAAATGGAAAATTATTTCACACACGTTGTTGCGCACACATAATAAATCTAGCCGTTCAAGACGACTTAGTAGTATGTAAACATTCTTTAACTAAGTTTAGGCTTATGTTACGCCGTATTTTCACAAAAGGTAAAAGCATGCAACAAACATATATAAAATATTGCAAAGATGTCGGTTTTAAAGCTTTGGGACCGACACACGATTTGGAGGTTCGATGGAATTCGACTTACAAAATGATGGATAATTTATTAAGACAAAAACTATATATTCACGCATTTTATAACATTCAATACCTGGATAACACGATATCTGAATATGATTTGACAAATGCTTGAAGGCTTACATGATATTTTGGGCGATTTCAAAACTGCAACAACTTTGTTATCCGATATTTATTATCCAACAAGCCATTTACTTTTAAATCAAATATATATTTTGGCAAGTAAAATTTCTCAATATGAAGAACATTTCAACTTTCAAAACGTGGTAGCACCAATGAAAACAAAATTGTTAAAATATTTTAAAGAGATCCCCTTCAGTTTTCTTTGTGCCGCGACATTAAACCCGTATTTAAATGTTACGGGTGTCGAAGTTTTAATACAATCAATATGTGTAGCGTTTGGTTTGGATACGACTACAAATTCTTCTTTTTCAAGGAACCGCATACTACAATTTAATAATGATTTTAATCAATTATTTGATATTTATAGAATTAATTATGGGGGAGGAAGCCAACAAACCCCTACAACTCAAATGTTTTCACCGGGTTCTAGTTCTCGTGGGCGAAATCGGTCCGACTTAATGGCAAATTTAATGAACTCGGTTTTAAATGAATCTAGTAAAAAATCTAGATTTGATGGGGATAATTTGAGTGAATTCAATATGTACATACATACTAATTTTATAGCGACATCCTCCACAACCGTTAGCGATGTTGAATCACTAGATTTATTAGAATGGTGGAAAGTTAAACAACCTCAATATCCGGTTTTGGCATCTATTGCCCTTGATATACTAACAATCCAAGCTAGTACCGTAGCTTTGGAGTCTGCTTTTTCTCTTAGTGGCAGGATCATATCGGAGCGTCGGTCAAGATTAACCCCGGAGTCGGTAGAGTGCTGCATATGTTTGAAGGATTACTTGGATGGCCAACAAAGAATTCAACATGAAACAAGCCTGGAGGCGGATATAGACGATGTAGAATTAAACCTAGCCGAAAACGAAGTCGACGAAGGACTAAGTACGCCGGGAACCGTAACCGAGGACGATGCTAGTAGTGCCGGTGGCGTCTCACGTTACGACGATGAAGAAGAAGAACCAGACACCGACTGCCTTGATGATAATACGGCTGTTAATCGACTGGAAAAGTACGGAACTCTTGAAGACTACAATCCAGAGTATAATCCATACTATAATCCATACAATCCATACAATTACAATCCATAGGGATGGGGTGAGGGTGGGAGTTCGGGAGCGGGACCTTCGGGTTCGGGTTATTAGAATTTATGTAATGTAAGTTTGCAACTTAAAATTATAAATAAAATGTATTTTTAAAGTGTATTTTAGAGATTTATTATAAATAAAACGTATTTTTAAAGTGTATTTTAGTGATCCAATCCAATTTTTATTTTTTAAAGTTTAGTAATTAATTATTATATAAAGGAAATTATTAAAAAAAAAAAACGTAGCATGATCTTGGCCCCGGCTCGGCCCGGTTTTGGTTAAACCGGTTTACCCCAAGACTAACCGGGCCACCCCTTTTCGGGTGAAACCCGACCCGATGCCCGTTTGGGCCCAATTTTTGCTTTCAATGTAGAGGCCCGAACCCCGTTTTGGCCCGACCCGGCTCGACTCGGCCCGATTTTTGGCCATCACTAATCATAGATAGATGGTAAAAATCAAAATTGAAAATAAAAATAAAAATTAAAACCTAATTCCTAAATCAACGATCGAAACCCTCACCCAGCACCAATTGCATTACCGTCACCCAATCGCCCCCCTCTCATCCCATCGCATTCCCGTAGCCCTCGTCTCTGGCCAGAACCATCTCCGGCCACGTCTTCGTCGGCTCCGTTTCTGCCCAAACCTATCTCAGGTTCGATTTTGCCCAACATTTAATCTCCTGTCAGACTCATCTCAGATTTGATTTTGTCCAACATGAACATTTAATCTCAGGTTCGATTTTGTCTATATGGTATTAGAGTGCAGAGATTGCTGCCAAAAAAAAAAAAAAATTCACCTGATGAATTATGTAGCATATTAGCAAATCCAAACTAATAACGATGACTAGAATGAAAAAGAAACATGTACCTTCTCTCTTCTCTATTTTTTTTCTTTTTCTTGTCGTTTATTTTTCTTCAGTTTGACAGGCTTCACATTCATTTCTTCATGTTCTTCGATCATAACCTGCCACATTAAGAGCCATTTAAAGACGGACATAAACAATAAATAAGAGTGCACCAATTATACATATGAAACACAACATTTTATGTAGAAATAGATTTGATTCTTAATTTTTGTTTGGCATATAGAGGGGCACCAGAACTCACATCTACTTATAACTCTATCCAACATGTACTCCTGTATTGTTGTGTTCAATATTCATTGAGGAATAGATAAGGATTTTCTATAGATAAGACTCTTAATATAGATTTGGCATTACTTTGGTATATTTTTGGTGCAACTTTTGGTATATTTTGTACCAATTTTGTATGCATCTATTTATACTTTCGTTCAATTTTTTTATGTTTTGGAAAGACTAATGGAAATGTAATATTCGTTTTGTTTTATAAATGTGAAGATTTATTCATGCAAAAAAATGGTAGGGACTTAATCGATCAATATTTGAAAGTCCGTTGGGTTTTTCAGACATTTTCCGTTTTTTATCACATTGAGCAATTTTATAGGTCGTAAAAATGTATTTAATAGGTTTTTAAAATGTCCAAAAATTTGTTTCTTCAAAAAAACTATGCAATCGCTCAAAATATGAAAGTCCGTTGGTTTTTTTTTTCTTCATAATTTCCCTTTTTTTAAGTTCATGTATCGTCTGTTCGTCTCAGCATGAGCCTCTCTTTCCCCCTCCCGATGAGAAAGAACAACAAAACCCCATTGCAATCTACATCCCTCTCTCCAGATCCATACACATAAATCCATTATCTTTCTCACAATCCCATTTTTCTTAGACTTCAATCTTCCGCTCGGATCCTGTTTTGGTAAGTAAATCTCTTGCTATGTAACACATATCTTTGTTACTTTCTTTTACTTTTGGAAGCCATTTTTTTCCGTCAAAGTATATGAAAATGGAAATTGTTGTTTGATTTCTTGCATGGTTTCTTGTGCTGTGTACTTTTTCCTTTTTGTTTGAGCTTCATTTCTGGGTTCTAATAGAATGTTTAATCGCATTTTGACTATTGGATTGTGTATTTATAGGAGCTTAATTTTGGTTTAAGAGGGATTGCTCAAGTTTCTCATTGTTGAAAAATCTGATCTAAACTTAGTTATGTACTTTTGCTATCTTTCCCAAGATCTTTTTTTCCGTGTGTTTACTTTTGAATGAGGTTCTTTTTTGAGTCACTCTTGTTCATCCACTCTCTTTAATTTTTTTAGAATCGCAATGCACATTGTGAATCTATGAAAGTAGTTGGTATACAAATTGTTAAATCATTGTTCAATTTAATTTATGATTTTCATTCGTGGGATTTTGGTGTTATTTCATTATTGTTTTTTATATTCTATCTTGAGGTTTTGAGCATTTCTGGTAGGGTCTAATGATTTCTCTAACTGGGTATCCATTCTTCAAACATCAATTTCGAAACATGATCCTATACAAATGAGCATTTTTATTCGAGGATTTCGTTTAAAACTCTCGTTTGATTCATTTTCATGTATTCTTCTACTTGGTGACACGCCATCTTCTTTATTTTCCATCTCATATGCAAGTGAAGTATGCTTAGGTTACAAGCATACACAAAGATGGACATGTATACTGTTGCGTAGATTGTTTCAATTCAGAAACTTTGGATGGTTTCTGACCAAAACAGTCTTCGTTATAGATCGTTTGTTCATGTCCCTTAGATGATGAGGAGCCCATGACAATATTGATTACTCACTATAATGATAACAAAGAAGAGAGAAAAGAAAGTATTTAATTGATTTAGATAAACACACACACTTACATAGAGGGGCCGATTAGCATGTTTTATGGATGCTGAATCGGTGCAACAAAGGGGTGCGACGGTTGGCAAGGGTTGCCAAAACCGTCGCCCATAACTTCCATCACAAACCACATTTCGGTTTAGTGGGATGAGGTGTCACTTGATACAATAATTAAACTAAACATAATTAACAACTATATGCTAAAATAATAATCTTAAGTTTTGACATTTAATAATATTTCTAACATTCCCCCCTAAATGTCAAAACATCTTCAATCTTGAATCTTCACAATATGACAACAAAGTCATCGCCTTCAATTAAGCCATCGCTTGGGTCTTGATTTCCTTCCGAGTAATAGCCTTCGATGCTCGGATCTTCTTCTTTAGTTCCTCCCTTACCTTCTGAATCCTTGCTTTCATTTGGTTGACCTGTTGTCTTGGTGACGTTCCGGTCTTCCTGACCATTCCCTCCGGTGCATCTACCTTTTGAGGTACCTACGCCATCCGCCGCTTTGCAACCTTTTGTGACTTGAGTCCTGTTGGGCACACTCCCGTACTTCTGACTCTCAATGCTCGAGTACTTACCGTACCATTTTTGAGCAAAAACAAAGTATTCGTGTGGGTACAAAAGATAATCTATGAAGAGTTTATTGAATGCCTCACCATAACATTCCGGATACCCAAAACTTTGTGCGATTTCATCCCAAAGTTTTTTTACGGTGATGATTTCGTGTCCTCCATAGCCAATAATCAACTTGTAAAGTTCGAATAGGCATACTTCTAATCCCGATATCTTCGGTGGTACAATGATTTCTTCATTGTCCTTGATCTTGTAAAACCATATAAGTGCCTCATCAAATTTCTTTTTGAAAAATTCCTTATTTGCATAAGCAATTTTGTCGCACCCAACTAAAAATATGAAAGTTGTAAAGTCATCGAGAGTTTTAATATATACAGGTACGAAACTCCCACGTATCTCGATCTTCTCTTCCTCGATCATTGGCTTCTTTCCTTTGTCATTCGAATCCGTACTCACGGATTTCTTGTCTTCTTGCTTCTTCTTGTTAGAATCGTCACACGTATGTGTGATTTTGCATTTCAAGTAACATACTTCTACTTCAAAGCCTTGAAGTATAAGTTGTTTCATACTAAGAATATTGATATTTACCTCCGGTACATACGATACGTATGGTATGACATACGTTCTTTCGTTCGTATTCAAACTTATCTCACCGACACCGTGCACATATATAGGATCGAAGTGACGTTCTTCATCATTGATGAAGAAACACTTCTTAAAACTATCGAACATCTCCTTCGTAGGAGACATGTGCCTCAAGATTTTAGTGTTTACATACCAAATCTCGTTCCATGATCCCGTATCCGTACCTTCGACCAAGTAATCTCCGTTCACGACGATTCTTTCGGTGTGCGTCTGTTTGTAGGGCTGCAGCGGGCCGAGAATTCGAGGGGTTCGAATTTCGCCACTTGTTCCGGCTTCGGTCATATGTAAGGTCGACCGATTTTGAATCGTTTGCATCATTTTCTTCGGACAATCCCAGGCAAAATGCCCTTTCAACATGCATCTATAACATGTCGGTTTTTTAATTCTTGTCTCTTCCTTTTCACGGTTGTCAAGCGTACCACATCGAGGCTTCGCGATTTTCTGTTTTGAATGCGCTCGCGCATATTTTTCACGAAGTTGATGTAGTCTCATCGATCTCCTCCTTGCTAGTTGTTGCCTCCTCCTATGATTTAACCTTCGGCTCTGATACCACTGTTGCGTAGATTGTTTCAATTCAGAAACTTTGGATGGTTTCTGACCAAAAAAGTCTTCGTTATAGATCGTTTGTTCATGTCCCTTAGATGATGAGGAGCCCATGACAATATTGATTACTCACTATAATGATAACAAAGAAGAGAGAAAAGAAAGTATTTAATTGATTTAGATAAACACACACACTTACATAGAGGGGCCGATTAGCATGTTTTATGGATGCTGAATCGGTGCAACAAAGGGGTGCGACGGTTGGCAAGGGTTGCCAAAACCGTCGCCCATAACTTCCATCACAAACCACATTTCGGTTTAGTGGGATGAGGTGTCACTTGATACAATAATTAAACTAAACATAATTAACAACTATATGCTAAAATAATAATCTTAAGTTTTGACATTTAATAATATTTCTAACATTCCCCCCTAAATGTCAAAACATCTTCAATCTTGAATCTTCACAATATGACAACAAAGTCATCGCCTTCAATTAAGCCATCGCTTGGGTCTTGATTTCCTTCCGAGTAATAGCCTTCGATGCTCGGATCTTCTTCTTTAGTTCCTCCCTTACCTTCTGAATCCTTGCTTTCATTTGGTTGACCTGTTGTCTTGGTGACGTTCCGGTCTTCCTGACCATTCCCTCCGGTGCATCTACCTTTTGAGGTACCTACGCCATCCGCCGCTTTGCAACCTTTTGTGACTTGAGTCCTGTTGGGCACACTCCCGTACTTCTGACTCTCAATGCTCGAGTACTTACCGTACCATTTTTGAGCAAAAACAAAGTATTCGTGTGGGTACAAAAGATAATCTATGAAGAGTTTATTGAATGCCTCACCATAACATTCCGGATACCCAAAACTTTGTGCGATTTCATCCCAAAGTTTTTTTACGGTGATGATTTCGTGTCCTCCATAGCCAATAATCAACTTGTAAAGTTCGAATAGGCATACTTCTAATCCCGATATCTTCGGTGGTACAATGATTTCTTCATTGTCCTTGATCTTGTAAAACCATATAAGTGCCTCATCAAATTTCTTTTTGAAAAATTCCTTATTTGCATAAGCAATTTTGTCGCACCCAACTAAAAATATGAAAGTTGTAAAGTCATCGAGAGTTTTAATATATACAGGTACGAAACTCCCACGTATCTCGATCTTCTCTTCCTCGATCATTGGCTTCTTTCCTTTGTCATTCGAATCCGTACTCACGGATTTCTTGTCTTCTTGCTTCTTCTTGTTAGAATCGTCACACGTATGTGTGATTTTGCATTTCAAGTAACATACTTCTACTTCAAAGCCTTGAAGTATAAGTTGTTTCATACTAAGAATATTGATATTTACCTCCGGTACATACGATACGTATGGTATGACATACGTTCTTTCGTTCGTATTCAAACTTATCTCACCGACACCGTGCACATATATAGGATCGAAGTGACGTTCTTCATCATTGATGAAGAAACACTTCTTAAAACTATCGAACATCTCCTTCGTAGGAGACATGTGCCTCAAGATTTTAGTGTTTACATACCAAATCTCGTTCCATGATCCCGTATCCGTACCTTCGACCAAGTAATCTCCGTTCACGACGATTCTTTCGGTGTGCGTCTGTTTGTAGGGCTGCAGCGGGCCGAGAATTCGAGGGGTTCGAATTTCGCCACTTGTTCCGGCTTCGGTCATATGTAAGGTCGACCGATTTTGAATCGTTTGCATCATTTTCTTCGGACAATCCCAGGCAAAATGCCCTTTCAACATGCATCTATAACATGTCGGTTTTTTAATTCTTGTCTCTTCCTTTTCACGGTTGTCAAGCGTACCACATCGAGGCTTCGCGATTTTCTGTTTTGAATGCGCTCGCGCATATTTTTCACGAAGTTGATGTAGTCTCATCGATCTCCTCCTTGCTAGTTGTTGCCTCCTATGATTTAACCTTCGGCTCTGATACCACTGTTGCGTAGATTGTTTCAATTCAGAAACTTTGGATGGTTTCTGACCAAAAAAGTCTTCGTTATAGATCGTTTGTTCATGTCCCTTAGATGATGAGGAGCCCATGACAATATTGATTACTCACTATAATGATAACAAAGAAGAGAGAAAAGAAAGTATTTAATTGATTTAGATAAACACACACACTTACATAGAGGGGCCGATTAGCATGTTTTATGGATGCTGAATCGGTGCAACAAAGGGGTGCGACGGTTGGCAAGGGTTGCCAAAACCGTCGCCCATAACTTCCATCACAAACCACATTTCGGTTTAGTGGGATGAGGTGTCACTTGATACAATAATTAAACTAAACATAATTAACAACTATATGCTAAAATAATAATCTTAAGTTTTGACATTTAATAATATTTCTAACATTCCCCCCTAAATGTCAAAACATCTTCAATCTTGAATCTTCACAATATGACAACAAAGTCATCGCCTTCAATTAAGCCATCGCTTGGGTCTTGATTTCCTTCCGAGTAATAGCCTTCGATGCTCGGATCTTCTTCTTGAGTTCCTCCCTTACCTTCTGAATCCTTGCTTTCATTTGGTTGACCTGTTGTCTTGGTGACGTTCCGGTCTTCCTGACCATTCCCTCCGGTGCATCTACCTTTTGAGGTACCTACGCCATCCGCCGCTTTGCAACCTTTTGTGACTTGAGTCCTGTTGGGCACACTCCCGTACTTCTGACTCTCAATGCTCGAGTACTTACCGTACCATTTTTGAGCAAAAACAAAGTATTCGTGTGGGTACAAAAGATAATCTATGAAGAGTTTATTGAATGCCTCACCATAACATTCCGGATACCCAAAACTTTGTGCGATTTCATCCCAAAGTTTTTTTACGGTGATGATTTCGTGTCCTCCATAGCCAATAATCAACTTGTAAAGTTCGAATAGGCATACTTCTAATCCCGATATCTTCGGTGGTACAATGATTTCTTCATTGTCCTTGATCTTGTAAAACCATATAAGTGCCTCATCAAATTTCTTTTTGAAAAATTCCTTATTTGCATAAGCAATTTTGTTGCACCCAACTAAAAATATGAAAGTTGTAAAGTCATCGAGAGTTTTAATATATACAGGTACGAAACTCCCACGTATCTCGATCTTCTCTTCCTCGATCATTGGCTTCTTTCCTTTGTCATTCGAATCCGTACTCACGGATTTCTTGTCTTCTTGCTTCTTCTTGTTAGAATCGTCACACGTATGTGTGATTTTGCATTTCAAGTAACATACTTCTACTTCAAAGCCTTGAAGTATAAGTTGTTTCATACTAAGAATATTGATATTTACCTCCGGTACATACGATACGTATGGTATGACATACGTTCTTTCGTTCGTATTCAAACTTATCTCACCGACACCGTGCACATATATAGGATCGAAGTGACGTTCTTCATCATTGATGAAGAAACACTTCTTAAAACTATCGAACATCTCCTTCGTAGGAGACATGTGCCTCAAGATTTTAGTGTTTACATACCAAATCTCGTTCCATGATCCCGTATCCGTACCTTCGACCAAGTAATCTCCGTTCACGACGATTCTTTCGGTGTGCGTCTGTTTGTAGGGCTGCAGCGGGCCGAGAATTCGAGGGGTTCGAATTTCGCCACTTGTTCCGGCTTCGGTCATATGTAAGGTCGACCGATTTTGAATCGTTTGCATCATTTTCTTCGGACAATCCCAGGCAAAATGCCCTTTCAACATGCATCTATAACATGTCGGTTTTTTAATTCTTGTCTCTTCCTTTTCACGGTTGTCAAGCGTACCACATCGAGGCTTCGCGATTTTCTGTTTTGAATGCGCTCGCGCATATTTTTCACGAAGTTGATGTAGTCTCATCGATCTCCTCCTTGCTAGTTGTTGCCTCCTCCTATGATTTAACCTTCGGCTCTGATACCACTGTTGCGTAGATTGTTTCAATTCAGAAACTTTGGATGGTTTCTGACCAAAAAAGTCTTCGTTATAGATCGTTTGTTCATGTCCCTTAGATGATGAGGAGCCCATGACAATATTGATTACTCACTATAATGATAACAAAGAAGAGAGAAAAGAAAGTATTTAATTGATTTAGATAAACACACACACTTACATAGAGGGGCCGATTAGCATGTTTTATGGATGCTGAATCGGTGCAACAAAGGGGTGCGACGGTTGGCAAGGGTTGCCAAAACCGTCGCCCATAACTTCCATCACAAACCACATTTCGGTTTAGTGGGATGAGGTGTCACTTGATACAATAATTAAACTAAACATAATTAACAACTATATGCTAAAATAATAATCTTAAGTTTTGACATTTAATAATATTTCTAACATTCCCCCCTAAATGTCAAAACATCTTCAATCTTGAATCTTCACAATATGACAACAAAGTCATCGCCTTCAATTAAGCCATCGCTTGGGTCTTGATTTCCTTCCGAGTAATAGCCTTCGATGCTCGGATCTTCTTCTTTAGTTCCTCCCTTACCTTCTGAATCCTTGCTTTCATTTGGTTGACCTGTTGTCTTGGTGACGTTCCGGTCTTCCTGACCATTCCCTCCGGTGCATCTACCTTTTGAGGTACCTACGCCATCCGCCGCTTTGCAACCTTTTGTGACTTGAGTCCTGTTGGGCACACTCCCGTACTTCTGACTCTCAATGCTCGAGTACTTACCGTACCATTTTTGAGCAAAAACAAAGTATTCGTGTGGGTACAAAAGATAATCTATGAAGAGTTTATTGAATGCCTCACCATAACATTCCGGATACCCAAAACTTTGTGCGATTTCATCCCAAAGTTTTTTTACGGTGATGATTTCGTGTCCTCCATAGCCAATAATCAACTTGTAAAGTTCGAATAGGCATACTTCTAATCCCGATATCTTCGGTGGTACAATGATTTCTTCATTGTCCTTGATCTTGTAAAACCATATAAGTGCCTCATCAAATTTCTTTTTGAAAAATTCCTTATTTGCATAAGCAATTTTGTCGCACCCAACTAAAAATATGAAAGTTGTAAAGTCATCGAGAGTTTTAATATATACAGGTACGAAACTCCCACGTATCTCGATCTTCTCTTCCTCGATCATTGGCTTCTTTCCTTTGTCATTCGAATCCGTACTCACGGATTTCTTGTCTTCTTGCTTCTTCTTGTTAGAATCGTCACACGTATGTGTGATTTTGCATTTCAAGTAACATACTTCTACTTCAAAGCCTTGAAGTATAAGTTGTTTCATACTAAGAATATTGATATTTACCTCCGGTACATACGATACGTATGGTATGACATACGTTCTTTCGTTCGTATTCAAACTTATCTCACCGACACCGTGCACATATATAGGATCGAAGTGACGTTCTTCATCATTGATGAAGAAACACTTCTTAAAACTATCGAACATCTCCTTCGTAGGAGACATGTGCCTCAAGATTTTAGTGTTTACATACCAAATCTCGTTCCATGATCCCGTATCCGTACCTTCGACCAAGTAATCTCCGTTCACGACGATTCTTTCGGTGTGCGTCTGTTTGTAGGGCTGCAGCGGGCCGAGAATTCGAGGGGTTCGAATTTCGCCACTTGTTCCGGCTTCGGTCATATGTAAGGTCGACCGATTTTGAATCGTTTGCATCATTTTCTTCGGACAATCCCAGGCAAAATGCCCTTTCAACATGCATCTATAACATGTCGGTTTTTTAATTCTTGTCTCTTCCTTTTCACGGTTGTCAAGCGTACCACATCGAGGCTTCGCGATTTTCTGTTTTGAATGCGCTCGCGCATATTTTTCACGAAGTTGATGTAGTCTCATCGATCTCCTCCTTGCTAGTTGTTGCCTCCTCCTATGATTTAACCTTCGGCTCTGATACCACTGTTGCGTAGATTGTTTCAATTCAGAAACTTTGGATGGTTTCTGACCAAAACAGTCTTCGTTATAGATCGTTTGTTCATGTCCCTTAGATGATGAGGAGCCCATGAAAATATTGATTACTCACTATAATGATAACAAAGAAGAGAGAAAAGAAAGTATTTAATTGATTTAGATAAACACACACACTTACATAGAGGGGCCGATTAGCATGTTTTATGGATGCTGAATCGGTGCAACAAAGGGGTGCGACGGTTGGCAAGGGTTGCCAAAACCGTCACCCATAACTTCCATCACAAACCACATTTCGGTTTAGTGGGATGAGGTGTCACTTAATACAATAATTAGACTAAACATAATTAACAACTATATGCTAAAATAATAATCTTAAGTTTTGACATTTAATAATATTTCTAACATATACCTTCAAAATTATGTATCTTTCGCCAACAATAAACGTTTTATTACGCCGTGAGCTTCCTATTTAAGATCTTAAGTGAGGCTTTTCTATCATTGATTTTGTTTACCGACCGGTTTAGTAATTCCTTATGCAAATTTATGTTGATTTACTCTTATTGGAGTCGTCTTTTTTAATTTTTTGATTTCAAGTTTGGTCTTTTTTGTTCCATTGTCCTGTGTGAGTGCTATAACAAATGTGGACATGTAGATATATGAATTATGTTCAATTTATAAAGCACATTATGAGCTGTGTCAAATAGTTGTTCATGAGGTCAAACATAGGAGTTGTTAAGAGACAAATTTGGAGTTTTGTGCAAGAAATTTGGGATGACAATCCTGAGTTGTTGAATAGAGAACCTACACTGCATAAATAAGCCTTTTTTCTTTCTATTTTGGTTGTGTTTCAAGGTACAATTTAGTGATTATATAAGTAGGTTTCCTTGTTCTTTAAGTCTTAATACTAATTTAAAAATTGATGTAATTTTATGCATGGTATTGCTGAAAAGAAATTATATACACAAGAACATTCTTTCCCGTGTTTGTTTTAAGTTGATATCTTTTAGGAGGATTTCTTTTGTTTTGTCTTCTTGAATTTGATCCATTGTTGTTATTTTTTGTTGGATCAACCAAATTATGGTGGTGTTTAATAAGTTAAAATGAAAAATTGTTAAATGATTAAAAGTTGCTACGGATTTAGAAGCTCTATAGAGAATTTGATGAGGTTATAACATAGAACAACATGAAATTATGTGAATATATATTAAGAAAATTGTTAATATTAATATGATAGTTATTAAAACTATGTTTGTTATAAGTGTTTATCATTATTTTTCTTTGGATGAGTATTTTTAGGATAAACATGTATCTTTATAATAACGTTTGGAATGGATTATTAGTTTTATGCTTTCTGAATTTGAATTTGCAGAACACTTTGACATTGATTACTATGATAAAGTCGACAGTGTCTTCAATTTCCCACCAATTTACAGACCTCTCAATGGTTAGGCAATGGAACTACACCATTAGAGAAGCTGTAAACCAAGCTCAATGTCAAAAAGCTCTCTTTCTTTTCCGCCAAATGATGCAAAAGAGCTTACAACCCAACCATTTAACCTTCCCAATCATCGCAAAAGCATGTGGGAAACTCAATAATATATGCTACTCTAAAATCATTCATGCCCAAATCGCAAAATCACCATATTCAGATGATATATATGTACAAACAGCAATGATGGACATGTATATCAAATGTGACAGTATGAACATTGCGCACAAAGTGTTTAGTAGAATGTCTCAAAGGGACATTGCATCTTGGAACTCATTGCTTTTGGGGTTTGCTCAACTGTGTGTTGTTGATGAAGTTTTGTCACTTTTTAAACAAATGAGAGTTGAAAGAATTCAACCTGATTCAGTCACAGTGATTGGGATGTCACAGTCAATTACTAGTAGAGAAGGTGTCGGGATTCTGAAGGCTATCCATTCTTTTGGTATTCGTATTGGGGTAGAAATAGATGTTTCGGTTTCCAATACGTGGGTTTCTTCCTATGCCAAGGTTAGAGACTTAGTTTCAGCAGAGAAGGTGTTTCATGGGATTGAGCCATGTTTTGTGACAGTTGTTTCATGGAATTCGATGATAGCAGGATATGCTTATTTTGAGAAATCTTTGATGGCTGTTAGTTTCTACAAAAAGATGCTTTATGACAGGTTTAAGCCGGACATTAGCACCAATCTTAACTTGCTTTCTTCAATTCGCCGACTTGAAGACATATTTTATGGTAAGTTGATCCATTGTCATGGAATCAAGATGGGTTGTGATTTGGACACATGTGTACTTAATACACTAATTTCTATGTACTCCAAGTGTGACGACCTTAGTTCTGCAAGACATATATTTGACAACATGGTATATAAAACTTGTGTTTCATGGACTGCGATGATTAGTGGTTATGCTGAGAAAGGTGATCTAGATGGGGCATTGGCCTTGTTTCACTCCATGGATGCCGCCGGTGTGAAACCTGATATAGTTACTGTGCTTAGTGTCATTGCTGGTTGTGGAGAAACAGGAGCACTTGAAATTGGAAGATGGATTAAGGACTATGCTAGCTTAAATGGATTCAGAAGTAATATGATGGTCTTGAATGCTTTGATAGATATGTATGCAAAATGTGGAAGTATTAAAGAAGCTTGTGAGATCTTTTATATGATGAGTGAAAGAACCGTTGTTTCGTGGACTTCGATGATTGCCGGGTATGCTCTAAATGGAGAATTTGAAGAAGCTTTGACACATTTTTTCCATATGTTGGAACTTGGAGTGAAACCAAACCACATAACATTCCTTGTTGTTCTTCAAGCTTGCAATCATGGAGGTTTTATTGAAAAGGGATGGGAGATCTATGATCTTATGAGGAAAGTGCACAAACTTGATCCAGATCTAGACCACTATTCTTCTATGGCCGATCTTCTTGGACGTGGAGGAAAGCTAAATGAAGCTCTGGATTTTATTCAAAACATGCCCATGAAACCTGATGCCGGCATATGGTCCTCATTGCTTAGTGCTTGCAAAATTCATCGCAATGTAGAGATTGGTGAACTTGCAGCTTGTCGTCTTTTTGAAATGGAACCACGAGCTGCAGCTCCCTATGTAGAAATGGCAAACATTTATGCATCGACATCCTGTTGGGATGGAGTTACCTCTGTTAGAAGACTGATGAAACAAAATCAAGTAACAAAGTATCCTGGACAAAGCACTATTCGAGTAAATGGGGAGACACATAAGCTTACAGTTGAAGATTGGTGTCATCGTAAAGGACCAATTATATTTGAAGTTTTAGATGGTTTAGCTTTAGAGTCGAAATATGAATTAGATGTATCAAATTTACAAGATGTTTGTCCATAAACATACAAAAGATTATAGGAACTATCTCTTGAAAGTGTTGTCTCTTCGCACTTGCCTCATTAATATACTAGACCGACCACATTTCCGGTGCCCTCACAAAAAAGCCGACAACATAAAGCTTAGGACCAAGAAGTGTGGCATAATCTTGTCAAAAGATCAGTGAAAGGCCAACCAAGGGCCAAAGTCCTTCCCAATTCACGTAATTGCCACCAAGAACGACTCAAAAGGATGAAATTGTTGTATGGTGCTTGTTGTTATGGATTTTGTTAGTATGATCGTATGAGGTATTTTGCATTTGTGTATCTCCATTTCTACTTATTTGAATTTAGCAAAGGTAATTCTTGAGAGGTGATTAGAAAAAGTAACATCGGAAATATATTAATCAACTTTAGTTCACATAAGAATCAGACGATGGAGAGTTCAACCATAAAGGAAGGAATTTTTTTAGAGCAAATGAGATATATAGTTTGAATGTTGCATTTATGGATCTACACTTTACCACCCTAAAAAGCTTTGCATCTTAGCGTTTTACCTCACATAAATATTCTAAGCCTCTTACAGCTAACTGCAACTTAGTATCCGTTGATTCTTATTCAGAAGATAACAGACCTTCTCATCTTCACCCTAAAAACTTTGCATTTGTTAGGAATGCAATTGGATTCTTATTATATTTATCTATGAATGAAAGAAATTATAGGGATAATGCCGACAATTTGATAAGTAGTTGATCTCCAAGACTCTAGACTTAATTTTTCCTCCCCTAAAACCTTAACCCTACTGACCTATAAATACTCCAAATTTCCTAAACCTACTGTAAATTATATAGCTTGATTACCAAACTACTTGTTTCAGGACACTAATAATAATAAAAGATGTCATAATAATAAAAGGCATCTAATTAATATTAACTACGAAGCCCTTTAAAGTCTCACAAATCACCTTACACCCCTTGATATGGTACAATCTACCAAAGCCCAGACGTATCAACATCTTAGCCTTTGACCTCCACACATGCAGCTAACCCAACTAGGTATGTATTGATTCTTATTCAGAAGATCGTGGACTTTTAATAAGTTAGCTTACTATTTTTATCCTAAAATAGACGATCTTCTAGAGTAGCCATAAAAATTAGGGTATTAAGTAATAAGTATATGTATGTCCAAATCACAACCCATCTTTATGCCATGACAATTGGTCAACTACCAAGAAAATGTTCATGTCCACCGATCGAAGAAAGCGAATTTAGATTGGTACTCAACTCCGAATTGAACCTATCATAGAGCATCTTTTTGTAGTTACTAAGGGACTTCCAAGATTATTCGAAATAGGCAATGGACTTCCATTAGCAGTTGCGAAGTCTGGACCAATCCCTTAAAACACTTTGTCCGATGTTGTGCCTAATTCTCTAACTTTGCATAATAAGAAACCCATTTGTTGGAAAATGAAACATCTTCTAATACCCCAATTCAAATCATAAAATATTTGTTCTCATTCTGATGTCTTAATAACTTTGACCAAATTAGGCGGAATTCTTTCGACTCTCATTTGCTTAAAAAGTGACAAAACTCAATCAACAACACCCAACTGGGCAAACGCCAAGAACAACTCATTTCAAGACACTATCTTTTTAGGCATTTTATCCACCAATGTTTATATGGGCACATCTTATATATACATGACCACCGTTGTCTACACATATATATTTGTAGGAAATGACAAATCCTATCTCTTCTCCTAAACTGTCGTGTATCAGGATATGTTGAATGATAAACTAATATTATAAGTGTTTTGTATGAAACATTTGAATAGCAACCTAACCCCATGAACGGTGTTTAACATTTAATGTTTGATAAAACTGAATGATACAGGCCGAATACTATTATCACAACATGAGCGAAGGGAGTACAAAATAAGATAAAAGACATCCGATTCGAACAAGTAATATGAAAATCATTACAAAGATTAAATCTTTTACTACTAGACTAGAATGGCAAATTCCAAAACTGAATTAGACTCTAGAGGTGGTTATTAACAAAATCCTTATCATTTGAAATTCAAATTGAGATCTTCCAAAGTATTTTGATGGGGCCAATTTTAGCATATTTTAGTTAGTTTGGGATAGAAGCTTCTTGTTGAGAATATACATTGAAAAGTTCCGATTTTAGCCTACTGTTGCTAGGTTGTGATACTTTTGTGGAGAATATTGGGAATTAACCCAATAGACCATAGAGTGATGTATTTGTTACTGCATTTCATCAAAATGTTGGTTATTAAAAATCCCGTGTGCATTTTGAAAATTGGAATTTAATTATGCCTTGAGGCAATTAGAATCAAGTTTGAGATCCCTAAATATGTGACACCATGAGGAAATTTTGAACAACTATTTCAAGTACTTGATGAATGGAAAACAGAAGAAAGAAATCTATCATAGAAGAGCAACCTTGCAGAAATGAAGCTATAATTTGTTGTGTAAAATCAGTAGCTGAGCCCACTAACACAAATTGCTTAAGTTCATGGAAAGGCATGGAGAATTGTCATTCTTTATAGTCTAAAATGTTTGCAAATTTGTTGTGGCCAATGAAGCTTATGTGCACCATATAATATTACAAATGTAAATGGTTATTGAATGGTTTGATGCTTTATAGAGGCAATACATGTTTGCATTTAAAAATTTCTTACTATGATTACTCAATAAGAACTTGTAAGGTTCAAGTATCTGCCAATTAAGTCCATGTATATGGCTAAGGTAAAAGTAAAAGAAGAAAAGAAAGAAACGTTACAGAAAAACAGAGAGAAAATTGAAATTTGTGGATTGCTAAGCCTAGTCCATCAACACTGGTTTGCTTGTTTTTATGGATTTATGCATGGGGGAATACCTAAAAAGGCATCAAGTAGGAAAAAGAATTTTGATTGATGAAATTCTCCTAACGTAACAAGCAATGTGATGAATTTTTGGTGGGGACCATGAGAGTATATATTCGAGGATCACTTTGTTTTAATGTACTATCCAGTTGGCAGTTACCGAGGAGCTAGGAAGCAGGTGTCCAACTTTGATCAATAAGCAAGAGGTAAGCTTTGGTCTTTTATTTGGAAAATTGTGGAGATGAAACCCTCAAATTACAAATTCAGTAATTTAAAGGCTCAAAATTTGAAGTAAAACTCATATCTTCTGCCTGTTAGATAGATAAAGGAGAGCAGCAATATGAGAAAACAGATTCATCTTCCTCGATATTGTGGTTCCAAAAGAAGGTAAAAGCAGAGTGAAAACTTAAACTTAAGTATGTGCCTACTTACTATATATTTAGCACATGAACTATGATTTGGTTCGTTTGATGAACTTGTAGCATATGCACACACGTATGTATAAACACATGCCCATTCTTAATATTGTAGAATCTCAGAATCCTAGTTTCCACATATCATGCAACCTTTATTCCTGCATTCGTATCCTTGCAGCATAGTTGAGGTGATTTGCCTAAAGATGGAGAAAAAGTGTTTCTTGAATTTTTAGTCCAATGACTTCATGAAGGCATGTGATGGATATTTTGGCAGCAACATTAAGATCCAAAATGGCAAATATCATTGCATGATCGAGATATCTATTAGACTATTGTGTAGATTTAACACAGATGGAGATCTCATACAGCCCTATCTGTTTTAAGCCCATATTACTCGTTGGAGTTAATCACTTAACCCCTTTTCCCCTTTATTATGGACGGATAATATCCCATACTGCATGCTCTTCGCCAAGGATATGTTCTTGCAGATGATCTGCAAATTGAATTATCAAATTAATTGCTTAAGAAGAGCTATTGTTTCCATATTTTCTATGCATAAGCATGTTCTGTTGGAAGCAAATATGGAATTTGAATGCTTGAAGCAAACTTTTGATTCTTTTTCTAATTCCATACGTCTTTTTTCCTTGATATTGAATAATCATAATTGTGTGAATTCTCTAACCATTGTTCTTTATGCAACAGGGATTTTCAGGTTTACTCCAATGCATCCTTGTGCTACAAAACTTACTATTAGGGTGAAAGGGGATATACACGAAGTTGTTAGTTGTAATGTCCAGAGTCATCAAGATAGCATAAAGGAAGAGCCAATTGACATAGATGGTTTTAATAATGCTCCACCTAAGATCGATAGGAAGAGAGAGGATCACAATGACATCAGCGGTTCTGCATTTCATGGGGACCTGAACAACAACAATGAAAACGTTATCGACTTATCTTCCTCTGAATGCAGCACAGATGATGAAAATACCCCCTCTTGTGATGATTCTAAGAAACAGTTGGTACTTTATGATCCTTGTGTTAATAGTGGAGGTGCAATTGAAGCCGTCCCAGATCCAATTTCATATAAACCTCCATCTTATCCAAGACGTCACCCTCAAAGAGTATTGCCATCTGTAGGTGCATTCACAGTTCAGTGCGCTAACTGTTTTAAATGGAGACTCATCCCTAGCCAAGAGAAATATGAGGAAATACGAGAACACATTACAGACAAGCCCTTTGTGTGTGAAGCAGCTCATGAATGGCGTCCTGATGTTTCATGTAATGATCCCCCTGATATTGAGCAAGATGGAAGCAGACTCTGGGCTATCGACAAGCCCAACATCGCACAGCCCCCTCCTGGGTGGCAAAGGGATCTGAGGATCAGGGGTGAAGGAAGCACAAAGTTTGCCGATGTGTATGAATGCTTTCAATTTTTTCCTATTCTTGTATTATTTTTGGAGGCTAACAAAAGTTTATAATGAACTTTTTATTAGCCTAACTTTGGTTGGTATTTTTTTATGGTAATCAGATATTATACTACACCGACAGGCACTAAACTGCGCTCAATACCCGATGTCGAGAAGTATGTAATGTCTCCATCATTTTAATATTGCATCTCATCTTAACAGTTTACTTGGTTCCTAATCAGTTCAATCAAACAGGTACTTGTTTAAACACCCAGAATATGTGGAACAAGGGGTGACACTAGCACAATTTTCGTTCCAGATCCCAAAACCATTGCAGGAGAACTATGTAAGAAAGCGCCCTGCTCGTGTGGCAGCATTGCGGGAAGGTAATTATATGGAGATGCCTGGATCTCTTGAACCTTCCCACGCATTAGAGTTCTTTGCATATGTCTCATTGTAATACACACACATACATACACAAAAATATACATACATATGTATGTGTATGTATATATACATCTATATATACGGTATACATACCTATATATCCATATATATGTTTTATATCTATATGTATGTGCTCATTGCTTGGAAGGTCTTCTCCAAGTCCTTGAAGGGTTCATTTGCAAGAATGCTCTTGACAATTGTCCACAAACTTCCATATTATTTCTTTGCCTGGATCTACCAGCCTTTGGTAGGTTGCTTCTGCATTTCTTAAGCCAAATGGCATTAATCAGTGACAATAGAGACCCCCTTGTGCAATGAAAGATGTCTTTCGAACATTAAGTAGATGCATTGGATCAGATTGTATATGGAAAAAAACCATCCATAAAATGGAGGAGCTTGTGTCTTGCTATTGCATCGACGAGTAGGTCTACTTGGTAGTTGATAGGATTCCTTAGAGTAAGCATCATCTAGTTTGGTAAAAACTATCCTTATTTTCACTAGGCGTGGGGACTGACAGGTTAGATGTTTAGCATATCCTTTGAGGTCTAAGCAAAAATGTCAGCATTCTCTTGAGGGAATATGTACTTCTTTGAGTGCTTTTTCCAAGGTGACCAAATGTACGTTGCTTTTCTTGGTTTTGAAGAGGGGCATTGAATTAGTCCAAACAGTGGGAGAAAAATTTAATGGAATCTAACAAGCCAGTTCAGTCTTAGGTTCCAAGTCTTCAACGGGTTCTCTCTTTTAGCTTTCTCATCTCTGGTATCTAAGTGCTTGAGGTCCTGCTCATGCTTTCTTGAGGTAGCCAAGTAACAAGAAACTGTCTCAGTTGTGGCAAGAAATCTTCAAACTGCAGCAAGAAGATACGTTCAAGATCATTGGTCTGCACACATGGTGGTGGAAGTGCAACACCAGTAATAAAAGTTTTGGGTGGACAGGTGGCTAACTAGCTCTAAGATAAGGAGCTCATTCTTGGAACTTTATCTTATTGCGGCTGACAGATTCATGATGGTGATGGTGGAATGGAAAGATGATAAGTTATTGTGTTTTATCTCTTTTACTAGACCCCATATGACACAAATTGGGCCAACTGCCTGCATTATGAAGCTCTCAAATGGAACGGATCAAGAAGGAATCCTCAATGTGGCCTTGTGTTTATTCAATCTCATCCTTGAGGTTTCTGCATCCTTCAATCTGGTCTTGATTCTTGTGGAAACCATAATATTTACTAGAGCCCTTTTTTCAGGACTAAGCATCTTTCTTGGCATAATAGGCTGCTCTTGAATTTCCATTGATATCTGGCTCCTTGTAGTGTTGAGGGGAGTCTAGGAACCGTGCGTAGGATAGTTGGGCATCCACAGCTTTTGTTTGGTCTTTTGTGTGTGTTCCATTGAGTTCTCTCATCTTTGAGTTCAACCATAGTTTTAAATGGGCTCCACTGCGTTTATTTGGTTTTAGTAAAGGCTAATGAGGTTGAGTTCCCTACAAACTCCTTGAATTGGGCTCCTTTCTTTAAGGTAGTGATATCTTCTTTTAGGCTCTCGGGACTTGCTGCCGATGAATGGGGGAGTCTTGCTCTTAGATTGTGATAATTTTTCTTCATACCACTTGCTTATTGCACACTTGACGATGGAGGTGAAGACCTCTACTTATGATGATGGTTTGTATATATGGAGCTTGGTTGGGACTCTGTTTAGGAATCCTATTCCTAGTGTCTCTGGGGAATTTTTCATTTCTTTTGGGAATCCAAGTTCATCAAGGAGTGCTAGAAACCCAGGTTAACCTTGTATCAGGGCTGTTCTGTATATCGTTATGATTTTATCATATCAAGAGCTGTTGCAATCTTGTTACCAGCTTATAAACCAAACCAACAAACCCAGTGTATCCCACCCGAAGACTTCCTATTGGGATTTTAGATTTATTCACATTTATTGCGTACCTAGCAAAATTTTCTGACTAATGCTCCCCATGGAACTGAAGACGTCTAATAAAAACCGGACATACTAATGGAGCTAGAATTTCAAATGAAATTTATATGTTCCATTTATTCTCTCACCATCATAATCCAACTCATATTGTGCCAGCCTACTCCAAGTACTCAAATGCTACCTTCAGAATATTGACAAAGATGTATTCTTTTTCCTACTTTATTATCAAAATGGTTTGATGTTTGGTAAATCATGTCTTATTTATGTCGGGCTTAGTTTTTTCTACTTTTACTGTATCTCAGTTTTAGTTTTTCTTCTTATTTTGATAGTTGCAAGTATTACGCTTTGTGATTCTCTGTTTGTTTTATCCTGATGTCCCTACTTTCTTTTCTGTTCATTATTCCTGTTGCGTGTTTGCATACACTCCTATGTTACTATACTACTCTCACCTGCCTCGTATTTTTGTTTTTTGTTTTGCAAGCCGGGGGTCTTCACGGAAACAACCTCTATATCCTATGGGGTAGAGGCAAGGTCTGCATATATCTTACCCCCGACCCTACCTATCGGTGGGATACACTCGGTTCGTTTGGTTTGATGTTTGTGGGATATACTGTGTTTGTTTAGTAATGAATGTTCATTTTCCATTTCCTTGCAGCTAAACCGATGGCGTTACCAGGTCCAGAAGAGAATACAGATTTGCAGCTTGGTCTGCCAGGATTCTCTGCTCGGTACATGCTTGATCCTGTGAATCCACCGGTAAAGAGGGCAAGGAGTGCACCAGGTAAACGGAGAGAAAAATTCGACTTGATGTTACAACAGCCTCAAATGTAGGTTAGATAACTAAAAGGGACCAATATTGGAATCAAACAACGCCACAATGGTCTCTTCCTCAAAAACTTTCTTTTGTATTTGTTTACAGGACATTGTGTTCTGAAACAAATTTATGTGGAATTAGCAAACTTTTAGCTCTGCAAGTGGGTTTTTTTGGGGGTTGGGGAAGGAGGATGCCATTGCGACTTCTTTTGGGGAATGTATATGGGAAAAAAGAAAACTAGTATTGGCATTATCTTAAGTTTTTTCCCCTTGATCTGGTTTGTTAGAATGAATTTGTAGAACGCCTTTGAATCTTTCTCTAAAAGAGGTTTTATAGAGAGAGATTAGGTTGCTAGACACATACAAGTTCGTCTATGTTTAGCCGATGTAAAACTTCAATGTGCCCTCTCAAATGGAGGCTAGGTTGTGTGTCCCAAGAATGGTGATGTGGAAACTATGTTAGAAAATGTGGAAACTCTTTTGAACAGCTCTAACAAAGCCTTTATATAGAGAGAAAAGGTTCTTACATATATACAGATTTGACTCCAACCTGGTGATGTGTAGTTAGCAGTCTTGGGATCGGTTCTATGGATTCGTGCCCATTTGTCTTGTTTGAAGCAAGCAGTGGTTGAGGCCCGATACCATGGTTTATAGCCATGCACTCTTAATCCTCCAAAAAAACCCAACATATTTCACTTGAACGTACGGTATCTGATTGCTCTATTCTATAGCTCTGGTTTCTTATACATTAATATTTTTTTAAAATGATTATTAGACTCTCATTTTGGTTATTACTTTAGAAATAAGGCATATTATTTACTCACGAGTATATACATTTTTTCATTGAAATCAAGGTTTAAAATATCGAGTTAGGTTCATATGAGAACATAACTAAATGAGAGAATAAGAAGATAGTTGAATCACATGTGATTTTATACCAAAATCACGTGTAAAATCACATTTGATTCACGCGACTTTGGTCGCGACCACGTTGCCTGCACACCTTGTGTTGATTGTTAGTGTAAAATCACCACAGTAGACAAGATTTAAACATTTTGTCTTTATTTTACATGTGATTTGACGGTTTTCTTATTCTCTTATGTTATTACTATTATTATTTGAACCTCCCTTTTAAAATATCATTCAATGAAGACAATGTTTAAATCTTGTTTACCGTGATCAATGTGTTGCTATGTGGCTAATGGCTCAAAAATAAGCACAAGTTAGTGTTTGGATTTTTGTTTTGAGAACCTACGTTTTTGGAGGTGAACAATGTTTCATTAAACCAAAACCAAAGGGTCTTTGGCCAAGCAGTATCGAAGCTTTTGGTATCTTGGGAGGTCAGGAGTTCAAACCTCACAAAAGGTGAGGAGGATGTGTGAGTTTATTTGTTACATTTATCGTATATAAATATTATATACTCCAAAAAAAACATGTTCCGTAAAGAAAAAATCATTTAAAAGAATCATTAGATAATCTTATTATAGATGTCTTGTTGGAACGTTACATTCCATTCTTATGCAATTAGTCCATATAAAACTTGTTATATTTGATTTCATATAGAAAAGAGTAAATTACTATTTTCATCCATGTGTTTTGTTAATAATTTCTATTTTCGTTCCTGTGCTTTAAAAATGTAATTTTTGTTCATATGATTTGTAATTTATTGTTATTTTCGTCCCTAATTCCTACCCCTTAAGTATAACTGTATAAGGACAAAACAATAAAGAATTGTAAAACACTGGAAACGAAACAACAATAAATTGTAAATCATGAGAATAGAAATAGCAATGCAATGAATAACAAACCATAGGAACGAAAACTATAATTTCTAAAACACAAGATGAAAATCGCAACTTTTAACAAACCACAGAGATGAAAAACATAATTTACTCTATACAAAAACATATATTCATTTTAGGTTTTCTTCCACAAATTTCATATTACTTTATTCTTTCTTTCTTTCTTTTTTTTTTTAAAATTTTCCGATTGAATATATCTCTCAAAGCAAAATAAGTTTTTGATTAAATTTTTTGGGATTTTCTATTTCCATATATTTCTAGGAAATGGTGGTCGTTCTGCCGCTACATAGTGGTGGGGTTATGACGGGGTACAATGGATGAAGGTTGTGATGAACATATGCAATAATTCTTCATTCTTTCAATCTACTGACTTTCAGACAAAGTTTTATAGGTCTTTCAGAAACATTTTAAATACGATTTTGGCTATGTTTGATAAATTAGCTGATGACTGGTAAACTAGCTGATAGTTGATAAGCTAGCTAGTAGCTGATAAACTAGCTGATGAAAAAGTCACGTTTGACAAAAACTAGCTTATAAGCATGTAAAATTACCAAAAAGAACATCTAGAAAAAATAATCAATTACAATATTTAATAATATAATTAAAACAAATTTATAATAATATAATATATTAATTAATATAAATAAGGTAGTAAATAATATAATATGTTAATTAAAAGAATTTAAAATTTATTATTATATATATTATAAATTTTGGATTTTAAACTAAATTAAAAAAAATCTACATTAACTTATGAAATAACCGTTACATATAATTAGGAAAAAAAATAATCAAATAATAATTACAAAAATAATAATAATTGATAACTAAAATATATTGATCAATATTAAAAAAAAAATTGATATAATAAAACGTGAAAAACATAATAATTACATGTGCATTTAATTATCGGTTTCCTGGTTTTACATTCGTACAAGAAATCCAATAAACTTTTTTACATACAGGTTTATTTATAATTACGATTTTAACACTTAGTTAAAATTTCTAATTACAAACCAATAAAATATGAGATGCATCCAAGGGTATGCCGTATGCCATAATGAATATAGGGTACCCTACTTACAAAATGAGTTGTCTTGATCACTAACATAATGCATTATTGGATGTGTGTGTATGCATAATGGGTTGTTTTCATATCCATTAAATTCAATATTTTGTGTTTATAGATGATTTAAATTATTTTTTTTTCTTATAAATTGTAACAAATATCTTTTTACTAAAATCCAAGATACAAATACTAAAAATTAATGTTTTTTATTTTTTCTTTTGCTTTTAAAGAGACAAATACTAGCACAAACAAGAGTCAAGACTCAAGTTAGGGGTGAAAACCTCTTATATCAGTATACAAGAGTATCTTTTATGGATGTTCTGTAATTTCTTTAAAAGAGAGAATCAAAACTCAAAAAGAAAAATATATTCAATTTAAATAACTATTCTATTTTCCAGAATCCAATATTAATAACTTTTATTCCAAAATAAATGTTCATAATAAAAAGGGAAACGTTCAGAAAAACCTAACGAACTATTCCATTTTAAATGATTAAATCCCTGGACTATTTTTTTAAATGAAAAAAACCATTAAAATTTCTTATTTCAAATGATTAAGGGGTTGTTTGTTTACCTCTTCATAGTTCAATTAAGAGGCAACATCTGAATCGTTAAAAGGTGAATCTTGTTTGGCAAAAAAAATAAGTCTGTCTCTTAATGGTTCTAAAACCCTCTGAATGATTATGTATCATGGGTCTCTCTTAACCATTCAATACCCTGATTTCATGTTGAACAGTTAGCAAACAACCATATTTTATTTTGCACTATCTCATAAGAGCCTCCATCATTCTGACCGCTTAATCATTCTACACCAAACCATTCAACAAATGCCAAACAACCCCTAAATCCCTAAACTATTTTTTTGAATGAAAAAACTATTAGACTTTCTCATTTTGAATAATTAAGTCTCTAAACTTTTTTTTTTGAATAAAATCGAACTTCTAAAAATTGATTACCTACATTCTTTTTAACAAAAAATAGCTACCTTTAACCGACTATGAAGGTTTTAAAGTAATATATATATATATATAAACAATCTTTACTGTTTTCAAACCCTAGGCCATTTAAACCCCTCACAAACAATGGTATCGCTTCCCTCACCACTTCCTCCATCGTTGTCCATTCTCCGTTCGTCTATCACTCGTTGCCCCTGCCATCAATCTATCTCTCTTTTTGATTTGTTTTTTTATCTATCAAAAGAGGGAGAATCAAAAGATAAAAAATAGATCAAAAAAAGGGAGATCGATGGCAGGGGTCAACAACGTGATAGACGATATGGAGAACATACATGGATGGAGTGGTGAGGGGGAGTGATACTGGTGTTTGCGTGAGCTTTGAATGGCTTAAGGTTTGGAAACGGTAAAACTGATTTAAGATCTTTTTACTTTAAAATATTCCTAGTCGGTTACATGTAGTTTTTCTTTTTGGGGTTAAAAGGATGCAAGTAACCAATTTGTTAAAAGTTTGATGGTTTAATTTATTAAAAAAATGTTCATTAATCATTCAAAATGAGAATGTTTAATGATTTTTTCATTCAAAAAAATAGTTCAGGGACATAATCATTCAAAATGAGATAGTTTGTTGGGATTTTCTAAACTTTTCCCTAATAACAATGACTCACGGTTTTCAGAATGTGAAATTATTACACTTTTTAATTAAATAAAAGACAATTTTACCCTTAAAAATAGGGAGAACGTTTTTCTCCATCTCATAAGGAGAATGGAATAGTAGAATTATACTTTTGAAAATGGACACTTATTTTAAGGACTAACTAAAATAGAAATGCATACATTTATTTTGGAAAGAAAGGAGTGTATCATTATATATTTAGTACATTTAATCTCTTACAAAATCTAAAACAAACTTTAGAGGGAGTGAGAAACAATTAAAAATACATTTCTCTCTCCTAAAATTAAATTTTATTGAGTTTTTTAAATTTGGATAAATTTATCTTCTCTTTTTCTTTCTCTATTTTAAAGAATCCTTAAGAGAGTCTATTGAAACGAAGAAAAATATCCTAAATCTCTATTTTTTTTATTTTAGTAAATACGTTAGAGATGCTCTAGTGATAAGATTTGAACATAGAATCAATAAGTTATATTAAAGAAAGATTTAACCACTTGCATGGACTTATTTCAAGTCTTATTTTGTTTCTATCAGATGATGTTTGTGAGCGAAAACACGGTTTTTGCAGTCGACAACCATGTTTGGTTGTTGCAAGCCACTGGTGTGGCCCACATCCTCTAGAACAAATGTTCATATGCCTCTTGAATAGGAGTGGACCTACCCTCTGAGTTGTCCTGGAAAAAAATTGTGGTGTACAAAAATAAAAATAAATTTTTACAATAGTGGCGTTTATATAAGAATAAATAATTTTTTTTAGAAGGCATAGCGGCATCGAACCAACGAACGACTACCACGAACACATGCACACACACCTCCCCGGCGGTATCGGGCATCCACGGGCAGCCCACTAATCCGCCGTTGTCCCGGCCCAGCTTACGCTGAATCTAGAGCCCAACCACAGTCTAAGACTGGGCTGGGGGGGCAGCCCAGTGAACGACTGGACCGGCCCAAGGACTGGGTACTCCTCATGCCCTCAAATTGACTCCCCTTGGATTCGAACCCAGGTAGATTGGGATACCATCCACAACCCCCCAGGATGTTACCGCCCTTGGTGAAACCAACTGAGCTAGACATGATTTGTTATAAGAGTAAATAATGATAGACTAAATGGCATGAGATATGATGTAACACCCATAACTTTCATTATAAATATTAAATTGAGGTTCGAGGTTTGTCGATGATTAAAATTCAACTTGATCTTAGAATTGTGTTGTGTGGTAGATATAATAGTTGCCTTGGATGTTGGGGGGGGGGGGGGCAAAAATTGGGTGAAATCCGACGAATATTAGGGCTCCGAAAGAAATAGTGAAAAACAAGTTATTCGAATGATAATTTCAGACTTCTGATAAGAATGCCACCAATCTATTTTCTTGGTGTCTACAATCATACTGGGCGGCCTAACCCGCACCATAAGTCGCTCAAAGCTACTATTTGACCGATGGACAAGGTAGAGCCCGGTGTCGGGGGAAACATAACCTTGGATGGCCTCTTGGGCGGCTTATGCCGTATGGAAAGGCGCCTCAACCACTGACCAGTGTGTGCCAAAACATGGTTGTTGCAGTCAACAACCATGTTTGGTTGCGCCTATGGTGCGACCCACATCCTCTAAAACAAATGCTCATCTGCCTCTTGAATAGGAATGGACCTATCCTTTGAATTGTCTCGGGAAAAAAATTGTGGTGTACAAAAATAAAAATAAATTTTACAATAGTAACGTTTATGTAAGAAAAATATAATGAGAGACAAGGTAGTAAATGACGTGAGATATGATGTAACACCCATAATTTTAATTACAAATATTACATGGAGGTTCAAGATTTTTCGATGATTAAAATTCAACTTTATTATAGAATTGTGTTGTATGGTAGATATAATAGTTGCCTTAGATGTTGGGGGTCAAAATTGGGTGAAGTTTGACCAATATTGCAAAATATGGGGCTTCGAGGGTGTAACACCCTCAAATTTGGAAAGAACGACTAATTTTAAATTTTCAAATAAACTTCAAATAAGAAAAAAATTCTTTTATAAATGTCAACCGTTAATTTCCTACAACGGCAATCTAGGATTTAACATTAAACAATAGAAATCCAAACCTTACACAAAGTCTACATTAAGGACGGTGTTACTAAAACCCACTAACCATCACCATTACCAAGGTATAGAAGATGTCTCCAATTAGCTAAAATTTTCTCGTGCCTCTACTAGCACTCAACTCAACACAGTGTCGTTGAACCATTCCCCAGGACCTGATGCATATGTCGACAAAGAAAAAGTTTAGGCTTAACGCCTAGTGAGTTCAAGCAATTTTCATCAGTTATATAAAACGGTAAAACGTAAATAATATTATTTAAATCACAATTTTCAATATGTAACGCATTTAGAATAAACATGATATCTTTACCAAAACCCTCATTTTCGTGATAAAACACTTGAATAGAAATACCCCACAATTATGAAACCAAACACAATGCTTACACGAGGTACAAATAGGATTAAAATCCAAATACTGAAAAAATGGAAATAACCCTTTTTATCCAAAACCTTAATATATGGAGGGATCCAATGTGTCAAAGTCGTAAATTACGGTTACTTGCCAAAATCCAAGTAATATTAAAACATGGATAATACACTATCCAAAAATAACGTTTAACAACAACGGTGGAGACCCTTATCCGTTGAGAGTTATGGGAACACATAAGTGTGTCACTCGTACAACATTAATCGCATAACACTTCACGACTTAAAATCCAAATGTTCATACGACTCTTTAACAAGTTTCACCTTAAGAGCCGGTTGACCTTAGTGTCTATTCTTTCGAATTCCACCACGCCATAAGACGCCCCGCCCGATCAAAGCATTTAATTGCCCCATTTCTTGGGTTTGACCACATTTACTCCATCTTCATCTCCCTCTCCCTTTATTTATGCAATTTTGGATCCTAGGGTTCTGATTTTTGGAAATCTTTGAGGTGCATTAAAGAGTGGCATCAGATTTAGGAAGGACACACCAATCATTCTTCAAGGGTCTAGGTTTTAACTTGATTCAAGGTTTATAGGCTCAACATAGCCTTATGAGTTCATCTCATCCTCTTTACTTTCTAAAATGTACATATCAATCTTAGCACTAAAAGAGTTATATAAGTTCATCTTCATGCCTTTCTACCTCTGGTTTTTCTTTTATTAACAAATGAGTTTGTTTATGGTATTTGACCTAGACAGTTACATTGAGATGATAATTTTGGTATTTATTACGCATCTTGGCACAGTTATTACTTAAAGCTAAATGTGAAAGATTTGGTTTCATATCTTGCAATTTCAATGGGTTTATTGACCCTTTGGTGGGTCACTTTGGTTTTAACTATCATTTGCTAATATTGAAAGTTAGTCACATTGATTACGCATTTAACAATAGCTAAAATCTAAATGATTTTAGAACTTTCCCACTTGAGTGAGTTGATATTGAGTGCCCTTATAAGTTTCTTGCTTTTATATAGTTGTTCATGCTTCTTTTTATATCTCCTAAAAAAAATAAAGGCGAAAGGTTGCTTGCTTTACTTAAGCATTGGGTTATTTATTTTTGTATACATTACTTGGGAATCGTTCATGTATAGTACATAGGGATTTCATCATTGAAATCTTGTGAATATAGGGATGAGAGTTTAATAGATCCATAGGCATGAGATTCTCTTGCTGTAGTCAAGTGAGGAGATTTGGTATCCTTACCTTGAGCCTAGGGGGTGATACCAAGGTTTTGGGAGTCTTGAATTGTATCCCTACAAGGTGGCACACGAGGACTACGATTTATTTGGTGTATTCCCTATAGAGACCGGGATTGTATTAGTGAGTACCGGGAGTCTGGCATTACAACCCATTTGGGGTGAAATACGGAGGCCACTAACCCTAGGAACTCAATAACATAGTTGAGTATCTTACTTTCGTGTTTCGCCAAACACAATGGAAACGGGTCTTGTGAGTCCCAATCACAACAATTCAATGAATGATCTCCATAAAATATAGAACAAGATAGAAGATTTAAGTGATGAATGATCTTATTCATAGACTTTGAATACAATGGAGTTGAGAGGAGAGATCACACTAGTCATCCTCAGATTTGATTAGATCTCTATGCTCTATGAGGATGGCTTTCTCTCTCTACAATACTTCTCTCTCTCTCTCTCTCTCTCTCTACATATTGAGCCCTTAAATACAAATGAGAACAATACAACATTATATACTAACCCACAATATATAAAAAAGCCCAAGCCCATTAAGCTAACCCAAAGCCCAATTTCAAAATAAAGACTTTATAAAACTTTCTATATTTAGGACATTTAGCTCCTAACAGGTCTACCCCATTACTAAAATATGTTGTTTGATGTTTTATATGAATGGTATCTCACATCTTTCTAAAATGTTCTATTTAACTGTTGAACTCACTAGGTGTCAAACATAACTTTTCTTATTACATGTCTTAGTAATGGTGGTCTTGGCGGTCACTGAGTTGGTCCAGGTGCTGGTTAGCGGTACGAGCATAGTTAGCATTTTTGAGAAATGACGACATTCTTTTGAAGATAGTGGATTTGGTGGTTGTAGTAACCCCAACTTAAATCCAGTTCTATTTAGGATTAGAAAGAAGTCATAGTACCCTGATACTTTGTTTTGAACTTCGTTATTTGTAAACTTAATTACCATTTTGGTTGAAATTCTTATATTTTGGTTATCTCGGGTATTTTCACGGAGGCTTAAATTATCTACTATTTTCAATTTTAGGGGTGTTACATATAACGTGGCAACATGTTCAAGCTTTGGGAGTCACATGCTTTTCAAGGTATGGCTTAAGACAACAAGTGCATGGAGGCCTTAGAAGTCACGATGTTATATAACACATAACTTAAGTTGATAGTGTGTGTGTAGTGGAAGGTTCAAATAAGATGGTTAAATATCTTGAAATGGTAAAAAGGGAAGGTTCGCATGCGAATCACAGACAAAGTTCATTCGAAAATGCATATATGAACCATATGAATAATCTATAACATCGATTCACATTTGCATCTTCAGATAGATTTTTTTTGGACATATGAACCTTCATTTTTTACATTCGCACGATATTATCCTTCTTATTCGAACATGCCTATATATGTGTGTGTATGATATATATATATATATATATATATATATATATATATATGTTTCCGCTGTTACTCAATAATATTTAAATAATTTAAATTCACATACACAAAAAATTAAGTTTAATATACAGAGCTTACAAAATATATAAAACGTGTCTTGGCAATGCCATGGTGCATCATGCTACACCATGGGAGTGCCATACCTTAAACAACAGTTACAGGGATTGGTGGAACGTAAGATATATTTCTTATTATCGTGGCACACCTAGAAGGGGTCACGACACACCTTTTAAAACAACGATGACAATGCAAACCCAAGTTCAAAAACTTGTTGCTTCCGATATAAACCGATATGGAACAAACAATATTTGTACAAGTGCATCTGCATTATTTTTTTTTTTGGAAAGGGTATCCTGGGCCTATGGCCCAGACTAATCCCTGGCAATTAGGGCCTTTGGCCCAGCTGCTAAAGCGTGCAGCCCTGAGTTTATCCTCAGTGGCCACAAGTGCTGCTAGTGGGGCTCGAACCCGGGTTGAGCGCTATAAACTCCCCAAGCCTTTACCACCACACCACAACCCTTGTGGTTGTATCTGCATTATTGGATGTGGCAATTTAAACCAATTTACTTAAAAATCAATTATTATCATATTTATCCATAATAAGTCAAATAAGCCAAATTAAAATTTTACCTAAAAAGATGATGGGTCAAGGAGTGAAAGTTATCCAAATTATATTTAAATGCTTACAACATTCTAGATTAATTTATTCATATATATATATATATATATATATATATATATATATATATATTAAAGGGAAAACCAAATGAAACAACAATATAATAGAAAGCTGGAATCTGTAATTTTCATTAATCAAAAGCCCTTTAAATAGAGATGAGTTACAAGTAGATAGCTAGGAGATATTTCAGTTCTAATCTAATTCTGATATATTTATCTCTATCTCTATCGTCATATCCTTTAGACGATGACACACTTACCCTACAACACTCCCCCTTGTGCCGAGTCAAATGAGCGATGGTGCACAATTGTTGCCTCGTTAAAACCTTACGCCAAAATAAGAACCCAGTGGGAAAAAATAAAACCTTGGTTGAAGGAAAGAACACAACAAACCAATATCACAAATATAGTAGACTCCCCTTTTTGTCTACTACTCCCCCTGATTAGTGCATTAATCAAGGGAGTTTGGAAAACATTTGCATTTTAATACTTTCTACATGTAACAACCCAACCTTAGTTACAACAAGACAACAACTTAAACTTAAATAATAAAGCTAAAAATACCCAAATCTACATCTCAAATACTAGGTTTGGAAGACAACGCTGTACACAACGGAGAATACACCAGAGACTACAAGGGAGGTCCTCTAAATCAGCTCCAGCTCGCTTCAACTCTTAAAACTTAACTGCTCCTTCTTATGCCACTCTTTACCTGAAAGGGTTTTAGATTTGAAAAGAGCGAGGTTTAGACCGAAAGGTCTAGTGAGTCCCCTCTTAAAGCAATATTTAACTCATCAAATAAACAATCAAGTATTTATCATAAAATAACCACTTTTAGCTTTAAGGAAAAATCTATAACTTTCAGCAACTTCTTCGCTCACACTACCGCCACCCTAAGGTGACAGCGTGTCTGTGACTCACATTGCCTTTGTTGGGGACACACTTCCAACGGCATAAACAGAACACACCCCCCGGTATGAGCACAGGCAGGCCACACCCCCCAACTTTGAGCCTACACACTTAGGACCATGTATGCATACACTTCCACTTTGACAACAACTGAAAATCATCTTTACCATTTAAATAATAATATCTTGCAAGTAAGTACAAGGCAACATCATTTCAAAGCTTGCATACAGTTTCATAATACTCAAGACATCATATATAAATCAAGGTTTAAAATAAAACTTTCACATGCTTTGGTTAACAAAAGGGTTTAGTTCAGAAAACTCACCTGGCGTTCTCAGCTTAATACTCGAATCTAGTCTTGTATCTCGGTCCGAAACCTATAAAGGAAACATTGACCGATGAAACCTGATTCCTCCTAAATTTGAATAATTGACTTCAACACCTTAATCCTCCTATTCTCTAAATTAACCTCGGCCCGCGAAAAAAAAGAATAACATTTCTACATAAATTGTTTTGGGTCCTTAAAACAAAATTAATGACAATGGGCCGCCTAACTTAAGTCTCCTCACTCCAATCCAAAAAATACAATTTATGAGCTTCGGCCCATTAACCAAGCCACGACCGGGGTATCCACCTGCGGGAAAACAAGACCGGGGTGTTCCCACGAACCGGAGCCGACCGAGGCTGCCCTCCCCGCCGACCGGGGCCTTTCCCCAGGCGCCGACCGATACCATCCCTGCCCCGACCGGGCCACTCTCACACCGACCGGAGTCTGGTGTTGATCGGTGCCAACGACCGGATTTGCTCGACCGGGGTCTACACACTCCGGTCCCCCATCCCGACCGAAGGCGACTATGGGTTTTTCGATCGATAGAAGAAGGAATGGAACAACTTAAATCCTTAATAATCCACTACTCTTAACTCAGGAATTTAGAGTACGGCACAACGAAAACGACTCATTAACCTTACCTCTAATAAGAAGGCATTAACAAACGATCGATAGGAGTCTGATGATATCACAGACTCAACCCAAAGAACTCAATCCAACTATTGAAAGGAACAACTAATTGCTCACCAAACCAAATTGACTAGAGAAGAAGGTTTAGAGTTTTACCTTGAGAATAACAACTTGCAGAAATACTCAACCCTCCTTCTTCTTCCTCAATCGCACACCACGCCTGGTTTTCCTTTTTCTTCAGCCGCCAGGGAACAAAATGCAACAATTCCTAGGGATGGAACCCTTTTAATACCCTATTTCCACTTAACCACCCTTAACTTTGACTTTAAACCACTTCTCACCCCCAACTCTAATTATTAATTTAAACTTGGGTTATTACAATATCTTCCCCTCAAAAGAATTCCGTCCCTGGAATTCCTTCTTCGCACAAACTGGGATATTAGATGCTCATAATCGACTCTAACTCCCAAATCGCTTTTGGACCCTTGCCAAAATGCGACTGAATTTTCACCGGTTGCTTTTCCTTGCTCCTCAATTTTCCTTCACTTTACAATCTAAAATGCTCACAGGTTCTTCAACATAATGTAGTTTCTCATCTACTCGCAAATTGCTCAAAAGCACCACTGCATCTGCTTTCACTAAACATCTTTTCGGATTAGACACTTGGAATGAGGAATGATTCCCACTCAGATCCTCGATAGATTTAGCTTGTAGGCTACTTCTCCCAACTCGCCCGACAATAGCAATGTCCCAACGTATCTAGTTCTTAACTTCCATTTCTTTCTGAATCGATCATACCCTTCCCATACGAGACTAGTAACTTTACATTTGTCCCCGCTTGAGACTAAAAACTCAACATTCCCAACCTAACCAAGATAGTATCGTTCGATTAGCCAAGCCATTCTGATCAATACCTAGCCACACGTAACCATCAGATTTACCCCTCGATTACAACAACTTCCATAACCGATAAAATTTTATCGGAGTCAACACTAAGACTACATACACCATTGATTACACAATCACTCCACTCGCCAACATAACCCATCAACAACTGTAGACATCACCTACATCTCACCGCCATGAGTTTCTTCATCATGCAACTTGTCATTGCATGCAACCACTCTTAGTATAGTATAAGTCCAACGCAGAAGTACCTTCTTTTTCGACCCACATTGATCTCAACTCCTCAACAATATCCCAATATCACACACTAATATACCTCGCTCCGATGCCATCACTTCAATTTCTCACATATTGGTAGAGACTTCCGCAATTTCCAAAAAAAATCCTCGCAAACCACCAATTCCAAATGGCCAATTAATGCAGCACAAATTTCCATCTCTCATTGCATCCACAATCACCCGGCCAAATGCGCAATAAAACCCAGTTTCACTCGCTCGGTACGGAGTGACCAAGCTCATGCAACTTTTCAAATAATCTAACACCGAACAACGGACTCACTTGGAATCCCCTTTTCACAAATAATCGCTTCGAGCACTATATCCCAACACCTCTATCTTCCTCCTTGAGGATTTTTAAACCCACTTCTAATGGCCGACTCCCTGATTAACAGTGTGAACCTGTGGTCAACTGCACGATTTTGATTAATCACACCCACACCGCCCAGAACGCCATAATCCCTTTCTCATACCCGTGCTAGGGATTTATAAACTTGCTAACAGCAGTATCTAACAACATACCTCCACACTTTATGTCACTTGCCAAACTTCTTACTCTCAGATTTCCCACCTTTCCGATATGATATTTTCACTTTCCTCTCGTTGCAAGAAACACCACTCACCCAACATTGCTTCCTTTAATCCTCGATGAATCCCAATTGTGACAAGTCCCATTTATAATACTTTGCTTGATCAACCGACTTTCCACAATTCTTACACGAGGTAATCAACCCAACTCCTCCGAAGCATTACCTATTACTCGAGAACGCCGCACAATTCACGCTCCCCAAACGGGATTACTCAATCTACTAGGATTCTTTCACCCTAAAGAATACTTCAACATGCCCACGGGTTTCCTATCTACTATGCAACCCCCGAATTACGCAGTTCGACACTTTCAACAATCATTCTAGGGATATAGGATAATTCCACCCAAAACTTGCCGATACCCAGCACACACGGTTACTCACTTAGATTTCCACCAATCCTCCTTAGAAGATTATTCTCAACTTAACAATACCCTGAAACAAACCAAACATTCGCACATCCTAACCACGAACTTACCACTTACTAATCCTTTCCCAAAAATCTCCGGACGAGGATGTTCATCTTTCAACGAGAACGCCCGCCTTCTACATATCCTTAAGAAAACTCCTTGCCACTTCAATGATTCTCATGCCCAGACATCTCTTAAAGACACCACCAACTCAAGGTTATAGCCATCACTCTACCATCTCATCCCAGAACACTGCGAATTTCCACGACACTTGACACACATACACAACCCGTCCTACTCACACTGGATGAAGTATCAAAATCGGTCTTCACGGCATTTCACGACTTATCTTTCCCGAACCAAAAATATTGCAAATCTATGATCTTCAAAACCAACCAACAAGATATTACTCCTTGACGGCTCATCGCGACCTGCGGAAATCAAACCCAGTAGCCTGAAGGATTAAGCATACTACCTCGAAGACTTAAATGCTCAAGAACAACCCCTCTTAATTGTGCCATATATATATAAATTCGTTCCCACATAACCATCAAAACCTCATCGGAAAAGAACCACCTGACCGAACTAAGGATCTTCCATTTTTGTAAGATCAACACAAGGTTATCCAACATCGCATTAGGTACGCACCTTTTCTAAATCACCCTTCGCTTCCTCACGAAGTTCCTCGAAACTAACCATAACTACTTCTTTATTTCCAGCATTCTGCCATTCACCACGAAAATGATTTCTGAATTCCACGACAACAACCGGCGTTGAGATACTTCCACTATATCTCCAATCAACAAGGGTCCCCAATGAAATCTACCTCTTCCACTGCAACAGTTAACTGCTAAAAAAATATATATCTTTACGACATAAAATTCCACTCCCGACACAACCATTCGCTAACATCCACATCTCAAATCTCGGAACAAACGGTCATCCACTATAGTACCATCATCCTTAACATCATAGGTCAGAGCCTTCAATAACCACTTCCGCTAAACACCATCCTTACTTAAAAGGATACTACTATCAAATACTTCCTATCCTCTGATCGAGCGACACACTTCCACTCTCAAACTTTCATCATTCTTAATTGCAACCTTCCCCACGACCTAGAGAGTTCATAGCCTTCATGCATGACACACAAACATTTAAGCTTTTGACACTCTTGAAAATTAAGAAGATACCTACATCAGAAAGCAACTTACGTGTACACGACACAACACTGACTTAGCCATGCACAACGATTTCAAGAATTGTTCCACCTCAACTCCACAACAATTTCTCTTCACCACACCCCAATATCGGGGTTGGCACATTTGAAAATATTTTCGATGAACTCTACACACACAATTTATAAAATACTACAAAATTGCTTACACTTAGCGTGCCAACGACTCTCACCCTTGTTGATATGACAACATATGTTTGTACCAAACTCACTTACAAATTCATGCGATCAAATGTTGTTTTGATTTTCATAACCAAAAGTCAACTCATTTATAAAAAAAAATATATAATATTTCCCCCAGACCAAAAATCGAAATTTATCACCCAAAGTCAAAAACTTGTCTTTTCAATTCAAACACATATTCGCATGTGTCGACACGTTTTCAAAACAACTACTTCGTAAGGCACACCCACTCCAAAATATCTGATGTGAAAGATATGAAAAACTCTAGCAATTTATTTAACACACGATGAATGGGACTCAATAACATTGAAGGCTATTCACTCTAACAAGGTCAACTGTTTGCATTCACTATAATTTATCCCAAAATCCTTGCTTCCGACCCAACCAGTCGGAGTCCTCTACTGTGCCACAACCTCCGACACCATCGTCTTCTAACAACCTTGGAAGTCTAGCAACTAGTCACCACCGTGATTATTGATTCACAAATCAAGCGGTAAGTCATTTATTTCTGATCCTCACTACATATTATCAATCAACACTGATATCGTCTCTCAGCCACCATTCAATTAACTACAACTTTAGAAACCTCATCTCTATCCTTCGATTCTTGGATTAACACTGTCCTGCTTCTTACTAATCGACATACCATTTTACCAAACCGAAGACTCCCTTGGAGCGAAAAGCTCACCTCTTATCCTCATTCTCTTCCTTATGGACGCAGAAGGTCCTTTATCACCAAAATATCTACATCTCGCACGATACTCATCCTAAACGGTATTAATCTTACCACCAAAACGAACTTCCACCATACGCTAGGCTAACACTATCAATATATGGATAGAACTCTCTACCCTGAACCACACTCAACAATAGCAATTGAGTATGCCCATGTACCTGAAAATTCATAATGGCATTGGCCAAATGCGATTATGAATTTACCTTACGTGAGGGTACTCACTATTGTTGTCACGCCTCACGATTATCAAGGTCTTTCTTAAAGGCTTCCTAAATCTCAGTTGTGTCCACCTACTCCACAGTTTAAGTTTAGGCCCATCCGGTCACATAAATCCCTTAAACTATGGCTCTAATACCAACTATAACAACCCAACCTTAGTTACAACAAGATAGCAACTTAAACTAAAATAATAAAGCTAAAAATACCCAAATCTACATCTCAAATAAAAGGTTTGGAAGACAACGCTGTACACAACTGAGAATACACCAGAGACTACAAGGGAGGTCCTTTAAATCAGCTCCAGCTCGCTTCAACTCTTAAAACTTAACTGCTCCTTCTTATGCCACTCTTTACCTGAGAGGGTTTTAGATTTGAAAAGAGCGAGGGTTAGACCGAAAGGTCTAGTGAGTCCCCTCTTAAAGCAATATTTAACTCATCAAATAAACAAGCAAGTATTTATCATAAAATAACCACTTTCAACTTTAAGGAAAAATCTATAACTTTCAGCAACTTCTTCGCTCACACTACCGCCACCCTAAGGTGACAGCGTGTCTGTGACTCACACTGCCTTTGTTGGGGACACACCTCCAACGGCATAAACGGAACACCCCTGGTATGAGCACAGGCTGGCCACACCCCCCAACTTTGAGCCTACACACTTAGTACCATGTATGCATACACTTCCACTTTGACAACAACTGAAAATCGTCTTTACCATTTAAATAATAATATCTCGCAAGTAAGTACAAGGCAACATCATTTCAAAGCTTGCATACAGTTTCATAATACTCAATCCATCATATATAAATCAAGGTTTAAAATAAAACTTTCACATGCTTTGGTTAACAAAAGGGTTTAGTTTAGAAAACTCACCTGGTGTCCTCAGCTTAATACTCGAATCTAGTCTTGTATCTCGGTCCGAAACCTATAAAGGAAATATTGACCGATGAAACTCGTTTCCTCCTAAATTTGAACAATTGACTTCAACACTTTAATCCTCCTATTCTCTAAATTAACCTCGGCCCGCGAAAAAAAAGAATAACATTTCTACATAAATTGTTTTGGGTCCTTAAAACAAAATTAATGACAATGGGCCGCCTAACTTAAGTCTCCTCACTCCAATCCAAAAAATAAAATTTATGGGCTTCGGCCCATTAACCAAGCCACGACCGGGGTGGCCACCTGCGGGAAAACAAGACCGGGGTGTTCCCACGGACCGGAACCGACCGAGGCTGCCCTCCCCGCCGACCGGGGACTTTCCCCAGGCGCCGACCGAGGCTGACCTCCACGCCGACCGGGGCCTTCCCCCAGGCGCCGACCGATACCATCTTTGCCCCGACCGGGCCACTCTCACACCGACCGGAGTCTGGTGTTGATCGGTGCTAACGACCGGATTTGCTCGACCGGGGTCTACACACTCCGGTCCCCCATCCCGACCGAAGGCGACTATGGGTTTTTCGATCGATAGAAGAAGGAATGGAACAGCTTAAATCCTTAATAATCCACTACTCTTAACTCAGGAATTTAGAGTACGGCACAACGAAAACGACTCATTAACCTCACCTCTAATAAGAAGGCATTAACAAACGATCGATAGGAGTCTGATGATATCACAGACTCAACCCAAAGAACTCAATCCAACTATTGAAAGGAACAACTAATTGCTCACCAAACCAAATTGACTAGAGAAGAAGGTTTAGAGTTTTACCTTGAGAATAACAACTTGCAGAAATACTCAACCCTCCTTCTTCTTCCTCAATCGCACACCACGCCTGGTTTTCCTTTTTCTTCAGCCGCCAGGGAACAAAATGCAACAATTCCTAGGGATGGAACCCTTTTAATACCCTATTTCCACTTAACCACCCTTAACTTTGACTTTAAACCACTTCTCACCCCCAACTCTAATTATTAATTTAAACTTGGGTTATTACACTACATGTTTTCCAGAATATGGTTTTAGGTAATGATTTGGTAAAATATGTCACGTTCTCCTGACATCTTACTTGATTTACTTGAATCTAGATGAGAGTTTTGTTTATTGTTGATTGTATAAAACTTAAGCAAAACATGCTTTGTGTTATCACCCTTGATGTATCTTATGTTCATTTCTTCGATACATGATGCATTATTTTCATATATGCAATGAAGATACTGGTTGAACCCAAAATTACTAGATCCTCTAATATATGTAATGATAGTCCTTAATCATATACATTATTTAATTATCTCATGGAGAGTAATATTCTTGGATTAGTTTAAGGAGGTAGTTACAAGGGATTACTTAGTTTACTTCCAAGCAATCGGCGTGTTCCTTGTGGTAATTCTTTATCCAGTTTGGGAACAACCTTTGTATGGGTTAGACAAATACCTAATATCAGCAAAGACATACCAAGACATTGTTTGGTGTTTTTCTATAAGAGCTAGTACTTTTGCTGCTTACATTCTAAGTAGGTATTGAAATTCCATTATCAATCTCATTTTTCTTTCTATAGGGAAAGTAAAAGCCCATATCAATGGTTCCAAAATATTAACTTGATTTCATTCCAATGACATTGCGTTGGCGCTGAGCTAAATCTAACTAACAAGTTCACTGAGAAATACAATATACGGTCAAGTGTATTGTGCTAAGTACGATAATGCGCATATTGTACTTAGATAGGGAATTCCAGCTCCCTAACACCTATTCGTCGTCATCTTTTAGACGAAATGGATATTTTCTTATATCCAACACTTTGATCGATCATGAGATTGCTAACCGGATGCACTTTGTCCATATTAAATTGCCTGATTATTTTCTAGACATATGCGATCGGTGAATTAATATTTCACAAACTCGGTGTCCTAGCTTAAATAGCTAGACAAAACCAAGTTTTGCCAAGATTTTCCATCTCAAATTTAGATTTCAAGTAGCTTGTGGTTTCTCTTATTTCATTAAGAGTACCTATTATGTTCATAACATCGACATATAAAGCTGCTTTGAAAATCTGGAACTTGTTTTCTTGAAACAAATACGCAAGGGCACAGTTCATCGTTCTTATATATCATTTCCCAATCAAGTATTCACTTAGGCGGGTATACCACATCCGCATAAACCGCTTTAATCTATAAATTAAGTGTTTCAATTTTATTGCAAATGCATTTCATGGTTTAGAGTTACTTGATTTTGGTAATGTAGTATCATCAAGCACTTTTATATATCTCTGAATCTAGATTCCCGTAGAGATATATGATAACCACATTCATTCATGAGTTGCATTTCCAGTCCTTCGGAAACTACTAGGCTAATTAATTAGCAAAACGTTATAATGTCCATCACGGGAGAGTAAGTCTTCTCGTGGTCAATCCAGGGCGTTGTGAGAAACCTTTCGCCAAAGGAGAGCCTCATACATTAGGACTTCATTATTCTCGTTACACTTTCTGACAAAGACTCAGTTATGTCCTACGGGCTTTACACTTGGTAGGTTAGCACTACCGGACCAAATACCCGATCCTTTGTCAAATAATATAATTCTTTCTGGATTGTTTCTTTACATTTAGGCCAATATGCTCTTTGTTGATATTATTCAATTGAGTCTGGTTCGATGTCGCTGTGCTCGATCATCTTATGAGCCATCGTATATGCGAATAAATCATCAATGATTATATATGATCTGTCCATCGACTCATATGTACTCTCATAGTTCATTTGAGATTAATATTAATCTATAGAATCAATATTAACTTCGGAGCGTCCTCCAGTGATGATTCATGGACATAATTATAATTAGAGACAATCTTATGAGAGTTTTGTGTATTGATGATAAATGGATGTGCCTCACTATTCTCTTCCTTTAGAATAGTATCTATCAAACCAAGTAGCTTCCACCACTTCCATTTGGTAGCTACGACCTCAACCACACCTCCACTATGTGTGATTGCAACACACTTTCCAATGGCGTTGTGTTGCGAGTATATTTGCACCTCGTATATGTGATCTTGTCACTTTTAGAATAACATTAAACGTATCAGGTATCGAGTCTGATTCGTTTGACTTCAACATTACGTTGTGAAGTTTTGGGGATCAAAATGAGACAGTGTAGGAATATTCAATGACACTTCCTGTCGTTCTCATGGAAAATCCTTTTTCCTATCTCCCCCTAACGACGGGAAGACTGTCTCATGAAAGTGACAACCCGCAAATCTTGCGGTAAAGAGATCACTAGTCAAAGATTCTAATTAGCAGATAATTGTTGGAGATTCATATCCAACATATACCATATAGTCTTTAAGGACCCATTTCGATGCGATGTGGGGGCGCAATTGGCACATATACTACAGAACCAAACATACGTAAATGTAAAATATCAGGCTTATATCTAGTTACCAACTGGTACACATAGGGCTGGTTAGCTAGTAGTGGGTCTAAGAACAAAAAAAAACTACATATAATAATTGCATAACCCCAGGTAGATGTGGGTAAATTGGTACGCATTACCAATACCCTATATATCATCATATTCTTTTGATAACACCTTCTATGAGACCATTTTATATATACACATGGGGTATAGGAAACTCTACATTGATCCTAATACATATGCAATAATCATCAAATCCGTATGATGTAAATTCTCCAGCATTCCAAGTCATGTAGACTTGATGAAATAATCAGGGTGGTGAGCCCTTAAACGTATAGCTAGTGCTAAGAGTGCAGTATTTCATGTGGACAATAATACGACATGCGTTCATCGTGTCGAAACCAGAACCATAAAGCACTTTAATGTCCCGTATTCTGGATGTATGTTCATAAGTATCACCTTGTATTCGTTGTAACAATGGAATATTTTTGTATTAGGTCCTTAGCTTTAGGATGGTCTCATTCCTGTCTTGGCTAAGGATCAGGGTATACAAAAGGTGTAAGATCCCACATTGGTTGGGGAGGAGAACGAAAGTTGCCTTAGAAGGGACTGGATACCTCCTCTACCAGACGCGTTTTAAAACTGTGAGTCCGGGTGTGTGGACAAAGCAGACAATATCTGGTACGGTTGGCCTGGGATGTTACAGATGGTATCAGAGCCGGGAACCAGATTAATGTTCCAGCGAAGACGCTGGGCTCCCAAGGGGGGTGGATTGTAAGATCCCACATTGGTTGGGGAGGGGAACGAAAGTTGCCTTATAAGGGACTGGATACCTCCTCTACCAGACGCGTTTTAAAACTGTGAGTCTGGGTGTGTGGACAAAGCGGACAATATCTGGTACGGTTGGCCTGGGATGTTACAAAAGGTAATCGAGAGGACATATTATGATGGCGGTGTTGCTTCTTATGCTGCAGAAGTCAACAATTACAATTTGCCTCATTTTGCCTTTCACTCGAAAGAGAATGTGTCTATGTGTATTTTGCAATACACGGATCACTATGTCATAACCATGGCATGGTCATGTCGAAACATATATGGGTCATTGCCCTAAAGTTCTTTAATGGGGACCAAAAAAAAATAATGTTTCGATGACCCAATAATCTACTAGTTTGACACAGTAGTTTCCATGATATATGTTTACTTTCATATTCATTAGAACTTATGTATATATGCTCATTTCCATTATAATTTCCATTTGATACGAATATCTTTACAAGGTTCCTATTAATCTTATACCAACAAGAAAATGACAGTCCATCGTCTAAGTATTTTGATTGGATGAATTATAAAATAAGTATTTATCTATCATTTTAGATTGTGTGGAATATTCTACAAAAACTCAAGTTCTCCTCGATACATTCCTACATGGAACAAAGAATATTGACAGTTTTGTTATTTATTTAGATGTATTTATTTACATCTATAATGGTTACATATTCGATTTTACTTAAGCAAAATAAATAAATTTCTAATACTTTAAATAAATGTCAGAGAAACTATGCTTAATCAATCTTAAATTTAATTGATATAGTTCATTTTCAACTTGTTCCCCTTTTCGATAGGAGCACTATTTAGTGCATTTCTTATTTGATTGTCCATTATCACATGGGGCAGTAGTTGTATCTCCACTCCAGGTATTGAAAATTCATTCCTGATTCTTACAATGACCCTGACCCTTTCTAGGGTCTCGCCCACATGGTGCATAAATGTCACATGTGTGAAATTGTTTTTAACTCACAATCCTTTGGAGTTGTTTCCGCATTTTCATTATTGATCTTGTGAATTTTCTTTGTCCCGAAATATGTGGTATTGTTATTCGAAAGAACCTTGTTATGTCTCTCAACCACTTGCAGTAGGTTGATGAGTTTTTCTAAAGGTTACATTCCAACTTATATTGGTTCTTTAATATTTACTAATGTATAAAAAGTGAAAATAATGTTATGAATCATGTCATATTTTATGAGTTCCTTGCCACAGAGATTGAGACGCATTTTGAGATACATCATTTATTTGTTGAAATCAGTTACCTTTTTTGTAATCGAGTAAGCGGGTTTCATTCCGCTGTACGCTTAGTTCAGGAAGTACATGTTCATGAATACTCCCGATTCTCCCTTTCGGGGCATCCCATTGTTCTTTGGGGCTTTTAGTAAAGGTATTCTTATGAAAGTTAGGATTTATTTATCGTCTCAAAACATGATGGTATTTGCTTGTATCTTTTCAAGAGGTTGGTTTTAGGGTCAATATGGAGTTAATGGACTTTAGGTACATTTTTGTACCTTTCCGGCAAAGTAGTTTTTACATTGGATATTCATATTTGTACTCAAGTTCTTTTGAGTTTACGATGTTGATTTCTGTAACACCCCGAGTTTTCTTTGTATAGTTTTTCGTTAAGACTTCTAGTCTGTTATGTATTAATCTTAGTTATATTGCGTTTTCCCAATTCGTGAGTATCGCGCGTTTTTAGCCAAATTCATGTGTCAAGTCTTGATTTTTTTGGAGAATCGAAACAGTGGCTTACACGACTTACCTCGCGACTTGCAGGTCACGGCACAAGCCGCGTAGCCCACTGTTAGTTTACCTTTCAGGGACACGGGCGACTTATGCCGCGGCATAACCCGCGTGACTCCCCTGGATACCCAAATACGGGTTTCTTCCCCATTTCACCTCATTTACTTCTCATCTACCCTCATTACTCTCTCTCTCTCTCTCTCTCAACCATCATAACTCCTTCATCCGATTTTAGGGTTTCACCAACCTAAATCCATCTCATTTATTGTTAGAGTTGGATATTTCAACCAAGGATTCAAGTTTGGGCTTTGAGTTATCATCTCCATTGTCATCTTCCCCAAAGGATTGAGGCTAGGGTTTGGGTTTTTCCAAAAACCCACTTTGTGAGTTCATATTTCTCTTTTATTAAACTTTATACACATCAAAATGCATCTTTTAAACTTCTAAACATCTCCTTGTTTAACATTTTCATTGTTGATGAGTTTTGACCTAACTTGGTATTTTGGGAGATTTTTAGGGTTTCTTACTAGTTTGTGAAATAAAGATTTAATCCATGACTTGGATCTACATACATGAATGTTATCTCACTTTGATTGAGTATATATTAAAAATATGTCACTTCAACCAAGTTTATGTTTTATTCATATTATGGGTATCATGGTGGAATGGAGACAAATGGTTTAAAACATGAAGGAATCCATGTTTCAATAAAACGATTTCTACTATGGAAAGGTTTACTTGGCAAAGAAACATTTTGGGAAATGAGATGATAGCCTTATGTTTATATATGGGCTTTGTATTTCTTATCAACAGTTAACCATCAAAATGTGATTTAGGAGCTAAATGGCAATATGAACTATATGTTTGATTATAGTTGGTCACAAGTGTATTGTGACGAGTCTAGACTATTACTATTGGATCCATAGGTGTTGAGTCGACTTATTATTTGGGGGTAATTCCCGTATGTAGCTAGTTGAGACATTGGGCCCTAGGGTGGCAACTTGGTACGGTTATGTGGGACCGGATACTAGCCGTGGGTCGTAAATGTAAATCCTAGCGAATGAGCATGACTAGGGATCATTGGGTGCCCTCCCCCACATCTTAGTACGAGCCGGCGTGTTCGTGACCTTGGTCCTAGTATGGTGAGCTCAAAACTAGGAAAGTGGCTTACTTTGTGTTTCACCACAATCCTTGGAATTCGGTCTTACACCCGTCATCACAAGATGAAGTCTGGGCCGGAAGGTCACTATGTGTTTAACAAACCATTTACAAAGTCGATTGACGAAAACAATTTATTTATGTCGCATTATAATTCTTCTTACTATCTTTCATATAAATTGTATGATCTTACTAGACTTTAAGCCTAACACTTTTTCTCAAATGATGTGTATAACAGGTTCCCTTAGCGGCGGGCCGGCAAGGTGTTGAGAGAAGAGCGTGGTCTCTTGAGGGCATTTTTGGATGATAGTTATTTTTGGAAGCTTTAGCATTTAAAACAATTATTCCATTTTGGTATTAGGTTGACAACCTATGTAATCTAGCTAGTTGTGGTTTAGAATAGTTTGTTGTCATTTCCCCATACTTCCTTGCAGGTTTTGTAAATGCTTACGCTTTTACCCTTTATGGGTTGTTTGCCCTATTTATAAACGTTATTGCTGATTTTTCCATTTTTTTAAAATTACCTGAAATTTTAGGGTGTTACAAGTTGGTATCAGAGCTCTAGTTTAAGTGAACTAGGCATGAATGTAAGATGTCTAGACTTAGACTGAGTATGTTAGGCAATGATTGTGAGTTGGTTAGAACTTCTTGTTATCCCAGTTTTATCTAGTTGATAATTAACATACAAACACAATATAGATCAAGAGATATAAGATCAGAATAACATACCAATCCCTTGAATATTCAATGAAAACCTTGTGTGTTCTTGATACCTTTGAATACAGAGAATACGTACGGCTACTATATACTCTAAACAATGATTATTAGGTATCTTAACCCTAAAACTAAACTAATTAACACATTAAATACCTAAGCCTAATAGGCCTAATGGGCTTTGCTAAATGCTAAACGGGCTTGAGGCCCACAAACCAATAACTATTAACTAGTTACAGTTTGAACCCTGAACTTTAACTATCAAATAAATACAATTTAAACCCTTTAACTTTAACTTTAATCTTGAATACAATTTATGATCCAACAATCTCCCCCTTTGGATTCAAGATTAAAAAAAATTTGCAACTGTCTTCGGGTCTTCACTTGTCTTCACTTTTCTTGAAAACTTCAGATATCTTCAGATATGACATTTGAAAATTGTATCTGATATAACGTTTCAAAAACTTGTAGCTTTCAGTCTTCATCTTTCTCTTACTTGAAGTGTCCTTCTGACGATCATCTTCAGTCAGACTTTGATATTCAAATAAGCTTAGACACTTTGATATCTTTGAGATTCTTCAGCAGTCTTTAGATTATATTCTCCTTCTTTGATTATTCTCCCTTTTTGTATATTCTCCCCCTTTTTGATGAGTGGTGAGAATCATCATCATCAAAACATATCAGAACAATCTCCCCCTTTGAATATGGTCATCAATTTAGCATTGTCTTCATGTAGGAGCCCTGTGTGAAATAAGAGCAGTCTCTCCAAGTGGAGAAAGTGATTATTTCAATCTTTTCAGATTCAAATAATAAAAAAGTGATAACCCTGAATCAACAAATGACTCAGTTAGAATGCCTGTCAATGACACAAAGTCACTGAGTAACACAAAGTTACTATATAAGGAGCTGGTTTGATGTTGACCCCCCCAGGTCTTCCATTCAATCATCGAATAACACATGGTTATCTATGAACGTTCTGACAGAAAACAAATTTCTGTGTGCTTGTGCATGTGTATGAAAGAATTTAAGCATAGATGATTGCTTTTTAATATAGGCTTAAAGTATGTAAACTTGTTGAGACAACAACAAATTATACAACGACTCAATGTGCATGAGAAAGGGTTCGAAGATGGATCAACTTTCCTTCTTTTTCAATATTAGTATCTTCCAAATGAAGAACCAATAGCATATGTTCTGCTTCCCCAGAAAATGTGAAACATTCTCTTTTTGAGAAAAGAATGAGTAGCTGGTGGGGTTGTATGCAAGAGATGGCATGGGCTAGTTTCCTTTTTCAATGATGTTCACCAAAGAATGTGAACCAATCAGATATTGTGGCTGCCCGGCTCAGAAAGTGGTTTGGTGCAGAGTCTGATATTCTTTTACTCTGTCCTCTCACCCTCTCACCCTCTTTCTTTTAATCTTTTAAATCTTACTTCTAACCAATCTCTCTTTTCCATTTTACCTCTTCACACACCAACACTCAAATATTTTGACCCCTCTCCCCTCAATCACTCAGGGAATACTTCCTGGGTAGGAAACACTGGTTATCAGCTTGTGCGCGTACAAATTGATTCTTAGGTTGCAGCGCGATAGAGGCTTGCTTACTTAGTTAGCTTAGCTTTCTAGCTAGTTTTTTGATATAGCTATCTATCTATTACTCTACCTGTCCCATTAGATTGTCCTGCCTCTCTTTTATAGCTGTGAATCCATGGAAGTTCTGTTAAGCTCACACACTGAATCCCATGTATTTCCTAAAAGAACATGCTGTTCAACAGGCTATTGTACATGAAAGCACAAATAAGCAGAGAGTTACATGAAAAATAAAAAATTTCGGAGAAGTCAAAACAGTTGTGTTTGACGATGCAATTCTCCCCCTCAAACTAAAAGAGTTTGATAATTAAGCTCTAAGGAGTTTTTCTATTAAGCTCTTTTGACATTTAAGCTCCCCCTCAACTGAAGATTTTTTTTTTTTGAACACATAAAGCAGAAAAAGAAAGCATTGAAGTGCGGGTTCTAATCAGAAGTAATTAGAAGCCATTCTCCGTTGAAGTACAAGTTCTAAGCTGATTTACTTAGAAGCCTTTGTTCTTTCTCCCTCTCAAACTTTGGGTGCCTGCAACACAGATTTAGCTTTTGGTACCCATTGGTATTTGGGTCCTAATGGGTTAGTTGCAGTTCTAATGGGAGATATGAAATAAGAACCATACCAGTTATTTACATAATCTTTTCTTACAAAATCATTTGAGCCACAATAGGAACAACTAATCTTCTTTTGTGCTAACCTGATCAATTGATTGATTGTGTAAACCAGATCAGGTTTGCCAAAAGTTTTACCTTTTGAGGCATAGTTCCATTTTGCATTTGATGTATGCACAAATGATTTTTCTTTCTTCTTTTCCTCCGAAGATCCTTTAATTCTCCAGATCCAATTTCCTTTGTCTTTCTCATCTTCTCTTCTCCAGAAGCTTTTCTTCTGAGACTTAGTCTTCTTGAAGTTACCTGAACCATCAACATTTTTGTCATAGAAAAGGTTAGAAGGACGAATCTGATCAGTAGATTTAGAAGTAAGACAATCATCTAAATCATAGAAAGGATTATAGAAAATATTTGAAAAATGTGAACTTGAAGCTGTTTTTAATGAACTATTTGAATCAGCTAGATCATCTCTCGGTGATTGAGCTATTGACTCTGGCGTCTTGTGTTCAGTCAACTTCACCTTGAATACGATCTCTCCAAGTTCCTTTATCTTTGAAGACAAACTGTTTCTTTCCTTTTCAATCAGATCAAACTTCTTATGCAACTCAGATTTTGCATTCTTCTCCTTCATGATGTTTGTTGACAATTCAGATAGCTTTCCTGTCAGCTTGGCTATCTCGGTCTCAAATATTTTATTTTCTTCAGAAAATTCTATATTTGCTTTCTTCAGCTCAACTTTCTTCTTCTCATTCTCAGCCTTTTCTCTCTCTAGAATGATAACCTTCTCAAAGTCTGAAACTTGTTGAGAAAACTTAACACATCTAAGCTCTAATGATTTTCTTCTCTTCAAAGGCTTTTCTGGAGAATTCAGAGAATTTCTTGGCAAATTCTTTTCTTGCTTTCTCAATCTTCAACATTTCATCTTGAGATGTTGCATTGTCTCTGTCTTGGGTTGCCTTTTCTTTCAGCGTTTTAATCTCAACCTGAAGACTGAGATAATTAACACACAAACACAATATAGATCAAGAGATATAAGATCAGAATAACATACCAATCCCTTGAATATTCAATGAAAACCTTGTGTGTTCTTGATACCTTTGAATACAGAGAATACGTACGGCTACTATATACTCTAAACAATGATTATTAGGTATCTTAACCGTATTAACTAGTTACAGTTTGAACCCTGAACTTTAACTATCAAATAAATACAATTTAAACCCTCTAACTTTAACTTTAATCTTGAATACAATTTATGATCCAACACTTCTAAGATGGGTTAGTCTTAGAGTCAACGGAAGTTATGTTCATCAAGCATTGTGATGATGGTAACAAGAACTCTTATGTGTTATATGTTCATAATCTCACTTAAAGCTATTTACACCCGTTTGACAAAATCCTTTCGATATCTTGTGATTTCTATAATTGGTAGATTTTGACATGATGTCAAAAAATGAAATCAAATTCAGAATTATTATCATATCAGCATTATGGGAGCTTTTGGCACGATGCCAAAAAAATATGTGGTTGAAAGTGTAACTTCCAAATATGAAAGTGTAACTTCCAAATATGAATCAAGATAAGTATTTATATAATATTTTAATATTTTAATGTTCTTTTTGGAGCTTTTAGTAAAACACCAAAAGTTATGGACGTTGAAAGTGTAAGTTCCAAAAATTATTTATAAGATTATGAATTATAATGAAGATAAACATATTTTAATATTAACATAAACAAATAATAAATAAATAATTTATATTGTAAACTAATTGGATAACTATCTAAACATATCAATATTAAGATGAACATTTAAACTAACCATCTAAATATATGAATATTGTAATATAATTTGATAAACATTAATAAATAATAATAATAGTTCAAAACATAAATATTATCAAATCCATAATTAAACGGATCTAAATAAAATAATATTAACGTAATTAAATTAACCAACTAAACATGTCAAAATTATAACTAATTGATGATGCATAGATAAACAATGATATGTTAAAAATTACAAAAGTTATACTAGCCTAATTTAATATACAATATAAATAACAATATAATAACTAGACTCATGTAAAATAAATCATTTTGATCATTTAAAACAATAATGGTTCAATAGATAAATATAAATTTTTAATCAATTATATTATGTTTAAATGGAAAAATAAATTAATGACAAAGTAAATGTTGATAACTCCAAGTTTAAAATGGATAATGTTAATAAACCGAATAATCATTAAAAAAAATTCTTAATTTAATAATACATAAGTAGCATAAAAAATTAAAAAATAAAATAATAAATATTCAGATAATCTCATTCAAAGATAATTATTTATCCGTAATTATAGATCTACCTACCAAATAAGCCAATGTAAATATAATAATAAATTTGATTTTTGAAAAACAATATATCTTTATAAAAATATTCATATCTCCATTACCATAAAGAAAAAAATATTGGATAACTTTTAGAAAGAAAAAAAAATATATCTTATTTTCTTTATTTAAACCAGGTGTAAAGAAAATATCAAAAAATTATCGTATTTTACATGCAAGTTTTTTTTTAATAATTTTATTTAGATAAAATTGCACATTTGAAATTTGAATTGCGAATTATTTTCTTTTTCTTTAAAATATTTATAATACATAATTTAAATAAATATATATTAATGATATAATCATTAAATATGTATGATAAAAAATTGAAATTCAAATGATATATATAATAATCATGTCCATCAAACTCATAAATCATGTATATGTATAATGTATGTATGTAAAATTTTGCTTGTATATGATCATACAGTGGAAAAATATTTATGTATATATTGTAAAACAACTATCAAAGCATTTGTTAAAAGAAAAACAGAATGGTATCACATATTATGTAAATTCTATAAACATAAACAATAAGTGAATTAGGATTTCATGAGAGTGACAAATCATATTTTGCATCTATAACATAAAGCATAGTAGATTAATGTTTACGGTTTAAACATAAAAAAATCTTGTTTTTACAAAATCATCATATTTATTCATATCATAAAGCATCATATGACGTTGTTTTAAAACAAAAACATATAAAAGTTACCTCAAATATTGAAGTTTAGCTTGATTTCACGATCACATCGTTCTAGGGAGCGTACGTGCTGATAACGTGTTAAAGGGAAAACCAAATGGAACAACAATATAATAGAAAACGGGAATCTGTAATTCTCATTAATTAAAAGCCCTTTAAATAGGGATGAGTTACAAGTAGATAGCTAGGAGATATTTCAGTTCTAATCTAACTATAATATATTTATCTCTATATCTATATCTATCTCTATCTCTATCTTTATCTCTATCGTCATATATTTTAGACGATGACACACTTATCCTCCAACGATATATATATATATTTCTTTTAATAATATAGTTTTTGTAATCATATTTAATACATTAATTATAAAAAAAACATGGACAACAAAGTGTTGGCCAACCGAGTCGCTCTGATCCACTTTATATACCATTATACACCAATTCGGTCTGACCCACTTTATACAAAGCTGCACTGATCATATTTGATACATTAATTATAAATAAAATTAGTGCATTAGTACTAGCATACAACGCATCTATATACCATCTCCCACCAAACACTTATAAAAGAAACCAAACCAAACCAAACCAAACCAAATGAACCTAATAAATTCCACAAAAAATAGGACCCGAGGAAGGTAAGACATACGTAAATATTTTATCTGCAAAAAACACGACCGTATATCTTTCATACCATAACCTTACATCAATTGAAAATATATATCATACAAAGTTTATATACAAAATATGGATCTATATTTAAAAAAATAGCTATTAAATAATCTTGGCTATGTAGTATTGTATTTAGGGGAGGGCTAAATACACCAAATTTTTTGCTAAATACACCAAAAGGTGATTGAAAAATGATTGTATTTTTTTGTTTTTTCGTCTTTTTGTTGTCTTTTTTTTTTTTATTATATATTTTTGTTTATTTGTATTATTTAATTTTAAAATCTTTTTTTTACTTTTTCAAATCAAAATAAATATTTATAAATATAAATATTACTAATTTTTTTAATTATATAATTATAAAAATAAAAAATAAATATTGCAATTTAACGTATAAATAGAACATAAAATAATCTATATTACATTCGATTATTCTAAAATAACATTATCCGTAGTACAATTAACACGTAAAAGCTTCATGTACTTCTTTATTCGCTCTGAATACGGGGTAGCCCATCCAACAGCACATGGATAATTGTAATGGAAAAATGTCCTACAATTTGCGGAAACGGATATCTTATGCCATATCTAATTTCACATAATGGTTACCATTAACGTACCCGATTGTAAAAACAACATGTTCATACCACACTGGCGGAGTGGACCTAAGCGGCAAGTACGTCCCACTGCCGGTCATACTTATAACATGTAATATCACATTATATTTTGAAACAATCAAAACACCTATTTCAGACATTGTCATCTAGTGTAAATTACATATTTGGTCCCTAACGTTTGGCATTTGTTACGGAATTGCTCCCTAAAAGAAAAATACATTTTACAAAGTTATAATAAAATGTAATTGTTACAAAAAGAAAAATACATTTTACAAAGTTATAATAAAATCAAAAGTTATAAATTTATAAAATAAAATAAAATAAAATCAAAGTTACAAATTTTATAAATTTATAAAATCAAAACACACACATATATATATATATATATCACACACACACACACATATATCTATATATATATATCACACACACATATATATATATATATAAAGATAATAATAATAATAATATATATATAAGTGAAATGACATTTCTTAAAAATGATTGGATCGAAAAACAAGCCATCACTATTTGAACTTTTTGGTGCAAATAACACCCCTATATTTAATGCTTTGTTTGGCTTATGCCAATCCATAATGAAGATATTCCCTCTATACCATGTTTGTGTTTGAGTTGTTGCTTAACACTACACCTCTCGGACAACTAACTTCCAAAATCACATTTTGAATTGATTTTTAATTTATAGTTACAGTTTATACCCCTATAATTATTTAATTAGGTTACTTTATACCCTTTACTTTTCTAATTTTCATTTTACACCATCACCATATTAATACATATAATCATATATTAACTAAAATACGTTAAAAAAATACGTTTTAATTTTAACAAGTTACACCATTACAATCGTCTCTTCGATATCTTCGAAATGAGCCCAATATTGAATATTTTTTGATTTAATTATTTAATTATATGTTAAAAAATACGTTTTAAAATATGTTAAGAAAATCGATATATATATATATATACTTCGACCCCGTGTATTACACGAGATAATTTAGAAAATTAAATCATGCCACTTTTCCAATTTTTTTCCATTCAGAGTTGTTTTTTTGCAGTTGGTTACAAAATGTTCTTGTATTAGACAGTTTCCATTACAATCATCTCTTCGATACCTTCGAAATGAGCCAAATATTGAATATTTTTGGATTTAATTATTTTATTATATGTTAAAAAATACGTTAAGAAAATCGATATATATATATATATATATATAGACTTAGTTTCATGTGAAACCAAAGGAATTTTGTGAGACCCATGAGACCAATTATTGACCGTCAGATTAAATCATCAAAATGATCAAGGGTTACCATGTTCACGGTGGCATTATTGTAATAATGTTGAAGTTTGGTGGCATTAATAATAGTAAAAAAGAGACCGTGTAAATGTTAAGTGAAATCGAGATCAGTACAACGCCTTTTCACTTTTTCAAAAACTCTCTGATCAGTTCAACGACGAACCTCCATTGTTGCTTGAAGGATTGCAATTCGATTCTACTCATCAATCGCAGAAATCGTTCATCAACAGGTAAACATCTCAACGTTTTGTAAGTGAAATCGAGATTCTCAAAACTAAGGGTTTTTAAAAGCAAAACTAGTGTTTATATCTCAAAATTGTACAACTACATTTTGTTCTTTATAGTATTCTTAGTTCTAACATCATACAACGCCTTTTCACTTTTTCAAAAACCTCTCTGATCAATTCAACGACGAATCTCCATTGTTGCTTGAAGGATTGCATTTCGATTATACTCATCAATCGCAGAAATCGTTCATCAACAGGTAAACATCTCAACGTTTTGTTAGTGAAATCGAGATTTTCAAAACTAGGGTTTTTTAAAAGCAAAAATAGGGTTTATATCTCGTTAAGGGAAGTTAATTCTAGATTGTAGAGGTTATTATTTTACTATTCCCAAAATCTGCTGTTATTAAAATGTAGTGATCAGTCCTTACGAGGACTGCATCTAAATAAATGATTTCTTATTTCATGTGGAGACCATGCTGATGTTCTTTTCACCACGTACTCTTGTTGGTGTATTTACTGATTAAAAGGAAAATAATTCGGGTGCATATAGTTAGCAAAAAACATTGACCATTTCAGAACCAAAAGGAATAAATTAATGCTAATAGAAGTTTCTGAAAGTTGCAATTGATGGTGAATTTCCCGCCAGTTTTACAATTGATGGTGGAGTTCGATAAGGTCACTGGATCTAGCCCACTTACGGCAACGTCCGATAGGAGTTCGAACCGGTAACCAAGGTGGTCCTTGCCTTTGGACTCCCTCCAGGATTCGAGGCGGCCCCATGGCTTCCAAGTGCTGTGACCTGGTCTGAGGATGAGCCAGGCACCAGGGTTCGATGGGCTGACACTGTTTTTGTACTCTGAGTTTTTGTGCACTAAGATTTCAGTTGTTTCACAAACTGACTGCTCACATTTCAAATAGAAATGCTATTTTTATGATATGTTGAGTCAATTGGTCCGGAATGCAAGTGAAAAAAGGCCAACATGACCATCCAGTTAAAAACTGAGTTTGACACCATAACATACTCCAAATCTGCCTCTTTAAGAGGTCTAAATTCATTCTTCCAGTGAGGATTTGAGTGTTACTGGAATAGGCCAGACACAATTTTGCAAGTTTGTGACTAACTAATTAGTTGTTTTGAATGTTTGTTTGATTGTGCAATTTTTTTTTGGATAATAGTCATTTTTCACACATGTCTGATATGCATATATACATGGTTGAAAATCGATTAGGAGGTTGAAATTGGCTATTTGGCACTCTGACACCTTCTACTAATACAAGTGTGTTTGTTTGGTGTTTAATTCTCATATAAAGTGGAAGTAGTTCAATGTTATCCTCCTCCCATTTAAGCTCGTTTCCCCTTAGATTTTGGGTGCATACGTAATGTATTCGGACATTCAAAAAGCTACATAATTACTGAAAATTAGTTATAAAAACTTTCATGTGGTATCTTGGAGTTTTGCATTCTTGATTATTAGCTCTTGGTTTGTCATGCTAACTTATTACATGCTTAATGTGTTATATAGGTTGGATTCTTTGTTAATTAAGTTACATTTCTGGTATTATTTGGTTGGGAGAGTTTGATGACTTTTGACTTTCAAACAAAACAACTGAATCTTCACAGTGATCTTGTTGTGAAGGTTCATTCAATTGATGTTAAATTACGTTTGGAACAATGTAATAGTTCTTACCCTCATTTAAATGAACAAACATTCACTGCAACATATTGTTAAGGTTTACTTTATTTCACTCGGGACCTACTTATGTTTTATACATTATTTATAATTTGAGTCAACAGATGCTTTACAATGCCAAGAAAAAGCACTCGATTAACAAAAGGTCTTGTGGCAAGGTATAAAAATACTTCAAAGGAAGAAATGCCACTACAAGATTCCAGTGATGAAGCAAGCATAGATATCGAATTCACAAATCCTGAAGGGCATTCCAGTGAGGAAGATTTGATAGGTAATTCAACAAATCTTTACAGCACACTAATTATTAATATGAAGCTATTGGATGTTTGCTTTCAATATGTTTATCATGTACTGTTTAGTGCAGTTGTTTAGTTTCTTTTATTCTTTTTTTTTTATCTTTTAACTCAAGGTGGAGAAAAGACCCAGATTATGCATACTAATTTCTTTTTTTGTCTTTTTTGTACAGAGTCAGATGAAGAGTTGGAGTCAACTGATCTTAACAACACACAGACCACGATCGGAGAGGATGAAGAACTTGGTGAAAGTGATGAAGTACTTGATTCCAATGAATTGAATGAGAAAGGTATTAGCTATTGAACAAACCTTCACAACAAACTAATTGTGAAGGTTTTCTTTATTTCATTTGGGAACAGCTAATGATACCTCCTCGTTATTTTACTTTTATTTAATTATGTGTTTATAATTCGTTGTACCTTTTATATCAGTTCCTAGTTCAAATTCAGATGAGCAGTCTAAAGAAGTTCCTAGCATAGAATCAAATGAGCAATCGAAAGAAGTGGATGAATCGATGTTCAAAGAAGGTAACTTTTGTGTACAATATACTAGTCCTCGACATCTCCTCCTTTGTAATGTGTGTCATTTTATATGTTATGGTGTGTTCCTCGTTCTCATGAGATAAGACTTTTTTACGTTCATAGTGTTTTGTTGTGAAAGTTTGGTGTTTTTGTGCCTTCACAATGTCATTTTTATGGTCTTATGGGTCTCATGGAAATAGTTTGGTCTCACATGATCCCAAGTATCCTTATAATTTTTAGATTTTTAATGTAATTTATGAAAGGAAGTGGTAAATCTCCATGCTTTCCAATGTTTGGATGACATCCAGTGGCTTGTATGTAGAATATACTCACTCTTACATTAGAAGTACTACTTTTTACTTAACGTGTTTTTTTAATATTTCATCAGATTCATTAAGAATGGCAAGAGGAAAAGCACCATTGACAAAATGTTTTGTTGCCAAATTTAAAAGTACTCAGAAGGATATTTCATCTTCAGAACGTGAAATTGAGATAAATAGTGAAGGTAACAACTGAATGAACTTCCAATATTTTATTTTTTGCCTTCATTTCAATGTTATGTGTCATCAATAATTACACATTGCAAACTATTTACATTTCTCTAATGGTAGCAAACCATTCTAAGTTTATTCTTTTTCTTAGATAATGTGGTTAGCTTGAGAGATGATGAGAACATATCCCTTATGCCATCAAGCCAACCCATAGCTTCAAAAAGGAATCTGCGTCCAAGGGTTTTGAAGGCTACACATGTTGAAGAATCAGGTAATGTTAAAAATAAACCTTCATAATATACTTACTGTGAAGGTAGTGCTGTTATCTGATCTTTTAGTTTAATGAAATTCAATATATCAATTATTTCTCTTGGAAACACATGTGTGAGTTTTATTTGATGTCTATATAAAGAGTCTGTCATCAAATATTCAGAATGAAACTTGGAAAAGTTTAACAACTTAACGGTGAGCCCGTGACGTTTGTGAATCCATGAAACTGCAAGTGATGTGATTAGGTAAATCTGTAAAAAGTGTAAAATTTAAAGCTAAAAACGTAAAAACGCAAAAACTAATTTTTAAAAAAAAATCACGCCTTTTATAAAACACACGACCTTATTGTAACGGCGGAGACGTGAGTTATGCCGTGTCGTGCCTTTTACAACCTTGATCCTACCCCCCGGCACGTGCGAAAAATAAGAAACACCCTACCTTGGTGTGGGCTATACTGGGTTCATTTGGTTTGGTTTGGTTTGGTTTATGAGTACTCGTCCTTTACATGTACACAAATGGTATATAGCAAAAATTGTCATTATATGTTGGTTTATCTGCATATGTCCACGAATCATCATTTATAAGGTGTAACTTGAGGTGGGACACAAATTATATCAATGGGGGTAGAATATCTTTGAGTTTATTATTGAGATGGTTGTTAAACAGGAAATGTTTAAAATAAACCTTCACAGTAAGTATACTGTGAAGGTAGTGTTGTTATCTGATTTTTTAGTTTAACGAATTTCAATATGTGAATTATTTCTCTTTGAAACACATGCGTGAGTATTTGATGTCTAGAAAACATGGATGCAAATATATAGTTCAATATCAAAATACAAGAGTCATCAAAGAGTTAAGATCCTTATTTAGTCATCATAGGATGTTAACTTACCCCTTTAAGATTCATTATCAAGAAAATTGGCATGCAATATGTATCCATTAGTAGATTGTAATGCATGTATTAATGTTAAAATGTAACTGCAAGCAAGTGTAAGTAATGTGGAATGATACACACAGTTGCACCATCTTACACCCTAAATCACAAAAATATTACCATCGAGTTCTTAAGTCCATGTGTGTACCATCGGCTCTAATTTCTTCCTTATTGTAATGCTGTGAAGGTAGTATTGTTATCTATAACTTTTGCGTAATGAAATGCATCCGCAAAACCTGCACCTTCTGAAGGACCTTCTAAAGCTTACAAAAGGAAATGTGTACTTCCAGCAAAGAAAGAAAAGAAAATGAAGATGCCAAGGGTTGTGATTGAAGATGAAGATGAAGATGAAGCAATTCACGTGTTGAGAACCAGGAGTTCTCCTCTTAAGTTGTTTTCGGCAATCAAAGATTTTCAGAGAGAGCAAAGAAAGGCTGTTGTTGCAATGGGGCTGAAGTAGTGTTTTGGTAACATGTAAAAAACTATTAGTAGTTCTTAGTATTTCATACCTTCACAACAAATGGAGTTGGATTTTTGTTTGTCTTCATTTTACTATCTAATAATATTAGCTTGTATGTCCAAGCACTAGAGTGAGGTTATCAAGTTCACCTTATTATTCTACACCTATTATTTCACACCTTCATAACATTGATGATGTGAAGATATAACACATTTATCAACCGACAATTGGAGTGACGACTTTTTATTATTCTACACCTATTATTTCATACCTTCACAACATTGATGCTATGAAGGTACACATTTATCAACCGACGATTGGAGTTTGTTTGCATTTGTGTTCATTTTACTATCAAGAAAACTTTTTATTATTCTACGCCGACTTGAGATCATGTGAGACCAGGCTATTTCCGTGAGACCCGTGAGACCACAAAAATAACACTAAACCTTCACATCAAAAGACTGTGAAGGTATTGTAAAGGTAAACCTTCACAGTGTTTTTGTTGTGAAGGTTTGTTGTTTTTCATTCCTTCACAATGAATCACTATGAAGTTTTAGTGTTATTTTCTGGTCTCACCGGTCTCACGAAAACAGGGTGGTCTCACGTGAACCCAACCCATTCTACGCCTATTATTTCATACCTTCACAGCATGGATGCTTCGTCCTTACCATTTTCATTAGTAAGGTAATATGACTCAACAAACACTTATCAATGAACAAAAATATAAGCAACTAAAATATCTAAAAAAACCCAATTCAATTTTATAAGATAACATTATGTAAAATAAACTTCCCTGTACTAATCGTGTAAAGTAACAACCATATCAATTTAACATTCCTTGTTTTTTGGACAATTCTTCGAATCATGATTAGCACACTGCTGGCAATTTCTACAAATCCTCTTTCCACTTGAACTTTTGTTAATCGACTCTTCCCGTGCACCAACGTATCGCTTGCTAATCCCACATCCTTTGTTTCTTGCATTCTTAGGAATTTTAACTGTTACCTCATCGGGTTGTTTTACTCCAAGAAAACTCTCAATTGTATCCCTTTTGCTTCTTGAAGATTCGCTAACGTTAGTAAAGTCTAATTCAACCTCAAACAACTTGATGCACTCAAGAAATTGATCAAGTTTTTCAACATCATTTCCCAAACGACTTGTAATGCGTCCAACTGCCGAGTATATGTCTGAAAGTGCATTGTTTGCATCTGGAGTTCCATTCAACATTTCTTTTGTTGATGGTAACTTCACAACATCTTTTCTCCATCGTGAAAGTATGTAACATTCCAGAATTTTCTTGATCTCATGATGTCTGAACACATAAAAAGCATGATGGCACAATATTCCATAAAGATCAAAATGAAGACATGCACAAGTTATGGTATGATCTTCCTCATCAAAATGAACCTGTAATAAGAAAAAGAGATAAAATGAAGATTTAAGATTTCACACCTTCACAACATTGAGGTGGTGAAGGTATATGCTTATAAAAGACATACTTTAAATTCTCCTTTTCTTTCTTTATCCCTGTCGCAAATAATATCTTTACTAAATGCTGAACATGTCCATAATGATGCAATAATCTCTTGTTGAACAACATAAAATACTTCACGTGTATAAACTTCTGCTGCATGTCTCTCTATTAGAAGAGGGGTCTCCATCATAGGTGTTGTCGTCCTCGTCTCGTGATCAAGTAACCTTTGAGTATACCTTTGTTTATCTATTGTTGTCTCAAAGCGACCGAAAAAGTGCACAAGTGTTGATTTCCAATTTGAATTTTGGCCAAAGAAGTAGTTTTCACTTTCTGATCTTGAAGTGGTCTTCATGAGTCAAGACATTTGTATATCCCTATAATATGCTGGGATCCATCTATCCCGAATGTCAAACATATCATGCAATCACGGATGAGCCTCCAATTTGTACTCTTCCAGAAGTGACATCCATTGCTCTTCAAATTGTATTGGTTCAATGTATTCACTCCAAACAAGATTGTTAAAACGGGATCGAAAACTTACATCCTCATTAATTTGGGATCCAATCTACAAAAAATGACAAGATATAGTTAAATGAAGTGTTATCAAAATGAAAAGACATGCATGACCAATTTAAGTTGTCTATGTAGAATGTACATTTAATTGATATTACCTTCACATAAAATGAATGAAATTTCACAACAAACAGCCGAAACTTCACTGTAAGTTTGTTGTGAAGGTTCATGAAATTTATGTGTAAGGTAAGTTTAGCATGTTAAATTAAGTCATTGCTTATAACATTCATTCACATAGGTCAAACTTAATTCATTAATTGATAGTACCTTGACATAAACTATTGAAACTTTACAGTAAGTTTTTTGTGAAGCTTCAGATTGTTCAAATCTAATTAATGATAAAAAGACAATGTTTAAGTGTGTACCTTTGAAGGAAGTTTATTCATTATATGCCACATACAAAGACGATGCTTTGCACTCTTGAAAACAACTTCTATTGCTGCTTTCATCCCCAAATCTTGATTTGTTATAACCATGTTTGGCTCAGAACCATGAACAGAAAGGAATGCATTAAGCAACCACATATAAGGCTCCTTTTTTTCATCTGAAAGCAAACCCGCACCAAATATAACACATTTTTGGTGGTTGTCAATTCCTGTAAATGGAACAAATACCATATTGTACCTAAACCAAAAACCAAAATTACAAAGATTATTATAGTTGGATGTATATAAAACTATTGTACCTGCACAACAACATTATTGTGAAGATTCAACTTTATAAACTCAAATTATATTGTACATATTGTCAAACAATAACTAAATGTTATTGATGCAACTTACTTGTTTTTTTTTTGAATGTCGCGTCAAATGAAACCACATCACCAAATGCTTTGTAGTTCAGTTTACAAGTTTCATCTGCCCAAAAACAACCGCTGAACTCTCCTTTCTCACCAACTAAATACTCAAAAGAAAAGTTCGGCATGGTATCTTTCTTTATTGTAAACTTGTCCACAATCATTTGTGCATCTTTATTCCCAATAAAAGATGAAACATCTCTCAAAAAGTTTTTAAATTCCGTCTTAGTAGTCCCTACTTTGTCATAACTACCTGTCATCTCCTTTACCAAGTTGTATGAAGTAAATGGACCAATATTAACATTAGAAAGCTTCATAGTAAAATATTGTTGTGAATAACTCATCTTTCTGTTCGAACGTAGTAAATGCTTATCCTCCGGTAAAACAAGGCAATGGTTGTGTTCCTCCACAAACTTATACACTTCATAATAGTTCCCATGTACAAGATGATGCTTAATTCAAGCAGGACAAGAACTTCTGAATTCAGGTCTCCTACCCTTGTCTTTCTTAGAAGTTCCTTCCAAGGTGTTATATGATGCTCTCTTCTTTATACCTTCTTTGCTACATACATAGAACTTTCTTTCTACCATGCCTTTCCTATCCTTTCTTTGTGTCGACTTTCTAACATCAAAACCTGCTGCTGAAGAATACTTTTTGTAAGCCTCAAATGCATCTTTCAAATTTCCAAATCTTGTTCCAACAATAGGCTTAAACACATCCCCTACATCCGGTGTCCAAGTCCTTGATTGATTTGGTGAAGTGACATCATTGGTGTCTGATTCTTCCGTTAAGACATTATCTAAATCTAAGAAACAACAATTACAAATTTCATGATTTGAATAAGATACCACTTCTAATTTAAATCTTGCAAAGCAAATAAGGTCATAATATTCTCTACTGTTGTACATGTTATCACCAAAAAACAATTAGAAGTTGTCAAATGAAGACTTCACAAAGCAAAAGGCACAATTAACACAACCTTTTGCTTTTGACAACTAAGTAATTGCATATACACTACAACCTTTAGATGTGAATGTTCTCATATCCCAATCAAATATAACCATAGGGAACAAACAACCAGTAAGTACATTCCTTCGCAGTTAACTTAATGTGAAGGAATTTATTATGTTAGTTGTTTTGATGTGAACGTAACTTCTTATTCATACACTGGACAGTTTGCACCTCAAGGTTATGGTCACCCATATCCCAAGCAAATATAACCATAGGGAACAAACAACCACTAAGCTTACATAAGTTTGTTTACAGCTAAAAAAAGATCCAACAAGAAAAAGCCAAAGAAACAAACAGATAGCTTACAGAACGGAACATAAAAACAGAATGATTTGCAAACACACAAGCCAAAAACACCCATCTAGAGATGGGTGATGTTAAGAAGCTTTGTTGTAACGAGAAAATACAAAAGGAAAAAAAAGACTTTGATCAAACTCACTCCTAGATCAAGGCTATGTGTTATAAGCTAGTTGTTGGCTGAAAAGCTAACTGTTACCTAAAAAGCTAGCTTCATTTTCTGGCACTTTCTTATTTTTGTATTTTGAACACACGGAAACAACTGCTATGTGTACATACCGCCCTCCCTTGGGCAGACCCCACCTCCAGGTGAGACATACTGGGTTTGTTTGATTTGGTTATCATTTTGGTACTAATCCCAATTAACAATGTCTTAACATATAATTTGTTCATTTATTTTTTTATTTGTGGTATGGGTTTTATATTCTCTGTAATTTACACCACGACTTCTATGGAACACAGAAACTTTTACTTCTGAGCATCGTCCAATTGTGGATTTTGCACATTCCTTCAACAGTTAACTTAATGTGAAGGAATTTATTATGTTAAGATACTTCTTACAAATACAAGCACATTCAATTTTAGAACATTCCAATTGAAAACAATCAATCAAAAGAAACCAATGACCTTGATTATGTTGTTCGCCATCATAAGCATCATTCGAGATATTCTTGAGATTATCTTCAATAGGCATTTTTTCACCTAAAATCAAAATATGCAAAAGCATTCACTAAGAACCTTTGAATATTTGCATCCAGTTAATGGAAGTTCACAACAAAAATAATAGTTCAAAATAAACTAATGACCATGATTACCCTGCACATTGTTGAAAGCATCATTCAAGATAATATGGGGATCATCTTCATTAGACATTCTTTAAGCTGAAATTAAAATATCACAAACCCTAGATTAATGCAGAATTCTTATCACCTATGTATAAACAAAGCAAGAAAAGTCCCAATAACATATTTTGTTTTTCTACAAGATTTTCTTACCTGGATTAAAATAAAGAAGTCCATGAAGTAGGGAGGAAGAAGATCGCAATGTCAACAGGAGTAATCAATTGAGACCGTAATCAAAGTCGAATCTTCATTGTTTCCGTGTAGATCGTAATCAAAATCGCTTGAAAGACTGGAGCGATTTTGTTGAAGGAAGAATGTAGATTTCAAGAGAGGGAGAAGGCGCACAATGATGGAAGTCGTAATCTATGGATTTGTTGATTTCAATCGTGTATTAGAAAAAAGGAAATTTAGATGGTCAAAATTGCCCCTTCCAGTTTAAATGGTATGCCATATTTTACACATAAGATCATTATGTTTATAATTTGATCAATGGCCATAAATTGGTCTCACCGGTCTCACGGAAAACCTTTGGTCTCACGTGAACTCAACCCTATATACATACATATATATATATATATATATATATATATAAACTAGAAGCGTACTCGCAAATGCAGCGAGATACATCACGATTTTAATGTTTCATTTTATTTTGTGTTTTTTTGTTACGATTTTGGATTGTTTTGAGAAAGTGATATTTTTTTAATAAATTTGTTTAATTTATGCTTAATAATATAATGTTTTTTTTATATAAAAAAGTAAGTATTTTGTTAGAATTCAATGATTATCTTATATATTTTAATGACATCTAGAAAAAATAACCAATTACATATTTAATAATACTAGAAGCGTACTCGCGCAATGCAACGAGATACAATTTGATGGGTGTTAGAAGTCTGCAGTAGTAATATGTATTTTGTGCTTTGATACTTGTAATTTATGAGATTTTTAAAATGTAAAATGAAAAATATAAAAATATAAAAATGAAAGGTATAAAGTAAATCAATCCTACTACATGTTCTCAGTATGGAAGGCAGTGCGACATACTTACCATTCAGGACACAATCGTCTTCATCATCCCAAGACAAGTCAATTGCAATAGTGCATGTTAATGGTAATCATTACATAAAAGTGGTATTAAACGGAGATTACCCAATGCCCACACTCATACACCATTGGACACGTCATGTACTTCCAAATGCAATGTCGTGGATTATCCTATACAAACGTAGATTAGATATGTATGAAGAACATATAGAGCGTACTCGTACTCGTGTCTATGTTGATTTAAATGAATAATAAAAGTTGGAATTTGTTGGAATAAAAAAAATACGCAATATAGTTATTATGTTTATTATCTTTATGTTAAAAACTTACGTTCGATGTGATGCGTTTTCTCTTTTTTTAAAAAAAAATCGATTAACCAAAGTACAATATATAACATATAATAATATAATTAAATAAAAAAATATTCAATATTGGGCTTATTTCGAAGGTATTGACGAGACGATTATAATGGTGTAACTTGTTAAAATTAAAAATTAAATTTTTAACGTATTTTGGTTAATATACGATTATATGTGTTAATATAATGTAAATGTAAAATGTAAAACGTAAAACGTAAAACAAAAAGGTATAAAGTAAATCAATTAAAAGAGTTCAGTGACCAAAATTGTAACTATGAATTAAAATAAAATAAAAAAAAGGATGCGAGGGGGAGGGGGTATACATTTTGGCAGGGGGTAGCCTTAGAATTTCCCTTTGTGTTTGTGTGGCTTCCTTTCTTTTCAATCAATCAATCTTCTTGTTGTTTGTGGCTCCACCAACAAATACCATAGAGAATGTGATACTCTCCCTATTCACACCACAAATTATCAATAAGACTCACATAATCACGTGAAGGTGCCCTCCAAACAAAAAATGTTGTCATATCAATTAAAGTAGAATATTAATTTAAAAAGAAAACCAAGAAACATATTTAGGTTATTTTGAACCGGTCTTAACCACTAAAGTAGGTCCAACTGAGGGACATGAGTTAATCAAACCAGATTGAACATTAATTTTTAGCGTTATTCAAATGGACTAAAAGAATCATTTTTTGTTTAATAATTTTGAGTTGGGCTTCTATAATACCCTTAAATTAGGAAAAAATGACTAAATTAAAATTCTTGATAATACATCAAATAAATAATAAATCACTTTCAATAAATTAATATTTAAATTATCTTGAATAGCAAAACTAGATTTAACATCAATAATAGATAAACCAAGTCTTACGTCAATAGTAGGTTAAGGTCGGATGTTACTGAAACCAATAACAGTCTCTATCTTCAAATGCAAAAGATGTCATCGAATAGCTATATCCTTCTCGTGCCTCTAACTAGCTCTAACTTTATCACGGTGTCACTAGTACCAAACCTCAACAAGGACTTCATGCACATGCTGTCAAATAAAAAAGGTTGGGCTTAATGCCTTGTGAGTTCAAGCACTTTTCATCATAATCATAAAACGATAAAACTAAAAGACTGCTGATTTAAATAATAATTTGGCAAATGAAATGTATTATTACCGTAAAAACAACATCTTTCCAAAACCCACTATTTTCTTGATGAAAACTCATTAATCAAAATACTCATTTATACACAACCAACACCTAATACCCACACAACCAAGAATAAAGCTTTAAAACATTAAAACGGAAAACATAGCTTTAATAAAGTCATTATGTATAATTAGACCATCTTTACCCTTGGAAGAGTGTAAAACATCATACGATGATGGGGAGACCCGATTTACCATTGATTGTGACAGAACACTTAAGTATGCCACAATTCAATGTTATATAAGCATCCCTTATGGATAAATAAAGATTCACATCAACCTTATCCGGGTCTTTAGTCAAATGAGTTAACAAGCTCAGTTCTATCCAAGTCTTTCGCTTATGGAGTCACCAAGTTCAACCTTATTCGAGTCTTTACCTTGGGATCTCCCAAATCCAAGTTAATCTCGTTCACTAAAAATGACAACCATACGGACGACACAATCATCAAGTTCAACTATATCAATTCTTTACCTTGAGTCCCCTGCTATGGATCACATGGTCATCAAGTTCAACTTTATCCAAGTATTTAAATTGAGTCCTCCTCTGATCCGAGTTTCTAGATACAATACATGGATAACTAATCCCATTCCAAATCGACTCCTATGCCTATGTATTCAATGCATTAGAGTCTAAACTACATGACTCCAAATGATATACCAACGCACTCAAAACATGTAACTTACAAAGAAATATGCCATAAGTTCATATAACTCCAATAGCTCAACAACTCAAAACTCCACACTTATAAGTCAATAGAATGCATTTAACTAACGTTTATGCAACCACATATTTCAAAAGTATGATCAACCAAAAATTCATCATTGGCTGAGACAAACCATCTTCCAAATGAAAGTATACCCTTATATTTCCATAAGGCCTCATAACACAATAACGTGCATTTTCCAAACAGTTTATAAAACCAAATACACTAACATCAAATAATCTCCATTTGTACAATAAATCACCATCCACCAAAATGTTCAAAAACCCAAATATAGGGATTTTACAAGATTTATTAACCCAAATTTACCAAATATGCAATCTTCGTCAAACACTTAATGTATTTGATAAATATCAAGTAAAACACATTAATATTTCAAAATACATATTTTGGAATGTACATAGTTTTCACAAAGCAACTTGAACTCACCTTGCTAGGATAGGTTAAACCTTGGTTCCAAACTCAAATCTTGAGCTTCCCATAAGGAAATCTTGAGATCTACAAGCAAAGAATTCGAACCTTAGATCTAAATGCTCCCAAAAGGTTATCTCCACCTCGAAGAACCCAAAACCTAAGACACAAATGGAAGAAAAGGATAGGAGATGAAGATCAAACAAAACCCTAACTTATAGAGGAAGAAGATGAAGAGGTTCGCTTTCATAAATACTCTAGAATCTCCAAATAAACTTTAATCCTCCTCCTGATCTACGCTTGAAGAGCTTCAAAAACCAAAGTCATAACCTCCAAAATCGTCCCAAACGGAAGAGAAATGAAAGAGATATGGTTAAATGAAGAAAACCCTAGAAAAAGTCGGATTTATGTTGAACAGGTGCCCCATGCGACTTTGCCCACGACATAAGTCGCGTGGCAAGTCCCCAAAACTTCATCCCTCAAAACAGAGACCAACGCGACTTTGCTTCAGACTTAAGTCATGTAGCAAGTCACAGCAGCCCCACATTTGCGCGTTTTCATCGGTTTCAATCCCAATTTTAACCCTAAGCTTTGTAATCTTATTTTTACTTAAACTCCCACTAAACTCCCATCCTCTTTGTCAATTAAGAGACCGATTTAACATAATTGGTATCCCTGAAATTACGGGTGTTATAATCCTCCCAACCTTGAAATCTAGCACCGATCAACCACTCGAATGCCATACATAATGGGGTTACTCGGTTCTCAATAGTTTGGTTTTCCCCCGAATAAAACAATATTCGACCCAAGAGTTCTTTCGACTTCGGTAATATATTTTACAGTTTCCCGCAACACACTCAGATCATAAAAGGTATATGAGATGACTTAAGAATGCCGTACAACCAGGAGCTTGAATCCGGTAACTGGCTTGACATTCATCCCTCGCCAAGAGTAAAAATCTCACGAATGCATACCTCAGTTACCCCCAATTTCATCAACCAACCGACTCCTTTCCCAAGGGAGTATCTGTTAGTGCATAAATATGTTGGATCCAAGATCATGGAATTGGAAAGTCAATGCTCAAGTCAAACCCTCATTGCAAAGTCAAAGTCAAGCTAGTAAAAGTCAAATAGTTTAGTTTAGTTTTGTCCTTGTAATATGTAGGTATAAATAGTATTTTTGTTTGTAGATTCATATGACACAGAGAGAGAATATTCTTAGAGAGAGAATTATTTTTCATTGATATAGCATTGTAATGTGTGATTTTGAATATCAATATACAACTTCTTGAATTGTAATTCTTGTTGTTAATCTTGATTAGCACACATCTGGGAATAATAATTGGTATCAGAGCAAGCATTGAATTAGAGAATCAATCAAGAATTTTGGTGTTTTGATCGAATTTTTCAAGAACTCGCATATCACTATTCTAGTTTCAATTTCTTATATTTTTGTTGTTTTGACTATATTCGTTTTGTGCCATAGAACACATTTTCTTTGAATCATATCGTTCAATTCACAACTTGTTTGTGTGAATTTGGATTTGAGTGAAATTTTGTTCGAAAGTTTGTATGTACTGTGTTCTAGATCAAAAGTGATTTTTTGTTGTTCTTGTTCGAAATTGACCAATTGTAATATGTTTGAATTGTGATCTAGATCAAAAAGATAAAGTTTTGTGGTTTAATTTGGAGTTTTGGATTGAATTTGAAGATTTTGGTTCGAGATCTGAAGAATTCGCATAGAAAGCTGATGAACTCGCATGTTAAGGATGAACTCGCATGGAAGTAAAGTTTGAAAATTGTGAAGTACGAAATTCGCATCGTGAAGTGTACGAGAAGTGAAGAACTCGCATCTCTCTACATGCGAATAGAAGGAATTTGCATCATTTGACATACGAAAAGTTGAGTTTGAATTTGTAAAAGATAGAATTCACATCCTGTTATATGCGAATAGTTGGAAATTCGCATCCTGTTATGTGCGAATTCTGAAGAATTCGCATCTCAAGCTGAAAAAGTTTATAAGGCAAGTATTCGCATCGATACGAATTGTTTGAGTTTGAAAAATATTCTAAGTTCAGAATTCACATCACAAGGTCGTGCGAGAAGTTTTAAGTTGGTGAAAAATTAATGTACTAAATTCGCATATCGCAATATGCGAGAAGTCTGATATTCGCATCGTTCTATATGCGAAAAGTGTAAAACTCGCATACTTCAGCTTGCGAATTCTAGCAATTCGCATCCTTCCATGTGCGAATTGTTTTCCTATGAGAAAAGTTTGGTGATTAAGTCCTTTGGTGTACGGATTTCTTCATAGTGTGCGAGAAGTTTATCCTTTGGTGTACGGATTCCATACGTAGTCATTTTCTGCCTGAGTTTTTGATATATTCTGATTCTGTGTGTAAAGATCCGTGTTTCTGGTCAAGATGACATCAAAGGATACTTTTTCTATCAGTACTGATGTCAAACCACCCGTTCTTTTCAAGGGTGAATATGAGCAATGGAAGGATAGATTTCTGGATTTCATAGACATACATGAAAATGGAGAATACATCAAATAGTCAATTGATGAGGGTCTGATGAAACCAGTAACTGCTGTTGTACCTGATGAGGATAATGAAAGTTCAGATAGTGAAGATGGTATTGAGAACAGAGGGATAAAGACTAAAGAGATTGTGGTGGATTTTTCAAGCTATACACCTGAACATAAGTGTAACACCCCGACTTTTGTGTTTGGCCTGTTTAAGGAGGATTTGAAGTCTGTGGGTCGGCGTGAGTTACCGCGCGGCTTGGTCCGCGCCATAACTCGCGCGGTGTTCTGTCTGTCGCGGATTCTAGTGAGTGGCGCGAGTTTGCTCGCGCGGTGGCACTGAGCGGGTTAAATAAGAATTCAACCCCAATATCCTCATTTCTCATTTCTTTTCCTCCATTGATTTCTCTCTCAATTATCCCTCTTAATTTACTCCATTTTAAGGTTTCCTCAAACTCTACCTACCTCACTTATTGCTAGAGTTAAGAGCATCATCTAAGGATTCGGGTTTGGAAGCTTTCAACCACCATCTCCATCTTCATCTTCTCCAAGGGATCAAATCTAGGGTTTTGGGTTTTCTTCAAAAACCCACTTGGTGAGTTCCTACTATCATTTTCTAAACCTTATACATATCAAAACTTACATTTTAAACTCCTATATATCTCCTTGATTTTTGGACTAAAGTTTATTAAATTTTGACCTAACTTGAGTTTTAGGAGATTTTAGGGTTTCCACTCATTTTCATTAAGATGAAGGGTTCCATTTTATACGTAGTAAAACATAGTACTACTTGCACATTTTGGTGAGGTACTTGAAAGAATGCATAAGATCTCATTTTATGATTTTCATTCTTATCAGCAGTTAAACTTGGAAATGCATTTTGGAAACAAATGTTATTGGGAACTATATGTTTAACTATAGTGGGTCACAAATGAAATTGTGACAAGTATAGACTATTACTAGTGGATCCCTAGGTATTGAGTCGACTTATATTTTGGGATGTTTTTCACCTTTGTAGCTATGGATGCATTTGATCATCGGAGGCCTTTTGGTACGGTTATGTGGGACCGGTTACTAGCCATGGGTCAGAATATAGTCCTAGTGAACGAGTATGACTTGGTTTCCTCGGGTGTCCTCCCCCACATCTTAGTACGAACCGTCGTTGTTCGTGGCCATGGATTCCAAGTATTTAGCTCATAACTCGGATTGTGGCCTACTTTTGTGTTCCGTCACAATTCTTGGTAAATGTGGTCTCCCCCGTCATCGCAAGATGAAATTTTGGATCGAAAGATCATCACGTGACAATTATTTCAATTGTAAACTCAATTTTCTTGAAAATATTTATTTTCGTTACAATTACCTATATTATTCAAATTATAAACTGTATGTTCTCACTAGGCTTTAAGCCTAACTCTTTTTCTCAAATGATGTGTATAACAGGTTCCCTTAGCGGTGGGTTGCCAAGGGTTTGAGTAACGAGCATGGGCTTGAGGCATTTTTTAGATGATTAGTTTTTGGCAACGGGCATTTAATTAAGTCCCTTATTTTGGTGATTTTGGGTTGACAACCGATGTAATCTAGATAGTAAATGTTTAGATTAGTTTATTGTTGAATTCCATATCCGTTCGCAGGTTTTTGTAAATGCTTCATACATTTACCCTTTTTGGGTGGTTTAATCCAAATACAAACGTCATTTTGCCAAATTTTCGAATTTTAAATTACTCTGATTTTTAGAGTGTTACAAGTTGGTCTCAGAGCTCTAGTTTAAGTGAACTAGGCATGGATGTAAGATGTCTAGACTTAGACTGAGTATGTTAAGCGATGATTTGCGAGTTTGGGTAGAACTTCTAAGATGGGTTGATCTTAGAGTCGACGAAAATTATGTTTATCGAGCGTTGTGGTCACGAGAACCTTTATGTATTATATTCTCATAATCTCACTTAGCTAATGATATTATGAGGATGTTTTACGTAAAGGTGCTTGAAGTGCCGTTACTATGACAATTGGTAATGTGTGGCCCAAGATTTACTAGCATAAACACATAAAGATCTACACAAAACACTTTGTTTATTAATCACAAAGATTACATCAAGCCATATATCTATTTGAACGAATTAAGATTGAGTGTTTGTGTGTGTACTCAATGTGTACAACTATGTGTTCTTACACTCTCTCAATTACCACCACAATTACACCTTCACTTTCACACACTTACTTACACGCCTTCTAAGAAACAACACAAAGACTTGCTTATATATAGGTCAACATGACCAAGCAAGGTCAAACCTTCTAAGCTCATTTACAACTCACACACAAACACTAATTACAACAATGACCCTCATTTAATCTTGAATACAATTTCAGTCTAACAATCTCCCCCTTTGGATTCAAGATTAAAATTTTTTTGGCAATAATATTCAGATCTTCATATCTTCAGAATTGTCTTCAGCTTTCATCTTTTGCTCTTTCATAACTTTGATATCTTTAAGTCTTTTTACACTTTGTATGATCTTTGACAATTCTTCAAACTTGTCTCTCCCTTTGAATTAGCTTCTGAATATTCTGAATAGACAACTTTGCTTTCAAACTCTGACTTTCTTTCACTTTTTCTTTGACAATCTTTCTTTAACCTTTGACTTTGATCATCTGAAAACTTTATCTCCTCTGAAATCTTTAAAACTTCAATCTGATCTTGAACTTTGATTATTCTCCCCCTTTTTAATGATTTGTAAGAATCAAAATCATTAAAACACTTCAAGGTAAGATCTGTCATTGAATGAACTTCCCACCGTCTGATAAGCACATTCTGCATGAACTTTCATCTCCCCCTTATGATAATAGACAATCTCCCCCAGATAGGAAAATTATTAATCTCCTCAATACATGATGTAATAAAATCTGTCATCTGATCTGAAATAGCCGTTGAACTATGAATGTATTCATCTGAATCTTTTCAATTTCAAACGAAATAAGAGTTGTAACCCTGAATCAACATATGAAACAGTTAGAAATGCCTGTCAGTAACACAAAGTTACTGTGTACAACAAATGTACAATGTAAGGAGCTGGTTTGATGTTGACTCCCCAGGACTTCCATTCAATCATTGAAAAACACAAGGTAATTCTATGAATGTTCTGACAGAAAAACATATTCTCTGTGTGCTCGTGCTTGTGTTTGAAAGAATTAGCACAACGATTGTGTTTCATAAGGCTCAAAGTATGTAAATCACTGAGACAACAATGATTGTACATAGACTCAACGTGCATGAGAAAGGGTCGAAGGTGGGGCAACTTTCCTTCTTTTTCAATATCAGTATCTTCCAAGTGAAGATCCGATAGATTATATGCTGCTTCCCCAGAAAATGTGAATCATTCTCTTTTTAAGAAAAGAATGAGTAGCTAGGGAGGTTTTATGCAAGAGATGGCATGGGCTATCTGCCTATTTCAATGATGGTCACCAAAGAAATGTGAACCAATCAGTAATGTAGCTGCCCGGCTCAGAAAGATGTTTGGTGCAGAGTTCTGATATTCGTGTAACTCTGATCTCACACCCTCTTTCTTTTAAACATATAAGCTCACATCTAACCAATCTCTCATTTCCATTTTACCTCTGCTTACTCCCACACTCAATTCTTTTAGACCCCTCTCCCCTCAATCACTCAAAGGATTTCTTCCGGGGTAGGAAACACTGGTTATCGTGAATCCATGGAAGATGTATTAACCACTTACACTGAATCCCATGTTCCTAAAAGTACATGCTGTTCAATGATTTTCTTGACATATAAAGCACAAGAAATCATATGTCAGTGTATATATGCTCATCAAAGATCAGAAATGAAATTTGAGCATTTTAAACATTTAAGATGTCTCAAAACTTTATATGAATGAAAAGAATAGAAATGTTTTGAGAATCTGACAATGATTAAGATCAGATCAAATTATCATGAAGAAAAATATTTGGGAATTCAAAGACGTATGTTGTTTATATGAACAATATATAAACATATTATCAATGAAAGCACATTAAAAATGAAATGACGTTTGATTCAAACAACTGTGAATATCAAACAACGGGAGTATTACCATAGAAAGATATATCATTTGATACATGGTAATAACATAATCAATTTGAAAATACTGAACCAGTGTGTGTATGGATACTTGACAAAGTATATAGAAAAGAAAATACACAAGTATTATTCTTTAAAGAACACACGGCCAGATAAGCAATAAAATTCACAAATATCCAAAAATCATTTAAAATTCACACTTCTCAAATCAGAAAAACATTTTAAGATCGTGAAGTGGTTTGAACATTTTAACACCATTTTTCACAAGTGAAAGTTGTTCTTTTTTTTACAAGTGTTAGAGTATAAGGATTAGAAAGAAATACCTGTAGATCAGAATCCTTAACTCCCCCTGGAATGAATATAGCAATTAAAGTATCCTTGAATAGATATCCTCCCCCTTGATATCTGAAAAGATATAATCATGAAAGCATCATTCAGAAGAAAACATTTGAATACGGGTTTTGAACTGAATTGTCCAAAAGCCATAGTCACATAAAATATCCTGCAAGAAAAAGATTTTGGTAATCATTATAAAAATGATTCCTCTTTAGTCAGTCAACATATGATGAAATATCCAAAATATATGCAAATAACGCACAAGATTAGAAAACTCCCCCTAGAATCATGAAGTGGCATTTAACATACCAAGTTTGCTAACTAAAAAGTTAAACCTCTTTTCATCCAACGGCTTGGTGAAAAGGTCAGCTAACTGGTAGTCTGTAGTCACGAAGTGCATCTCGATATCGCCCTTCTCGACATGATCCTTTATAAAATGATAACGCACATCGATGTGTTTTGTCTTGGAATGCTGCACTGGATTGGCTGTTATCGCAATCGCACTCTTAGAATCACAGTAGATAGGGACTCGTTGGTAAGTATAACCAAAATATTTTAACTGTGTTTTCATCCAGAGGACTTGTGAACAGCAGCTTGCGGCAACTACGTATTCAGCCTCGGCGGTGGATGTAGAAACACAATTTTGTTTCTTAGATGTCCAACTAACCAACTTATCACCTAAAAACTGACAAGAACCAGAGGTGCTCTTTCTATCCAGTTTGCATCCTGCATGATCAGCATCAGTATAGACAGTTAAATTAAAAGACGAACCCTTAGGGTACCAAAGGCCTAACTCAGTAGTACCTTTAAGATATCTAAGAATCCGTTTAACAGCGACCAAGTGTGATTCCTTCGGGTTAGCCTGATATCTAGCACAGAAACATGTAGCAAACATAATATCCGGTCTACTCGCAGTTAAGTACAGCAGTGAAGCAATCATGCTACGGTACACTTTTTGATCTACTGATTTGCCAGAAAGATCTGCATCTAAAAGTGTGCCCGTTGCCATCGGTGTTTTCATCACTGAACTTTCACTCATGTTAAATTTCTTTAAAATATCTCGAATATATTTTGACTGATTAATGAAAATGCCTTTGGGTAACTATTTCACTTGAAGACCAAGGAAAAAATTCAGTTCGTCCATCATTGACATTTCAAAACGAGATTCCATGATTCTTGAATTTTTTTTACAAAACTTTGGATTTGTAGAACCGAAAATTATGTCATCTACATAAATCTGTATTAGAATCATATCATCACCTTGCTTTTTCAGAAAGAGAGTAGTATCAATTGTACCTTTCTTGAATCCTGAAGCAAGTAAGAATTGGGTTAGAGTTTCGTACCAAGCTCTTGGTGCCTGTTTGAGTCCATACACAGCTTTCTCTAAGACATAGACATGATCAGGGTTCTTCGGATCAATGAATCCTTCTGGTTGAGCAACGTATACTTCTTCATGCAATATCCCATTTAAAAATGCAGATTTTACGTCCATTTGAAAGACAGTAAAACTTTTGTACGCTATATAAGATAAAAAGATTCGTATAGCTTCCAGTCGTGCCACAGGAGCAAACGTTTCTTCATAATCAATCCCCTCCTGTTGACAATAACCCTTTGCAACAAGGCGAGCTTTGTTTCGAACTACAACTCCAGATTCATCTCTCTTATTTCTGAAAACCCACTTTGTTCCAATAACAGATTTTCCTTCTAGAAGTGGTATAAGTCGCCAAACTTTGTTCCTCTCAAATTGCAGAAGTTCATCTTGCATCGCCAGTATCCAATCTGGATCACGCAAGGCTTCTGAAGCTTTCTTCGGCTCGAGAGTACTTAAAAAACTTGAATATAGACAAAAATTAGCTGATGCTGCACGCGTTTGTACACCAGACTGTGCATCACCAATAATATTATGAAGTGGGTGAGCTCGTGTCCATTTCATGGTACTTGGAATTGGATGAATGTCAGCTTGAGTATTATCTTTCTCATATTCATCATATACTGCAGGTAAGTCTTGATCAACCCCAGATGTACTCGGGACATCTTGTACAACCTCTTCTGAAGTAAAAATTTCCGGAGCAATAGAAGAATCACTCGGAACTTCTGTTGCAGAATTTGGATCTGCATTCACAGAATCAACATTAGTACCTTCATAATGTATATGTGTAGATGTACCTGATGTGGTTGATATTGTGACATTTTCAGAAGGTCCTGAAATATCTGCTATTATAATTGGAACCTCTGAAGTTGATGCGGATATGCTTGATTTTTCAAAATCTGCACAGATATCCATAAAAGCATCAAAAAATAATAAGTCTAATTCTGATGTAATTTTATTTGAATTAGAAAACTTAGTCTGTTTGACTTCGGGTTCTATTCCGTCTTGAATAGAAACTTTCTGCTTAAGCTTGAGTTCTGAACTGTTGTGATCAGAAGTCAACGTTGATGATTCGTCGAATGACACATTAATGCTCTCCATGATCGTCTTGGTTCGTCTATTGTAGATTCGATAGGCTTTAGACGTTAACGAATAACCAATGAAATAGCCTTCGTCAGCCTTCTTGTCAAATTTACCAAGATTGTCTCGATCATTGAGAATATAACACCTGCAACCAAAAGTACGAAAAAATTTAATATTTGGTTTTCGACGATTAATAAGTTCATACGCTGTCTTTTTATGTATTTTGATGACAATCGTGCGGTTTTGTGTGAAACACGTAGTGGCTACGGCTTCAGCCCACAGAAACATTGGCAACTCAGAATAGGCTAACATAGTCCTCGCAGCTTCCACCAGTGTTCGATTCTTTCTTTCAACTACGCCGTTTTGCTGAGGAGTATAGGCAGCAGAAAAGTTGTGAGAGATCCCAACAGATATGAGATAACTCTGAAGCTTTTCATTCTTGAATTCCGTGCCATTGTCACTTCTCAAAGATATAACCGACAATTGTAGTCGAACCTGAATTTTCTTTATAAACTCAATGATCAGTTCTGCTGCATCTGATTTGTTCCTTAAAAATTCCAGCCAAGTATATCTGGAGTACTCATCTATCATGACCAAAATATGTTTCTTACCGTTGATAGACTGAGTCCTCATCGGGCCACAAAGGTCCATATGTATTAATTCAAGAGGTGTTGAGGATGAGAATTCTGTTTTTGCTTTATGAGATTTTCGCTTCATCTTTCCCATTTCACAAGCGGGACAAAGAGAATTCTTCTCAAACCTTAGTTCTGGTAGACCTTTGACAATTCCTTGTCTCGCCAACTGATTAATCGCATCAAAGTTTTGATGAGACAGACGTCGATGCCATATCCAACTTTCAGCTCGTGAAGCTTTTGCAATCAGACAAACAGGTCTTGATGCAGAAAGTGTTGGAAAATTCACAGAATAAAGATTTGCATTCCGCGTAGCTTTAAAAACTGCACGACCATCTTTATCTTAAATATAACAACATTTATCAGTAAACCGAACTTGAAATTGACTATCGCAGAATTGACTTACACTGAAAAGATTATGATCAAGTCCTTCTACGTATAGTATTCTTTTGATCGTCACGATGCCATTTATTAAAGATCCGTGTCCTCGAATGTATCCAGTAACCTCAGAATTTGCATAACTTACAGTACCGACAGGTTCCTCAACATAATTGTGAAGTAGATGCTTAAATCCTGTCATATGGCGCGAGCATCCTGAATCTATATACCATAGATGCGAGGCCTGCAAAAAGAGCAAATTACTTATGCTTAGGTACCCATATCCATATGGGTCCTTCCTTGTTAGCTTTTTGCAATTCATCAACATCATTTACCTTAGCCTTAATTCACCACTCATAGCGAGGCTTAGGTACCCATTTCCATATCATTTTAACATTAAGCTCATGAAATGTTTTCTTTTTCGAAAAATGATCAATCTTAGCATGAAAAATTTTAGCCTGATATGTTAAGGGTTTGAAAACAGATTTGACACGAGATGTTTTTCTGGCTTCTTTAGATTTAGAATAAATGGAAGGAATGATAAATGCATTAGCATGACAGTGTTTGCAGATAAAATTCTTACGTGCAAATGTCAAAAGCTTAGATTTATACAATGAAGTACAAGCATTCATACAACTTTGACATTTGGAAACGTTTGAATTTTTACACATCAAACTACCACTATCACTGATATTACATTTATTTTTAGCAACTTTATTTTCCTTCACATTCTTCATCCATTCTCCTTTACCATTCTGCCTTTTTATATCTGAAACAGGAAATAGAATCTTGTTAGTTTTCTTTGAAGAAGATGATTTTGGCTTTGAATTACAAGAAGCTTCTACTTTTTCAAAAATACTCGGAGGATATTCAGGAGTATTAGTATAAACAACTGAAGTTTTAGAATTAATAGTCTCAAACTCTGGATTAGAATGAACATTCCAGTTTGGAGATTGAAACATATTTTTATCTTTTAGATTTTGTTTAAACAAATCATCTTTCAAAACATTTAACTCTCTAGATAGTTCTTTGTTTTCTTCAAAAGACTTGTCAAGTTTGAATTTGAGATCAACGTTCTCATCTTCTAACTCTTCAATTGTCTTTTGAAGATTTGTGATTTGTTTCTCAAAATTAGATGCTTGATTCACCTCAGAGTTTGATTCCATCTTTTCTATTATAGGAACGGGATCTGGAGCATTCATCATTTCTGTAAAGATCTCCTCAGTCATAATTTTTGAAAAATCAGAATTAAGGTTTTGATTCATGATATTTTCATCTTTTGATTCTTTTGAGGAATTAGAAGTGAATGAATCAGATAAAGAAATTTGATTCTCAACATCAGTTTTTGAATCAGATTCATCATACTGACACTGAGATTCAGTACTATTTGCTTCAACCTTGGCTGACTCTGTTGGTAAACAAGGAGAAAAGAGTGACGTAAATTCACTAAATTCTATCTTTCTTGTTTTGTAACTTTCATTCAAATCTTTGTAAGCAAAATCAACAGACTTTAAACTTGAAATTGAATCAGCACAAGATGAAGTGTCATCATCATTCAAGACTTTGCCTTTTACAAAAGTATCATGAATATCGGCTTTTGTAGGAGTAGAGCCCATTTTATCAAAATTATACAAATTTTCTGGTGCTCTTTTCAAAATATTATTTGGTTCAAAACCTAAAACTTTTTTAACATTATAAAATCGGACATCTTGGAGTTTGTTTGTTAAAAGATTTAATGTTTGCTCAGTCTGTCCTCGTTTCAGATTTAAATCCTCCAGTTGCTTGATTTTACAATATGCCTCGTTTCTTTCTTGAAAACACGCTTCAAATTTTATTTTAAAATCACCTTTTTCAGCATTTAAATTTACAAGATCTCTTTCAAGCTCAGATACTTTTGAATTTAAAACATCTTTGTCCTTTTTAAAAAAATCTTTTTCAGATTCTTTTTCCTTAACAATATCTTTCAACATTGCATTTTCATCACGAAAATTCAACATTGTTTGTCTTTCATGACTAAGTTTGACTTTCAAAGTTTTAAACTCTTCTTTCATGAATTGAACTTGAGCCTTTAAAGATTGAATACGTACCTCAAAACCACTGTCGGAATGATCAGAAGATGATCCAATGTCCTCATCCACTTTGGCCATCATACACACCTGAGTAAAGTGTGCAAATTCATCATCAGAACTCTTGTAGAACCAATTTTCTTCTTCCGCCATTAAGTTTTGACCATCTTCCACCTTCTTTGCTATCAGTGATTTCCGAGTATAATATTCTGAATTCTTTGTTCGCTTCTGCTTGCAGTCTTTTGGAAAAATGACCTGGTTTTCCACAGTTATAGCATCTTCCATATTTCGGCTCAGTCTCTTCTTTCTTTCCTTCTCTCTTCTCTTCTCTTTTCTCTTCTCGCCTTTCATCTCTTTTCTCTCCTCTTTTCTCATACTTCTTTTCAGATCTTGGTTTGTACTTGTCTTTCTTGTAACTCTCATCTTTCGGCTTGGAGTATCTGTTCTTACCAAAGCTTTTCTTAAACTGCTTTGTGAGGAGAGCCAGATTTTCAGCAAATCGTTGAATATCCTCATCTGAATTTTCTTCACTTTCAGTAGAAGATTCACCAGTACTTGAATCAGTGACTTCAGTGAGGAGAGCTCTGGATTTCCTTGACTTTGTCTTGTAAGAAGAACTGGACTTGAAACTTGACCCTTTCTTACGTTCAGACATTAAGGCTAGAGAATCTTTGACCATCTTCTTTTCAGCACTTAGCTGCTTTACTTCATCCTCATGCTGAGATAAAGTTGTGACGATATCATTGACGTCTTCTTGTGCCATGTCCTTAGTCATCTGAATGTTGATAGCATAGCTTTTCCATTCTGGGTTCAAGTTCTTAATGAACTTATAATTGATCTCTGATTCTGAATTGTTCATTCCATTTCTCTTCAGATAATTCAATATCACATTAAAACGATTGTATGTCTCCAACAAAGTCTCTCCTTCTTTCGCATGGAAGCCTTCATACGCATTTATACTTTGATTCAACTTTGTCTGAATTGACTTCTTTGTTCCCTGAAACTGTCTTTCCAGTTCATCCCATAAAGCTTTTGCAGATTCCCTACTATCTATGCGATTGTAGATATCATTAGGGATTGCCATAGTGAGATAGATAAGTACCTCTTCATCTATCTTGTGTCTTGCCTTTTCTGCTTCACTGAAGAATTGATATGGTTTTGGCACATATCGATCTGGGATTTCTGGAGATGTAGCTGTGGCTGCTTGTCCAGGTACATGCGTTTGTGGCTCAGTTGGACCATGGATGATGGAATCCATATAATCTCTGTTCTTTAGATTCAAGAACTGAGTCATCCTTTTCTTCCATTGTGAATAATCTCCAATAGATAAAACCGGAGGCTTCAGATGAGATCCCATAGAGAGTAATTCATTTGCCATGTTTGAAATATGTATAAACCTACACAAGATGAAAAAAAATATTAGCTAGTAAAGATCTTTAAATCCAACAAATCAAGAAAACTTTCGAAAAAAAATTTAAGTACAACACAGTGTGAAACGCAAACCACACTTCTCGTGTCAAGTGAGGTACGCAAACCGGACTTTGCGTAACCTGTGTGATATGCAAACCTTGTTTTGCATTACAAGTGTGATACGCAAAGTGTAACAAGAGTGATACGCAAATCTTACTTTGCGTATGTGCCGTGATACGCAAATCTTACTTTGCGTATGTGCCGTGATACGCAAACTTTACTTTGCTTGATCAGTGTGTGACAAACGACACTTTGCATGTTCAGTTTGCGTGTTCAGTGTAATACGCAAAGACTATGCAACTATTGAATCCAAACACTGAATATACGATAAACGCTGTTTACGCAAAATACACTTTGCATTTTGAGTGGAATACACAAAGATCAACTTGCGTTTGTTGCTGAATACACAAAGATCACTTTGCGTTTGTCGTTGAATACGCAAAGTTCAGATCAATCACTAAGAAATTCTCGATGAATCTTGCGCAAACCAGGATGAACTTGCGCAAACTTTAGATCTTACGCGAACCGACTAAAAACGACTAAATCTTCAACAAAAACTCATCTAGACCTCGAATTTCGATCTGAAAATTTGACAATTTACTCACTTACACATTTAGAACTCAATTCTAACAAGAAATTTTAATTAAAAACACACAAATCGACAATTTGATTCAAGAACAGTGCGTGAAAACTCGTGAATACGAACTTCTTTAAAATCAAGATTACCAATCGAATACAGTGCAATTCTTGAAACAAACTATACAGACTCGATCGATTTCACATTACGAACACAACCTAATCGATTTCAACTCGAAATTTTCACTAAAACTCAAAATCAATTTGGACTTCGTGAACAGTAATAGTGACTCAAAAACTTTCTTGATTTTGAAATGGATTTGGCTCTGATACCAATTGTGGCCCAAGATTTACTAGCATAAACACATAAAGATCTACACAAAACACTTTGTTTATTAATCACAAAGATTACATCAAGCCATATATCTATTTGAATGAATTAAGATAGAGTGTTTGTGTGTGTACTCAATGTATGCAACTATGTGTTCTTACACTCTCTCAATTACCACCACAATTACACCTTCACTTTCACACACTTACTTACACGCCTTCTAAGAAACAACACAAAGACTTGCTTATATATAGGTCAACATGACCAAGCAAGGTCAAACCTTCTAAGCTCATTTACAACTCACACACAAACACTAATTACAACAATGACCCTCATTTAATCTTGAATACAATTTCAGTCTAACATAATGTGGTAGTACGTTGTCATTCGTGTTTTATCCTACCTCTCTCTTATTTCTTTCTATGTCCTATGTAGCAGATCAGAATGGTGAGTATGCGCGGTAGACCGCGTACACGAGTGGATGGTGTGGAGGCGACAACCTCAACTGCTGATCAACCGGAGAGGGTTGAGGTCGCTGTATGCCCATCTGTCTAACTAGTGTTAGGCGGAGGGCCTGAGGTTATTTCATAGGTGGACCTGGCTCCGTCCAACACAGTCATCCAAGAGGTTACTCCCCAATCCGAGTTGATGGCCAACATGATGTTGGCGATGAATGAAGCTATGGCCAAGCAACAAGAGTTTCTTCTGAAAGTGATCGAGGATCGTGACCTGAGCAATCGGAGGAATGAGACGATTGCGAAAACATTGAGGTGATTGGATCTAGTGGTACGGGTCATGTGATCCGAACCGAGGAGCCAATAACAGTAGAAGAAAGGCAAGGCAAGAGAGCTTGATCATATAAGACCTTTCTGTGTTGTAGACCCCTGGAATTCTCTGATTCTGAAGATCCGGTAGCTTGCATAAAATAGATCCAAGGAATCGAGCAAGCCTTTGGCTCATCTGAGTGTGGGGAAGATCAGAAAGTGAGGTTTGGATCTTAGATGCTCAGAGACATGGCTCTCACTTGGTGGAACGTCACCCAGTCTACCCTCTCCCCTACTATTCTGGCTCAATTGTCATGGGCCGAGTTCAAGAAGAAGGTTTTAGAGGAGTACTGCAGTGAGAGGGCTTTGGACCGCATCGAAGCCATGTTCCGAGCACTTGAGAAAGGAAGCTTGACGGTGAGGGAGTATACCCGTCAATTCATGGAGAAGCTGGGGTTAGTGGGGCATGTGGCCCCAACAGAAAAAGAGAAGATAAAGGCCTACCTAAAGGGTCTGTCGGCGGACATGATGTCTATGGGCGACAACTCGAAGGCTTCTAACCTTCGTGAGATGATTAAGGAGGCACAATTTATGGAAGAGGTTTACGCGAGGGGTAAACCGGAGAAAGCTGTGGTGGCTGTAGACAAGAGAAAGTGGGAGAGCAATTCTGTACCTTCCAAGAGAACTCAACCTTTTGTCGGAAACCGAAGCTTCAATGGTTATCAAGAAGCTAGATGGTGCCGGAGGTGCCATAGCAAGCACCATGGAAACTGTAACCCTACTCCTCAACCTTGCAACAAGTGTGGGAAGTCTAATCATGTCACCAAAGATTGCCCGATTAGAGGGCTTATCTGCTTCGAGTGCAAGGCACCAGGGCAAATGAAGAGAGATTGCCCGAAACTCAAGTCGGTTAGAGCGCCAGAGAAGAGAGAGAATCCATCTAGGGTTCCGGGTCGAGCTTTTCAGATGACGGACGATGAGGCAAGGCATCCACCGATGTGGTATCGGGTACGTTTCTTCTAAACTCCGTACCTGCTCGAGTACTGTTTGATTCGGGTGCCAGTTTCTCTTTTATATCTGAGTCGTTTCGTCAAAAGCTTGCAATGCCCACTAATAGTCTAGAGAATGCGTTAGTGGTAGAGATAGCAGATGGTAGTCAAGTTCTAATCCGTGAAGTTCTGAAGAAGTCTACTCTCGGAATCGAAGGGAGAGAATTCCTGATCGATTTGATGCCGATGATTATTGGAGGTTTTGATGTGGTGGTCGGCATGGATTGGTTAGCGAACAATCATGCCAATATCGTATGTTCCAAGAAATTGATCTGACTCCCTAATCCTAGTGGTGAAGTTGTCATGATCTATGGTGAGAAAAGGAAAGGTGATGTAGCAATCATCACCATGGCTAAAGCACGCGAATGCTTGGTGAAAGGATGCTTGTCCTTCCTAGCCTACGTAATCGACATCAAGCTAGAGAAGTCAAAGCTTGATAATGTGAGGATTGTGCAGAATTTTCCCGATGTCTTTCCGGACGACTTGCCCGGGTTACCACCCGATCGTCAAGTGGAGTTTCAGATTGATATCATGCCGGGAGCGGCTCCTATTGCTAGAGCTCCTTACCGGTTAGAGCCATCGGAGATGCAAGAGATGATGGCTCAACTCCAAGATCATTTGGAGAAGGGTTTCATAAGACCGAGCTCGTCGCCTTGGGGAGCTTCGGTCTTGTTTGTCAATAAGAAGGATGGTACGATGAGAATGTGCATCGATTACCGTGAGTTGAACAAGGCAACGGTGAAGAACAAGTACCCACTTCCAAGGATAGACGACTTGTTTGATCAACTCCAAGGAGCGGGGTGCTTTTCCAAGATCGACCTACGTTCGGGATACCACAAAGTGAAGGTGAGGGGAGAAGATGTCTCGAAGACGACCTTTAGAACGCGTTACAGTCATTACGAATTCCTTGTAATGTCGTTTGGCCTAACGAACGCACCGGCGGTGTTTATGGATTTGATAAATAGGGTGTGCCGACCATTCCTCGACAAGTCGGTTATCATATTCATTGATGACATACTCGTATACTCCAAGAGCGAGTTGGAACACGAGCAACATATTCGTGAAGTTCTAGAAGTGTTGAGAAAAGAGAGATTGTATGCCAAATTTTCCAAGTGTGATTTTTGGCTTGAAGAGGTGCAATTTTTGGGTCACGTGGTCACTCAAGACGGAGTGAAAGTGGACCCCTCCAAAATTGAAGCCATGATGAATTGGAACCTCCCAAGAGTCCGTCCGAAATCCGAAGTTTCTTGGGTTTGGCGGGATATTACCGGAGATTTATTCAAGATTTTTCGAAAATTGCTTCTTCCTTGACGGCGTTGACACGGAAGAATGTGAAGTTCGTTTGGACCGAAGCGCAAGAGAAAGCATTCCGGACTTTACAAAAGAAATTGTGTGAAGCTCCAATCTTGATGCTACCCGAAGGGTCGGAAGACTTCGTGGTCTATAGCGACTCTTCGAAAATGGGATTAGGATGTGTGTTGATGTAAAGAGGCAAGGTGATCTCCTACGCCTCGATACAACTCAAAATTCACGAGAAGAATTATCTTACCCACGATTTGGAGTTAGCAGCGGTGGTGTTCGCCTTGAAGCTTTGGCGGCATTACCTCTATGGCACGAAATGTACACTCTACACGGATCATAAGAGCCTAAAATATGTCTTCGATCAAAAGGAGTTAAACATGAGGCAAAGGCGGTGGCTCGAGTTGCTCAAGGATTACGATTGTGAGTTGCTTTACCATCCCGGTAAGGCGAACGTAGTGGCCGATGCGTTAAGTCAGAAGGACTATAGTGGGACTATTCGGGCTACCCTTTCGAGAATCGAGTTAGTGTCAAGTCTTGTTGAGAAGATCCAGACATCTCAAGTAGAAGGCTTATTGGAAGAAAATCTCAAGGATGAAGTCATGACAAAGCAACGTTTGCTTTTAACGGAAGATAGTTGTGGGGTAAAACTGTTCAATGGTCGTGTGTGGGTACCCAAGGTTGGGAGTAACCGTGAACTACTTCTTGAGGATGCCCATAGGTCCAAGTATTCCATTCATCCCGAAAGTACAAAGATGTACCGGGACTTGAAGTTACATTATTGGGGTCCGGTAGTGAAACTTGATGTGGAGCGTTGTGTGACGTGCTTACAAGTGAAGGCCGAACATCAACGACCGTATGGGAGTCTTCAGTCCTTAGAGATCCCCGAATGGAAGTGGAAACATATTACCATGGACTTTGTGACGAAGTTGCCTAAAACGCTTCGAGGTCACGATACCATTTGGGTAATAGTCGACCGGTTGACTAAGAGCGCTAACTTTTTAGCTATGCGCGAGACCTTACTGATGGACAAGTTAGCAAAACTCTACATTGATGAGGTGGTCTCGAGGCATCGAGTACCCTTGTCGATCGTGTCAGATCGCGACAGTTTGTTCACTTCAAACTTTTGGGATGGTTTTCAGAAGGAGCTTGGTACTCGAGTAAAGTTGAGTACGACTTACCATCCACAAACCGACGGTCAGAGCGAGAGAACAATCCAAACGATTGAAGACATACTAAGGTCTTGTGTTATCGACTTTGGGGGTAGTTGGGACTCTCACCTACCTTTGGTGGAGTTTGCTTACAACAATAACTACCACTCGAGTATTGAAATGACACCGTTTGAGGCCTTATACGAGCGGAAGTGCAGAACTCCCGTGTGTTGGCTAGAGGCGGGAGAGAAACAATTCGCCGGACCCGAAATTGTGCAAGAGACGACCGATAAAGTTAAAGGCATTCGGGAACGGTTGAAGGCAGCTCAGGATCAGCAAAAGAGTTACGCCGATAAGAAAAGACGATCGATGGAGTTTCAAGTGGCCGACCGTGTGATGCTTTAAGTGTCGGCATGGAAGGGCATTATCCGGTTCAGAAAACTTGGGAAGTTGAGCCCTCGTTTCCTTGGACCATTCAGGGTGCTAAAGCGTGTGTGTTTGCAGGCCTACCAATTGGAACTTCAACCGGAAATGAACGGGATCCACAACACGTTCCATATTTGTTATCTCCGAAAGTGTTTGGCGGAAGAGGAAAGCGTCATTCCTATTTCCGAGATAAGAGTGGACGAAGGTAATCGTTGTGTCGAGGAACCCGAAGCTATTTTGGATCGGAAGTCAAAGAAGCTTCGTCACAAGGAAGTCACAATGGTCAAAGTTCAATGGAAGCATCAACGGGGAGCCAATGTGACATGGGAAGCCGAGGAGGATATGAAGCGTAAATATCCTAATCTCTTCGAGTAGTTGGGATTTCGGAGACGAAATCATCTCCAAGTTGGGGAGGATTGTAACACCCCGACTTTTGTGTTTGGCCTGTTTGAGGAGGATTTGAAGTCTGTGGGTCGGCGCGAGTTACCGTGCGGCTAACCTGCGCGGTGGCACTGAGAGGGTTAAATAAGAATTCAACCCCAATATCCTCATTTCTCATTTATTTTCCTACATTGATTTCTCTCTCAATTCTCCCTCTTCATTTACTCCATTTTAAGGTTTCCTCAAACTCTACCTACCTCACTTATTGCTAGAGTTAAGAGCATCATCTAAGTATTCGGGTTTGGAAGCTTTCAACCACCATCTCCATCTTCATCTTCTCCAAGGGATCAAATCTAGGGTTTTGGGTTTTCTTCAAAAACCCACTTGGTGAGTTCCTACTATCATTTTCTAAACCTTATACATATCAAAACTTACATTTTAAACTCCTACATATCTCCTTGATTTTTGGATTAAAGTTTATTACATTTTGACCTAACTTGAGTTTTAGGAGATTTTAGGGTTTCCACTCATTTTCAATTAAGATGAAGGGTTCCATTTTATACGTAGTAAAACATAGTACTACTTGCACATTTTGGTGAGGTACTTGAAAGAATGCATAAGATCTCATTTTATGATTTTCATTCTTATCAGCAGTTAAACTTGGAAATGCATTTTGGAAATAAATGTTATTGGGAACTATATGTTTAACTATAGTGGGTCACAAATGAAATTGTGACAAGTCTAGACTATTACTAGTGGATCCCTAGGTATTGAGTTGGCTTATATTTTGGGATGTTTTTCACCTTTGTAGCTATGGATGCATTTGATCCTCGGAGGCCTTTTGGTACGGTTATGTGGGACCGGTTACTAGCCATGGGTCATAATGTAGTCCTAGTGAACAAGTATGACTTGGTTTCCTCGGGTGCCCTCCCCCACATCTTAGTACGGACCGACGTTGTTCGTGGCCATGGATTCCAAGTATTTAGCTCATAACTCAGATTGTGGCCTAATTTTGTGTTCCGTCACAATCCTTGGTAAATGTGGTCTCCCCCGTCATCGTAAGATGAAATTTTGGATCGAAAGATCATCATGTGGCAATTATTTCAATTGTAAACTCAATTTTCTTGAAAAGATTTCCTTTCGTTACAATTGCCTTTATTTTTTCAAATTATAAACTGTATGTTCTCACATATCATTTACGCGACGCAATTGTTTACCTTTCTAGGTGGCATTCCGTTTATGGAATGTCATCCTTTGTCTTGTACTACGGGGTGCATCCTCCTTGTATATTATTGGAGAACCACCTTTGTTTGTAATCACGCGAGCACACATAATTTAGAGAGCACCTTGTATTTCCAGAAAGCTTTTTATCACACAGTAGTGCGTGTTCTTGGTGTTCTTGAGCAAATCAATGAAACAGTGTCTTTAGTAATCTTCTTATTGCATATTATGTTTCTGTTCATTGTTTGCTAGTGTGTCTACTACCTTTCAAGTTCTATTTTCTCTACACATTGTTAACGCTTCCGCACTCTTATTTGTTAGTTTGTGTGGAGTGAAAAGTATATCAAGTTAAGAACATCACATTTGGGATTAACAGTTCCTGTGAGTACCTATTATTCTAAAAGTAAGAAGCAAAAGAAAAGGCGTTTATATAAACAGACCAACACAGGTATGTGAAAGTGTAAATTTTCCAGATTATCAAACACAAAACAATTAATTCATAAGATTTAACAGTGTTAGATCTAGAGAGAGAGAGTAGTGAGAGAAAGTCACAAGTCGTATGTATTGATGTAATAATTACAATGTTTCATGTTACTTGCTTGGTTACAAATCTATACAACACAATGCTATTTATACGTAGACACTTCACTTACAAGGCTAAACACTTACAAACTAGAAACCCTCAAACCACTAAGGTTGACTTTGACATTACAGACTTTGACCATACAGACTTTGACTTTTCATATTAAATCTTGGATACAATAAAATACACTAACAATCTCCCCTTTGTATTCCTGATTTAATAAAAATTTGACAAACTTCTTCAATGCTTGATTCTTCAAACTTTTACTTTGACAACTTTACACAATGAATCCTTGGCAATCTTCAATCTCTGATGCTTTGAAGAATCTTGAAAACTTTGAAGCTTCTTTGAACTTTAAAACATCTTTGAGGAATCTTTGAACTCGTATCTTCATCTCTGTAATCTCTGAATTATCTTCAGAAAAACAAACTTTCTCGAATCATCTTGACTCGTCTTTGAATCATCTTTGAATAATTTCTTTTCATCAGACTTGATTGAATTGAATTTTCTGAATTTCTTCCCAAGTCTTTTCCACTTTGACATCTCTTTATGGCTTTGAAACTATGACATTGAAATTGAACTTTCAGAATTTCTCCCCCTTTTTGATGATTGTGAGAATCAAGATCATCAAAACTTATTTCAAAGTCAACTCGGTCTTTGAAACTTCTCTTCCAATTAAACAAGTTAGTACAGTCTTCATGATCTCTTTTGGTAAAGAATGAACATTCTCCCCAAATTGATCTGATAATGAGCCGTCAATTCATGAATGCATTTATCCGAATCTTTTCAAATTCAGACAAATTATGAGTTGTAATCCCGAATCAACAGATGAAACAGTTAGGAATGCCTGTCAGTAACACAAAGTTACTGTGTACAACAAATGTACCAAGGAAGGAGCTTGAGATAACGTTCACTCCCCAGGACTTCCATTCAATCATTGAAAAACACAAGGTATTTTCTATAAATGTTCTGACAGAAAAACAAATTTTCTGTGTGCTCGTGCTTGTGTTATGAAAGAATTAGCACAATGATTGCTGTTTAAGCTCAAAATTATGCAAACCATTGAGACATCAATGATTATACATAGACTCAAATGTGCATGAAAAAGGGTTGAAGGTGGGGCAATTTTCCTTCTTTTTCAATATCAGTATCTTCTGAGTGAAGAACCAATAGCGTTTGTACTGCTTCCCCAGAAAATGTGAAACATTCTCTTTTTAAGAAAAGAATGAGTAGCTGGTGGGGTTGTATGCAAGAGATGGCATGGGCTATGTGCCTTTTTCAATGTCGTTCACGAAAAATTGTGAAACAACAGTTTATGTGCCTGACCGACTCTGAAAGAAGTTAGTGCAGAGTTTGATATTCTTTTACTCTGTTCTCTCACCCTCTTTGTTTTTAACATTAAACTCACTTCTAACCAATCTCTCATTTCCATTTTACCTCTTCAGACACCAACACTCAAATCTTTTTACCTCTCTCCCCTCAATCACTCTTTGGATTACTTCCTGGGTAGGAAACACTGATTATCGTGAATTCATGGAAGTTCTTTTAAGCTCACACATTGAATCCCATGTATTTATCCTAAAAAAATCTGTTGCTCAATGATTTTCTTGACATTAAAGTGCAAGAAATCAATGTTAGTGTATGTATGCTCAAGAACGATAATAGTGAAAATTTAAGCAATTGAAACATTTAAGATTTCTCAAAACTTTGTATCAATGAATAATCATGAAAGAATAGAAATGTTTTGAGAATCTGACAATGATTAAGATTAGATCAAAATTCATGAAGAATAATATTTTGGGAAATCAAAGACGTAAGATGTTTATATGAACAAAATATAAACATATATCAATGAAAGCACATGTAATGATGAAATGATGAAATGATGTCTGATTCAAACAACAATGAATAGCAAACGGGAGTATTACTATAGAAAGATTAAACTTTTGATACACGGTAATAAAAAATTCAAATGAAGTACTGAACCGGTGTGTGTGAATACTTGACAGTATATAATACACAAGTATTGATCTTTGAAAACACACGGTCAGTAAACATTAAAGCTCAATTATGAAAAACATTTAAAATCACACTTCTTAATTCATGAAATCTTTTGAGAATAGAGAAGTGGTTTGAACATTTAAGAAAACGTTTTTCATGCTTGAAAGTTGTTCTTCTTTCAAACAATCAGAGATTAAGATCAGAAGATACTTACATTTATGCTCCCCCTCAAATCATGATATAATGATTTAGATTAGATAGGCTCCCCCTGGATATTTTCAAAATATCCTTATATTTAAACATTAAAGACCAAGTCCTGATCTGTATGTGATCAGAAGTCATAGTCCTTTAACATTAAAGTCTGAGTTCTTAGCTGTAGTACTTAGAAGTCATAATTCTTGACATTGAAGTGCGGGTCTTGAACTATGTTATTCAAGAGACTTTGTTCTTGCTCCCCCTTAAACCATGGGTGCCTGCAATACAGATTTAGCTTTTGGTACCCACTGGTATTTGTGTCCTGATGTGTTAGTTGCAGTTCTTGTGGGGGTTACATAATATGAACCATACCAGTAATTAATAAAATTATTACTTAGAAAGTCAGTTGTTCCACAGTAAGAACAAAAAATCTTCTTTTGAGCAATCTTAATCAAATGATTAGTAGAGTAAAACATATCAGGTTTACCAAAAGATTTACCTTTGTGTGCACTGTTCTTTTTGGCATTGGTTGTGGATGCAGATGCTTTGTCATTCTTCTTCTCATCATCAGAAGACCTCTTCACTCTTCAGACCATCTTTTCTTTCTTTGAATGCTTTCCAAGAGATTTAACATAGAAGCTTGTTGAACTATCAACAGATTTGTCATAGAATAGATTAGATGGACGAATCTGATTTGATTTAACATTGTTTCGTTTGACACTTTTCTTTTTGAAAACATTTTTCTCATGAATGGAACTAGAAGCTGTTTTGAAAGAACAGACTGATTCTGTTGAATTATCAACAGGTGATTGATCAATCACATCAGCTGAAATCTTTTCTGACAAATTAACATTTGTAGCTTCCAAGTCCTTTATCTTTTTGGACAAAATATTTCTTTCCTCAGAAAGTGTGTCAAATTGTTGTTTCAAATCAGATCTAGCCATCTGTTCTTTAAGAATATCTGATGATAGAACAATTATCTTGGATGCGAGCTTAGATATTTCAGATTCAAAATTTAAACGTTTTTGCTCAAAATCTTTTTCTAAGTTCTTGTTTTGTTCAGAAATATCTTTGAAAATACCAACATTTCTCTTTTCAGCAATTTTCTTTTCAATCTCAAAATACTTTTTCTTTTCTTGAAATGATTTTCTTTCTTTTTCAAGTAAGTCTTGCAGAACTGAGATTTGTTTGGGAAGTTCAACAGTTTTGTCTTCAAGAACTTTTCTCTCTTTAGCAAACGTGTCTCTTTCAGTAATTAAAATCTTTTCAAATTCTGACACTTGCTTCGAGAGTTTAATGCATCTAAGCTCTAGATCCTTTTTCTCTTGGACAACTTTCTTTGAAAAGTCAGACATCTTTTGAGTAGAAGATTTCTCCAGATTTTCTTTGTCTTTATCTGCTTGGAGGCTTTTCTTTAGATCAACATTCCTTGACTCCAAAGCAAATATCTTATCTTCAAAAGACTTAAACATCTGTTGAAGCTCAAATGATTCAACTTGCAGTTCTGATGATTTTTGTTCAGTTGTGTTCAGTTGGCTTTGAAGATTACTTATCTTTTTCTCTTTCAACTTTAATTCTTTCTCACATGTAGCAATGATATTCTCTTTTATAGCAATATTTTTCTCCTCCCCTTTGATTTCTATCTCTCTGGCTCTGATGATACATGCAAAATCAGATTTAGCATGATTAGCACCTTTTATACAATCAGGAGTTTTATCAGAATTTGACAATTTAGATTTAAACTCCTGAATCTGTTTAAGAAGAACTGAATTCTGATTTTTCAGTTTATCTCATTCAACTTCTATTGCTGGTATCTCAGGCATGTACATGACAGCAACATCTCTGGCTGACAGTACAATATTCTCTCTTTCATATGTAGTAGGCATCTTGAATGAGAGATTAGCTTGAAATGAATGATCATTCCCAAACAATTCAGAAAAGTTGACTGAAAGTCAAACTCAGATCACCACTTGAAAAACAATTTCAGAAAAAATTCTAACTCCGGAACTCCCAGACACTTGAAAAACTCGCAGATCAAAGAACTCACAAGTCACTATTCACTGAGCTTCTCGCTAAACACTTTGTGCGCGAACAAGGAACTTGCAGAACACTACGTGCGCGAAATGAGAAACTCGAAAGTAACATCGTACGCGAAGTTACTTCTCGCAAGGCACTTTATGCACGTTTTTGACCTAGAATATTTTCTAATGCTTGAACTTCTCGCAGAAGAATGTAAACTTGCAAACCAAGTATTTAGCGCATTCCAAACTTAGAAAATTTTGACAAAATTAAAACTCGCTAAATGGAGCTCGCATGTCAAGAAAACTCGCAAAACCCTGTTCATGTCAATTCTCGCAAGGTAGCTTGTGCGCGTTTATACTTCTCGCATACAACCTTTAGCATATTTTGTCACTTCTCGCAAACACATCATGTGCGTTCTTCAGAATCTAGCGTGTTCTTGCTTTGCGCGAAGTGTAGATCTAGCGCGTTCTTGACTCTGTACTCACAAATTCGATCCAAATCATTTTAAACCTGAAAAATTGATTCTGAAAAATACACAAATATAATCAAAATATAATTCTAAACACTTTCCTAAACAACAACTATGTTTAAAAACTCGAATTATAGTGCATCAATCTGAATTACAGTGTTCGACATGGTTTTTCCAGAAAAAATGCAAAAAGTTAAAATTGATTTCGTTCCAGTGATTGAATCGTGAAATTGTGTGAATACAAATTATTCTAAAACAACAAACGATCACTATTTAACCATTTTCTATCACAAAAATCCACTAACAATTTCTAATTCGATCAAACAGTGAACAACCAAATTCGATCTGCGTGTTCTTGAATATTTCAAGAAATCGATCTGAATCTGATAATGTGATCTTTCTGAATATTATTAAGTTCTTCTCTGATACCAATTGAAAGTGTAAATTTCCCAGATTATGAAGCTCAAAATAATCAATTCAAGATTTGACAGTTTTAGATCTAGAGAGAGAGTAGTGAGAGAAAGTCACAAGTCGTATGTATTGATGTAACAATTACAATGCTTCATGTTACTAGCTTGGTTACAACCTATACAACACAATGCTATTTATACGTAGACACTTCAGTTACAAGGCTAAACACTTACAAACTAGAAACCCTCAAACCACTAAGGTTGACTTTGACATTACAGACTTTGACCATACAGACTTTGACTTTTCATATTAAATCTTGGATACAATAGAATACACTAACAGTATGCACAAGAAAACACAAACTCTTAAATATCATGTTTCTGATAAATCTAAATCTTGTGTTTCAGAATTGAGATGGAAAAAGTCTGAAGCGAGACTAGAATGGATACCTAAAAGGAAGATTGAAGATGTAACACCCTAAAAATAGGGATAACAAAAAATTCGAAAAACGGACAATAAATAACCACCAATTAATCTAATTTCCATAACTAGAAAAGAGATTACAAATAAGGGTGTCATTTATAAACCCAAAGGTTCTCCTACCAAAAGTAATTCTGATTGCAATATTCCCAAATCTCTCACCAAAGCACTATGCCCACTTAGAACCGGTGCCGCTAAAACTAGAGATACACATCGATACCAAACAAGTGTTAGGCCAAAAAGCCTAGTGATTTGAACAAGTAAAAGCATACCAGAAACAGTTACAGTTCTTATCAACAGTTAACCAATTAATCATGTAGATGTGGAGTCAACGGGAGCGACCCATATCTCCAATCAGGTTCACCCAAAGAGGCGATGCACCTTGAAGCCAAATAACAAAGGCAACCCAAAGGCCCGACACGCATCGAGGACTACCGCTTAGGAAATTCCCCGACGGCGGAGGTCTAGGCGCACATGGGACTATCACTCAGGAAATTCCCCAAATGTCACCCACCTAGATCCCTATGGTGAATCACTGACTTGGTTCGTCCACATTATGCAGATAGGAGGTCTCAAGATGTGTTTTAACCCAACATATTCGGATATCAACCATGAACACAACATTACCATCCTAAGCATGTAAATCCATCATAGGACATAATAATCATCCAAATACTTCGTGAGAATATAAGGTCAGCAAAAGGCATTCCAAGTAGGAATCATCATAATACCAAGATATGCATAAGTGACTCATAGTAGGTTACTCACATACATGTTTCCGTAGAATTCCCCAAATACTTGTACATTAAATAAGAACACTTGAGTAATAACAATGATGATAACAAGTAAAGCAAATTATGTGTATCTAGTTTTTACAAAAGGGTTAGTAAACTCACCTTGCTAGATTTAGACTAAATCTAGATTTTACCCACTTAGAACTTTCCTTGAGGAACTTGGTTCTTCAAACCAAATCTTCCAAAACCTAGATCCACTAGGTTCCAACCATAAATATACATAATCAATCACAAAGAATCGAATTACATGAATACCTCAACTGATACCGAAATCTTAACTTCTATAAATGAAGAGAATATAAGATTACCTTAATCCAAATTGAATCCACCAACCAAAACACCTCTAGTTCACCAAAATGGTTACAAACTTCCAATCTACGAAAGGGAGAACAAAGGGTGGATGAAACCCTAGAAAACTTTGGTAAAGAAGATGAATAGTGAGAGATGAGAAGCTTACCACCACAAAATGCTCTAGTATACTTCAATAGACTTCCAATATCTTCCTAGATCCTTGAAGAGCTCTCAAAAACGAAACCGTAGCAACTTGAATCACCCAAATCGGAGCTAGGATGAAGGAGATATGAAGGAGTGAAGTTTGGGTGCTGAAAATCGGTTTTAAGCTCGTCCAGGGGGTTTCGCGACTTGTCTCGCAACCTTGGGTCGCGGCATAAGTCGCCCTCTTCCCCTGGTTTTCTTCTCGATACGGTTTTGGCCATAACTTCTTCGTTATAGCTCCGTTTTTGCTCCGGAAAGAACCGTTGGACTCGTAATTGAATTCTTTATCCATCAAGACTATAAAATCTAGGATTCAAGTCCAAAATCAAATATCTTATTTTTTTTAATACATCGTTTTCGGTATAAATTTGAAATGATATCTTTCGAAAATCGGGGTGTTACAATCCTCCCAACCTTAAAAGATATTTCGTCCTCGAAATCTGGAACCAAACAAGAACCCAACATAGCACTTGGCAAGATCGATTGATTTCCCATAAAAATGCCTCCACGAAACTTTACCTCGTTTACGAACCCAATTACAACCCGGTCCAGGTTGTTACTACACTTCTCGTAAAGAGTCGTCTCAATTTAATACCAAGGTTCGACATAACTCACCGATTACGGAATGAACATCAAGTCCTCGCCTGGTCATTTTCTTAACCATAAAATCTCGGTTGTCTCCCAACCTTATACTGCTCATATTACCTCAAGAACAACTTACGACCTTATTTAGTCATTTCCACCAAGAATACTCTAAAGCAAACATTTCCCTTAGTTACTAAATACGACGCATCAAGGTCTCTTCAATAATCGACTTGTACTTAAAGTCTACCTCGACATTCTCACCAAATGTCTCCAATAAACATTACCACTAAACTCCCACCATGCACTCAAGCATAGATTTCCAAATCAGCGAAAGTCCTGACAATTATCCAAATACCAATGATTGATTTCTTAATTATCGACATCTAAATTCCTTAAGTTTATCGCTCGACCTGCAGATGCACTAGATCTAACGGAAATACATTGAAGCACACCAATAGATATTGTCCTCAAAATCGAGTGTCGGGACCTAACCCCGGAATGACCATTTAGTAATCTTGGGTATACTACTAAATATTTCATTCCCGATTAGTAATATCGATTCAAAGTTGACACCTACTCTTGGAAGTAGTCACCCAATTCAACATCCTTACCAGTCAACCATAACATCAACACTATTCACGAATATCCAACAATATAATACACCACCAACATATAGCATGCCGTCGTACCAAAATTCCCACAATTCCAAAACCAACCATACCTATACAACCGAACATAATATTAATCCGTAGGTTTAACGAATCATAAATATCGTTAACTAACTGGGAGAAAACACATGTGTAATGCCTCAAACTCAGAGGACTCTTTTAATTCTTAATATTGGCTTCTAACACGAGGGGGCTTACACCTATAGCCCAATGAGTTCAAGGTTTTTCACACTGCTATGCCAATTTGAAATTTATAAAACTCTCAAATACATAAGTTTTCTAACAATTAAACGTGCGGTAAAATACACTATTGTGCAAGAGATAGGTTTCAAAATTGATCACCAAAGCCACACATATAAAACCATTTTCAAAACTCATTTTATCAGTACTTACGCTAATAAAACGATAACGAAAGATGCGTAACAAAATTTTCAAATGGGCTACCAGGGTCTTAGCATGCATCAAATTATGCTATGCATATGAAAATAACTTTCCGTCCCACAACATGTGCAATAAAAGTTTGTACAACTCCCAAAAGAGGATTTTGCAACTTCAACTTTAAAATCTTTTACTTTGACAAAAAACGTCGGAAGATAAAATTTCCAACAAGACCTATATACGTCCGATCATTTCCCAAATGTAGCACACAATAGGAATGTAAATAAATAAATAAATATATATATATGTTATTCGCGTTTCAAATTTGGGTCGTACCGATAAAACGTACTTAACCAAAATCGTAATTACAACGACATGTAAACCGGAAATTCATTTCATGCATTGCGGAAAACTCCTATCAGTAAAATCAATAACTGAAATATGTTATGGGCAAAAGTTCCATCCGAAATAACATAAATTTTTCATAAGATTACTCACACCAACAGTATAATTTATGTAATGAATGAGAAATAGTTTTATGTACTAAAATAGTGTATACCAAGACGTTCGTACAAAACTACAGAAGGGAAATTCACAAAGTCGAACCCCAAAATTTATGCAATTATCCATGAAATGTCATGAAATAAAACTTCCCATCGTGAATCGCATACATCTGTTTATTCCCCAAAATTTAGTAAAGACATATGCATGCTATTTGAGCAATTTCAAGAGTAATTTAGTTTAATTCCAAACTGTATAAATAAAATGTTTGCAAAACCCGAGACAACATGCTCATAATATCGAACTCTTAAAGTTTTATCTCTTTTAGTCACAATGCGGCACGAAATAAGATTTCACAACAAAACTTGCATGCGACCGTTTATTTCGCAAAACTAGTAGATTGATATGCGTATGCACCCGGTTAAAACATGAAATAATTTATGTCGTTTTCGAGTTCAAAGCCAAATATAAACATGCTCTCATTGTTCTAAAATATTGGCTGAAATACCATAACGTAAATTTCCAATAAAATATGCATACGTGATATGTGCAACTAAACTGCTCCCACTAAACTCAAAGGGAAATAATACCACTGGATGCCAATAAAATTTCCACCCCTGTTTTTAAACCAGACAAATTTCCTCAAGACTCTATTTGGTTAAAACCGAGTCAACGATCCAATAGTTTACATAAATACCAAATGAAAGCCAGTAGAGACATCGAAATACGTTTGACCACAATTATGCAAGCACCACGACCCAAAAGGTAATTAATCCAAAATCACATCGCTGGTTGAGACAAACCATTTTTCAAATGAACTCATACTCTTATGTTTTCAAAATGACTCATAACACAATAATACGTGTTTTCTGAAAAAGGTTTATAAGATCAAATACACAAAATGACACTTACGTCCATTGAACTCCAATTATATATGTAAAATCATCGAAGAAACATCTCATCATGATTTATTTACCAAAATACCCAAAGATCCCAAAATGGATGTCTCAACATGTTCATAAAACTAAACGTTTCAAAATAACCAAAACTTCTCATTGGTTGAAACAAAATATTTTTCCAAATGAATTCTTTCTCTTCATGTTGCCAAAATGACTCATAGTTCAATGATATGCATTTTCCAACGGTTTATAAAATCGTATGCACCAAATGAAAAATTATATAAAATGACTTCCATTTATATATTACATCGTAAAAGAAATATATGAAAATGATTTATTTATCAACATGCCCAAAAATGACAAAGATGTATGTTACATAAGTTTATAAAGTTAAATATATCCAAATAACCCAAAACTTATCAGTAGTTAACAATTTAATGTAAAACACAAACACTTTAAAATAAGTAACTTATAAATAATAGCCTATTTTCTTTTTAAATAATACAGACCGACTCATATGCATATGAATCCACTGCATTACAGTCTAAACATGTGACAACCGTCCAGTAACTTGAATTTTAAGGTTTGCAACCTCTGACCTAATAGAATCTAATTATAAAGTTAAATTCTTTAGTATTTAACCCGATTGATTAGATAAGAATTTTACCCGAAAAATTTCGGAAGTTGCGTAAAATACCCGGTTCGGACTGATAACTGACCATTACATCTCAGAAATGCCAGAAATTATGTTGGAAGTCTAAAATACATAAAGTAATAGGATTTTATTATTTTCAAAATAAAATATATTTATTAATTTATAATATTCATTTTTAGCATAAACTGAGAATTGAGGGTTACGGTTCTCAAATTTATCTGATTATTTATCTAAGTTTAAATTATACTTATAATTTTAATTTAATTTTTAAACATTTTGATGAGTCATTGGCCACTTGGCCGAAATTTAGACCATCTCTCTCTTTTGTTTTTAATTAAAAACCAAATTAGGAGATAACTTGGTTCATTTTCAATTTTCCAGGACAACCTCTCATCTTCCTCTTCTCTCTCTCTTCCTACATACGGTTCACACACACACACACATCTTCATTTCAAAAATTTCCAGAAAATTCAAGCATCAAACAAGGTTGTAATCATCTCCATAGCAAGAATATCAAGTTTTCATCATCATCTAATCAAGGTACAAACCCTATTTCTCCATTTCTTCACATTTTTGACAAAGATTGATGCTAAATTCCATAAAATAACTCATGCATGTATGGAGATACTCCATCTATGGTTTTAGAAGTGAATGGACATCAATGATGGTTAAAACATCCAAAAAATGATGCCATATGATGATCTTCCATGATAAACCACTATTAAGAGATAAATTTTGAGGTTTCTTGTAGAACCAAATGTTTATATCATGGTACACTTTGTTTTTAGAAAATTTTGATGTTTTAGTTGGTTTAGAAAACTAATTTCATGTTGTAAATTCATGCTTAAACAAACTCTTATGACAAGATTGTGCAAACTTGTGGGATTAAGAGCTTTGTAGTTTGTTAGTGATGAAAAATCACTTATTTAGTTTTCATTGTCACATGCAACCCATTTTGGACGAAACTTTTGTAGTTATAAATGTGTCCAAAATGTATAATTTCCTTCTTAGTTCTTTATTTAGTAAAAATAGGTTTTAATCCAAGTGGTTTCACAAGAAACCATGGAATTTTGACCTCTTAATGCTTAATACAAAAATTTGTAGCACACAACTTGCTGTCATGAATTGTGCATTCACTTTCAAGCTTTATAAGTTAGTTTATACTCTTTAAAAATTTGGGCTTTTTGTTACAAAACTTCAATTTAAGGTGTTAGTGATTTATAGCATCAAGAATCACTCAAAATTATGGAGGTTTGGTCACTCATCTGCATTTTAGAAGAAAGTGGTGTAATCTGTCCAGAATTGGCAGATTCATACACCCAACTTTCAAAGGCCATAAATCCCTCAATTCTTGTCCAAATTGAGTGAATCTTTTTCCACATATTATATTTTTGAGTTAGTTTTGCAACAATATATGGATCATTGAATAATTCTGAGCTTTGGTATCCCAAATGTAAACTGCAAGTGAAGTGTGTCACTGACCTGAAAATCAGTGACAATCTGTTTTGTGGAATTTATTTGGGGCATCAAAACACCTTTTTAAATCATAAAATTTTGCATATTAGTACATAACTCAGTATATTAATTTCTGTAAAAATATGGTTATTTTTGGTATTTGGGAAATGTCATTTTGAAACTCATTTTGAGATCACAAATTTTGGACAGCAAGTGCTGAATCCAGAAAGTTGATCTTAAAGCTTTAAAAGCTTATGTTTTGGTGATTAGTTTGGTATTGTAATTCTAAAATCTTATTTTAGACAATAAGTTAAACATAATGGCATATATATATATATATATATGTATATATATATATTGAGATGTAAGAATGGTCGAGATAGGATTGAGGATGGGTATTGACATTTGGTATCTTTTGGTGCAAATTACTCTATAGGGATTAAAGATCCGGGCTAGAGAATTGTGTTGTTTTATTTTTGCATCATCATACAAGGTGAGTATTCACAACCCCTCTTTTACTGTTTTATATGTTTTGGGGTGAAAAACATGTTATTTATTTCAATAATTCACGAAGTTTGTTTATGATTATCATGGATGATTTTGGTCGCTTTGGTGATAAAGCGTTTGTTTTGGATATTATATGACATATATGCGGAAATTAGTATGTTGGATTGTTTCTTTAAGTCCCCGACTCTACTAGTTAACTCCTGCGGGAGCCTATAGTCTTAGTGGATAGCGCTATTTGGTGTGACAAGCCCACCTTATACTGACGAGTAAGGGTGCACTAATTCTAGAGAAATAGGGGCTATCTATGTGATTCATGACCACAGCGGTAGTTCTTTTTGGGGCATAATTGTTTGGTCAGTGGACGGTCTAGTAGAGGTTCAACATACAAAAGGTTATTGAGGCATATTTTCTGTCATATAATTTAAGGTTAATAATCGTGAATTATGGTTCAAAGGGTTGATTTGATAATATGTTTTCAATTGATCAATTCTGCATATAAAATTTGTTTTTGTGCATCTTTAAAACTTGTGAACTCACCAACTCTTTGTAGTTGACCTTGTTTTATACATGCTTTTCAGGGAACAAGAAGGTATTCGGAAATGATTGAGATTTAGATTTCGCATCTTAATGTTTAATAGTATCTTGTAATTAAGATTTGGGTTATGTAAAGTAAGTTTATCTTGGAACATGATGTAAACTTTGGTTGAAATGTATGGAGGTATTTTATTATTTCCTAATGCTATGTTTATCGAACTGTCATATTCCGTATTTTCGCTTTAGCGGGGTGTGACAAAACAGTACATGGCTCCAATTGAATAACCAACGCACTCAAAACATGTAATTCTCAAATGATGCGCATTAACCTCCATCATACTTGGTATTTCACAATTGGGCTATTAAACCGGACCGAAGTTCTAAAGACTCATTTATTTTCAAATATGCCTTTCCAAGTGTAATTGCTGATAAGAATAGAAATCATAAAATGAGACTATATACATACTTTCAAATACTTCACATAAATATGCAAGTAATGCTTCATAAAACATTGCATTTCATGAATGAAGCATAAAAACCGACAACCATTCAAAAGTACATTTCTCTGACCAAAGGTGGTTTTATGCAATAAAACACTAAAACACATTGATTTGTGACCCTTTATCAAAATGCCCAAAAATCCCAAATGTGGCGTTATACAAAGTTTATAAAGGTAAATACTTCAAATAATCAAAGATTACCAACTAACCCAACATTTGATAATTTCATGTAAAACACATAAACACTTTAAAATGTATATTTTGGCATGTACACCGTTTTCACAAATCAACTTGAACTCACGCTCCTCGATTTCTCTAGTTATACTATCGTCATCCAGATGCTCAACATCTTAAGGAAAAGATCACGGACCTCATAGGTTCACCTTACAATTTCTCTTCGAATACATTGATTCAAAAAGTCTATGGTTCTAATCCAACCAATTAATCCGACTCGAAACTGCCCACTTAATGCAATCACCATACTTACCGTTACTCCAAGTAACGATTAATAAAATCATCAACTTTTTCTAATAGTTACCCATTCAGAAACTTTCTTATTACTCCAACGGTCGACATACCAAGGCAGTTCATACAAGCACGAGGATGAATAATAAAGAGATTAATAGAATTGAACACGAATGAAACGTACTACTACGTCTACAAATATCATAACATTACTAAACCAAGCACAAGAGAATGTACTACTACCTTACCAATTGTCACAGTAACGACACTTCCAACACCATCACGTATAAATATCCTCATAATAACATTAGCTAGGTGATATTATGAACATATAATACATAAAGGTTCTCGTTACCATCGCCACAACGCTTGATAACCATAGTTTCCGTCTACTCTAAGACTAAACCATCTTAGAAATTTCTACCCATCTCACAATCATTGCTTAACATACTCAGTCTAAGTCTAGACATCTTACCTTCATGCCTAGTTCACTTAAATATCATGTTTCTGATAAATCTAAATCTTGTGTTTCAGAATTGAGATGGAAAAAGTCTGAAGCGAGACTAGAATGGACACCTAAAAGGAAGATTGAAGATGTAACACCCTAAAAATAGGGATAACAAAAAATCCGAAAAACGGACAATAAATAACCACGAATTAATCTAATTTCCATAACTAGAAAAGAGATTACAAATAAGGGTGTCATTTATAAACCCAAAGGTTCTCCTACCAAAAGTAATTCTGATTGCAATATTCCTAAATCTCTCACCCAAGCACTATGCCCGCTTAGAACCGGTGCCGCTAAAACCTGAGATACACATCGACACCAAACAAGTGTTAGGCCAAAAAGCCTAGTGAGTTGAACAAGTAAAAGCATACCAGAAACAGTTACAATTCTTATCAGCAGTTAACCAATTAATCATGTAGATGTGGAGTCAACGGGAGCGACCCATATCTCCAATCAGGTTCACCCAAAGAGGCGATGCACCTTGAAGCCAAATAACAAAGGCAACCCAAAGGCCCGACACGCATCGAGAACTCCCGCTTAGGAAATTCCCGACGGCGGAGGTCTAGGCGCATAGGGAACTACCACTCAAGAAATTCCCCAAATGTCACCCACCTACATCCCTATAGTGAATCACTGACTTGGTTCGTCCACATTATGCAAATAGGAGGTCTCAAGATGTGTTTTAACCCAACATATTCGGATATCAACCATGAATACAACATTACCATCCTAAGCATGTAAATCCATCATAGGACATAATAATCATCCAAATACTTCGTGAGAATATAAGGTCACCAAAAGGCATTCCAAGTAGGAATCATCATAATACCAAGATATGCATAAGTGACTCATAGTAGGTTACTCACATACATGTTTCCATAGAAGTCCCCAAATACTTGTACATTAAATAAGAACACTTGAGTAATAACAATGATGATAACAAGTAAAGCAAATGATGTATATCTAGTTTTTACAAAAGGGTTAGTAAACTCACCTTGCTAGATTTAGACTAAATCTAGATTTTACCCACTTAGAACTTTCCTTGAGGAACTTGGTTCTTCAAACCAAATATTCGAAAACCTAGATCCACAAGGTTCCAACCATAAATATACATAATCAATCACAAAGAATCGTTTCCCAACCTTATACATGAATACCTCAACTGATACCGAAATCTTAACTTCTATAAATGAAGAGAATATAAGATTACCTTAATCCAAATTGAATCCACCAACCAAAACACCTCTAGTTCACCAAAATGGTTACAAACTTCCAATCTACGAAAGGGAGAACAAAGGGTGGATGAAACCCTAGAAAACTTTGGTGAAGAAGATGAATAGTGAGAGATGAGAATCTTACCACCACAAAATTCTCTAGTATACTTCAATAGACTTCCAATCTCTTGCTAGATCCTTGAAGAGCTCTCAAAAATGAAACCATAGCAACTTGAATCACCCAAATCGGAGCTAGGATGAAGGAGATATGAAGGAATGAAGTTTGGGTGCTGAAAATCGGTTTTAATCTCGTCCAGGGGGTTTCGCGACTTGTCTCGCGACCTTGGGTCGCGGCATAAGTCGCCCGCTTCCCCTGGTTTTCTTCTCGATACTGTTTTGGCCATAACTTCTTCGTTATAGTTCCGTTTTTGCTCCGGAAAGAACCATTGGACTCGTAATTGAATCCTTTATCCATCAAGTCTATAAAATCTAGGATTCAAGTCCAAAATCAAATATCTTATTTTTTCCTTAATATATCATTTTCGGTATAAACTTGAAATGATATCTTTCGAAAATCGAGGTGTTACAGAAGAGTCTACGAAATCATTTTCTGATTCAGATTGTAATAGGACTACTACTAGTTTTTCTGATATAGTTGATCAATGTGCTTCTCATAAAACAAAACTTGTAACTTCTTACAAGGTTTATACAATAAAGCAGTTGATCCAATTATCTCATTTGCCTAGTCAGTGTTTCACATACGGTCGAAATGATTTTGTGACTCGACAATATTCTGATTGTTGGTTTGGTACTTATTATATACATCACTCTAATGTTTTTGAAAAACAAAGAGGATCCAAATTCCAATGGGTGCGAAAATCTTGTGCTAACACGAAATGACCCATCTATAAATGGGTTCCTAAACCTGTTGTTGCTTGATTTCTCTTGTGCAAAACCTTCATATGTGGTACTTGGATTCAGGCTGTTCCAAGCATATGACAGGGCAGAAAGATATTTTATCTAACTATACAGAGAAATTTTGCAGAAATGTGCGGTTCGGGAATGACCAGTTTTCACCAATTCTCGGATATGGAGATGTAGTGCAAGAGAATGTAACGATAAAGAAGATGAGTTATGTCGAAGGATTAGGACACAATCTATTCAGCATTGGTCAGTTTTGGGTCAAGGATTTAGAGGTCAACTTCAAAGCCAAGAAATGTTGTGTTAGAACTGAAGATGGCAAAGAACTCTTGGTCGGGACGCGAAAGTCAAACCTCTACATGATCAATTTATCGAATGTCAAGCCAGATAATGTTGTGTGTCTACTTTCTAAGGCCTCTATGCAACAAAGTTGGTTATGGCATAGAAGGCTATCTCATCTAAACTTTAGATATATTAGCAAGTTGGTGACTGGAAATTTGGTGAGAGGACTAAAATACGAAAAAGAACATATGTGTGATGCGTGTGTGAAAGGCAAGATGAAGAGATCTTCGCATAAGCCAAAGTTTGAACCAGAACAAGTACTCCTTTAGAATTGTTGCATATGGATCTCTGTGGTCCTATGAGAACGCAAAGCATAAACGAAAATAAATATGTTCTTGTAATAGTGGATGATTTTTCAAGATACACTTGGGTCAAATTTCTAAGATCAAAAGATGAGACGCCAGATGTCATCATCTCATTTTTGAAAGACCATTCAAGTGAACTTGCAGAAGACATTTAAGCTACTCAGAACTAATAATGGCACAAAATTCAAGAACAAAATAGTTGACGATTATCTCGAATCGGTTGGGATAACTCATCAGTTCTCTGCTGCCAGAACGCCGGAACAAAATGGGGTAGTTGATCGATGAAATCGGACTCTTGTTGAGGCTGCACGAACGATGCTGAGCCAATTTGATCAACCTTTATTTTTGTGGGCCGAAGCTATCTCAACTGCATGTTATACTCAAAATCGTTCAATCATTCATCGCCGGTTTGGTAAAATCCATATGCTTTGATAAATAATAGAATACCTATCATTAAACATTTTCACATATTTGGATGCAGGTGTTTTGTGCTGAATGATAAGGAGAACTTGAACAAGTTCAGTCCCAAGGATGATGAAGGCATTTTCATTGAATATTCTGAAATGTCTGCTACATACAGAGTTTACTTAAAGAAATCTAAGATAGTTGTGGAAAGCGTCAATGTTACATTTGATGAAGAGATGGCTTCTGAGTAACTTAGTTAAGAACTCGTAATAACAGGAGTATTAGCTTCTGGACGGATCAGTCCAGAACTCGCGGTTAATGTTTCTAATTATGATAAAGCATCAACGTCTACGTCTCATTTAACATAATTAGATTTATTGTTTGAACATTTTTATGATGAGTTTTTGGTTCAAAAGTGACTAAACCTGTTGTGATTGACAGATCTGAAGATTCTAGTAATCATCATCCAATCACATCAGATGTATCAACTAAATCAAATTCCCCGATTCAAGATGAAACTCAAGTTCAAACACCTACTCTGCCAGTTAAAGTTGCACATGATACTGCAGAAACAGAAGTTACACATTCAGTTGGATGTACTGTCATGCCTACCCAACAGACATCAAATGTCCAATCAACTGAAACTTCTGCACCAGTTACTTCAACTGAACCCCAACAAGAAGAACACACTGGATATCTAGATAATCAATATGGCTAGTCTACATCCACATTCAGTTGGATGTACTGTCATGCCTACCCAACAGACATCAAATGTCCAATCAACTGAAACTTCTGCACCAGTTACTTCAACTGAACCCCAACAAGAAGAACACACTGGATATCTAGATAATCAAATGTTGTAAAGTGTGGGGTATATACTTTGTAATTGAAATGTAATATCAAATTAGTTGACCTTTGACTTAGAGAGTCTAATGAGCATGTTGACCATATAAATAGAAGGTCAAAGTGTTTGTGGTTAAGACAACACACACACATACAAAGATAAAAAACACTGTTGAAAACACACACAGAGCTTACAGATAGATCACAACAAATAGGTATATGAGTTTATGGAAGTGTTGTAATCTGTGATCAATCAATAAACTAGCATTTCCTACATTGATTGTGTGTGATTATGTCGAGTTAGAAACTGGAATAACAAGTGGTATTAGAGCTTAATTCGACAAAAATCAACAACCATGACTTCACACTCTGAGTTTATGATCTTCGATTGATTCTTGAGTTTTAGATTGTAATTGATTGATTTTTGATTGTATTGTGTTCGATTAGTATCATAGAACTGATTTGTATAGATTAAATACACAATTGCACGGTAATTTTCATTCAATTTGTGGTTTTTGTGATTTTTTGGTTTTACGAGTTAGAACACTGTTCATTCATGGAATTGTAATTTTGAGTTCATTTTACTGTAATTCTTTGTTTGTAATTGGTTCAAATAGTGATCGTAGACAAATTGATCAAGTTTCAGATCAATATTCAAAGATTCTGTAAGGTTTCAATTGATTTGAAGGTATTTTTCATCGAAAACTTGAAGAACTCGCATAATCCCTGAAGAACTCACAAGTTCTACACTATTCGCATAAGGAATTCGCATAGCTTTCTTTTTCTGAAAATACAAGTAAGGAATTCGCATAAGAGTGATTCATGAAAAGTCAAGGAATTCACATCTGCTTGTATACGAAAAGTTGGTGGAAATAATTCTAAGGATATAATTCGCATATAGTCTCATACGAAAAGTGGAGAATTCACATAAAGAGGCATACGAATTTCTCAGAATTCGCATCGTGTTATATATGAAGTTCTCAAAATTCGCATAAGAAAGACAAGGCAGACAGAGATGAAAGCCTTGAGCAGGAAAGATTGGTGAAGATGGAAAAAGAACCCCACCAAAGACGGATGCAGAAAGAAAGACAAGGCAGACAGAGATGAAAGCCTTGAGCACACTGCTCTTGGCCATTCCCAATGAGTATCAACACCAATTCTGTAATTGCACTGATGCACAGATGCTCTGGAATGCTCTAGAAAAGAGATTCTCTGGTACCAAAAGTACCAAGAGAAATCAGAAGGCAATATTGAAGCAACAGTATGAAAACTTTATGTCAACTAAGAATGAGTCCATGACTCAAACTTTTGACAGGTTTAACAAGATGATTGGTGAACTTGCTACTATGGGAGTACAAATTGATCAAGATGATGTAAACAGAAAGTTCTTAAGGTCCCTTGGAGATGAATGGACCATGTACACTGTTTCATTCTGACAGAATGAACAATTGGAAGAAAAAGAACTTGATGATTTGTACAATGACCTTAGAGTATTTGAAGCTGAGGTAGAGGCAAAGAAGAAGCTTGAAAGTTCGCATCTCCCTGTCGTGTAAAATTCGCATCTCCCTGTCGTGCGAAAATTTCATGCGAAGAGTTTGAAGTTCAAATTTTGTCTAAGTTAAGAATTCTCATATAGTCGTGTGCAAATTGTTCAGAATTCGCATACATCATTATGCGAATTTCTCAGATTTAGCATATAGGGACGTGCGAATTTCGTAGAATTCGTATATCAAGGCATGCAAATTGTTTCTTGTGTCCGAATTCTGACTTAGTGGTGTGCGAATTTCTCACATTTTGCGAATTTTGGTGTATTTTCTTTGGTGTGCGAATTGTTTGAAACTCAGTGGTGTGAGGATTCTATCCTTAGAAATTTTTGGGAAGTTTTTTCTGAAAACTTTTAAGTGTTTTAATTGTTGATTATTTTTTCAAACTAACAATCATTTCTAGCTTATTTTCAACATATTTCAAGATGTCTTACATTGACGAGAAGGGAAATACTGTCGTGACAAAAAGAGATTGTGCTATCGCTTATATGCCAGTGATTCCAGTACTTGAAGCTGAAAATAAGAAGCTGAAAATAAGAATCTGAAAATTCAAAATTCATCTCTTCTTGATCAGATCAATAAATTGAAAGAAAATTCTACTTTTTTAGAGAAAAATTTTATTTACTCAGATTGCATTTTTAGCTCTAAAATTAATTTTGCAGAAATCATTGAGTCAAAAGAAAAGGAGATTTCAAATCTTCAAACCAAGCTGAAGAAGTCTGAAGGTCTTAATGCAAATTTACATGGTCAAAGAAAGAATTAATGCAAAAAGAGATTGACGATCTCAGAAGAAGAGCAAATATTGCTGGAGAAACATGTGTTAATGCACAAATATGTTGGATACAAGATCATGAAAGTCAAAGTCAAAGCTCAAGTCAACCTTTAAGCAAAAATCACAGTCTTTGTAATAAGTCATTGTAAAAGTCAAAGTGTTCCTTGTAATGTCTTAGTATTAATAGTTTCTTTTGTCTTGTAGAGTGAGCAACATCTTGAGAAAAGTAATTGTAGACAGAGAAATATTTGAGAGTTGAGAGCATTTTGTAATGGTGTGAATTGAGAAATACATATGGCATATTGAATCTATTTCTTGTTCATCTTGATAGATTTGCACATATTGTGGGACACATACTTGGTAACAGACCAAGCATAGGAACACAAAATCGATCAATAATCTGATTTTTTGGCCAAATGTTCAAGAACACGCAAAGCTATCTATCAAGAATTGTTTTTCTTATTTTGTGTTGTTTTTGGAGTTGTAATAATTGTATTGTACTCATTTTTGATCCTAGAATATGTTTAGTATTGATTAGATTGTCCAATTCACAACGGAATTGTGTGAATTTTGGACTTTTAATGAGTTTTTTGTTCGAAGTGGTAAACGCACTGTATTCCTGATCAATTTGTATTTGTTGTTGATATTGTTGAAATTAAATGTTTGTAATCAGTTCTAAGTGTGATCGAGAACATATTGACAAAGTTTCGAGGCCTAATTCAGAGAATTGAATCGTTTTGAGGCTGAAAAGGTGATGTTTTGTTCGAAAAACTCAAGAACACGCAAGATCTAAAGAATACACAAAATTCTTGGTGAAGAACACGCAAAAGGCTAGAATGCGCAGAGGGTGTAGAACGCGCAGACGCATTGCGAGAAGTAAATTTGTGGAAAATTTTCTAAGTATAAGAACGCATAGAGTGATTGCGAGAAGTGATATTCAGAAAGTGAACACTTAAGCCTGCGCGAAGAGAGAACGCGTAGACCAAAGCCTGCGCGAACCTCATAACACACAGACCATAGTCTACGCGAACCAAGAATGCGCAAATCTCTTTCTGCGACAAGTTGAGTTAACAGTGTTTTACGCGAAGTGTATTCCTCAGTGTTTTGCACGAAGTGAACAAGAAGTGATATTCTTAGTGTTTTACGACTTTTGTACTTAGTGTTTTTGTGTTTAAAGATCACTGCAAATTTTTAAGATGACTTCCAAGGATGCTCTAGCTATAGGAACTGATGTAAAGCCACCAATATTATTCAAGGGAGAATATGAACAGTGTAAAGACATATTTTTGGACTTCATAGACCGAAATGACAATGGAGAATTCATCAAGCAATCAATTGATGAGGGTCTAATGAAACTAGACAAGTCTACTGTTCCCATTGAAGATGATGGACAAACTTCTGATAATGAAGATGATTTGGAGCCCCGAGTGCCCAAAACCAAGGAAATCATTGTTGATGTGTCAAACTATACTCCAGAACAGAAGAAAAGATACAAAGCTGATAAACAAGCCAGATCTCAACTTCTTCAAAGTATACCCGATGAGATCTACATCAAAATAGACAGCTACAAGAGCACTGCAAAGAAGATGTGGGATCAGTTAGAGAAGATGAAGATGGGTTCTAAAGCTGGAAATTAGAGGAAGGTAGCTAATTGTATAAACAACTATGAAGACTTTAAAGCAAAAGCTGGTGAAAGTATAGAGGAGACATATGAGTGGTTTGTTGAACTGCTGAACGAGCTTGCAAAGAATAGAGTGAAGAAAAAGCAAATTGAAAACAATGTCAAGTTTCTGAGTGTACTACAACCTGAATGGAAGAAACACACTCGGAGGATAAAGAAAATGAAAGATCTCAATGAAATACCTCTTCATGAAGTTTATGAAACTCTCCGACAGAATGAGGAAGAAGTGGAAGAGAAAAGAGAAGAGAAGAAAAAGTCTGAGAAAGCTGTTGCAGATCCGATAGCTCTCGTGGTGGATAAAAGGAAAGAAAAGGAGAAGAAGGATAAAAAGAAGAAGAAGAAAATTGTGATTTCTAGCACTGATGATTTGAACAGTGAAAACTCTGATTCTGACGATGGTGAAAAGCTGAAACTAGCAAGGATCATGTTGACTCGTGCTTCCAAAAGAAGTTTTATAAGAAGTCGGGTTCAAACAGTCAGAAACACTCTTCTAGTTCTAGAAATCATGAGCACAAAGCAAGGTTTGAAGGAAACAATGTTGAAGATAAGAAGAAGGAAGAGAAGAAGTATGTCAATAGTTATGAGAAAACTGTGGATGAACCAATCAAGTGTTACAATTGTGGTAAAATTGGCCACTTTGCCAAAGATTGCCGAAAGCCAAAGGTCAGGAATTCTGAATATTACAAGAACAAGTTGCTTTTGGCCAACCAGAAAGAAGCTGACAAAGCTCTAATGGCTGAAGATGAAATATGGTTGGATCATTCTGAGCCAGGAAGTGAGAAGGAAGAAACGACTCATATGTATTTCATGGGAAAAGAAGTTAAATATGACGAATCAGATGAAGAGACTTCTGACGAGGTAAACAATTTTTCTGAATCTGATTTTCTAACCAAGATGGAAGCCATGATGGTTGAGCTTCAAGATCTTCAAACTAAACTCAAAAAGGAAAAAGGTAGAGTTGCTAAAAAGCGTCAAACAATTTTTTTATCTCGACAAGCAACTTGCTGGGAACAAAAATTTGATTGATTCTTTTAACAAAATTACTAATGATTTTGAAAAACAAAGAACTTGTTTTGACACTCAAATTTCTGAAGCGGTTTCTAAGTTTCAAAAGTGTGAACTTGAGAATCAAGATTTTGTTGTGCATTTTAATAACTTGAAATTTGAAAACAAAACTTTGCTAAAAAATATTAATGGTTTGGAAGCAAAGCTTTACACTCGAGGTCAAACGGATCAAACCATCTTTCTAAACACACCAAATGAAGACTATGATTTTTATGAAAAATGGGGTCTCGGTTACGACAACCCACATTATCTAAAGAAAGCCATTCGAAAACAACCCACTTTATACAATTTTGATTTCTTAAAAGTGGCTAATAAATGCCCTCATTTGAAACCAAAATTTGTTACTAAATCATCTGATGAGATTGAAGCTCAAGAAGATGAAAACAGGAAAAACAAAACCAAAATGCAACTACCATTTTGCTATGATAAGCTGAATGATAGTTATCTAACTGAACAACCAAAACTTTTGTCAAACGATTATTTTGAAAGCCATTCTACTGAGGAAATGGAGGGCTAAACCTGTTGAAGTTAAAATTTATGTACCTCCACTCATTTTGGAAAGTAAAATTTCTGAACTTGAGGATACCTTAGTAGATGAGGGAATTTTGGCTGATTTAGAAAAGATTGTATTTTCTACCGTGCATTTAAATACAGATTTGAAATCTTCTAAAGCTTCTACATCTGATGATGATGATGATGTAGACTTATTTGTGGATGAAAATGATTTCTTAAATTCTCATGGTTGTTTTGAGGAAAGTGTTGATAAGTTTGATTTTAATGTTAAACTTCCAAATGATTCTGACTTTGTTATCAAAACTGATGTTTTACCTAGTGTTTTTGAAAAGAGTGAATCATCAACTAAGGTTGATGAATCAGTTCCTGTGAGTACTTATTATCCCAGGGGTAAGATGCAAAAGAAAAGTTACTCACATAAACAAACCAACATGGGTAAGCATCATAAAGCACAAACTCTTAAATCTCATGGTTCTAACAAATCTAAATCTAAAATGAAGATTGAAAAGTCAACAAAATCATTTTCTGATACAATTTCTAATAGGAATTCTGTTAGTGATTCTGATGTAATTGGTCAATCTGCTTCTCATAAAACAAACCTTGTAACTTATTACAAGACTTATTCAATAAAGCGATTGATCCAATTATCTCCGTCTACTACTCATTTTTTCACATATGGTCGGAATGATTTTGTTACTCGATAATATTCTGATTATTGGTTTGGTTCATATCATGTCTTCTGTCATAATGGTTCAAAAGTTTTTCAAAAGCTCAAAGGGTCCAATTTCAAATGGATGCCAAAATCTAGTGCAAACACGAAAGGACCCATCTATAAATGGGTACCTAAATCTGTTGTTCCTTGATTTCTCTTGTGCAGACCCGTCATATGTGGTACTTGGATTCTGGTTGCTCCAAGCATATGACAGGGCATAGAGATATTTTATCTAATTATATAGAGAAATTCTGCGGAAATGTGAGATTTGGAAGCGACCAGTTTTCACCAATCTTGGGATACGGAGAAGTTGTGCAAGATCATGTAACAATAAAGAAGGTGAGTTATGTTGAAGGTTTAGGACACAAATTGTTCAGCATTGGTCAATTATGCGACAAGGACTTTGAGGTTAATTTCAAAGCCAAGAGATATTGTGTTAGAACTGAAGATGGAAAAGAACTCTTGGTCGACACACGAAAGTCTAACCTCTACACTATCAACATGTCTAAAGTCAAACCGAAAAATGTTGTGTGTCTACTATCAAAAGCTTCTATACAACAAAGCTGGTTATGGCATAGAAGGCTATCTCACCTCAAATTTCAATATATTAACAAGTTGGTGACTGGGTATTTAGTAAAAGGACTACCAGAGCTGATATACGTGAAAGAACATCTGTGTGATGCGTGTGAGAAAGAAAAAATGAAGAGAGTTTCACATAAGCCAAAGCCTGAACTGAGTACAAGTTCTTCTTTAGATCTGTTGCATATGGATCTCTATGGTCCTATGAGAACACAAAGAATAAATGGCAAAAACTACGTTCTAGTGATCGTGGATGATTATTCCAGGTATACTTGGGTCAAATTTCTTAGATCGAAAGATGAGACGCCTGATGTCATTATCACATTCTTAAAGACCATTCAAGTAAATTTGCAGAAGACAATTAAGCTACTCAGAACTGATAATGGCACATAATTTAAGAACATAATTGTTGATGATTATCTCGATTTGGTCGTGATAACACATCAATTTTCTGCTGCCAGAACACCAAAGCAGAACGGGGTAGTTGAAAGAAGAAACATAACATTAATCGAGGTTGCACGCATGATGCTCAACCAGTCAAACTTACCTTTATTTTTGTGGGCTGAAGCTGTGTCTACTGCATGTTATACTCAAAACAAATTTATCATCCATCGACGATTTGGTAAAACGCCATATGTTTTGATAAACAACAGAACACCAAGCATTAAACATTTTCCTATTTTTGAATGCAGGTGTTATGTACTCAATGATAAAGAAAGCTTGAACAAGTTCAATCCCAAAGCTAAAGAAGGGATCTTCATTGGCTACTCCAAAACATCCGCATCCTACAGAGTTTATTTGAAGAAGTCAAAGATTGTGGTGGAGAGCATAAACATAACATTCGATGAAGATATAGCTTCTGATCAAAGCAGTTCAGAACCCGTTATAACAGTTGTTTTAGCTTCTGGACAAATCAGTCCAGAACCTGCGGTTATTGTTTCTAATTCTGATAAAGCGTCAACGTCTACATCTCACTTAACAAAATTAGACTTATTGTATGAATTTTTCTATGATGAGTTTCTTGGATCTAAATTGACTAAACCTGTTGTGGTTGACAGATCTGAAGATTTAAGTAGTCATCATCCAATCACTTCAAATGTCTCAACTGAATCCGATTCCCCGATTCAGGAAGAAACTCAAATTCAAACACCTACTCACTCAGTTGAAGCTGTACATAATGATGAAGAGTCAGAGGTTGCAAAATCAGTTGGATGTTCTGTCATGCATACTCCACAGACTTCAAATGTTCAACCAACTGAAACCCCTGCACTAATTACTTCAACTGAACCCCATACTGAACAAGAAGAAGAAAGTGGATATCTAGATGTTCAACATGATCAATCTGCATCTAATCCACTTTCTCATGTATACAAGTGTACCAAAGAGCTTTTGATTGCTCAAATTATTGGAGATCCATCAAAACCGATGAATAAAATAATCTTGTTTTTCATACGCAAGCACGAACACATAGAAAATTTGTTTTTCTGTCGGAACGTTCATAGAATAATCTTGTGTTATTCGATGATTGAATGGAAGACCTGTGAGGTGAACATCAATAAAACTCCTTGTACAGTACATTCGTTGTACTAAGTGACTTCGTGTTACTTACAGACATCTTAACTGATTCATTTGTTGATTCAGGTTTACACTCTTATTTGTCTGAATTTGAAAAGATTCAGATGAATACATTATGAATTAACGGATGGTCAGTGGCTCATATGAAAGGATCATGGTCAGAAAAATGATGATATTTCTTGAAGAAGTTTTGATGATTTATATGCTCTACATCATCAAAAAGGGGGAGAAATAATTTCAAGAAATGTTGTATGGTGAACAAGCTTGTAATAGTTTTTGGAGATGATCAAGAAATGTTTGGAGTTTGATGAAGTTACATGTTTGGATTTGGGGAGATTGTACAAGATATGAAAGAAAAAGTTCAAAGAATTCGGAAAGTTTGCTGAAATGTACATAAATTTTCTTTGAAGATTAATTGCTGAAGCAAAGTGAGCTAAATTTGAAGATGATTTATTTTCTGAAACTTGGAAGAGGTTTTATTACCTTGGGGGAGATTGTTAAAGATTATTGCAAAAGATATTCACAAATTTTGGAGGAGATTACAAAAGGTCTGAAGAAAATTCAAAGAAAAGACTGATTTTTTAAGGAAAAAGGGAGAACGTGCTTTAAAGATGAAATTCATTTTGAAGAGAAGTACAAGTTTATCCGAAAGGGGGAGATTGTTTTTTTTAATGCTGAAATTTAATTTGAATCAAAAGGGGAACTTCAATGCATATCTTGTTCAAGATGATCTTGAATCCAAAGGGGAAGATTGTTAATGCACAAATATGTTGGATACAAGAATATGAAAGTCAAAGTCAAAGCTCAAGTCAAACCTTCAAGCAAAAGTCAAAGTCTTTGTAATAAGTGATTGTAAAAGTCAAACTGTTAGTTGTTTTGTTTCGTGTAATGTCTTAGTATAAATAGTTTCTTTTGTCTTGTAGAGTGAGCAACATCTTGAGAAAAGTAATTGTAGAGAGAGAAATATTTGAGAGTTGAGAGCATTTTGTAATCGTGTGAATTGAGAAAGACATATGGCATATTGAATCTATTTCTTGTTCATCTTGACTTATTTGCACGTATTGTGGGACCCACAACATGTGATGGTCTGAAAAAGATAAACTTACAAATCTTCTCTGAACGAAACTAGCTAAGAGATAAAATGTTTAGTCTTGAGGTTGAGATAAACATGTTAAAAGAAAGAGCAACTCAAGAGAAAGAAAATCCAAGTATCTGAGAGGAGATGAAGAAGATTGAAAGAAAAAGAAAGGATTTGGAAGGAGATAATACTGAGCTTCACAACAAGATTGCTGAATTGAAAGAACAGATCTCTCAAGATGAAAAGAAGTTAAAGAAAGAAAGAGAAGAGTTTGAAAGAGAAAGAAAATCCGTTTGCACAAATATTTTCTGATTTCTCAAGAAAGTCATTTGAAGAAAAGAAATCCATTGAACTGAAATGTGTTAAACTTTCTCAACAAGTGTCAGACTTTGAGAAAGTTATCATCAGGAGAGAGACAAATTTGAAAAAGAGAAGAAGAAAGTTGAACAGAAGAATGTTGGTGTGTTTAAGGAGATTTCTGACCGGAGAAAGAGTGTAGAGAAAGATTTTGAGGAAGAAAGAAATTTTTTTGAGACTGAAATAAAGAAGTTGACAAAGAAACTATCTGAACTGTCAACTACTGTTCTAAAGGAGGAGAATGCAAAGTCTGAATTGCACAAGAAGTTTGATCTACTTTCAAAGGAAAGAAACAGTTTGTCAACCAAGATCAAAGAACTTGAAGAGATAATGTTCAAGGTGATGTTGATTGGGCAAAAGACGCAAAAATCAATTGTTCAATCACCGAGAGATGATCTAGCTGATTTAGAATGCTCATTCAAAACAACTTCAAGTTCACTTTTTGTGAATGTTTCTAATAATCATTTGTTCGATTCAGATGATAATCATACTTCTAAAGATAAATATCAGATTCGTTCTTCTAATCTTTACTATAACAAACTTGTTGATGGTTCAGGTAAACATAAAAGGACAAATGACAAAGAAAAGTGGATTTGGAGAGTGAAAGGACCCTCAGATGAGAAGAAGGAACATGATCTTGTTTATACTATTAATCAACTGATCAGGTTAGCACAAACGAAAATTAATTGTTCTTACTGTGGTACAAATGATTTTGTTAGAAAAAATTATGTAAATTACTGGTATGGTTCTTACTACATCTCTCCTAATAGAACTGCAACTAACAAACCAGGACCCAAATACCAGTTGGTACCAAAAGCTAAATCTGTGTTGCAGGCATCTAAAGACTAAGGGGAAAAAGATGAATGGCTTCTAAAGACTATAGTTTAGAACCCGTATCTAAAAGATGAAAGTAGACTTCTGAATACAATAGTTCAGAACTCGTACTTCAACGAATGTTGGTTTCTGATTATACCAGATCAGAATCCGGTCTTCAATGTTTAAGATGTTTGGATTTTGAACAAAGCAGTTCAAGACCCGGTCGTCAATGATAAAGATGGAAAGTTACTATTCTCACCGAAGAACACGTGACGATGGCTTCTAGATATCTGTTCATAACCCGTACTTAAGTTTTTCTTTGCATAAGTGTTTATCCAAAATCTCTCAGTGATTTGATAATGATCCTTTTTTATACTTAGTGAAAATTATGTTTAACATTCATATGTATTAGTATTTCATCAACAGCGATCATGCTAAGTCTGTTCAGCTATCGCTGATGATCTCTCTTGTAAACATTCATATGTATTAGTGTTTCACAATTAGCGATCTAATACTGAGTATGTTCAATATTGCTGATGATTTTGAATGTAAATAGTTAGACGTAATCCCTGAAGACAAGTTTCATGACAAAAGATGTTCACTGCTGAATCAAAGACAAAGTTGCTGAACAAAGACAAGTCTACTCATGACCTGATGCGGATATCAGTGAAGCTTATGCCTCAAGTCTCTTTTGTCTTTTCCTTGTACACATAGTACGATTGTCAGAAAAAAACATACCTCTGCAGCAATTCATACAACAACTCTGTCAACTACACTGTTCATCATACGACCAAAAGCATGTCTCCTAAAGTCAGACCCATGCAACCAATCAATGAAGGACACATGTAAAGTACTCTGCCATGGATTTAATGCATGGGGTATAATTAGAAAGATCAACACTCCATCTGAGTGTAGCCTTCATCTTTCTAAAATATATAGAAACCCTTGTTTTCTATTTTCTCCTAATCCCCTATTCTCTATTTCTAGTGCAACCTTCTTAGTGATTCTTAAGTTTGTTTAGATTAGGTTTTACTTAAACTTATTCTGCAACAAACTTGTAAATTGTGATTTGATTTATCAATAAACAATTTATTAAACTTTAAAATTATATGTTTGTATTTAACCCCCTTCTACAAACTTGTTAAGCACCTTCGGGACCAACAAGTGGTATCAAAGCAGATTGTTTAATCTCATAAACAAGATCTTGCTTTATTCTCTTCCTTGCTATTCTTAATATGGCACTTAATACAAACACAAACTACTATGATAATGGTTCACTCTCAAAACCTCCTCGGTTTAGCAGAGATAACTTTGCTCTCTGGAAAAATCGAATGATGCTATTTCTAGAAGGTGCATATCCCACTATACCTGAATATGTAGCAAATGGCCCTTATGAACCCTACACTATTATAGCTGCAGTTCCAGCTACCACCACCACTTCTGCTGTCCCTGAAAGATATGCTATTAAAGAAATAAGACAATGGAGTGATGAAGATAAAAAGAAAGTCGGTTTAGATGCTAAGGCAAAAACTATTATCTCTATGGCTCTGCCTGATGAAGCCTTCCATTCCATAATGCATCTTAAAATTCCAAAGAAATGTGGGACACTATATGTGTTCAATATGAACGTAATACTGAAGTCCAAGAAACTCGAAAGATTAATTTGGTAAGACAATATGAAAGTTTTATCGCTGGTAAAAATGAACCCTTATCTGATGTTCACTAGAGATTTAACTGTCTAATCATTGATCTAAGGACTGTTGGTAGGACGTATTATAACTCTGAGGTCTTAACTAAATTCTTGGAATGTCTTCCTGAAAGCTGGGACAGTTATTCAATTTTTCTTAAGCTGACAAAAGACTTAAATTCTCTCTCTCTTAGCACCTTATATGGAATATTCCTCAACTATGAGCAATCAAATCTCCTGAAGAAGAATTTTGTAAAAGATTCTAAAGACTCCAAAAGCACTCATGTTGCTTTAGTCTCTTCAGAGATCATTCCATCTCAGCGATCTACTCTTACTGTCACTGAGTTAGATTCTGACTCTGAGAAAATTATCAGACACTGATCTCTCAGAGTTTGATGAATTCTTATTAGTCTTGACAAACTCTTTCAAAAGTTTTGCAAGAAAGAGCAATTTCAGAAGAAATAATCCTCTCTCTATATCTGACAAGCCAAAATCAACCACTGTTGATAAGGCTATTGCTACATGCTATAACTGTGAAAAGATTGGACACTTTGCCAATGAATGCAGATCAAAGAATGTGTTCAAACTCTCTACTTCCAGAAAGTCCAGCGATAACAAATACCTCAAGCTTAAAGAAAAATATCAAAAGTTGAAAAACTTTAAAAGAAAAGGTAAAGGTCTTATCGTTGAAGAGCATGACTGGGTTGAATCTGAAGAATCTAGTTCTGATGAAGAAGTTGCTAATCTCCGTCTTATGGATGAGATTAAAGAAGAAGTGGAAGAATCAACAGGAACTTCCATGAGTCACATCTCTTCTCAGGTATCTATATCTACTAATCCCTCTCTTTCTAAAGCTGAGAGAAGTCACGCTGTAGATGTCCTGACAATTGATCTGTACAATGCACTGAATGGCAAAACTCTAGCTGAAAACAAAAATATTGATTTAACCGAACAACTACAAAAATGTCATGAAAGGATCAGAGATCTGACTCTTTTAGAGGAAAGTTTAAAAGATCAAGTCATTGTTAATGAAATAATCAGCATTGAACGCGAACAAGCCATCGCTGCTTTAAAAGCAGAAAAGGCAACTGTTAAGGGATGGTGTAACTCTTCTACAAAAATCACTAAAATCATCAGGGCTCAAATCCCTACCAGTGATAAAACCGGTCTTGGTTTTTGGAAAGAACAGGATGAACATAAAGAAGACAGTTCCATGCTTAAGTTTGGAATGTTTGTCTCTTCTATCCCTGACACCTCTTCTACTCAGTGCTCTTCTTCCTTTAATCATATTCCTGAGGAATTATCAAAAGGCTATAAGCTCGTTGATAAAGGGAAATCCATTTCCCATCCTCAGAAGGCTACCTAGAAAGCAAAACTGAAGGTTTCTTCTAAACCTTAAGTAAGTCAATCTTCCAGCTCTGGAACTAAAATCACTGATATTTCTCAGAAGTCAACTCCAAAGCTGAAAATTGATCTTAAGCCTAAGAAATCTGAAGAACTGAAAGTTTCTCCCAGATCTTATGCTAAAGGTATTCTTGGAGCTGGCCCTGCTCATCTCAAGTTTTCTAATCTTACTACTCATGTCCCTAAAGCCACCATTAAATATAGAAAATGCTATCATTGTGGACTCACTGACCATATTGCCAGTAAATGTCCTACTGCCACAATAGTTGATAAGATAGCTAAAGTGAAGATGAATGCCCACAAGGCTGAGAAGGTCACCAAAGCTGAGAAATCAACCAAGGTGAAGAATACCACTAATGTTAAACAATTAACCAAAGTGAAGGTTACCCCTGAAGTTGAATCTTCATCTGCAGTGAATATTGCTAAACCTTCCATCTCAACTAACACTGCTGGACCCATTGAAAAGTGGGTACCAATCAAAAATTAATCTTCCTTATGTTTGCAGGGATCGAAGGGTATTTAGTATGTAGATTGCGGATGCTCTCGACACATGACTGGACAAAAAGACCTGCTTACTGAATACAAGAAAGAGAAAGGTCCCTAGAGACCTTTGGTGGAAATGGAAAAGGATACACCCATGGGTTTGGTGTCCTCAACAATGGGACAACTACCTTCAGAAGAGTCACTTACATAGATGAACTGAAGCACAATCTTCTAAGCATCAGTCAACTACGTGACAAAGACTACGAAGTTCGCTTCAATAAGAAAGCTTGTTCAGTGATGAGTGAAAATGGAAAACTTGCTCTCAATGGTTACTATATGGAAAATGTCTATGTAATAGACATGGACTCTACTACAACGGAAAATGTTTGTTTTCTGTCTAAAGCCTCCGCTGATGTCAACTGGCTATGGCATAAAAGGCTTTCTCATCTCAATTTCAAAACCTTGAATTCTCTCTCTACTAAGAAATTGGTCTCTGGTCTTCCTCAGTACTCATATTCCAAGGAATCTCTATGTTCAACATGTGAGAAAGGAAAACAAACTAAAGCTAGTTTCAAATCTAAACAAGTTTCCTCAGTGACAAGTCCTCTTCACTCTTGCATATGGATTTCTTTGGCCCTGTCAATATCCAATCCATAGTTGGAAATAAATATACACTTGTCATTGTAGATGAATACTCTCGCTACACCTGGGTAATCTTTCTTCGCTACAAAAGTGACACTCCATAAGAACTGATATCTTTTGTTAGAAAGATGAAAGTGCTGAATAATCTTACTACCAGATCAATGCTCAACGATTCTCATCTCCCTACTCAGTTCTGGGCTAAAGCTGTAAACACTGCATGCTTTACTCAAAACAGATCTCTGATAGTAAAGGGATTTGGAAAGACAACTTATGAACTATTTCATGGAAGGAAACCCTCTATCAGTTTTCTTCATATCTTTGGTTGTCAGTGTTACATTTGAAACAACAAAGATGCTATTGGAAAGTTCGATCCAAAAGCTGATGATGGAATATTTCTTGGATATTCCTATATCTGTAAGGCCTATAGAGTCTTCAATAAGAGAAGAAAAACTGTAGAAGAAACAATTCATGCCACCTTTGACGAATCTCATTCAGCGAATTCTAAACCTATCGCTGACAATGAAGAACTAAATGTTTGGATGTTCTCTCATTATAGAGAAACATAACCCTTCTTCACAAACCATCAGCACACAGATCATTCAGTCACTGATGATGATCCAAACATCATACCACCTAATGCTGAATCCACCTCATGGGTTTTAGCTGAGCCTCTAAACACACCCCCTCCATCAGATCTTCCCTCGTCTGAAAACCTCTTAGTGAATAATGGTCTGTCTGACATTCCCCAATTAATAGATGATGAACCTCAAGATTCTTCATAAGTGAACATCCCTATTGTTGATCCAACTCCTAAAGTGAGAGATCATGCTCTTGTTCAGCAATGGACCACAGATCACCCCGTAGATCAAATCCTTGGTGATCCCGATGCAGGTATTCAAACTCGACGAAGTTCAGGTAATATTTGTCTCTTTGTCAAATTTCTTTCTTTTTTTAGAGCCAAAGAAGACTGACGATGCCCTCAGAGATCCAAACTGGGTCAGCGCTATGCAAGAAGAGTTGACTGAGTTTACTCAAAACAAAGTTTGGAATCTCATTCCCAGACCATCTGATAAGACTGTTATAGGCACTAAATGGGTGTTTGATAACAAATTAGATGAACATGGGACTGTAACCCGCAACAAGGCTAGACTTGTTACTCAGGGACACAAGCAAGAGAAAGGCATAGACTATGATGAAACCTTTGCCCTTGTGGCTAGGCTCGAAGCAATTCGACTCTTCTTAGCTTATGCAGTTTATAAAGACTTTCAAAGTATATCAAATGGATGTAAAATCAACATTCCTAAATGGAAAGCTTAATGAAGAAGTCTATGTTGAACAACCCCCAGGGTTCTCCGACCCTAAGAATCCAAATTATGTATATAAATTGGGTAAGCCTCTCTATGGTCTAAAACAAGCCCCTCGTGCTTGGTATGACACTCTTTCCTCTTTTCTAATCTCTAAAAAACTTGAACGCGGTAAAATTGATAATACCTTGTTTTTCAGAAAGATAAAAGGTCACATTATTCTTGTATAAAAATATGTTGATGACATTATATTTGGTTCTACTAACCTATCTCTATGTACTCGTTTCGCTGAAAGAATGAAGAATGAATATAAAATGAGTATGATGGGTGAACTAACTTACTTCCTTGGACTTCAGATCAAGCAAACTGAAAAAGGTACTTTTATCAACCAAGGTAAGTACGTTAAAGATATGTTGAAGAAATTTGATCTTACTCAAACTTCAGCGATGAAAACTCCTATGGCACTTCCACTGACATTAAACAAGGATCCAACAAGAAAACCTGTTAATGTCACTGCCTATAGAAGAATGATAGGCTCCCTGCTGTATCTTACAGCGAGCCGACCTGACATCATGTACTCTACATGTTTTTGTGCACACTATCAATATGAACCCAAGGAATCCCATATGATCGCTGTAAAGCGAATCTTCAGATATCTGAAAGGAACTCCTAACCTCGGTCTTTGGTATCCCAAAGATTCAGGGTTCGATATAACTGGATATTCAGATAGTGATTTTGCAGGTTGCAAACTTGATAGAAAAAGCAGATGTCAACTTCTAGGAGGAAAGCTGGTAAGTTGGACAAGTAAAAAGCAAAACTCTGTGTCCACTTCCACAACTGAAGTTGAATACGTAGCCGCTGGAAGTTGTTGTGCTCAAGTCTTATGGATGAGAAATCAACTATTAGACTATGAACTTCGGCTATCAAAGATTCCAGACATCATTTTATCATTTTATCAGACATCATGTGATGAATGGTGATATTGAACTTCACTTTATCCCTACTTACTATCATCTCGCTGATCTTTTTACCAAACCTCTTGATGAGACAAGATTTAACTTTCTCATCAGTGAGCTTGGAATGCTGAATCTTGAATATTAAATCTTCAGCTTTAATGCATTATGTTAGTGATAATATGTTACACTTCATAATGTAATCTATCACTAAATATTCTAACTCTCAGGTATGTTTTCTCATTCTCTCTCAAGTAAGACGTTTTTCAAAAATCAAATCTTCAATCACTAAATTTCTTCATGTGGTTAAAAGCTTTTTGATAAACAAATCTTATCACTGATATTTCTCGTCAGTAATCCTTTGAAAAGAAAAATTATCTCTGAATTTCTATCAGTGATACTTTCTAAAAACGAAATGTTTTCTCTCTCCTATGACGTCTCTAAACGATAATCCATGGCACGCCTTTTTCTGACACGTTCGTCCGTTGCACTTCATGTCCAATCAATTTCGTGGGACGTGTCCGTGTCATGATGACCTCCTTTTCCCGCTCCAAGTTCCTTCTCTCTCCTCATATAAAAGGAATGCCATTTACATTTTTTCCATTTACGCTCTCAAAAACTTCTAAGGCAAGAAAAAGCATTCTTGACACTCAAGCAAACAAAAACACACACCTCAATCTTCAAATCTTCAAGATCTTCAGGTTTTTGTTTCTTCACTTTCTTTCCTCTTAAAAACACTCTTGAATCTTAAATATCCTCTTATTTTGGATTTAAAAGTGTTTCTTACATTAAAATCATTTCTTTTGATTTTAACTTGTTCAAAAACATTTGGTTTTTAAGATTGTTCTTTTTTTTTCGTAAAGAACACTGTTTTACTCTAAAAACAACTTTATTTTTCTATGTTCCTTTCCAAAAAGAGAAACTGGTAAAATATTTTCATTGTTTTTAGACTCTAAATCCTTTATTCTACTCTACTTCTGTCTATTCTAGAAATGGCCCAAGCTACACTTATTGATTTCAAGAATATCAAGTTCGCACTAACTGACTCTGAAATCCCAAAGAACAACCACCTGGATCGCTTAGACATTAAAGCTGAAAATACCCACATCTGGTGGAAGCTACTGCCTTTCTGAAACAATCATGCATAAATATGCTCTGACTGTTAACCCCATGCCATCGAAATCACTACTTCAGCAATTCTTGTTTACTGCTGATAAGAGCTCAGGGACCAACAAAAAGGGTGAAGTGGTCCCTGCTATCTCTTTCTAGACTGAACATGGCCCGGAAATCTCACTGCCTTTGGAATCCGCAAGGCTCTTCGATTCCCTACCAAGACTACCCACGGTTTCGACTCTCTTCCCTCTAATGCTGAACTCATCCGCTTTCTGGATTAAATGGAATACACTTGGAACAACAAACCTCGCTCCCAGATTCCCAACAAGAAGCTGACTAAAATCCTAAAGGCAAACCTGCCTTCAGAGATCAACTACATCATCACTCATATTATTTAGAGTATGAGTGGCAAGATAGGATCGCTGGATCAGGCCTGCAAAATGCAACTACAAATGGGATATTCAGTGCTTGCTGGAAAGCACGATAACTATGCTGGAGCGATCTTTGGCGATCTCTTGTCAAGGATCGAGAATCTTGAAAGGGATCCCAAGATTCCCTATGTTCGTTTCATCTGTGCTTATATTAATTTTCTCCTCGACAAGAAGTACCCCACAACAAATGATGATAGCTTCTCACAGGTTGGTCAACGCACACTGGACACCAAACCGGCTGAAAACGAGGTAAGTCTTTCTACTCTACGATCTCGTCTCTCTTTCTCTATTCTTCGAATTCAGCAGCCACGCAGGAGGTTCGTTCTTCTGCTATCCCTGCCGTTACAACCCCTTCTAAGCGACAATCTACAACTCTTTCTGGCCCTGCTAAAAAGGCCAAAAAGACCATGAAGTCAACCCCTTCTAGTAACTTCCCTGAGGTAGTTTCTCAACAAACTACTTTAGATGGATTTGTGGGTCGCTCCTCCACATCAGCTACCACAACAACACCCGTGTCAGTAACGTCAATCGCTGACACCATACCGGTGACAACCCCACTTTTCTAAGTTCCTCAACAACAACCAACTGACGTAATTTCCACTATCACCAGTGTTCACTCTACTTCTATCCACATTACTCCTCCTTCTACTATTTCTTTGGCCATTAACCCTCCCAACATATCGCAACAACCTATTATCGTTGCATCCATAGGACCTGGTACTCAAACACCACCAAATTTTGAAGGAGATATGCAATTCTTCAATTTGTTTGATCTATCAAGTATTCCTAACCCCATATACACTTCTCCCACCTCTCCATATAAGTCTGAGCATCGTTTTGCTCAACCACTAACTTTTATTTCAGGTCCTACTTTGGGAACTGTTGACACCAGTGTCAACAAACTTGCTGACAAAGTGGACTTTCTATCCACCTCACTCAACACCACCACCAGCGCTGTCAACTAAGCTGGTGAGAAGTTGAAAAGACTCACTTTGTAACAATTCAGATTAGAGAGCATAAATATGTTGGATACAAGATCAAAGTTCAAGAAGACTGAAGGTCAAAGTTCAAGAAAGTCAAGAAGACTGAAGGTCAAAGTTCAAGAAAGTCAAAGCTGAGAAAGTCAACTCTCATCAAAGTCAAAGTCTTTTGTTAATAAATATAAAAGTCAATGTATTTGTATTTGTTTGTTTTCCTTTGTAATTGTCAAGGGTATAAATACCTTTGTTGTCTTTGTTTGTTTTTAGTTGTAAGTAAGTGTATTTCATTTTGTAACAATTCAAATTAGAGAGCGAATCAGAGAAGAGCTAATTTGAATATGTTTCTAGTGAGAGAATGTAGTCAGAGAAAGTTGTGAATTTGTAATCTTGTTGTTTGAATCAATGGAATATGATTTGAGATTCTCATCTAGATTGTTTGTTAGCGATTAGAACTTGATGAAATAGGGTATAACAATTGGTATCAGAGCAGATTCCATATCGAAATCAAGAAAAATACGAAAGTTCGACACTGTGTTCTTGAGCGAGAATTGAATTTTGAGTTTTTGTGCGAATTTCAAGTTGTCTTTGATTAGGTTTTGTTAGAAAAGTGTAATAGATAGAGTTTGTATAAGTAATTTCAAGAATTGCACTTTAATCGATCTTTGATTTTGATTTTTGTTGAGTTTGGAGTTCACGAGTCAAGAACACTGTATTCAGATCTATTTGTACATTTTTGTGTTTTTGATCGAAATTAGTTGTTAGAATTGTGTTCTAGAGGTTTAGGCGAGTGAATTGTCAAAATTTCGTATTGTAATTCGAGATCTAGAGTGGTTTCTGGTGAAGATTTGTTAGATTTTTGAAGTTTGCACAAGATCCATATTTTGCGCAAGTTCATCAAGGTTTGCGCATGTTCTTCAGAGGTTTGCGCAAGATTCATTGAGAAATTTCAGTGTTTTGATATTGAGATTTGCGTATCCTTCGAGTATCGAGAAGTTAAGGTTTGCGTATATGAAGTGAAACGAAAAGCTGAAGTGTGATACGCGAAGTTTGGTTTGTGTACGCTTCTTGATACGAAAAAGTGTAGTTTGCGTAAGCTACTTGATACGCAAAGTGTAGTTTGCGTAAGCTACTTGATACGCAAAGTGTGATTTGCGTAAGGTTCTTGAAACGCAAAGTGTCGTTTGCGTAAGCTTCTTGAAACGCAAAGCGTGGTTTGCGCAACACTCTAGATAAGCAAAGTGTGGTTTGTGCAACACACTAGATACGCAAAGCGTGGTTTGCGCAACACACTAGATACGCAAAGCGTGGTTTGCGCATCACACTTGACACGCAAATTTTGGTTTACTTAGAATTTTTTTTTTCTGAGAAATTTTCAAAACTGTAATATGGCCTTTAATAGTGAGACCTAGTTCTAAGTCTGCGGAGGGGGACATAGTTCTTTTTGTTATCAAAATCTCTGAATTTTTTTTATTTCAAGTTTTTCTGTATTCTTGTGATTTATATTGGATTAACGATCAAGTTCAAGTTCTTTGTGTAACAGATAATTCAAGATGAGTTTTTCAGCAGAAGAGGTAAAGGATTTCACTGTAAAAGATTTCATGACTACAATGGAAGCTATGATGGTTAAAGTTGAAGATCTTCAAGATAAATTGGTAAAGGAAAAGGACAGAGTTACTAGAAGAAATGAGAAGATCTTTGAGCTTAATAAGACTATAATCGAAAACAAAGATCAGATTGATTCTCTACGAAAATCTGCTTCAGTTTTTAAACATGAAAAAGATTGTTTTGAAAAGAAGATTTTTGATGTTGAATCTAAATTTTCAAAGTCTGATTTAGAAAAGAAAAAATCTGTACTAACCGTTTATAAATTGCAGGTTGAGAACGAGAGTCTAACGAAAAAGGTAAATGATTTGGAAGCTAAACTTCATGTGATTGGTCAAACAGATCATACCATTTTTCTAAATACACCCATTGAAGAGTCTGATCTTAAAGAGAAATGGGGACTCGGTTATGATAACCCCCATTACTTAAGGAAAGCCATCAAAAAGCAACCAGGGTTATATAACTTTGATTATCTTGTTGCAGCTGCTTATCATCCTCATTTAAAACCCAAATTTGTTACCAAAGCATCAGAAGAAGTTGAGGCAAGAGAAGATGACAATAGAAAGAATTTAAAGAAAATGCAACTACCATTTCTCTATGAAAAGTTGAATGATAGTTATCTTTCTGACACACCTAAAGTTCTTTCAAACGATTATTTTGCTACATATTCTATTTCTGAGATGGAGGTAAATCCTACAACTGCAAAAATTTATGTTCCTCCACTCATTTTAGAAAGCAAAATAGTTGAGCTTGAAAATGTTTTATCTGATGAAAGAATTTTGGCCGACATTGACCAAAGTGTGTTTTCTATTGTCATAAAGAACACGATTGTTCAAAATAAATCTATAATGTGTTCTAAAGTTTCGAAGGCACCTCAAACTTCGACTTATAACTTTGATGACTTATTTGAGTCTTCAAATGATTTTCTAAATTCTGATGCGGGGAGTATAGAGGAAATTGATATGTTTGATTTCAATACTCCACTTCCAGATCATTCTCCTTTTGTCATAAATGGTGAAGGTATTGAAGATAAGGAACAAAGTCTGATAACTGAGAACTCTGAGCTTAAGAAGAAAATATCAGAATTGGAGATAAAAATGGCTAAGGACAAAAATGAGATTGAAAAGAAGTTCTCAGAGCTTTCCAGGCAGAGTTGTGAAGAGAAGAAGGTGATTGAGCTTAAATGTTCTAAGCTTTCTCAACAGATTTATGATTTTGAGAAAGTTATCATTTTGGAAAGAGAAAAGTTTGCAAAAGAGAAAAAGGCCATAGAGCAAAAGAATGTTGGATTCTTTAAGGAAATATCTGGTCAGAGAACAAATGCTGAGAAGGGTTTTGAAGATGAAAGAAGTATTTTTTTAGGAGGAGATAAGGAAATTAACTACAAAGCTATCTGAGCTATCTACAAATGTATTGAAAGAGCAGAAAGTGAAGTCTGAGTTCAAGACGAAGATTGACCAACTTATCAAAGAAAGAGACAGTTATTCTTCAAAGATAAAACAGCTTGAGAAAGTTATTTCTAAGATGGTGGTGGTAACTGAGTTTAAGACTACAGAATCAATTATCCACACACCTAGAGATGTTTCAGCTGATTCAGAATGCTCATTCAAGACAGCTGCAAGCTCATTTCATAAGACTGTTTCTTCCAAAAGGGCAGTTAAATCTTTTGATCAGATTCGTACAACTAACATTTTCTATGATTGGAAAATAGATGGTTCAGGTACACACAGGAGAAGAAGGGATATAAAGAAGAGAAACTGGTATGCAGAGTGAAACTAATTGAAGAAGAGAAGAAAGATGGAAAGAAAGATGAGCTGAAAGGTAAAACATGTGTACGTGAGACTAAAGCCAAGAAGAACAATGTGCTGAAATGTAAACCTGATCATATATACACTAGAGATCACTTAGTCAGGATATCAGGTAAAAAATATTACTGTTCTTACTGTTGTATACATGATCATGTTCACAAAACAAGTGATCATTACTGGTATGGTTCTTATTCGATTACTCCCATTCGAACTGCAACTAACACACATGAACCCAAATACAAGTGGGTACCAAAGCCGAAAATTGATTCTATATTGCAGGCACAACAAGTCAAGGGGGAGTAAAAGAACAAAGGCTTCTAAGTAAATCAGCTTAGAACTCGTACTTTAACGGAGTTTGACTTCTAAACACAACAGTTTAGGACTCGCTCTTCAATGATGAAAAAGAAATGCTACTCCCGGGCTGATATGAAAATGTATTCAGATACTCAGAAGAAGATATCAACCTTCAAGGGGGAGTACATATTTTTTCTGAAATTTTTGCATCCGATAGATATGACAAACTACATTCCAAAAGGAATTGTAGATCTCTATCATGTGCTTTATAACTGACATATTTTAGATGCATAATTTCAGGGGGAGTAAAATGATTATGATTTCTGATTACTTGTGATCAGAACTCGTACTTTAATCGTTTTACTGCTTTATGTCTTTTAATTTTTTGTGAATAAATTTGTATTTGACTAGACTTTGAGACTTGTGCAGGATGAGAGAAGCTTAAAAGATCATATCATTTTGACTTAAGCATGACTTCATGAGATTTAAGACAAAGCTAAAAGGTAAATTTCTTATCTTAATCTCAAATATATCTGAAAAAAGACAACTTTCAGATATAGAAAACATGTTCTTAAATGTTCAAACCACTTCCTGATTCTTAAACAGATTTTATAATTTGGAAGTGTGATTTTAAATGTTTTCATTTTTTTTTTGCTTAATTGATAAACAAACCGTGTTTCTAAAGATAAATACTTGCGTATTGTCTTTTATATATACTTTCAAGTATTCACACACACCGGTTTGACTTTGTTCAACATGTTCTTACCATGTCTCTACATTGAAACAATTTTTCTTTGATGGTAAGACACCCCGCTTGTACTTCAAAGAATTTTGAGCGATATTTCATTTCGAAACGTCATTTCAAGAATGTCTATATTTTGTTTCGTATGGACAATATTCGTTGTTTTTAACCATAATCCTTGATTGATATATCATTCATTTCTGATCATTTTCATACAATGTCAGATTTTCAAACAAGTCTTTTGCATTCATATTCATTCGTTTAATATACTTGTTTGAAAATACTTCAATGTTTTAAAATGCTCATATCTTCATGATTATATTCTGAGCATATATACATCTGACTTGTATTTTGAGCTTTAACTGATAAAGTTAAACCATATTGAGCACCATTATGCTTTCATAGGATTACATGGGTTCTTTGTGCTAGGATTTAAATGAACTTCTATGGAATCACGTTAACCAGTGATTTCTACCCAAGAAGTTAATCCATAAAGATTGAGTGTGAGGAGTCAAAAAGAAATGAGTGTGGGTGTGATGAGGTAAAATGGAAAAGAGAGTTTGGGTGTGATGAGTGAATAGTACCGGTCGCTACAGTACCGGTGAACAGTACCCCGGTCGAAAAAAAAATTCTTTCTTTTGCGCCACTTCTTACTCGCGCGAAACTCAACTTTGCGCGACCCGTTACTCGCGCATACCTCACATTTGCGCTACTGCCTATTCCCGCAAAGCTTCTCTGTCCTTAGCAATTATCTCACTGTTGCGCCAGATTTTCTGTGATTAATTTCTGAGATTAATACTGTTTGATCCATTTGAGTTTTATATTTTTTTTTTGAGAATTCTACATTTGATTATGTTTGGAAATTTATTTTTCTGAAATTTTTTGAGTGTAGTTTTTATCTAATTCTTGATTCTAACGATCTCATCTAGTTGATTCTTTTGGTACAGAAAAGTTTGATTACTAACCATACAGCTAGGATGTCGTATCAGCTAAATATGTCTGCAGGATACAACCTTGATTTTAGCAACATGACTCTTTCTGAAGTAAAAGAAAAGGCTAAACATCTTGCTAGACAGTTGTCAAGATATACAGACAGGGTTGATGATTGCGAGAGGGAAATTACAAAGCTCAAATCCGAGATGTTACCTCTTGAAGCTGAGATTGAAAATATAAAGATTCAGAACTCTTCTCTTCTTATTCAGATCAATGCTTTAAAAGAAAATTCAAAAGATTCTGATTCTATAATTGATCTTGCAGGAATAATTGCGTCTAAAGAAAAAGAGATCTTAGATCTTCAAGCAAAGTTGAAAAGATCTGAATCCAGCTCTACATGGTCTAAGAAGGAGTTAATGCAAAAAGAGCTTGATGAGCTTAGAAGAAGAGCAAACATTGCTCGCGAGACATCTGAAGAGCTTAGAAAGTCAAACTCTCAAATCTTTGCTGAAAGAGACTCTTTAAAAGATAAAGTTCTCAGTCTTGAGGTTGAGATTAAAACGATGAAAGAAAAGGCAACCCAAGACAAAGACAATACAATAGCTCAAGATGAATTGCTGAAGATAGAGAAAGAAAGAAAAGACTTTGCCAAGAAATTCTCTGACTTCTCCAGAAAAGCCTTCGAAGAAAAGAAATCTTTAGAGCTTAGATGTGTTAAACTTTCTCAACAAGTTTCAGACTTTGAGAAGGTTATCATTCTTGAAAGAGAAAAGGCTGAGAATGAGAAGAAGAAAGCCGAGCTGAAGGATACAAATACAGACTTTTCTGAAGAAGAGAAGATATTTGAGACCGAGATAGCCAAACTGACAAGAAAGCTATCTGAATTGTCAACAAACATCATGAAGGAGAAGAATGCAAAATCTGAGTTGCATAAGAAGTTTGATCTGATTGAAAAGGAAAGAAACAGTTTGTCTTCAAAGATAAAGGAACTTGAAGAGATCGTATTCAAGTTGAAGCTGACTGAGCACAAGACGCCAAAGTCAATAGCTCAATCACCAAGAGATGATCTAGCTGATTCAGATAGTTCATTAAAAACAACTTCAAGTTCACATTTTTCAAATGTTTTCTATAATCCTTTCTATGATTTAGATGATTGTCTTACTTCTAAATCTACTGTCAGATTCGTCCTTCTAACCTTTTCTTTGATAAAAATGTTGATGGTTCAGGTAATTTAAAGAAGAACAAGTCTCAAAAGAAAAGCTTCTGGAGAAGGAATGATGAGAAAGAAAGAGGAAACTGGATCTGGAGAGTTAAAGGATCCTCGAAGGAGAAGAAGAAAGAAGAATCATTTGTGCATACATCAAATGCTAAATGGAACTATGCTACAAAAGGTAAAACTTTTGGTAAACCTGATCTGGTTACACTATTAATCAACTGATCAGGTTAGCACAAAAGAAAATTAGTTGTTCCTACTGTGGCTCAAATGATTTTGTCAGAAAAGATTACGTTAATAACTGGTATGGTTCTTACTTCATATCTCCCACTAGAACTGCAACTAACCCATTAGGACCTAAATACCAGTGGGTACCAAAAGCTAAATCTGTGTTGCAGGCACCCAAGGTTTAAGGAGGAGAATGAACAAAGGTTATAAGTAAATCAACTTAGAACCCGTACCTCAACGGAGTATGGCTTCTAATCACATCAGATTAGAACCCGCACTTCAGTGCTTTTTTTTCTGCTTTATATTGTTAAAAAAAAATTATTCAGTTAAGGGGGAGAATATCTGTGATTTTAACAGATTTTTGGATACTTAAATCCTTATCTGACCGTATGTTCTTCAAAGATAAATACTTGTGTTTTATCTTGTCAATATACTTTGTCTAGTATTCATACACATAACGGTTCGGAACATTCTATTTGACTTTGTTATTACCATGTATCAAAAGTTAAATCTTTCTATGGTAATACTCACATTATTTGTATTCACTTTTGATTGAATCAAACGTCATTTCATGTGCTTTCATTGAAAATATGTTTATATATTGTTCATATAAACAACATTCGTTTTTGATTCTCCAAAATCTTATTCTTCATGACAAAATGATATGAGCTTAATTGTCAAACTCTTTTAGTTTGAGGGGGAGAATTGCATCGTCATACATAACTGTTTTGACATCTCCGAAAGTCTTATTTCTCATGTAACAAGTGGTATTTGTGCTTACATGTACAATAGCCTGTTGAACAGCATGTTTCTTTTAGGAAAATACATGGGATTCAGTGTGAGTACTTAACAGAACTTCCAAGGATTCACGTTCACCAGTGTTTCCTACCCAGGAAGTATTCCCTGAGTGATTGAGGGGAGAAGGGTAAAAAAGAATTGAGTGATGGTGTATGAAGAGGTAAAATGGAAAAGAGAGATTGGTTAGAAGTGAACATTAAAAGAAAGAGAGTGAGAGAACAGAGTAAAAGAATATCAAACTCTGCACCAAACTTCTTTCTGAGTCGGGCAACCACATAATCTGATTGGTTCACATTCTTTGGTGACTATCATTGAAATAGGCAACTAGCCCATGCCATCTCTTGCATACAACCCCACCAGCTACTCATTCTTTTCTCAAAAAGGGAATGTTTCACATTTTCTGGGGACGCAGCACATACGTTATTGATTCTTCATTTGGAAGATACTAATAATGAAAAAGAAGGAAAGTTGCCCCACCTTCGAACCCTTTCTCATGCACATTGAGTCTTTGTACAATTTGTTGCTGTCTCAACAAGTTTACATACTTTGAGCCTATATTGAAAAAGCAATCATCTATGCTTAATTTTTTTTCTAACACATGCACGAGCACACAGAAATTTGTTTACTGTCAGAACGTTCATAGATAACCATGTGTTATTCGATGATTGAATGGAAGACCTGGGGAGTCTAAATCAAAACCAGCTCCTTATATAGTAACTTTGTGTTACTCAGTGACTTTGTGTCATTGACAGGCATTCTAACTGAGTCATTTGTTGATTCAGGGTTACAACTCTTAGACTGTTTGAATTTGCAAAGATTTAAACGGTTACAATTGACTATTTTTATCTGAAAAGATTGAAATAATCACTATTTCCATCTGGGAAGACTGCTCTTATTTCCATACAGGGCTCGTTACATGATGAAGACTGTGCTTGCGTGATCATACACAATGGGGGAGATTGTCTTGAAAAGGGGGAGATTGTTTTGCAAAGTTTTGATGATGATGATTCTCACCACTCATCAAAAAGGGGGAGAAGATACAAAAAGGGAGAATTATCAAAGAAGGAGAATATAATCTGAAGACTGCTGAAGAAGACTGCTGATGATTTTCAAAGATTTGAAGATTTCAAGGATATCAAGTTTTGAAGCTATCAATGTCATATCTGAAGACAAGTGAAGACCCGAAGACAATTGCAATTTTTTTTTAATCTTGAATCCAAAGGGGGAGATTGTTGGATCATAATTGTATTCAAGATTAAATGGTCTAAACTGTATTTATTTGATAGTTACAGTTCAGGGTTTAAATTGTAATAAGTTAATAGTTTAGTTGCTATTGGGCCTCAAGCCCATAAGCCCATTAGGCCTAAAAGCCTGGGTATTTAAAGTTATGTTTAGTTTAGGTTTAGATTAACCTTTGATAATTATTGTTTAGAGATTATAGTGAAGTGAAGTTTTCTCTGTAATCAAAGGGTATCAAGAACACTCAAGGGTTTCATTGTTTATTCAAGGGATTGGTATGTTACTCTGATTTATATATCTCTTGATTATTATTGTGTTGCTTGATTACTTGATTATTTACCAACTAGATTAAACTGGGATAACAGCGACTAACGATACCTTTTCAATCCTCAACTAAAGAGCTTGACTTCCTGACCCAAGCTAAAATCGAAGAATCTGTCAGAGCTGAAAAGATGATTGCTGAATGCCAAAAAGACGCTAATGTAGCTCTTGAGGTTCATTCATCTCTCTATTGAAAGATGATAAGATGAAGAAGAATCCAGTGAAGGTTTAAGCTATTTTGCTCAAAGAGATTGAAGAGGAGCGTTCAAAACAAAAAGAGGTCAGCGATAAAGCTCTAGATTGGTGTAAACAGAAGATAGACTATCGCTCTGACCCAATGAAGATCGTCGTTGTCACTATCTCTGGGAAAAAGAAGAAGGACCGACTTTTAGTAACTATGGAGATTACCAGAGAGGATGGAAGCGTCAAAGCTATGATCATATCAAGACTGGAACATTTTGGTTACTTTGAATGGCTAGAGTTCAAGGAAGTACTTAAGAAGTCTAAATCAACGTACAAAGGCTATGTTGAAGGAATCGTTGGAACCCTCATCAACAAAGTCGCTTCTATTCTGAAAGTGCCTTCAGCTCTTCCTCCAAAGCCAAAACAAGTAAAGATAAAGCTTGCCTCCTCCTCCTCTGATAATGTGGTAGTGATAAAAAATGATACCTCCATCAAGTTCTCAAAAGAAGCACTGTTCGGGCCTCCTCCTGATCTCTCAGTTCTTGATCTATCCCTGCCTTCTGGTGGTCCATTCATCCCAGGGCAAGTTTTGAAGAACCCTTTTGGAATCTTCTCTAGAGATGATGAAGGTCAGCTCAGATTTCAAAGAGTCTCTGAAATCCCTCTCTGCCCTCTAAGTCATCTGAAGGACCTTCTGTGCTTATGGTGTACTTACTCTCCTTCAGATGAACCAATCAAGACTCTAATCCGACAAGAATCTGCTGATCGAAGACAAAAAGGAGAATAAGTACCAGATTATATGATCAAGGTCCTGAAATCCTATCTAGATAGCTAATAGATTTTTCTTTCTTGTAATCTACTAGTTAGACTTACAGTAATTAGATCTTCACTTGTACTTACAATTTTCATCTCTATTGTAATTCTTTCTTTGAATTAATAAAAATTTCAGTGAAGTACTTAACTCTATCAGTACTGTAAAAAATCCCTCAAAATAGTAATTGGGACATGTATGTGTAAATGTATTTTGGTTTAGATCAATTGTTTGACTTTTGTACTTTGACTTTGACTTTGTAAAGTCTTTAATAGTTTCAGTGATGTGAGAGTTTAGCTTTATGAGTGTTTTGTTTCTTCATATAAATGCCTTGTAATGTTGTGAGTGTAGTAAGACTTTGTGTATTGAGCGTTCATTGTAATCATTTGACTATTGTGAGATATATGACTTCATCATTCTCTCTCCAGATTCTCTCTCTACATTGTGTGTTGAATTGATTGAATTGTTAATCATGGCTTGAAATCTGGACTTACATTTGGTATCAGAGCCTACCCCATAATCATTCAGACGAATTACATCACTTAGATTTGATCGAATTCTTGAAATTTTCAAGAACACGCAGAACGAATTCTCATTGTCACTGTTGGATCGAATTTACATATGTTAATTGTTCTTTGATTGTAAAAATGGTGTCATAGGATTCGTTTGTTGTAATTGAATCATTCTTGTTCACATTGTTTCGATAAATACTCACAAAATCATATCGAATTTTGGATTTATTTGGTTTTTCTGGAAAAACAACTCGAACACTGTAAATTTGTATTTGCTTGCGTGAATTGATAGTGTGAAAAAGTTTCTAAGTACAAAACACGCACGTAGTAGTGTGCGAGAAGAACAAACGCACTCATCGTTATCTGCGACTTTTGAGAACGCACACGTGGTTATCTGCGAGAAGTAACTTCGTGCATAAAGCTATCTGCGAGAAGTTTAGTGAAAAGTTGTTTGCGAGTTTCTCGGTCTGTGTGTTTCTGTGATTTGCAAGTTCCAGAGTTAGAAATTTTCTGATATGTATTCAAGTGGTCATTAAAGTTTGACTCTACCAGTCAACTTTTTCTGAATATTTTGGGAATGATCATTTCAAGCTAATTTTTCATTCAAGATGCCTACTACAGATGGTAAAGGGAATACTATATTATCAAAGAGACGTTGCTGTAATGTACATGCCTGAGATACCGATCATTGAAGCTGAACGTGATTAACTGAAGGATCAGAATTCAACCCTTCTAAATCAAATTCAGGAGTTTAAAAGTAAATTGTTAAAATCTGATAAAACTCCTGATTGTGCAAAATGTGCTAATAATTCCAAATATGATTTTGCAGGTATTCTCAGTACTAAAGAGAAATAAATTAAACTGAGAGAAAGAGATACATCTTCTTCAAACCAAACTAAAGACAACTGAGAAGAATTCTTTAGAAATTAAAGCTGAATCAGTTGGTCTACTCATCAAGTTGAAAGAGTTTGAAAAGAAGATTTCTGCTTTGGAAGCCAGGAATGTTGAGCTACTGAAAAGCCTTCCAGCAGAAAAAGAGAAAGTTGAAGAAAAAGTTAATCTGGAGAAATTTTACAGCCAAAAATTGTCTAGTTTTTCCAAGAAAGCTTTACAGGAAAAGAAAGATTTAGAGCATAGATGTCTGAAACTTTCTAAGCAAGTGTCCGAATTTGAAAAGATTTTAATTACTGAAAGAGACACTTCTGCAAAGGAAAGAAAAGTTCTTGAAGACAAAACAGTTAAACTTCCCAAACAGATCTCTATTTTACAAGAATTACTTAAGAAAGAAAAGAAAAATTTTCAAGAAAAGAAAAAGTCTTTTGAGATTGAAAAGAAAAAAAAAATATGAAAAGAGAAATGTTGGGATCTTGAATGAAATTTCTGCAAAGAACAAGAACTTGGAAAAGGATTTTGAGCTAGAACGTCAAAATTTTGAAAATGAAATTTCTAAGCTCTCTAAAAGACTAACTGTTTTATCATCAGATATGTTAAAAGAACAGAAGGTCATCTTTGATTTACAGATGAAATTTGATACAGTTCTTGAAGAAAAGAATCTTTTATCTTAAAAGATAAAAGATCTGGAAGTTGCAAACGTTGAGTTGTCAGAAAAGATTTTTGCAGAAGTGATTGATCAATCTCCTCTTGACAAGTCAACTAAATCAGTTTGCTCTTTTAAAACTGCAACCAATTCTTTAACTGAAAAGGTTTCAAGAAAGAACAGTGTCAAAACAAAAACTGTTGATACAAGTCAGATTCGTCCTACCAATCTGTTTTATCAGATGGTTGGGGTTGTTAAAGTCTCTTCAGATGGCAAAGCTGTCAAGAAATCATTTCCATCCACATCTAAAGCTAAAAAGAACAGAGATCGTAAAGGTTAATCTTTTGCTCCACCTGATATGTATTATTCTACTAATCATATTATTAGGTTAGCTGAAAAGAGGATATGTTGTTCTTATTGTGGTGAGAATGATTTTGTGTAAAAAGAGTCTGCTCACAACTGGTATGGTACTTACTGAATAACTTCTCAGATTAATGTAGTTAAAAGGCCTAAATCTATTGATAAGTGGATTCGTAAATCTGACATACCAGGACCCAAGTATCAATGGGTACCAAAACCTGTGAAAACTATTTTGCAGGATGCACAGGTTTAGGGGGAGCAGGCACTATGGCTTCTGATTATATCAGATCAGAACCCGGACCTAAAAGTCAAAAGGATTAATGCACACTTCAAGGGGGAGCATCTTTGAAAAGTCTGTTCAACATGGAAGATGAACATACTCATGATCCCATTGTTCAAATAGATGAGTATGATCCAAATGTGTCCCAGGAAACACCGATGCCATCTTCCAGATCACACGTACAGTTAGCTATCGGTGGTGATCCTGATCTTTCCCTCATAAATCCAACTGAGTATCTGCTATTGTCTCCGAACAACCACCGCGTAGACTTTGACGTCGCAATGTCAATCCACTGGTCATAGAGATTCTGAATGGTCATCCTTTGAACAAAGCTCTGACAGATACAGCGAATGTCCCATTGATATATCTGCAACAAGCCTGGAAGACAATAAAATATGTGGTGTAGAGCAACACTGTCAAGTATTTCAGAATTAGAATTGACAACTTCCCTTCTATTCTGACATATCAGAGACTCAGACTCATACTGGATCTACCTGAAGCCAATGCTAGAGAGGGAAGAACTTCTTTCAACCTATACGATGTGGATTCTGCAGTTTTTGAAGGCATCCGAACCTTAGGCATCCGAACCATTCTATTACCAGATGTTCTCAGTCATCAACCGTTGTTTGACTTCAAAGTAGTCAGGTCTCGACAACACCAACATGCACACCTTGAGACTATTCCATGCTATCTTGTACAATCTACACGTAGACTACTCGGTAACATTCTGGACAAAACTTTATGAAAAAGTCATCAGCAAGAGAACTTCCAAGAAACCTCTATATGTTCCTTACCAAAGATTCCTTGAACTCATTGTCCGTAGTATGATCCGCTCAAACAGAGATATCCCATAGAGATCTCATCATGAGGTTGCTCCTGAATCTGAAATGAGGTATCTCCAAAAGCAAAAGAAGACGTTCAACTTCTCTATGCCCATCCAGCAGCTCTACTGGCCTACACTAATCCGAACTCAGAGTGTGTTAGGGATTACCTAGAGTGTATGGGATTGCCAAAACCGGATATCCCTACCCAAGACTCCAACCTTAGATGAGTGAGGGTTCCTAAGACTACGGGAGTCCAGGAACGGGAAGAGCAGAGAGAAAATGCTGTGAGGGGTATTGGAGGGGGTCAGAATTATGAACCCGAAGCTGTGGAAACTCAGGCACTTGATGCCACACATCTTGTAGTTTCCATATATCGACCTGAGAGAGCTACTACTCGTCCTTTGAGCTCTCAGGAAGGGATTGTTGATGATGGTCAGAACTCTAAAACATAGTCGGATCAGCATGCCAGTTCTACAAATTCAGTTGCTTCTGCAACTCCAGGACCACATGAAGGACAAGATGATGTGGAGGTCAATAATGATGATTTGGGACATAGTTTTGGTTTCCTGGATGATGTCTCTCTACACCATGAGGACATGGAAATAGACACAGCTGCAACAAACATACGGAATGTTTTGGAAGAAATGAAGATGGATGAGGGAGTTCAAGTAGAAAATCCAGAAAATGTGAGGCAAAAAGTGATTGAAGAAAAAGAACATGGGGAGAGTGTGTGTCCCATTACCTACCGTTCCAAAAGGGCAACCACATCTAATACTCCACCGCATGTGTTGCGTGCGGGTATTCAAGACATAAGTAGCCCACTTATGCAAACACACACCCAAGCCACCCATTCTACTGCCTCTCAACAGGCTGTAGTCTCACTCTTGCACGGGGATATAACACATACTCTATCCATCTTTCATTCGGAAAGTATGGATATTGAAAACATAACTGAGCTGCCCTAGAGCTCAATTCCATTTTGTGCACAATCGATTCTAGCGCCTCTTGAAATACCATCTTCTACTCCTAGGACACTTATCCAATCTTCTACCATCAAATGTCTTAGTGACCCGATCGGAACATCTGTAGTAGAACCGCAATCACGTCTATGAGGATCAGGTGGAAGTCCTTTCATTGCTTACACTATGCTAGCTTTGAACACAGGCCACACGATTGAATCTTCAACTTTTGTGTTAATGGGAAGTCTAAGTGAACCCGGTGTTAGTTTTCCAGACTTCGTATCGAAGGAATTTCTTAACGGCGCCTTAAAGGCTGGTGAAGACCGTATGTCTGTGAGGTTTGAGGAAGAGTTAGGGAAGGTGAAGAGTTTGTTGAAAAGAACAGGACCTGCTGTGGATATGCCTGTTCAGCCACCTCCACCACCACCAGTACAGCAAGCTCATCTATCTGTGGAGGAGCTGAAATCCTTGTTATATGCAAAGCTTCTATCCCAGGCTCCAGCTGACGATACAGATGCAGATTTGGTTAGGTTGCTCAGATCTTAACATGCTACAGTACATTCAGAAACAATATTAGTCTCAGAATTCAACGCGTTTAAGTCTGAAGTGGTACATAATCTTCAAGATCTTACCAGAGTAGTTTAGGAATCTTGTAAATCTCAGGCAGTTACCAAAAGAAGACATGATCGTGATTCTGATCAAGATCATGAGGGGAGATGACTAAGAGATAAAGAACTGCCATTGAATCTGAAGCTGCTCAGGGTCGTACTCAAGAAGCAGAAGATGTAGAGATGACTGATGTGAGAAGTGATGAGCCAGTTGATGATGAGGAAAGGACTGAGATTGTGTTATATATATTAATGAGGAGGTAGAACCGAGGGTTGCAAAGCCTAAGGTTGCTACAAGGGAGGAGATTTTGATGATTACTGGGATGCAGGAAATTGACATAGTTGATCTTTCATCTGATGAAGAAGAGACAACTAATGAAAAATATGAGAACTTTTGGAAATTGAAGGAGGAGGAAAGAGAAGGATTGATGGGATCAGATGAAGAAGGAAATAAGAACATTCTGGATATTCTTACGGGCACTCCAGATGACATCCAGCTGAGTCTTGTGCAGTATGAACTTCCAAAAACTACCAGAACTCCACCTGAAATCCCTACATTCAAAGAAACAAATCTCTCTGAAGCTACCGAACAACCACTCAACATACCTAGCCCAATTAACCTATATAGCCCAGAAAGACAACCTAGCCTTGTTAACCAACAAATTCCTAGCCCACAAAACCCACCTAGCAAATAAACCTTCCTAGCCCAAACAGAATTCCAAGCCTAATCATTGATAACCAACCTGAAACCAATCCTGAAGCTGAAGCTGAAACCTATTTTCCTTCTAACCCAGTTGAAGCCCAAGAAGGCCCCTCAGACCAACCTGAAGCACCTCTTGTACCTACTGATGCTCAAATTAAACATATGAGGATTGCTCTGAGAGTACCTTTTCTGGAAGACGAGAAGAAAAAGATTTTTGTGCACATGATCAGATTGTTGGATATTCATAAAGTTTTGGGTGTTTCTCATTTGCATTTAGAGATATAGGAGGAGTATGCCAGGTTTATAAGCTGGGAGAAAAAGGCAAAGAAGTATGGAAAGAACAAGTCTAGAATCGTAACTGTTAAAGAAGTCAGAATGAGGAAGTTTCATAGAAAGATCTGGTATCCGGTATTTTATGTGCAAAGAAGGGATCTGACTCACTGTGAATTTACTGAAGCTAACTTTGAACACCTGGATGTGGATGACATTGAGTACCTCTACCATTTATTCAGAAACATGACAGTTCGTCTAGAGAACATTGTATTTGCCTTAGAAGCTGTAAAGAGGTTTATGAGGAGACATGTTAATTACACATACTGCTATGATTTCCAACTTGCTATTGAAACCAATCAGAAGAGAGTGAATATGACAAAGACCAACTTGGAGTTAGAAGATTTGGAGAACTATGATCTGTTCACAGTCTTTGATCAACTTGATCTTGGAATGGTGTACAAGAATGGAAAGAACAAGAAAAGATTCCTGAGGATATCTGAGATTGCCAAGTTTTCAGATGGAACACTGAAGGTTGTCAGACTCCAGTTGAATCAAAAGTTTAAAGAGAATGAAGAGAAAGACAACAAAGGAGAGAAAGGACTTGGTAAATTTGATAGACTTGCTTTGATCCGATTATTGGATGCTTTAGATGATAGACTTCATTTCAGACCGGGAATAAGGATATTTGAGTCACTGCTCGGGATCAGATAAGAAAGCTACTCAAGATGGGGTAAATAGATCTTTGGATGAATTGATCTAAAAGGGGGAGATTGTAAATGTATTTTGGTTTTGATCAATTGTTTGATTTTTGTCTTTGAGAGTTTCAGTGATGTGAGAGTTTAGCTTTATGAGTGTTTTGTTTCTTCATATAAGTTATGAGTCCTGATTGTCCTTTATTTTGACTTAAAGTAATTTTCTTCATAGTTTCTTTGTCATCATCAAATAGGGGGAGATTGTTGATCCAAACTCTCTCAGTGATTTGATAATGATCCTTTTTTATACTTAGTGAAAATTACGTTTAACTTTCATATGTATTAGTATTTCATCATCAGCGATCATGCTGAGTCTGTTCAGTCATCACTGATGATCTCTCTTGTAAACATTCATATGTATTAGTGTTTCACCATCAACGATCTAATACTGAGTATGTTCAGTATTGATGATGATTTCGAATGTAAATAGTTAGACTTAATCCCTGAAGACAAGTTTCGCGACAAAAGATGTTCACTGCTGAATCGAAGAAAAGCTGCTGAACAAAGATAAGTCTACTCATGACCTGATGCCGATATTAGTGAAGCCAAGACAAGTCTACACACGTAAAGAAACCTGAGGAAAAGCTTCGGCGATAGCTGAACATCTTTATATCTCTGAAGGAAGAGATATTCAACGATTGATGATTACTTAACTTATGCCTCAAGTCTCTTTTGTCTTGTCCTTGCACACATAGTACGAGTGTCAGAAATGACATACCTCTGCAGCAATTCGTACAACAACTTTGTGAACTATATTGTTCATCATACGGCCAAAAGCATGTCTCCTAAAGTTAGACCCATACAACCAATCAATGAAGGACACGTGTAAAGTACTCTACCATGCATTTAATGCATGGGGTATAAATAGAAAGATCAACACTCCATCTAAGTGTATCCTTCATCTTAACAAAATATATAGAAACCCTTGTTTTCTATATTATCCTAATCCCCTATTCTCTATTTCTAGTGCAACCTTCTTAGTGATTCTTAAGTTTGTTTAGATTAGGTTTTACTTAATCTTATTCCGCAACAAACTTGTAAATTGTGATTTGATTTATGAATAAACAATTTATTAAACTTTAAAATTATATGTTTGTATTCAACCCCCCTTCTACAAACTTGTTAAGCACCTTCGGGACCAACATTAAGGATGCTGATAAGATACATCATTTAGAAAGTTTTTATGGTCAATTTGAGGGGGAGTTTGCTTAAAACTTTCACTGTCATATTTTTTTTGGGAGATAGAAGAAAAGAGAGCTGCTGTTAATTGTTATATTCATATTGTTCTCTACTAATGATTTGACTTTTTACAGATACAGAGGGGGAGTATATAAAGTTTTGTCAAAGGATGCTTAAATGATAATATTCATTTTAGGGGGAGTTAAGATTTCTATACGGAAGGTATATTATTCTGAATCTTAAACTCTATCATATTTTGAAAGATGAACGACTTTCAGATGTGAAAAACATGTTTTCTTAAACATTCAAACCACCTCGTGTTCTCAAAAAGATTTTATGAATTTCGAAGTGAGATTTTAAATGTTTTTCATATCAAGTACTTTCATGATTATCTGACCGTGTGTTTCTCAAAGATTAATACTTGTGTATTGTCTTGTCTATATACTGTCAAGTATTCTTACACACATCGGTTCAGTTTTTTTATTGAATTTGTTATTACCTTGTCTCAAAAGATAAATCTTTCGATGGTAATACTCCCGTTTGCTATTCTAGATTGTTTGAAATCAGACGTCATTTCTTATTAATTGTGCTTTCATTGTCAAAATTGTTTATATCTTGTTCATATAAACATATATTCGTTCTTTGATATCCTAACATATTTTTCTTCATGATATTTGATCTGATCGCATCATTGTCAGATTCTCAAAACACTTCACTTGATTTCATTTCATTCATACAATTTCATTGTTTTGAGAGATCTTAAATGTTCAAAATGCTCAAATCTCATTCTTATTCTTAATGAGCATACATTTTCTGATAATGATATCTTGTACTTATATGTCAAGATGAACTGTTGAGCAACACATTACTTTTAGGACAAAATACATGGGATTCAGTGTGTGCGCTTAAAAGACTTCTACGGATTCACGTTAACCAGTGTTTCCTACCCCGAAAATTATCTTGAGTGATTGAGGGGAGAGGGGTCAAAAGAATAGAGGGTGGATGTGTGCTGAGGTAAAATGTAAAAGAGAGTTTGGTTAGAAGTGAGATTAAATATTCAAAAGAAAGAGGGTGTGAGATCAGAGTAAACAGAATATGAAAACTCTGCACCAAATCTTTTTCTGAGCCGGGCAACCACATTATCTATTGTTTCACAATTTTTCGTGAACTTCATTGAAAAAGGTAACTAGCCCATGCCAACTCTTGTATAAAACCCCAACAACTACTCATTCTTTTCTCAACAAAAGAATGTTTCAATTTTAAAGGGGAAGCAACACATCATCTATCGAATCTTCATTTGGAAGATGTTGATATTGAAAAAGAAGGAACGTTGCCCCACCTTCGACCTTTTTACATGCACATTGAGTCTATGTAATATTTGTTATTGTGTCAACAATTTACATATTTTGAGCCTGTTAAAAAGCTTTAATTGCTTCAATCATTCTACATTTGCACGAGCACACAAGGAATAAGTTTTCTTGTCTTAACATTCATAGAAAATTCTTTTGTGGTTTTTCAATGATTGAATGGAAGCCTTGGGGGAGTGAACATCAAAAAGTCCCTTTCCAATGTGTATCCATTACACACAGTGGTTTTGTGCGACTGACAGACAGATAAACTGTTTCATATGTTGATTCAAGATTACCACTCATAAGTTGTCTGAATCTGAAAAGATTCAAATGAATACATCTTATGAATTGACGGTAGATTGTTTACATCAGATCAGACGGAGAACAAATTTCTTTGGGCGAGATTGTTCATATTTTTTCCAAAGAGGGAGAATATCCTATTATTCATGAAGACTGTGTTTACATTGCTATTTGGCAGAGATATTTCACAGATAGGGCTGACGTTGTTATGTTTTGATGATTCTGATTCTCATAATTCATCAAAAAAGGGGAGAAAATTCAAGATTTCAAAGTCAGATTGTTGATTATTAAAAAGGTTAAGAAGTTTGTCAAAGAGATGATGCAAAGATGAGATCAAAGTCAAGAGAAAGTTGAAAAGCTAAAGATGTTTGTACTTCAAGTTAAACCAAGTTCAGACTATTGTTGTGTTAAAAAGTTTTTCTGAGAACTTGTTACTAAAGGGGGAGATTGTTAGACCTATATTGTATTCAAGGTTAAAAGAGGGTATAAAAGTGTAAATGTTGTAAACTGTGGGGTGTTTACTTTGTAATTGTAATGTAATGTCAAAGTTGTTGACCATTGACATAGAGAGTCTAATGGGTCATGTTGACCATATAAATAGAAGGGCAAAGTGTTTTTGGTCTAGACAACACACGCACATACAGAGATAAAAAACATTGTCAAGACCACACACAGAGAGTATACAAATAGGTTTATGAGTTTATGGAAGTGTTGTAATATGTGATCAATCAATAAAAGAGCATTTCCTATATTGTTTGTGTGATTATCTTGAGTTAGAAACTGGAACAACAAATCCACTTCCACAATTGGCCCTTAACATGATCAAACCGAGAGTCCAAAAATGCTCGTCACCTCCTACATAGAAAATTCTTTATATAAATGAGATTTAAATACTAAATTTCATCAAAAATTCTAATTCACATAACAAACTCTAAAAACTAAAAATACAAAAAAGAGCTAAAGACTCAATAGACTTAAATGAGGTATATTTAAAAAATGTACAAAAGTTTTGTAAAGACGTTAATAAAATAACTTCATTACACCCCCAAACATAAATGGTTACTTGTCTTCAACCAACTAAAATTGACAAACAGAATGACTTAATGGGGTTTTACTAAAATTTATCTATGATGGTATTATTACAAACTTGAGACTTTCATCATATTAAACATACAATGCATGTCAAATAAATTTAGAGATTATGCCATTGTTCTAAAAAAAATTATGAGTTACATCCTTATAATCATATTGTGAGTTTCCACTTATCCTCAAAGTGATACCACATTCTCAACTATTATACCTCCTCTTGGTTCCAAAAGAATCAAACATTGTTTTAAGGATCACGAAGGGGTTGGAATTTGGCTATTTCGTTATTGATGAAAATGCATGACCCTTACCTCTTATCACTTTTTTTAGAGCTATATTGTATTCAAGATTAAAAGAGGGTCTAAAAGTGTAAATGTTGTAAAGTGTGGGGTGTTTACTTTGTAATTGTAATGTAATGTCAAAGTAGTTGACCTTTGACTTATAGAGTCTAATGGGTCATGTTGACCATATATAGAAGGTCAAAGTGTTTGTGGTTAAGAAAACACACGCACATACAGAGAGAAAAAACACTATTGAAAACATACACACATAGAGCTTACAAAGAGATCGCAACAAATAGGTATATGAGTTTATGGAAGTGTTGTAATCTGTGATCAATCAATAAACTAGCATTTCCTACATTGATTGTGTGTGATTATCTTGAGTTAGAAACTGGAATAACAATACTTTCTTGGAGGAGTTATAGAAATTTTTGCATATTTTTTGTATGGACAAATTTCATGATGCATATTTTCAGGGGGAGTAAGGACATTGATTTCTGATTAAATCAGATCAGAACTCATTTTTTAAATGTTTTACTGTTTTCATGTTTTTAATTTTTCAATAATGGTTTATGTTTTCAATAAGACTTTGTTGCTTTGATGACTTTTTGACTATTTGCAGATTTTGAGGGGGAGCTTACATGATCATATCAATCATGACTTTGGAGCTGAGTTTATGAGATTAATGCTGAACGTAAGGATTATTCTACTCTTAATCTCATTGTGTTTGAAAGATGAACGACTTTCAAACATGGAAAACATGTTTTTAAATGATCAAACAACTTCTCGATTCTTAAACATATTTCATGAATTTAGAAGTGTAATTTTAAATGTTTCCGTTTCATAAGCTTAATTGTTAACTAACCGTGTGTTTCCAAAGATATATATAGTTGTGTATTATCTTTTCCATATAAAGTCAAGTATTTATACACACTGATTTAGTATCTTTTGTTGACTATGTTCTTACCATGTCTCATATTGAAACTAATTTTCGATGGTAAGACACTCCGTTTGAAATTCAATGATATTTGAGTGTTAAATCATTCAAAGCATTTCTTTCAAGAATGTCTATATTTCGTTCGTATAGACAACATCAAATTTTTCATGACCTAAGTTTTTTATGATATATCATTCATATTTGATCTTTTCATACATTGTTAGACCCTCAAAACATTTCTATTGATTTCACTTCATTCATTCAATTTCTTTGTTTTGAGAGAATCTTCCATGATTAAAATGCTCAACTCTTCATGATTATTTTATTGAGCATACATACATCAGATGTATGTAATGTGATTTAACTATTAAAGTTAAATCGTTGAGCAATGTTTTTGCTTCTAGGACAATATACATGGGAGTGTGAGGACTTAAAAGAACTTTTATGGATTCACGATAACAAGTGTTTCCTACCCAAGAAGTTATCCTGAGTGGTCGAGAGGCGAGGGGTCAATATCTGAGTGTGGGTGTGTGATGAGATAAAATGAAAAAAGAGTTTGGTTAGAAGTAAGCATAATGATAAAAAGAAAGAGGATGTGAGAACATAGTTAAAAGATTATTAGAACTCTGCACCAACTTTTTCTAAGTCGGGCAACCATGTTGTTTCACAATTCTTTCGTGAACTTCATTGAAACAGGTACTAGCCCATGCCAACTCCTGTTTAAGCCCCACCAGCTACTCATTTCTTTCTTAACAAAGAGATGTTTCAATTTTTCTTGGGGACGCAACACATAATATATCTTGTTTTCATTTAGAAGATGTGGATATTGAAAAAGAAAGAACTCTGCCCCACCTTCACATTTCGATCATACACAATTGAGTATGTGTAATACTGTTGTTGTCTCAATGGGTTACACATTTTGAGCCTATTTGAAAAGCTTAAGTAGCTTCAATCATTCTACATTATGCACGAACACACAAGGAATACGTTTTCTTGTCATAACGTTCATAGAAAATTTCTTTGTGATTTTTTCGATAATTGAATGGAAGCCTTGGAGGAGTGGAAATCAAAAAGCTCCTTTCCAATGTACATTCGTTATACAAAGTGGCTTAGTGGTGCTTACAGGCATTTTAACCGATTCATTTGTTGATTCAGGTTTTCATTCTTATTTGTCTGAATTTGAAAAGATTCGGATGAATACATTATGAATTGACAGATGGTTCAGGTGCTCATTTTGAAAGATCAGTGGTCAGAAAAAAAAGATTTATGACATTTCTTGAACAAGTTTTGATGATTTCTATGCTCTACATCATCAAAAAGGGGGAGAAGGTCAAGAAATGGATAAGAAGTTATGGCAGCCACATTATTTGTTGTTTCACAATTTTTCGTGAACTTCATTGAAAAAGGTAACTAGCCCATGCCAACTCTTGTATAAATCCCCACCAACTACTCATTCTTTTCTCAACAAAAGAATGTTTCAATTCTAAAGGGGAAGCAACACATCATCTATTGAATCTTCATTTAGAAGATGTTGATATTGAAAAAGAAGGAAAGTTGCCCCACCTTCGACCCTTTCTCATGCACATTGAGTCAATGTAATATTTGTTGTTGTTTCAACAGTTTACATATTTTGAGTCTGTTAAAAAGATTTAATTGCTTTAATCATTCTACACTTGCAAGAGCACACAAGGAATAAGTTTTATTGTCTTAACATTCATAGAAAATTCCTTTGTGGTTTTTCAATTATTGAATGGAAGCCCTGGGGCAGTGAACATCAAAAAGCTCCTTTTCAATGTGTATCCGTTACACAGTGGCTTTGTGCTACTGACAGACAGATTAACTATTTCATATGTTGGTTCAAGGTTACCACTCATAATTTGTCTGAATCAGAAAAGATTTGGATGAATACATTTTATGAATTGACGGTAGATTATTCATATCATATCAGATGGAGATCAAATTTCTTTAGGCAAGATTGTTCATAATTTTTCCAAAGAGGGAGAATATCCTATTTTTCATGAAGACTGTGCTTACATTGCTATTTGGCAGAGATATTTCACAGATAGAACTGACGTTGAAATATTTTGATGATTATGATTCTCATAATTCATCAAAAAAGGGGAGAAAATTCACGATTTCAAATTCAGATTGTTAATTATTAAAAAGGGAAAGAAGTTTGTCAAAGAGATGATGCAAAGAAGAGATCAAAGTCAAGAGAAAGTTGAAAAGCTAAAGATGTTTGTACTTCAAGTTAAACCAAGTTCAGACTATTGTTGTGTTAAAAAGTTTTTCTGAGAACTTGTTGCACGGTTGTAACAAGTGGGGGAGATTGTTGAAGATGATAATGTTTTGAAGATTTCAAAGTTTCCTGGAGAAAGATAAAGGTGTTCAAGATTTAAAGCTGATAAAGATGAAAAAGTTGAAGATTTTTCAATTAAAAAAAAAGACCTGAAGATTATTGTAATTTTTTTTTAATCTTGAATCCAAAGGGGGAGATTGTTAGAGCTATATTGTATTCAAGATTAAAAGAGGGTCTAAAAGTGTAAATGTTGTAAAGTGTGGGATGTTTACTTTTTAATTGTAATGTAATGTCAAAGTAGTTGACCTTTGACTTAGAGTGTCTAATGGGTCATGTTGACCATATAAATAGAAGGTCAAAGTGCTTGTGGTTAAGAAAACACACGCACATACAGAGAGAAAAAACACTGTTGAAAACACACACACATAGAGCTTACAGAGAGATCGCAACAAATAGGTATATGAGTTTATGGAAGTGTTGTAATCTGTGATCAATCAATAAAAGAGCATTTCCTATATTGTTTGTGTAATTATCTTGAGTTAGAAACTGGAACAACAAATCCACTTCCACAATCGACCCTTAACATGATCAAACCGATAGTCCAAAAATGCTCGTCACCTCCTACATAGAAAATTCATTGAATAAATGAGATTTAAATACCAAATTTCATCAAAAATTCTAATTCACATAACAAACTCTAAAAACTAAAAAAAGAGCTAAAGACTAAATAGACTTAAATGACGTATATTAAAAAAATTACAAAAGTTGTTTAATGACGTTATTAAAATAACTTCATTACACTCCCAAACTTAAATGGTTACTTGTCTTCAAGCAACTAAAATTGTCAAACATAATGACTTAATGGGGTTTTACTAAAATTGAGCTATGAAGGTATTATTACAAACTTGAGACTTTCATCATATCAAACATACAATGCATGTCAAATAAATTCAGATATTATGCCATTGTTCTAAAAAAATTGCGAGGTACATCCTTATATTCATACTGTGAGTTTCAACTTGTCCTCAAAGTGATACCACATTCTCAACTATTATACCTCCTCTTGGTTCCAAAAGAATCAAACATTGTTTTAAGGATCACGAAGGGGTTGGAATTTGGCTATTTCGTTATTGATGAAAATGCATGACCTCTTACCTCTTATCACTTTTTTTAGAGCTATATTGTATTCAAGATTAAAAGAGGGTCTAAAAGTGTAAATGTTGTAAAGTGTGGGGTGTTTACATTGTAATTGTAATGTAATGTCAAAGTAGTTGACCTTTGACTTAGAGAGTCTAATGGGTCATCTTGAACATATAAATAGAAGGTCAAAGTGTTTGTGGTTAAGAAAACGCACACACATATACAGAGAGAAAAAACACTGTTGAAAACACACACACATAGAGCTTACAGAGAGATCACAACAAATAGGTATATGAGTTTATGGAAGTGTTGTAATCTGTGATCAATCAATAAACTAGCATTTCCTACATTGATTGTGTGTGATTATCTTGATTTAGAAACTGGAATAACAATACTTTCTTGGAGGAGTTATAGAAATTTTTGCATATTTTTTGTATGGACAAATTTCATGATGCATTTTTCAGGGGGAGTAAGGACATTGATTTCTGATTAAATCATATCAGAATTCGTTCTTTAAATGTTTTACTGTTTTCATGTTTTTAATTTTTCAATAATGTTTTATGTTTTCAATAAGACTTTGTTGCTTTGATGACTTTTTGACTATTTACAGATTTTGAGGGGGAGCTTACATGATCATATCAATCATGACTTTGGAGCTGAGTTTATGAGATTTTTTTTGCGCCATCAACATCTCACGAGAAGTCAAGGTTTGCGCCACATACTTCTAACGCAAAGAAAGATTTGCGTCACCAACGTATCACGTAAAAGCTAGTTTGCGTCACCCACTGTTAGCGCGAATCTCAGTTTCGCCAGTATATCTGCTTCCAGACTAAGCATTTTCTGAATTGTTCATCTATGGATTCTGCAAAGTTTGCTTTCAAGCCCAGTTCTACAAAAACGATGTAATGATGTCATTGGGCACAGAAACTCGTCCTCCAGTACTGATAAACGAAAACGAATTCACTCAATGGCAAGATCGGTTCCTGAACTTCATCGAGCGTCAAGTTAATGGAGATAACATAATGATGTCTCTCACTGAAGGACCTTTCGTAAAGCCTAACAAAGAGACTCCCGTAACAATTGAAGAGGCTTCGCGTATGAAAGCTGATCGAGAATTAAAAGCTAACCTGATGCTAGCTTTACCAAACTCTGTCTACAACCGGGTTGATCATTGCAAGGATTATCCAAATCTGTTGTAGGCACAATTGGAAAAGATTATGCTTGGTTCATCGGTCGCAACCCAACTCCGACATACACGTTATATGAACAATTTTAAGGAGTTTAATGCCAAAGAAACTGAGTCTCTAATGAGTGTTTTCGACATATTTTGCATAGTACTGAATGATCTACGCAAGATAAATGTGAACAAGACAGAGCTCGAGAAAAACCTGAAATTCCTCAACGCTCTTAAGCCAGAATGGAACAAGTCTTGTCACAGATTAAGAAATGATGTTCGGGTTTCTTCAATGAAAATTCAAGAGATGTATGAGATCTTGATGACTGATGAGAGCATAGTGATTGAGAAGAGAGCAAAACTGGACAAGAAGAACAAGAAAATAGTGGACCCGGTTGCTCTCCTCACTAACCAACTGGCAGAACAAGCATTGTCTAATAATGCTTATAACGGGGCCACTGATGATGATGGTGAGGCGCTCGAGAAAGCTATGATTCTTCTCTCTCAGCACTATCAGAAAAATTTCCAACCTCGGTCGGGTTCCAACAATCTTCGTTTCACTTCTGGGTCAAAAGTCAAAGTGCCCGAGCCAAAGACAACTGCTAACTGTTACAACTGTGGAAAGCCGGGTCATTTTTCAAAGGAGTGTCGAGTGAAGAAAGTTCGGGATTCGACTTACTATCGGAAGAAAATGGAACTTGCCGAGAAAAGAGAGAACGGAACAGCTTTTCTTGTAGAAGAGGAGTACTGGCTTGATCACTCCGATGATGAAGCTGACAATGTGGAAACAGCTCATATGTGCTTAATTGGAGATGATCAGAGTGATGATGATTCTTTCACTGATGAAGATGAGGTACCTTCTGAATTCGATTTCAATTTTATATCTTCTCAGATGAACATCATTATAAATGCTTTACATGATTTACGCTCGAACTTATTATCTGAAAAGAATTTAAATTCAGAAAAGTCAAATTTGATTGATAAATTACAAATTTCTTTGAAAGATAAAAAATCTATTTTAGCTCATACAAAAGACATCTTTCAAAAGAAATTAGATGGTTTAGAAAAATCAAATATGACTTATCTTGAATATTTGACTGAAATGACCAAATTAAAAGATAATTTTTCAGATAAAATAAATGAGTTGGAAGAAAAATTATATCGAAGAAATCAATCTGAACAAACTATTTATTTGAACAAATCACGCAGTTATGAGTCTATAAAAGAAAAATTGGGACTTGGTTTTTGAAAATCCACATTGTTTAAACAATGCGATAGAAAAATCCCCAACTTTATATATATATACGAGTATCTAACATTTGCTAAATATGCTCCTCGATTTAAAATTGATTGGTTGAATGAAAAGCAAGTGTTAGAAATCGAAAATGAGAAAATGATGAATAAGAAGAAAAAGGAAATTTATTTTGTTTATACAAGCGAAAATGCCAAATATTTTTCTGATAAATCAAAGAAAGGCTGAAAAAGCTTAAATGAAACATCTACCATTAAGTCTTCATTGTCTGATGATTATGTTGATATATATGCCACTAAATCTGATAAGGAAAATATCTCTCCAATCTTTTATGATTCTAAGAGATATACTCCTCCGTTAGTATTAGAAGGCAAAATCATTAACCTTGAAGATAAAATGGAAGATACCAATATTCAAAAAGAAATTGAATATGATATTATTCTTTCTTTTATGACTTCTAGTCTTGAAGAAAAATTATTTTCTCAAAAACAAGATTCTATTTTTGACCTTTCTTCTGATTCTAAGGAAAACATAAAGGTATTTCTAAAATCTGAAAATTTTTCTCAAACTTTTTCTAACTCCGAGGCAAGTTCAGATTCATTAGTTGATCAGTTGGGTGTCTTAGGTAAAATTGCTTCTTCTGATTCAAATATTAAATCTAATATTCTTGATGAATCTTTTACGCTAAATGATAATTATTATAAACCAAAGCGTAAAAGAAGAAGGTCAAAGAAGTCAAAGAAGAAAGATACTATTATTTCTGAATATTCTAATTCTTCTGATTCAATTCTTTCATATAGGACTTTGAGCACACCTTCAAAGCAGATATGGAGGGTGAAGTAGACATCGGATGAATCTCAGACTGATGAGGATAGATATGTAGACAAACATTATAAAAGTGATTCATTTGCTTCTTGTAATAAAATTTCAAAATATTCAATAAAGCAAATGATTCAAATTTCAAAACATGTCTCATATTCTTCTTCTGATTCTAGTTCAGATGATTATGCTTTCTCTTTTGCTAATTCTTATGTTCATTTGTCTGATCATGTTTCTTGTGCTTCTCATGTCAAATCTTACAAGTTTTTCCCCACAAGAACTGTAACTAACTTTCATGGACCTAAATACAAGTGGGTACCAAAATCTCAGATTAATTCTAAGTTGCAGGCATCCAATGTCAAGGGGAGTAAGAGAAATATGGCTTCTAAGTACATCAGCTTAGAACCCGTACTTCAATGGACATTGACTTCTAAACATGTCAGTTTAGGACTCGTTCTTCAAAGATTCTAGCTTCTGACTAATGAGAAACTGTGAGTACATCTACTTTAATTCCGCTGCATTTATCTCTGATCATGATGTTCCAGTTTTTCTCAAAATGTTTTTAAGAATCTGAGCAAATTCAATCAAAACCTGAATTTGTACAACCCAATTTTTTTTCTTTTGAGACACAACTTCGTTATACATTATGTGGAAGATAATATTATGAGTGAATTATGGATTTGGTCCCTGTGGTTTAGTGATTTCTTTGACCATGGTCCTTATTCTATGTTTATTGTGGATTTGGTCCTTGTGGTATTCAATTTATTTTGGTCATGGTCCTTCTGAATAACACTTCCATTAATTTTGTTAAATCAAGGACCATTTTAGCCATTTTGCCTATTTTTTGTCCTTTTTTGATAAGAAAAATATAAACAATATTTTTATACACATGCACACACACATGTATATAAATATATATATATATATATATATATAACGATATTAAAATAAATAAAATAAGACATTATTGTATGATTTAATTGTTTAATTTTTTTTAAATTAATTATATTAAATACGATTTAATTTTATTATTTTATTGTAATTGTGGAAAAATATATATAGTTTTATTGTTTTAATGTAATTAAAATTTTAATTTAAACAAATCAGATCATAAAACTATATCTTATTTTATTTAAAGTGAATAAAATAAAATATGGTTTTATGATTTGATTTATTGAATTAAAATTTTAATTAAGTTAAAGACGATTTAATTATATTATTTTTTATCATCATTGCAACAAACAAACTTATTGTTGATATTTTAACACAAAAAAATCATTAAAACCCGTTGAGAAATTAACTTTAATTTTATCATACTAAAAACAATATGAAAATTGGAGTTTCTAATTTTAAGATGATAAAATTATAGTTCATTTCTCAACGGTTTTCAATGATTTTGGTGTTAAAATATCAACAATAAGCTTGTTTGTTGCAATGATAGTAAAAGAACAATATAATTAAATCGTCTCTAACTTAATTAAAATTTTAATTCAATAAATCAAATCATAAAACCATATTTTATTTTATTCGATCTAAATAAATAAGATATAGTTTTATGATCTGATTTGTTTAAATTGAAATTTTAATTACATTAAGACAATAAAACTATATCTTTTTTCACAATTACAATAAAATAATAAAATTAAATCGTATTTAATATAAATAATTTTAAAAAAATTAAACAATTAAATCATACAATAATGTCTTGTTAAGTCTAAATATTGTATCCAAGATTTAATAGGAAAATCAAATGTGTAAAAGTCAACATTGACCTTGTAATAGTTAGTCAAAGTAAGTTTAGTTTCCTTAGTCGTTAAGGCTTTGTATTAGATGTGTGGTATATATAGGTTTGCCTTTGTAATCATGTTGTAACGAACTAGAGGCTTATGCATATTGTAATATTCTAGAGGGTGCAATACAAGATCTACTTTCTCTCTCTAGACTTTCTCTCTCTAGTTCTTGAGTTTTAATGTCATATCTTGAGTAATTAGCTTGATTGATTGGGATTTTATGATTAACAATTGGTATCAGAGTCGTACCAAACTGTTCAGGAATGATTAGATCATGATTTGAATTGAAATTTGTGTGTTTTTGGATTGAAAATCGTTATTTTTCGAATTTTCTTTCAAGAAACGAGTTTGTTACTGTTTCATCTGATTTTTTTTGTGAAAAATCGGTTTTAATGCAAGAAACTGGATTCATTGTGTACGATTTATGTTGGTGATTGATTGTTGTTTTGATTCCATCTCGAAATTCGAACAAAATCGGTTTCAATTTTTGATTTTTGAGATTTTCGTGAAAACGTGTTCAGTTACTGTTCTTGATTGAAAATATTCGATTTGATGTTTTTAATCGAAAATTGATTGCATGTGTGTGTTTAGAACTGTTTTTCGATGATGCTAACAAATTCTTGAAGTTCAATTGTGCAGGAATCAATCGATTTGAGAAAGATTATGTCAAGAAATCGACTTTGCGTGTCATTCATACGGTTTGCGGGTCATTCATACAGACCTGAGAACCATAGCGTTTCAAGTGAGACCCGCATACCATACGTTGCGTTTCAAGTGAGACCCGCATACCATACTCTGCACTTCAAGAAGGACCCGCAAAGCTCATCTTGCGTTTCAAGAAGGACCCGCATTCTATACTATGTGTTTCCTTCAGCACACGCAAACCTCTACTTTACGGGTGTAGTGAGACCCGCAAAGTTTGTTTGCTCGTGTAGTGAGACCCGAATAGTCAGTTAAAAAAAAAAAAAAACTTTGTGTGTCATCTATTTTTTTTTAAAAACTTTGTGTCATAACAAGTGTTTTTCAAATTGTCAATTTTTAATATTTTTCGAAAATTTTCAATTCATTCTGATTTTTGTCTTTCTGATATACAGTTTGGGAACGATCTTTCCTGTCAAGCTTTTTCAAGATGTCAATTTACTACAGATCTGATATATCTGGTATTGAAGCTGAGCGAAATGATCTGAAATTGAAAAATTCAGAATACCTCAAAAAGATTCAGGAGTTGCAAATTAAATTGTTCAATTGTATTAAAACTCCTGAATGTATAAATTGTACTAAAAATAGTTCTAATTTTTCAGGTATCCTTTATGAGAGGGATAAAGAGATAAAAGAAAAGGAGAAAGAGATTATGAATCTTCAAAGTCAACTGAAGACAACTGAACAGAAATCACCTGAGCTACAAGCAGAATCAGTTGAGCTTCAAAACAAGTTGAAGGCTTTCGAAGAGAATATATCTGTTTTGGAATCTAAAAACACTGAGCTTAAAAAGAATTTATCTAATTTTGAAAAACAACTTGTTGCAAATCAAGCGGATTTTGAAAGAGAAAAGAAAAATTTTTCAAAGAAGTTCTCAGATTTCTCAAAGAAGTGTTATGAAGAGAAGAAGTCAGTAGAGCTTAAATGCATCAAGCTTTCTCAACAAATCTCTGATTTTGAGAAAGTACTGATTTTAGAAAGAGAGAAGTTTGAAAAAGAGAAGAAGGCCATAGAACAAAATAATGTAGGGTTCTTTAAAGAATTATCCGGCCAGAGAACAGTGTCAGAAAAAGGATTTGAGGAAGAAAGATCCATTTTTTAATCTGAAATCAAGAAGCTAACTTCTAAGTTGTCTGAACTATCTGCAGCTGCGATGAATGAACAAAAGACGAAGTCTAAATTCAAGACAAAGATTGACCAGCTTGTGAAAGAAAGAGACAACTTCGCCTCAAAGATCAAAGAACTTGAGAAATCTATTTCAAGTTCAAATCAGAAATTCATCTCTTCAAACAGGTTAGTCAAATCCTTTAATCAGATTCGTCGAACTAACCTTTTCTACGATGAATTTTTAGATGGTTCAGATACTTATCCAAGAAAAAGTTTCAAGAAAGAGAAACTGGTTTGGCAAAAGAAACCAGTCCAAGATGATAAGGAAAATGAGCTGAAAGAGAAGAAATCATGTGTACCTGTACACAAAGCAAAGAAGAACAAAGCACCTAACGGTAAGAAATTTTATTGTTCTATTTATTGTACACATGATCATTTTCACAAAACAAATGATCATTTCTGGTATGGTTCTTACTCCATAACCCCCACACGAACTGCAACTCACATTTTTGGACCCAAATACCAGTGGGTACCAAAGAAGAAAATCGATTCTGTGTTGCAGGCATCTCAAGCCAAGGGGGAGTAAGAAACAATGGCTCTTGAATAACACAGTTCAAGACCCGCACCTCAATGTCAAGATAATGGCTTCTAAGCACATCAGCTTAGGACCCGGTCTTCAAAAGAGTTTGACTTCTAAACACAACAGTTTAGGACTCGGACCTCAGCGATCAAAAAGACCTTACTCCTATATGCTTGCATCCGATGGATATTGATGGTCTTCATCCCAAGAGAATTGATCTGATCTCTATCCTATACTTTTTCTTTGCTAGATTTTTCTGATATTGATGGTCTAACAATTCAAAAGGGAGTGTTTGATCTCTATCCTGTTTTACTTGTAATATTTCAGATGCTTAATTTAAGGGGGAGTAAAGGTGGTGACTTCTGATCACATGACAGATCAGGACCCGTTCATCAATGATCAAAGACGGATATTGTGCTAATATCCAGGGGAGCTTAAAAGACATAAATCATTATATCATGATTTAAGGGGGAGCTGAAAAGGTAAATATCTTATGATCCTAGATCTCGGATTGTTTGAAAGAAGGACAACTTTCGAACATGAAAAAAACCTTTTCTTAAATGTTCAAACCACTTCTTATTCTCAAACGATTTTATGAATTTAGAAGTGTGATTTTTAAATGTTTTTCAATTTTTTTGCGCTTTAATGTTTAACTGACCGTGTGTTTCCAAAGATCAATACTTGTGTATTATCTTGTCCATATATTGTTAAGTATTCACACACACCAGTTCAGTATTTTCTTTGAAATTGTTATTACCATGTCTCAAATTCGAACCAATTTTTCGATGGTAATACTCCCGTTTGCAATTTCACAGTTGTTGAGCATCTTTCATCTTTTTCATATTTGTGCTTTCTTTGATAAATTGTTTATATTCGTTCATATAAACAAAATTACCAATTCTTTGATACCCTAACCATTTGATTTGATCTGATTGATTCATTGTCAGATTCTCAAAACAATTATCTTGACTTCATATTCATTCATTCAATATCCTTGTTTTGAGAAATCTTCAAAGAACAAATGCTCAAATTTCATTCATATTTTTCAATGACCATACATACTCTAACATATGATTTCTTGTGCTTTACATGTCAAGAAAAATCATTGACCAACATGTACTTTTAGGAACATGGGATTCAGTATGAGTGCTTAATAGATCTTCCATGGATTCACGATAACCAGTGTTTCCTACCCCGGAAGAAATCCTTTGAGTGATTAAGGGGAGAGGGGTCTAAAAGATTTGAGTGTGGGAGTGAGCAGAGGTAAAATGGAAATGAGAGATTGGTTAGATGTGAGTATAATGATAAAAATAAAGAAGGTGTGAGATCAGAGTTAAAAGAATATCAGAACTCTGCACCTACCACTTTCTGAGCCGGGCAGCCACATTACTGATTGGTTCACATTTCTTTGGTGACCATCATTGAAATAGGCAAATAGCCCATGCCATCTCTTGCATACAACCTCACCAGCTACTCATTCTTTTCTTAAAAAGAGAATGTTTCACATTTTCTAGGGAAGCAACACATAATCTATTGGATCTTCTCTTGGAAGATACTGATATTGAAAAAGAAGGAAAGTTGCCCCACCTTCGACCCTTTCTCATACACATTGAGACCATGTACAATCATTGTTGTCTCAAGGATTTACACACTTTGAGCCTTATGAAACACAATCATTGTGCTAATTCTTTCAAAACACAAGCACGAGCACACAGAGAATATGTTTTTCTGTCAGAACATTCATAGAATAACCTTATGTTTTTCGATGATTGAATGGAAGTCCTGGGGAGTCATCATCAAGCCAGCTCCTTATAAATGTACATCCGTTGTACACAGTAACTTCGTGTTACTGACAGGCATTTCTAACTGTTTCATTTGTTGAATCAGGGTTACACGCTCATTATGTCTGAATTTGAAAAGATTCGGATATATACTGTTCATGATTCGGCTCTTCAGATCAAAAGTACAGCAATATCAAGAGGAGATTGTTTGTTGTTCACAAAGGGGGAAATCAAAGCCTATGCTGAAATTGATGATATTTTGATGATAATGATGCTCACATCATCAAAAAGGGGGAGAATTATAAAGATTCAATTTCAGAGTTCAAGTTCAAAGTTCAAGCCTAAAGTTCAATTTGCTTCCGCTGTTTCAAACGCTGTTTCAAAGGATGTTTCAAACGCTGTTTCAAAGGCTGATTCAAAGTCAAAAGCTTCTTCAAAAGTTTCTTCAAAAGAAAATTTCAAGAATTCAAGTAGGTTTGTTCTTCCGAAGACGATTCAGAGATCAAAGTGATGAAGATACAATTTTGTTTGAAGACGAAAGACTTTTCAGAAATGAAGTTTCAAGTTTCAAAGAAGTTTCAAGAATTTCCTGTTTTGTTCAAGGCATGTTGACTTTCCAAAGCCTCAAAGATTAAAAAGACTTTCCAAGATTCTTCAAAAGCTGCAAAAGAGCAAAGTTTTTTGAAAGCTTCAAGAGATAAAAGATGAAGAATCAAGAGTTGAAGATCTGCATCAAATTTTTATTAAATCTTGAATACAAAGGGAGAGATTGTTAAGTCTAAATATTGTATTCAAGATTTAATAGGAAAGTCAAATGTGTAAAAGTCAACATTGACCTTGTAATAGTTAGTCAAAGTAAGTTTAGTTTCCTTAGCCGTTAAGGCTTTGTATTAGATGTGTGGTATATATTGGTTTGCCTTTGTAATCATGTTGTAACGAACTAGAGGCTTATGCATATTGTAATATTCTAGAGGGTGCAATACAAGATCTACTTTCTCTCTCTAGACTTTCTCTCTCTAGTTCTTGAGTTTTAATGTCATATCTTGAGTAATTAGCTTGATTGATTGGGATTTTATGATTAACATGTCTTATTTTATTTATTTTAATATCGTTATATATATATATATATATACATGTGTGTATGCATGTGTGTTTGTGTGTATAAAAATATTGTTTATATTTTTCTTATCAAAAAAGGACAAAAAATAGGCAAAATGACTAAAATGGTCCTTGATTTAACAAAGTTAATGGAAATGTTAGTCAGAAGAACCATGACCAAAATAAATTGAACACCATAAGGACCAAATCCACAATAAACATAGAATGAGGACCATGGTCAAAGAAATCACTAAACCACATGAACCAAATCCACAATTCACTCTAATATTATTGAATTTTATTTTGTTTCAACTAAATATCAATTTGCCGAATTATTTACTTCTGTCTTAAATTTTTAAACTTGGCATTTGAATTTAAAAGTTTAAATCTTTAAAAATTTTAATCTATAAAGTAAAAGCTTTACAAGTTTCTTTCTTTTGAATAAAATGTGTGTCTAGGATAAACTTTCAAGTTCCTTTGTTAATATTCAAGTTTTATATTTTCAATTTTCAAGTCTTACAAAAGTCGAAAAGTCAGCAACATGGTTGTAGCTTTTGCATTCTGCTTTAAAGTTATGTGATTTGGAATATTTATAGTTTACAATGCTTGGAAATCCTAAAAAGTCGGAATTATGGATCGTAATGAAAATATGGGCTAAGCACTTAGATGTAAAACTGAGTGATTGAGATGAAAATTATATTTCTAAAATACAGAAATTTCTAAGTTTAAAAGTTTGTACCTGTGACCTTTCTGGTTTGGGAAAGTAAGTTCCGTGGGATGCTTGTCATCTGGTCCCCTAAGGTAAATTGATATGGGAGTGATCGAACCCAAATCCTTCTATAGAATCAGATCGAAAGTCATGTTCTACAGGTATGAATGAGTTTAGGATATGTCGATGTAGCCTTTCTGATCTGGGAGAGTAAGTTCCAAGGGGTGCTTGACACCTAGGCCAACTGGTCTAGGAGCGGCTGACCCAAATCCTGCAATAGGGTCAGATAGAAAGTTACGTTTACAGAATGTTCTTTACTAACCAAGCTTTTTGATTAAAAGATGCCAAAATGCACAAGCTTAAAAGATGCCAAAGAGCACACTCATGTGAATATGCCAATGTGCACAATGCTAAAAGATGTCAATGAGCACACATCTCATGATACTTGGTGATATGTTTGAGTTGCGATAAATTTGTAAATTTGTGAAAGTCTTAATTCTTGATGGCTTAGTGTGAGTACATGCAAAGTTTTCTATTATATTTTTAGAATTACATTTTCTTGAAACTAATCGAAGTTCGCATGTGAGCACACTGAATAGATTGATGAAAGTTTTTGAAACTGAACATGTCTTAACTTGATATGCAATGAAACTTGTATCTGTATCCAACAACATATACTTGATTTCAACTGATTGATAAATCTGTATTTAGTATATTTTTCTTTATACATTGATGCTTCAATCATTGTGTTCTCATATTTTTTTGTAAATGGGTCTGTGCATTATTCAAGGGGGAGTGAATAATGAGAATATTCTGAAAAATATCATATCTGTTTTCAAGGGGGAGTATCTGACTTTCTATATGAATGCTAACTTGTATTGTCAAATTTAGTGCATTTGTGTAGGGGGAGTCAAAGAGCTTCACAGGTGAAATTTTTTCAGATTTCAAGTCATATTTGCGCCAACAGTTGGTAGAGCAAAACTTAGATTTGTGCCAACAGTTTCTAGCACAAACCAAGCTTTGTGCATCCTTCAGCTAGCGCAAAACTAACTTTGCGCTTCCTTCTGCTAGCGCAAAACTAAGTTTGCGCCAAAAACTGTTAGTGCAAACCTCTCCTATTTTTCCTTTGCTCTGATTTTGCAGATCTTATGCTGTCTCGTCTCCAACATTTGCATGACCAAGTTGATCTAGATCATCAAGGTCATGAGGGGGAGAAGTTAAGGAGATGATAAAGAGACAATGAGTTCAAACGTTTATCTGCTAATCAAGATTCGCTCAAGATTCTATATTCTCTCAGCTATATAAATTCTTTTGTTGTTCCAGCTTCGACCAATACAGTTCATTCAAGTTCATTTAAAAGAGGTGTGTCGTCTAGAGCACAAGCTGATCAACCGATTGTTTTTTCAAGATAAATACAAACAGGTTCAGTCTTGTCAAAGCAGCAAAGACAAATCAATCTGAAAGATGCTGAGAAGAAAAAAAATTTTAGTCAAAGAAGCTTTTTCGCAAAGTCGCTTAGATGGTCTGTGCCGATTTAGAAGATGGATATTGAAGACCACAACGCCAATGATTACTAAGGGGAGATTGTTAAGTCTGATTTTATAGTAATCATTGTATTTATAGGTTTGGTCTTATACAGTGTTTAGTGGTATATACTGTGTTGTATATGCCAAGGGTATTTAAGTCCCTTTGGGCTTTGGGTGTTGTAAGAAACTCATACATACCTTAATAGAATTCATAATTGCGCTTTCAATTTCCCTCTCTCTACTTTCTCTCTCTAGATTTAGAGATTCTTGGATTATCATTTTCAATAAGACTTTGTTGTTTTGATGACTTTTTGACTATTTGTAGATTTTGAGGGGGAACTTACATGATCATATCAATCATGACTTTGGAGCTGAGTTTATGAGATTAATGTTGAACGTAAGGATTATTCTACTCTTATTCTCATTGTTTTACAAAGAAGAAGATTTCATATGTTCATGATAAATGAGAAGATTGAATTTGTTAAAGATCATACAAAGGGGAGATTGTTAGTTTTTGATAAAATTCTTTTTGAAGATGATCTTGAATTCAAAAGGGGATATTGTTAGTGCACAAATATGTTGGATCCAAGATCATTGGAATTGAAAGTCAAATGCCCAAGTCAAAGCCTCATTTCAAAGTCAAAGTCAAAGAGCTTAAGGAAGAAAGTCAAAGTCAAGCAAGTCAAAGTGTTTAGTTTAGTTAGTTGTTTTGTCTTTGTTACTAGTAGGTATAAATAGTCTTTTTTGTTTGTAGAATCATGAGGCACTTTTAAAGAGTGAACTTAGAGAGAGAAATATTCCGTGAGAGCATCTTGTAAACTGATTGATTTCAAGATCAATACATATGGCAATTGTGATTGATTTCATTGTTCATCTTGATTGAATTGCATATTCTGGGAATATTATCCTTGACGAAATTCCTAACCACCACACAGTTCTGAATCCGTACTCGAAACCGTTAGAATGCATGCCAAATGTAAGGATTACCAAAAGTTTCATTAATCAAGAGATTCTTACCAATAGCTTGACATTTCATAAAGAAACATACCGATACATTCTACAAAAAATCGATTAATCTAAATGCCACAATTACACAACTCTTAGAATGCAGTTCAACATTGACTCTTCAAATAAAACCCTTGACCAATCAAAATGGTCGCAACCATGACTCGCTAATTACCAAAAAATTAATCTTCTAAGAATCACCACTTATTTTGGGACGCTTCTTAGAATTCAATTGAAGTATCCCATGTAATCCAATGTTTCTTTGAAAATGAATATTCCCAGATCAAATCAAGCAATTCAATCTCTTAACAATATTTGACAGTATCAAGATCTTAGAGAGAGAGTAGAGAGAGAAAGTCTTCGTATTCATAGATCTGACAGTGTTTATGACTTAGTTACAAGATTATTACAAGGCACAAGCTATTTATGTTGGACCCTAGATCTAGACATCTCAAGTGTTTGTAATTGATTAGGTAGGATGAGAATCATGAGATAGGATTAGGATTTATTGAACATTTATTAGAAATGGAAAACTACACTAGTGAGAGAAAGAATTCTTAAGAGGCTACATTTTGTAAATTGCAATTATGAAATGATTACAAGGCCTTAACCATCTATTTATAGAGACACTAATCCTACCTACCACCTTTTCTACAACATGTAAGCACAAGCCCTTACACATTAAGCTCTATACAATTACAATTTATAATACATTTACTTTCTAAACTTTCAATGCACTAACATTCTCCCCCTAAAGTTTGTGAAAGTAAATCATCCTTCTTGAAGCTTTAAATTCTCTCCCCCTTGATTTACTTGACGAACTTTGGCGCAACTTTGACAATCAAAGGCTCGGCTCCCCCTTTGTTGTTGCTCTCACTCTTGCGGTTTCGATTTTAAAACCGAATTCGAGGTAGTTCATAAGCTTGACTAAGTGCACTTCGAAGCATCTTAAAATGATGAAATCCAACTTCTTACGTTAAGCCCACAAGAATGACAACAAGAGGATTTTACGTGATGAACCGGTGCATACTTGGTTTTTAACCACGAATTCGTCGTTAAAACGCGAATCGAATAGGAATTTCCGTTTTAGAGTCGTAAACTTGTCGCTCGAAGAGGGAATGATGGATCGTGCACCAAGGGATGAGGAACAAAACTTGGTCAAATTTAACAAATTTGGACCAGTTTTGTTAAAAAATCTAACGGCACTAACAGAACCGTTAAATGTACTATTCATCTTCTTCTTCACAAAAACCCACATAAAATCATGATATCTAATGCCTTTTCTCTTCCTTTTTCTTTCAACATTCACGTTCAATCAATTTGTGTATTTCATTTAGTATCATCAATTAACCATATTTCAGCAACTAAACACATCCATGCAATCCAGAAAATTTTCCGACGATGTAACGACTTATTCCGGCGAACAACAAACTTTTCCGGCGATGTGCTTTAGACAATCAAAACAGCTCCAAAACTCATGAATACTTGCTGAATCCTTTGTAATTCATGTGCCAAATGATCAAAATAACGACATTGAACAGATCTAAGTCGATTCACAGCAATATTCCGATGACTCATCAAAACTTCGACTTTTCTTGCTCTAATCGTGTAAAAAACTTGTCAAATGATAGATATTATCATATAGAACATATCTATACGTTTTTGTAGTTTATTTCACGTTTTTTTCGACGTGAAAAGTGAAAATTCCAGCGAAATTCGTTTTTCCGGTGAGGCTCGAATTTCCGATCAAAAAACTCGATTTTGTTGATCAAAATTGCATCAAACAATCGATATTAACATTTAGGACAGATCTGGAAGAGATGTGATAATATCAACGCACATACCTCGGTTTTCCGGTCGATTTCCGGTGAGATCTAATTTTTCTCCGGCAAAACAACATAAAATGCTCATAACTCGCTCAATTTTCGACGAAATTCATATCCGAAACATGTAGATCGCTCGAAATTCAATAAAGAATAGATCTTGACAATTCAAATCGATTCATGCAACGAATTTTCGGATCGATAGATTTGACGCGAAAAACGATACCGAAAATATCGAAAAATCTCAAAAATTATCGAAATGCGATTCTACGAATTGAGATAGATCTGGAATATGATTAAGAACAATACTTCAAGAGGATTTAAGAATTAGATGAACTTACAAGTAGATCGGGCTTAAAAACGCATGAAATGTCGAGATCCGATAATCGCTTCGATAAAAATGTTATCGTTTGGCTTTGATACCACTTTGTTCATCAAAAAGGAAAAAACTGATATCATCCTTATTCAAATATATGTTGATGATATAATATTTGGCTCTACTAATCCTAAATATTGCAAAAACTTTTCTAACCTCATGGTGTCACATTTTCAAATGAGTATGATGGGAGAGATGAATTTATTTCTCGGATTACAAGTTAAACAGTTTTCAACGGGGATTTTCATTAATCAATCTAAGTACATTTTGAATATTCTTCGGAAGTTTAAAATGGAAAATTGTAAACCAATTGGAACCCCGATGGCACCAGGTACTAAAATTAGCACTGATCCTTCGGGTAAAAGTGTTGATGTTAGAACTTATAGAGGTATGATAGGATCGTTAATGTATCTTACTTCAAGTAGGCCAGATATTATGTTTTCAACATGCTTATGTTCTAGATATCAGGCTGCTCCTAAAGAACATCATTTGGCTGTTGTCAAAAGGATTTTTAGGTATCTTAAGGGGACTGCAGATCATGGTCTGTGGTATCCTAAGGATACTGGTTTTCAACTGACTTCCTATTCAGATGCAGATCATGCAGGTTGTATGTTGGAAAGAAAGAGCACTTCAGGTCACATTCAATTTCTTGGAGAAAAGATCGTTAGTTGGGCATCAAAGAAACAATTATGCGTTTCCACATCGACTGCTGAAGCAGAGTATGTAGCTGCTGCCAGTTGCTGCTCTCAAGTCCTGTGGATGCGAACACAACTGTGAGACTATGCATTCAAGTTTGATAAAATACCGATCTATTGTGACTCGAAGAGTGCAATCGCGATATCTGCTAATACTATCCAGCATACGAAAACCAAACACATTGACGTCAGGTATCATTTTATCAAAGATAGTGTAGAAAAAGGAACAATTGAACTTTATTTTGTAAAAACAGATTATCAGCTTGCAGATTCATTCACCAAACTCTTAGATGAAAAGAGATTTAATTTTATTGTCTCTAAGCTTGGTATGTTAAATCTTAAGACATAATCGGTTGTTACCTAATAAAGTTAAGTATTGTTATTTTTCATCATTTTCTTTATCATTATTTCTGAAAGATATATGCACTTTAATAGTTTGCTCATGATCTCAGGGGGAGATGGTATCAAGAAATGGTAAAGTTTTGGGAGATGTGTTTTTTTAAAGAAATGTCCAAGTCAGAAGATTCAATGTAAAGATTTGAAGAAGATCAAAGAATTTCTGAAGATATGCTGATTTTTAGGAAATTTTCTTTGAAGATTATTTTGCTAAAGCAATCCGAGCTGAATCTGATGATATTTTCTTTCCGATGTCCGAAAGAATTATGATATTACTGAAGGATTGGTGAAGATCTTGTTTATCATATTTGGGGACATTGTTATATTCTTTGGAGACAGACTTGGAAGATTACAATGATAAAGAGAAAGATTGGATCCGACAGAGCCTAAAAGAGAAGACTGAATTGTTAGATCTTTCAACAGTAATCTTGAATCCAAAGGGGGAGATTGTTATAGCATGAAATATGTTGGATACAAGATCAAGAAGACAAAAGTCAAATTTCAAGAAGTCAAAGCTGAGAAAGTCAACTCTTATTAAAGTCAAAGTCTATTTGTAATAAAGTCAAAGTCTTTGTTATTGTACTTGTTTTTGTTTCCTTGTAATTCTTGTAGGTATAAGTAGTTTTAGTTAGTTGTTTTTGTAGTTAGATATCTTAAAGGTAGTTTTTCTAGAGAGAGAGAACGTATTCGACAGAGAAAATTGTAGAGAGAGATAGAGAGTTCTAGAGAGAGAAAGTTGTAATCTTGTGAATTTGGATTTAAATCAAACAGGTAATTGAAACATATTTTTTTGTTTGATTGATTGTTTTGTGATTAGGAACTAGAAACAGGCCACACAATTTATATGAACAAGCACTTCTCTCACAACACTATACAAGAAACTCTCACAACATAGTTCTCTCACACAACTAAACTCTCATAAGCCTAAAACACCATTTTGACTAAAAAATATTGACTATTTGACTTTACAAGATTTGACTTTTCTTATTTAAATCTTGGATACAATTAATACACTAACAATCTCCCCCTTTGTATTCAAGATTTAATAAAAAATTTGACACTAGTCTTCAGCGCTTGATTCTTCAATCTTTAACTCTGACGGCTTTGAACTTTGAAGCTCTTTCTGAAGTTGTTGAAGAATCTTGAAAAGTATTTAACACATTGTATCTTTGGAAAGTCAACAAGTCTTGAAAACAAATCTGAATTCTTTAAAAACTTCAGAAATCTTTGAAACTTTTGAAACTTCGAGAAACTTTTGAAACTTTGAGAAATCTTTGAACTTTGTATCTTCATCTCTTTGATCTCTTGACCGTCTTCGCAAAAACAAACTTTCTCGAATCATCTTAATTTGGACTTGTCTTTAGAATCTTTTGAGAATGATTTCTTTTCATCTGATTTGAACTTTCAGAAATTCTCCACAAGTCTTGACTTTAAACTTTCTTTCTTTATGACTTTGAAATTCATTTGAAATTGACCTTTGTTGATTTCTCCCCGTTTTTGATGATTGTGAACATCATGATCATCAAAACTCTTTAATTTCAACACTTTCTTTGATCTTCCCCATTGTAAGAAACTAACAATCTCCCCTTTTTGTGGTAAGTTTGACATTCTCCACCCTTTGATCTGAGTATCCGTCAATTCATGAAATGGATATATCCGAATCTTTTCAAATTCAGATAAAATAAACGTTGTAAACCTGATTCAACGGATGAAACAGTTAATATGCCTGTAAGTAGCACGGAGCCACTTTGTATAACGAATGTACTTTGGAAAGGAGCTTTTGTTATGATCACTCCTCCAGGGCTTCCATTCAATCATTGAAAAACCACAAATGAATTTTCTATGAATGTTATGACAAGAAAACTCATTCCTTGTGTGTACGTGAAAGTATAAAAATGATTGAAGCTACTTAGCTTTTTCAGGCTCAAATTGTGTAAACTGATGAGACAACAACAAGTATTACATGGACTCAATGTGCATGAAAGAGGTGCGAAGGTGGGGAAACTTTCCTTCTTTTTCAACATCTAAATCTTCCGAGTGAAGACCAGATAGTAGATATGCTGCGTCCCCAAGAAAATGAAACATTTCTTTGTTAAGAAAGAAACGAGTGGCCGGTGGGGTTATAGTAAGAGTTGGCATGGGCTCACTGCGTTTTTCAATGATGGTCACTAAAAGTTCCCCCTCAAATCATGATAGAATGATTTAGGTCTTTTAAGCTCCCTCTGGATATTTGCAAAATATCCAAGTCTGAACATTGAAGAACGGGTCCTGATCTGTAATGTGATCAGAAGCCACAATCTTGACACTTAAGTTCGGGTTTCAAACTGTTTTGTTCAAAATCCATAAAACTTGACATTAAAGTACGGGTCTTGAACTAAATTATTCAAGAGCCATTGTTCTTTGCTCCCACTTAAACCTTGGGTGCCTGCAACACAGATTTAGGTTTTGGTACCCACTGGTATTTGGGTCCTGAAGTGTTAGTTGCAGTTCTTGTGGGGGTAACATAATAAGAACCATACCATTAATTGACAAAATTTTTACTTACAAAGTAATGTGCTCCACAGTAAGAACAACATATTTTCTTCTTAGCAATCCTGATCAATTTATTAGTGGAATAAAACATATCAGAATTACCAAAAGATTTACTTTTATGCACACTGTTCTTTTTGGCTTTGGATGTGGATACATATGCTTTGTCATTCTTCTTCTCATCATCTGAAGAACGCTTCACTCTCCAGACCATCTGATTTTTCTTAGATTGCTTTCCAAGACATTTAATATAAAAGTTTGCTGAACCATCAACAGATTTGTCATAGAATAGATTAGATGGTCTGATCTGATTTGATTTGACAGTTTGTGATTTGACACTTTTGTTTTTCAAAACATTTTTATCATGGATAGAACTTGAAGCAGTTTTAAATGAGCAAACTGATTCGATTTAATTGTCAACTGGTGATTGATTGATCACATCAGCATAAACTTTTTCTGACAAATCAACATTTGCAACTTCTAAGTTCTTTATCTTTTCAGAGAAAATATTTCTTTCAAAAGTTAATGTGTCAAATTTTTGTTTCAAATCAGATATAGCCTTCTCTTCTTTTTGGACATCTGATGATAGAGCAGTTATTTTGGATGTGAGCTTTGATATTTCAGATTCAAAATTTAAACGTTCAAGCTCAAAATCTGTTTCCAAGTTCTTGGTTTTCTCAGAAATATCTTTGAAAATCCCAGTATTTCTCTTTTAGGCATTTTTCTTTTCAAGCTCATAAGACTGCTTCTTTTCTTTGAAAATCTGTCTTTCTTTTTCAAGCAAGTCTTCTAAAGTAGAAATCTGTTTGGGAAGTTCAGTAATTTTGGTTTCAAGAACTTGTCTTTCTTTCGCAAAAGTATCCCGTACAGTTATTAAAATCTTTTCAAATTCGGATACTTGTTTAGAAAGTTTTAAACATCTATGCTCCAAATCCTTTTTCTCTTGTAGAGTTTTCTTGGAAAAACCAGATATCTGTTGAGTTGTAGATGTCTCCAGAATTGATCTATCTTTATCTGCTTGGATGCTTTTTGTCAGTTCAACATTCTGTGCCTCCAAGGCAGATATTTTTTCTTCAAAAGCCTTAAACTTGCTTTGATGCTCAACATATTCAGCATGATGTTTTGATGCTTTTTGTTCAGTTTTCTTCAGTTGGCTTTGAAGAATTACAATCTTTCTCTCTTTGAGCTTTATCTCTTTCTCACATGTTAGAATAATATTCTCTTTTAAAGCAACAATTCTCTCTTTCTCTTTTTCACTGATGATACCTGCAACAGATTTAGAATAATCAGTACATTTTGCACAAACAGAAATTTTATCAGAATTTGACAAATTTATCTTCAACTCCCGAATCTGTTTGACAAAGGCTGTATTCTGAATTCTCACTTTGTCTCGTTCAACCTCTATAACAGATTTATTTAAAAATTGAGACTTTTCATTTCCATCCACTATAATAGGACATGTAACTATTATTTCAGATGAACCATCTTTAACAATAGTTTATGTTTCTATTTTAGTTGATGTATCTGTGTTAAGTCTATTTTAAATAGTAATCAATGTATTTATTAACCTTGGTCTTAACAGTGTTTAGTTTGCTTATCTGTTTTGGTTTAGGCCTTGGGGTATTAAAGTCCCCTTGGTGCTTTGTGTTTGTAACTTTGGGAGCTCATTTGGCGCACTTACTCTCTCTCTCTCTACTTTCTCTCTCTAAGATTTGATAGATCTTGGATTATCAATTGGTATCAGAGCAGTTCTAAATATGAGAGAATTGAGAGAATTGTTTTTACAAACTGAATTTGTACATAATTCAGAAAATTTGATTGATTTTCTTGATTTTAATCAAGAAAATCTCGTTTTCTGAATTTTCACAAATTCTTGCTGTTTTTTGAACGAATTTCTTTGTAAATTGGTTTGCTGGATTCGTTTTTGATTGTGGAACACTATTAATTCACATCATTTTGCAAGAAATTCACCTTTTGTTCTTCAATTTTGAGTTTTATCGAGTTTCAGGAAAGTAGTTTTTGCGTACTGTTGATTTCAAGAATTATCGATTTTGAGGTTTTTGATAAAATTGTTTGATTCAACGTTGTTAGAAAACAGTTTTCGATCACTTTTGGTTAAGAAAATTTCATTAAATTCGAGTTTGTAATCGTTTTTTTTAAGTTTTTCTGGATTTTATGTGTTTTGCGCCAGATCTTGTTTTTGCGCCAGTTCATATATGTTTTGCGCCAGTTCATACTAGTTTGCGCTAGTTCATACGATTTTTGATCTAATTTCATCTGATTTTGTGCCAGTTTATCTTAGGTTTTCATCAAGTTCAGATTTCTTCTCGCGAAAAGTTGAAGTTTACGTTATCAGCACATCGCGCAAATTAAAGTTTGCGCCATCCTCATCTCTCGAAAAGTCCAAGTTCTCTTCATCAACTTCTTGCACAAAGTTATCTTTGCGCCAACTCAGTCTCGCGCAAAAGATTTTTGCGCCAATCTCAGTCTCAAGAAAAGTTCAGTTCAGAGCGAGCAAGTGAGCTTTTGCGCTACAAACATCTCACGCGAACTTACATTTGCGTCACCTTTGTATCACGCAAAGTTTGTTTTGCGCCATCATCGCTTCGTACAAATCTAAGTTTGCGCCACATACTGCTCACGCAAATCTCTTTTGCGCCATTGGCTTCTTACGCAAACCTTCTGTTTGCGCCAGATTGTCTGCTTACAGACTTGGTTTATTTATGAACTTTCTGACTTTGTGATTTTGTAAAGATGTCTCTACAAGCTCAGTTGTACAAGAATGATATAATGATGTCTTTGGGGTCAGATACTCTCCCTCCAGTTCTGATAAATGAAAATGAATTTCAGCAATGGCAAGACAGATTCATCAATTTCATAGAGAGACAAGCTAATGGTGATAATATGATGAAGTCTCTTACTGAAGGTCTGATGGAAAGGCCTATGAAAGAAATTCCATCCACTGCAACTAGACCAGCTACAAGGGTTGAGAAGCTTTTACGTGAGTATGATGCTGATGAGGTTTTGTGATATCAAGCAGATAACCAAGCAAAGTCAAATATGATTCTTGCACTACCAAATTCCATTTATAACCGAATTGACTGTTTCAAGCATAATCCAATGCTAATGTAGACACATTTAGAAAAGACAATGCTTGGATCAACAGTTGCCACTCAACTCCGTTAGACAAGATACATGAACAATTTTGAGGAATCAAGGCAAAAGATGGAGAGAGTCTGAAAAGTGTGTTTGACAGATTTTGGGTAGTGATAAATTATTTGTACAAGATTAAAGTGACAAAGACTGAACTGGAAGCCAATCTGAAATTTTTAAATGCTCTTCAACCAGAATGGAGCAAGTCTTGTCATAGGATGAGAAATGATGTACGGATCTCTACAATGCCAATTCAGGAACTTTATGAAATCTTGATGACATGATAAGAATATGGTACTGGAAAAGAAAGCAAAGATTGATAAGAAAAACAAGTCGAAGTCAGTAGATCCAATTGCTCTTCTAGCAAGTTAGTTGGCAGAACAAGCTTTGTCTGAAAATGCTTATGATGGGTCAACTTAAGATGATGGCGAAGCTTTGGAAAAGGCTATGATCCTCCTCTCTCAACATTATCAGAAGAAGTTCCAACACAGATCAGGATCAAACAACCTCCGCTTCACTTCCGGTTCAAAGAAAGTGGAACCTGGTGCTCCCTCAAAGCCATTTGTTCCAAAGTATGAACCTGTTAAAGTGGCAGAACTGAAGAAGGAAGAGAAGAAGGCTATGAATTGCTTCAACTGTGGGAAACCCGGACAAATAGCAAAGGAGTGTCGAGTGAAGGTTGTCAAGGATTCTGCTTTCTACAGGAAAAAGTTGGAACTGGCAGAAAAAAGGGAGAATGGAACAATTTTGTTAGCTGAAGAGGAATACTGGCTTGTTCACTCAGACAATGAAGCAGAGACTGAGGAAACAGCTGCTATGTGTTTTATTGGGGATGATAAGAGTGATGATGAAGATGAGGACACCTCCACTGATGAATCTGAGGTACCATCTGAATTTGATTTCAACTTTATTTCTTCTCAAATGAACGTCATAATAACAGCTTTACATGACTTACGTTCAAAGTTCTTATCTGAAAAGCAAACTAATCAAGAAAAATCTGTCATGATTGAAAAATTGAAAATTTCATTGAAAGATTAAAATTTTATTTTGACAGATACAAAAGATAAGTTTCAAAAGAAATTGGATGAATTAGAAAATTTAAACAAGACTAATCTTGAGTCTTTGACAGAATTGACCAAATTAAATCAAGATTTTTCTGATAAAATAATTGTTTTAGAAGGAAAATTATATAAGAGAGAACAAACTGAGCAAACCATATATATGAATAAACCAAGGAGTGGTGAGGCAATAAAAGAAAGATGGGGACTTGGTTTTGAAAACCCACATTGTTTAAACAATGTTATATCAAAAACCCCCACTTTATATAATTTTGATTATCTAAATCTTGCAAAATATGCTCCTCAATTTAAAATTGAGTGGATGAATGAAAAGCAAGAATTAGAAATTGAAAATCAGAAAAGAATGAACAACAAGAAAATGGAGATGCCATTTGTTTATACTCGTGAAAATGCCAAATATTTTCCTGAAAATTCAAAGAAGTCTAGAAAATCTCAAAATGTTTTAAATGTCAATTTTTCCATTAAATTTTCATTATCAAATGATTATATTGATATATATGCCAATAGCACTAATAAGGAAAATATATCTCCGGTTTCTTATGATTCTAAGAGATATATTCCCCCATTAGTATTAGAGGGCAAAATCATTGATATTGAAGATAAAATGGAAGAACAAAGTCTTTGAAATGATTTTGAAAATAGTTTATTTCTTTTTATCATGAAATCTAGTTTTGAAGACAAAATCATTTCTCAAAAACAAGACTTTGATGACAAAATAAATTCTGGATTTTCTATCGATTCTAAGGAAAATACTCTCAAAGGACAAACAAGTGAAAGTTTGCGTCAACCACAGGTAGAGCAAACTGAAGGTTTGCGCCAGAAGTTGGTAGCGCAAAGTTCAGTATGCTCCACCAGTGGGTCGCGCAAAACGTCTCCTGACTTGTGTGTTTTTGATAATCATGACTCCCAGACAAGTTCAACAATGATGAATGCTCAACTTGATTTCTTAGATAAAATTTCTTCTTCTAATTCAATTGTTGATGATTTTTTTATGCTAAATGATCAGTATTATAAACCAAAGCGTAAAAGAAGAAGGTCAAAGAAGTCAAAGAAGAAAGATAATGTCATTTCTGAAAATTCTAATTCTTCTGATTCTACTATTTCAGATCGGACTTTGAACAAGTCAACAAAGCAGATATGGAGAGTCAAGAAGAAATCAACAGAATCTGACACTTTAGAGGAGAAATGTGTAGATTATCTGTGTAAAACGGATACATTTGCATTTTGTAATAAAAACACAAAATATTCAATAAAGCAAATGATTCAAATTGCAAAGAATGTCTCATGTTACTCTTCTAGTTCTGATTCAGATGATTGTAATTTTTCTTCCCTAGATAATTGCGTTCAAAATTTTTCTAAAAACAGAATTTTGAAAAATAAAAGGCAAAGGACTAACAAGAAGGGACCCATAAGCATATGGGTACCTAAATCTGTGTAATTTCTGAATGTGCAGCTTAGTCAATTATGGTATCTGGATTCTGGGTGTTCCAAACACATGACGGGCAAGAAATCATAACTTTCAAATTTTAAAGAAAAATGTTGCGGTCGTGTTAAGTTTGGAAACTGCGAGACTGCTCCTATTTTAGGCTATGGTGATCTTGTGCAAGGAAATATTACTGTCAAGTGAGTTAGCTATGTTGAAGGTCTTAGCCACAATTTATTCAGCATCGGGCAATTTTGCGACAAAGATCTTGAAGTCAGCTTCAAATCCAAACGAGTTGCGGTAAAGAATGAAAGTGGCCGGGATTTACTTGTCGGAAAGAGAAGATCAAATATATACACTATTGATCTTTCCAAGGTTAAAATTCCATCAGATATTTGCTTGCTATCTAAAGCCTCTGTTCATGAATGCTAGATATGGCACCGACGACTAGCTCATCTCAACTTTAAATACATGGACCGCCTTGTCAAGAATGATTCCGTACGAGGTCTCCCAGTACTCCGATTTCAGAAAGACCACCTCTGTCAAGACTGTGAGAAGGAAAAGATGAAGAAAGTTCCGCATAAGCCAAAACCCGAGGCTTGCACTTCGGACATTCTTGATATTCTACATGTTGACTTATGTGGACCGATGAAGACAAAGAGTATCGGAAAGAAAAGATATGTTTTGGTAGTTGTTGATGATTATTCACTCTATACATGGGTTAAGTTTCTTAGGTCCCAAGATGAAACTCCCGACATTCTCATCAACCTCATCGAAACGATTCAGACCAACAAGCAAAAGGCGGTCAAAGTTGTCAGATCAGACAATGGTACATAATTCAAGAACAATACTCTTTAAGCATTCTACGAAGATCAAGGCATTCAACAACAATTTTCTGCTACTCGAACACCGCAACATAATGGGGTTGTTGAACGAAGAAATCGAACGCTTGTCGAGGCTGCCAGATCAATGCTTGCATATTTCGGTCTTCCTTTGTCTCATTGGGTTGAAGCTGTCTCAACTGCGTGTCATACTCAGAACAGATCCATTTTACATAGAAGATTCAACAAAACACCTTATGAGCTTATGAATGGTATCAAACCGAATGTCAAATATTTCAAATCTTTTGGGTGTAAGTGTTATGTTTTGAATGGCCGCGACAATCTGAACAAGTTTAGTCCAAAGGCAGATGAGGTTATTTTTCTTGGTTATTCTTCTACTTCTGCAGCTTACAGAGTCTTTCTTACTTCAGCCAGAAAAGTGATAGAGAGTGTCAATGTTAAATTTGACGAAGTTGCAGATTTGGTTTCTGGCCAAACAGGTCCAGAACCCGCACTTTTAGGGAATGTAGCTTCTAGACAAGCCAGTTCAGAACCTGCACTATAACAGACAAATCAGGATCCATCTTCTTCCTTGCTTAATCTTACTGATCTTGATTTTCTTTTTGAGCATTTTTATGATGATGTGCCTAAATCTAACACTAAAAATGCTTCAAAAGTTTTGAATCAGGAATCTGTGAGCGCATCTACTTCCAATTCCGCTGCATCTATCTCTGAAACTGATGTTGTTCCAGTACTTTCTGAAACTCAAAACATTCTTTCTAAACTTCATCCAGCTCAATCAGAACCTGATCAAGTGAATACATAATCTGTTCTAGAAGAACCTGCTTAAGAAGAATCTGTTCAAGCAGAACCAGTTCAAGAAGAAGGACAAACTGCTGTTATTCAACCAACAATTCCAGAGTCTGATTCTGATGTTGTTGAGTTACCTTCTCCTCTAGTTCAAACAGTTTCTGTCTCCTCATCTGACATAGACATAACTGAATCTCTCTCTCAACAATTAGAGGTTGTTCAAGAAGTTATTGATCCTCTCCCTCATACCACCAAATGGACAAGATCTCATCCTATTCATCAGATTATTGGTGATCCTCAAGCAAGCGTATCTACACGTTCCAAGAGGGCTGTTAGACTATAATTGTATTCAAGATTAAATGAGGGTCATTATTGTAATTGTTGTAATAGTTGTTTGTGTGTGTTGTAAGAGAGCTTAGATGGTTTGACTTTGCTTGGTCATGTTGACCTATATATAAGCAAGTCCTTGTATTGTTTCAAGTAAGACTTGTGTAAGCAAGAGATTAAGTGTGTGAAAGTGAAGGTGTAATATTGGTAGTTGAGAGAAACACATAGTTGCACACATTGAGTACACACACAAACACAATCTATCTTGAAAGGTTAATCACTATAGATCTATGACTTGATGTAATTCTTGTGATTAATAAACAAAGTGTTTTATGTTAATTTGTATGTGTTTATGCTAGTAAATCACTGGGCCACAATTGGTATCAAAGCCAAATCCGTTTAAAAAACAAGAAAATGTTTTGAGTCGTACTGTTCACGTCACTGTTCATAAAAGTTCAAATCGATTTTGAGTTTTAGTGGAAATTTTGAGTTGAAATCGATTAGGTTATGTTCGTTTTGTGAAATCGATCGAGTTAGTATGTTTTAATTCTTGAAATGCATGTGATTTGATCATCAATTTGAAGATTTGGTGTTTTTCGAGTTTTTGAGTTTCACGTACTGTTCTTGAATTAAATGTGATGATTTGCGTGTTGTTAATCGAAATTGTTTGTTATGATTGTGTTCGAAATGTGTTTGTGAATGAATTGTAAAACTTTCAGATCAAAATTCGAGGTCTAGATGAGTTTTTGGTGCAAATTTGTTGGTTTTATAGGTTTGCGTTTCATTCATCAGGTTTGCGTTTCATTCATCTGAAGTTTGCGTTTCATTCATCCAGGTTTGCGTGTGATCATCAGAGTTTACGGGTGTTCATCTTGGTTTGCGTGTGATTCAGACTGGTTTGCGTATTATTCATCAAATGTTTCTTTGTGCTTGATTTGTATTTTGCGTTTCACTTCACAAACGCAAACTGAGTCTTGCGATTCACGGCACAAACGCAAAGTGGTGTTTGCGTTTCACACTACACACGCAAAGTGTAGGTTTGCACTTTTAGACACAAACGCAAAGTGTCGTTTGCGTTCCACTCTATAAATGCAAAGTGGCATTTGCGTTTCACAAACTGAACACGCAAAGTAAACCACATCACAAACGCAAAGTATCGTTTGCGTTTCACAGCACAAACGCAAAGTTAAGGTTTGCGGTTCACACTACAAACGCAAAGTCTGGTTTGCGTTCCACACTTGACACGCAAAGCTTGGCATACTAAGGTTTGCGGTTCACACTACAAACGAGTGTAGTTTGCGTTTCACACTTAGAATTTTTTTTTGGGAAATTTTCAAAACTGTAACACACCCTTTAAATGTCAAAATTTTAGTGGGACCCCCGTGCTAAGTCTGCGGAGGGGGACAAAAGTTCTTTCTGTGATCAAAATCTCTGAATTTTTTTTAAGATTTCTGTAATTTTCTTGATTTGATTGGATTTAAAGATCTTTACTAGCTAATATTTTTCATCTTGTAAAGGTACATACATCTTTCAATAATGGCAAATGAATTTCTCTCTATGGGATCTCATATAAAGCCTCCGGTCTTATCTGTTGGAGATTATGCCGTGAATCGCAAGACTCAGTTTGCGTTTGTGAAGTGAAATGCAAAATACAAATCAAGCACAAAGAAACATTTGATGAATAATACGCAAACCAGTATGAATCACACGCAAGCCAAGATGAACACCCGTAAACTCTGATGATCACACGCAAACCTGGATGAATGAAACGCAAACTTCAGATGAATGAAACGCAAACCTGATGAATGAAACGCAAACCTATAAAACCAACAAATTTGCACCAAAAACTCATCTAGACCTCGAAAGTTCTTTATGTGATCAAAATCTCTGAATTTTTTTTAAGATTTCTGTAATTTTCTTGATTTGATTGGATTTAAAGATCTTTACTAGCTAATATTTTTCATCTTGTAAAGGTACATACATCTTTCAATCATGGCAAATGAATTTCTCTCTATGGGATCTCATATAAAGCCTCCGGTCTTATCTGTTGGAGATTATTCACAATGGAAGAAAAGAATGATTCAGTTCTTAAATCTAAAGAAAAGAGATTATATGACATTTATCATAGATGGTCCGGGAAATCCACAATCATTTGTACCTGGACAAGCAGCCACAGCTACATCTCCAGCAATCGCAGATCGATACGTGCCAAAACCATATCAATTCTTTACTGATGTGGAAAAGTCAAGACATAAGATAGATGAAGAGGCACTTATCTATCTTACTATGGCAATTCCTAATGACATCTACAATCGCGTAGATAGTAGGGAATCTGCAAAAGAGTTATGGGATGAATTGGAGAGACAGTTTCAAGGATCAAAGAAGTCAATTCAGACAAAGTTGAATCAGAGTATAAATGCATATGAAGGTTTCCATGCAAAAGAAGGAGAGACTTTGTTGGAAACATACAATCGTTTCAATGTGATACTGAATGATCTAAGGAAAAATGGGATGAACAAGTCAGAATCAGAGATCAATTATAAGTTCATCAAGAACTTGAACCCAGAATGGAAAAGCTATGCTATCAACATTCAGATGACCAAGGACATAGCCCAAGAAGACGTCAATGATATCTTCACAACTTTATCTCAGCATGAGGATGAAGTAAAGCAGCTTGGTGCTGAAAAGAAGATGGTCAAAGATTCTTTAGCCTTAATGTCTGAACGTAAGAAAGGGTCAAGTTCCAAGTCCAATTCTTCTTACAAGTCAAAGTCGAGGAAATCCAGAGCTCTCCTAACTGAAGTTACTGATTCAAGCACTGATAAATCTTCTACTGAAAGTGAAAAATATTCAGATGAGGATATGCAACGATTCGCTGAAAATCTGGCTCTTCTCACAAAGCAGTTCAAAAGCTTTGGAAAGAACAAGTACAAGCCGAAATATGAGAGTTACAAGAAAGACAAGTACAAACCGAGATCTGAAAAGAAGTATGAGAAAAGAGGAGAGAAAAGAGATGAAAAGCGAGAAGAGAAGAGAGGAGGAAAGAAAGAAGAGACTGAGCCGAAATATGGAAGATGCTATAACTGTGGAAAACCAGGTCATTTTTCCAAGGATTGCAAGTTCAAGCGTACAAAGAATTCTGAATATTATGCTCGGAAAACACTGTTAGCAAAGAAGGTGGAAGAAGGTCAGAACTTAATGGCGGAAGAAGAGAATTGGTTGTACAAGAGTTCTGATGACGAATCTGCACACTTTACTCAGGTGTGTATGATGGCCAAAGTAGATGAGGACATTGGATCATCTTCTGATCATTCTGACTGTGGTTCAGAGGTACGTATTCAATCCTTAAAGGCTCAAGTTAAGTTCATGAAAGAAGAATTTAAATCTTTAAAAGGCAAACTTAGTCATGAAAGACAAACAATGTTGAATTTTCGTGATGAAAATTCAATGTTGAAAGATGTGGTTAAGGAAAAGGAATTTGAAAAAGATTGTTTGAAAAAGGACAAAGATGTTTTAAATTCAAAGATATCTGAGCTTGAAAAAGATCTTGTAAACTTAAATGCTGAAAAAGGTGATTTTCAACTAAAATTTGAAGCATGTTTTCAAGAAAGAAACGAGGCATATTGTAAAATCAAGTAACTGGAGGATTTAAATCTGAAAAGAGGACAGACTGAGCAAACATTAAATCTTTTAACAAACAAACTCCAAGATGTCAGATTTTATAATGTTAAAAAAGGTTTAGGTTTTGAACCAAATACTGTTTTGAAAAGAGCACCAGAAAATTTGTATAGTTTTGATAAAATGGGCTCTACTTCTACAAAACCTGATATTCATGATACTTTTGTAAAAGGTAAAGTTGTGAATGATGATGACATTTCATCTTGCGCTGATTCCATTTCAAGTTTAAAATCTGTTGGTTTTGCTTATAAAGATTTAAATGAATGTTACAAAACAAGAAAGATAGAATTTAGTGAATTTACTTCTCTATTTTCTCCTTGTTTACCAACAGAATCAGCCAAGGTTGAAGAAAATAATACTGAATCTCAGTGTCAGTTTGATGAATCTGATTTAGAAACTGATGTTGAGAATCAAGTGTTATCATCTGATTTATTCACGTCAAATACCTCAAATGGTTCAGAAAGTGAAAATATCATGAATCAAAACCTTAATTCTGATTTTTCAAAAATTATGACTGAGGAGATTTTTACAGAAATGATGAATGCTTCAGATCCTGTTCCTATTATAGAGAAGATGGAATCAAACTCTGAGGTAAATCAAACATCTATTTTTGAGAAACAAATCATAGATCTTCAAAAGACAATTGAAGAGTTAGAAGATGAGAACGTTGATCTCAAATTCAAACTTGACAAGTCTTTTGAAGAAAACAAAGAACTCTCTAGAGAGTTAAATATTTTAAAAAATTATTTGTTTCAACAAAATTTAAAGGAGAAAAAGATGTTTGACTCTAAAAATTGGAATGTTCATTCTAATCCAGAGTTTGATACTGTTAATTCTAAAACTTCAGTTGTTTATACTACTAATCCTGAATATCCTCCGAGTATTTTTGAAAAAGGAGAAGCTTCTTGTACTTCAAAGTCAAAATCATCTTCTTCAAAGAACACTAACAAGATTCTGTTTCCTGTTTCAGATGTAAAAAGGCAGAATGGTAAAGAAGAAAGGATGAAGAATGTGAAGGAAAATAAAGTTGTTAAAAATAAATGTAATATCAGTGATAGTGGTAGTTTGATATGTAAAAATTCAAACGTTTTCAAATGTCAAAGTTGTATGGATGGTTGTACTTCATTGGATAAATCTAAGCTTTTGACATTTGGACGTAAGAATTTTATCTGCAAACACTGTCATGATAATGCATTTATCATTCCTTCCATTTATCCTAAATCTAAAGTTGTCAAGAAAACATCACATGTCAAATCAGTTTCTAAATCCTTAACTCATCAGGCTAAAATTTTTCATGCTAAGTTTGATCATTTTTTGAAAAAGAAAACATTTCATGAGCTTAATGTTAAAATGGTATGGAAATGGGTACCTAAGCCTCGCTATGAGTGGCGAATTAAGGCTAAGGTAGATGATGTTGATGAGTTGCGAAAAGCTAACAAGAAAGGACCCATCTGGATATGGGTACCTAAACAGAAATGAGTTGTTCTTTTTGCAGGCCTCACATACATGGTATATAGATTCAGGATGCTCGCGCCATATGACAGGATTTAAGCATCTACTTCATAATTATGTTGAGGAACCTGCCGGTACTGTAAGTTATGCAAATTCTGAGGTTACTGGATACATTCGAGGACACGGATCGTTAACAAATGGCATCGTGACGATCAAAAGAGTATTATATGTAGAAGGACTTGATCATAATCTTTTCAGTACAAGTCAATTCTGCGATAGTAAATTTCAAGTTCGGTTTACGAATAAATGCTGTTACATTGAAGATAAAGATGGTCGTGCAGTTTTTAAAGCTAAGCGGAATGCAAATCTTTATTCTGTGAATTTTCCAACACTTTCTGCATCAAGACCTGTTTGTCTGATTGCAAAAGCTTCACAAGCTGAAAGTTGGATATGGCATCGCCGTATGTCTCATTAAAACTTTGATGCGATTAATCAGTTGGCAAGACAAGTTATTGTCAAAGGTCTACCAGAACTAAGGTTTGAGAAGAATTCTCTTTGTCCCGCTTGTGAAATGGGAAAGATGAAGCGAACATCTCATAAAGCAAAGACAGAATTCTCATCTTCAACACCTCTTGAATTGATACATATGGACCTTTGCGGCCCGATGAGGACTCAGTCTATCAATGGTAAGAAATATATTTTGGTCATGATAGATGAGTACTCCAGATATACTTGGCTGGAATTCTTAAGAAACAAATCAGATGCAGCAGAGCTGATCATTGAGTTTTTAAAGAAGATTCAGGTTCGACTACAACTACCGATTATATCTTTGAGAAGTGACAATGGCACGGAATTCAAGAATGAAAAGCTTCAGAGTTATCTCATATCTGTTGGGATTTCTCACAACTTTTCTGCTGCTTACACTCCTCAGCAAAATGGTGTAGTTGAAAGGAAGAATCGAACACTGGTGGAAGCTGCAAGGACAATGTTAGCCTATTCCGAATTGCCAATGTTTCTGTGGGCTGAAGTCGTAGCCACTGCGTGTTTTACACAAAACCGCACGATTGCCATCAAAAGACATAAAAAGACAGCGTATGAACTTATTAATCTTCGAAAACCGAATATTAAATTTTTTCGTATTGCAGGTGTTATATTCTCAATGATCGAGACAATTTTGGTAAATTTGACAAGAAGGCTGACGAAGGCTATTTCATTGGTTATTCGTTGACATCTAAAGCCTATCGCATTTACAATAGACGAACCAAGACGATCATGGAGAGCATTAATGTGTCATTCGATGAATCATCAACGTTGACTTCTGAACACAACAGTTCAGAACTCAAGCTTAAACAGAAAGTTTCTATTCAAGACGGAATAGAACCTGAAGTCAAACAGAATAAGTCTTCTAATTCAAATAAAATTACAGCTGAATTAGACTTATTATTTTTTGATGCTTTTATGGATATTTGTGCAGATTTTGAAAAATCAAGCATATCCGCATCAACTTCAGAGGTTCCAATTATAGTCGCAGATATTTCAGGACCTTCTGAAATAGTCACAAGATCAATCACATCAGGTACATCTACACATATACATTCTGAAGATACTAATGTTGATTCTGTGCATGCAGATCCAAATTCTGCAACAGAAGTTCCGAGTGATTCTTCTATTACTCCGGAAATATTTACTTCAGAAGATGCTGTACAAGATGTCCCGAGCACATCTGGGTTTGATAAAGACTTACCTGCAGTATATGATGAATATGAGGAAGATAATACTCAAGTTGAAATTCATCCGATTCCAAGTACAATGAAATGGACAAGAGATCACCCACTTCATAATATCATAGGTGATGCACAGTCGGGTGTACAAACGCGTGCAACATCTGCTAATTTTTGTCTGTATTCAAGTTTTTTAAGTTCCATCGAGCCAAAGAAAGCTTCAGAAGCCTTGCGCGATTCAGATTGGATACTGGCGATGCAAGATGAACTTCTGTAATTTGAGAGGAACAAAGTTTGGCGACTTATACCACTTCCAAAAGGAAAATCTGTTATTGGAACAAAGTGAGTTTTTAGAAATAAGAGAGATGAATCTGGAGTTGTAGTTCGAAATAAACTCGCCTTGTTGCAAAGGGTTATTGTCAACAGGTGGGGATTGATTATGAAGAAACATTTGCTCCTGTGGCACGACTGGAAGCGATACGAATCTTTTTATCCTATGCAACGCATAAAAATTTTACGGTCTTCCAAATGGACGTAAAATCAGCATTCTTAAATGGAATATTGCATGAAGAAGTATATGTTGCTCAACCAGAAGGATTCGTTGATCCAAAGAACCCTGATCATGTCTATGTCTTAGACAAAGCCTTGTATGGACTCAAACAGGCACCAAGAGCTTGGTATGAAACTTTAACTCAATTCTTACTCGCTTCAGGATTCAAGAAAGGTACAATTGATACTACTCTCTTTCTGAAAAAGCAAGGTGATGATATGATTCTAATCCAGATTTATGTAGATGATATAATTTTCGGTTCTACAAATCCAATGTTTTGTAAAAACTTTTCAAGAATCATGGAATCTCGTTTTGAAATGTCAATGATGGGCGAACTGAATTTTTTCCTCGGTCTTCAAGTGAAACAGTTACCCGAAGGCATTTTCATCAATCAGTCAAAATATATTCGAGATATTTTAAAGAAATTTAACATGAGTGACAGTTCATTGATGAAAACACCGATGGCAACGGGCACACTTTTAGATGCAGATCTTTCTGGCAAATCAGTAGATCAAAAAGTGTACCGTAGCATGATTGGTTCACTGCTGTACTTAAATGCGAGTAGACCGGATATTATGTTTGCTACATGTTTCTGTGTTAGATATCAAGCTAATCCGAAGGAATCACACCTGGTCGCTGTTAAACGGATTCTTAGGTATCTTAAAGGTTCTACTGAGTTAGGCCTTTGGTATCCTAAGGGTTCATCTTTTGATTTAACTGCCTATACTGATGCTGATCATGCAGGTTGCAAACTGGATAGAAAGAGCACCTCTGGTTCTTGTCAGTTCTTAGGTGATAAGTTGGTTAGCTGGACATCTAAGAAACAAAATTGTGTTTCTACATCCACCGCCGAGGCTGAATATGTAGCTGCCGCAAGCTGCTGTTCACAAGTCCTCTGGATGAAAACACAGTTAAAATATTTCGGATATACTTACCAACGAGTTCCTATTTACTGTGATTCTAAGAATGCGATTGCGATAACTGCTAATCCAGTGCAGCATTCCAAGACAAAACACATCGACGTGCTTTATCATTTTATAAAGGATCATATCGAAAAGGGCGATATCGAGATGCACTTTGTGACTACAGACTAGCAGTTGGCTGACCTTTTCACCAAGCCGTTGGATGAAAAGAGGTTTACCTTTTTAATTAGCAAACTTGGTATGTTAAACGCCAATTCATGATTCTAGGGGGAGTTTTCTAATCTTGTGCTTTATTTGAATAAATTTTGGATATTTCATCATATGTTGACTGACTAAAGCGGAATCATTTTTATAATGATTACCAAAATCTTTTTCTTGTAGGATATATTATGTGACGAAGGCTTCTGAACAAATTAGTTCAGAACCCGTGCTTCAAAGCATAATGGCTTTTGGACAATTTAGTTCAAAACCCGTAATCAAATGTTTTCTTCTGAATGATGCTTTCTTGATTGTATCTTTTCAGGAAGTTTTTCATTTGAAAGGAAGTTTAGAAATTATATTGTTGTATTTTTTTATAATAATATTTCTAACAAGATTGATGTTTTACAGATATCAAGGGGGAGGATATCTATTTACGGATACTTTAATTGCTATATTCATTCCAGGGGGAGTTAAGGATTCTGATTCACAGGTATATTCTGATTCACAGGTATAATATTCTAATCCTTATACTCTAACACTTGTGAAAGAAGAACAACTTTCATTTGTGAAAATTGTTTTTAAAATGTTCAAACCACTTCACGATCTTAAAATGTTTTTCTGATTTGAGAAGTGTGAATTTTAAATGATTTTTGGATATTTGTGAAAGTAATTGTTTATCTGGCAGTGTGTTCTTTAAAGAATAATACTTGTGTATTTTCTTTTCTATATACTTTGTCAAGTATTCATACACACTGGTTCAGTATTTTCAAATTGACTTTGTTATTACCATGTATCAAATGATATATCTTTCTGTGGTAATACTCCCGTCGTTTGGTATTCATAATTGTTTGAATCAAACGTCATTTCATTTTTTTTTAAAGTGCTTTCATTGATAATATGTTTATATATTGTTCATATAAACAACATACGTCTTTGAATTCCCAAATATTTTTTCTTCATGATAATTTGATCTGATTTTAATCATTGTCAGATTCTCAAAACATTTCTATTCTTTTCATTCATATAAAGTTTTGAGATATCTTAAATGTTCAAATTGCTCAAATTTCATTTCTAGTTTTTAAATGAGCATACAAACACTGACATATGATTTCTTGTACTTTACATGTCAAGAAAATCATTGAACAACATGTACTTCTTAGGAACATGGGATTCAGTGTGAGTGCTTATTAGATCTTCCATGGATTCACGATAACCAGTGTTTCCTACCCCGGAAGAAATCCTTTGAGTGATTGAGGGGAGAGGGGTCTAAAAGAATTGAGTGTGGGAGTGAGCTGAGGTAAAATGGAAATGAGAGATTGGTTAGATGTGAGCTTAAATGTTTAAAAGAAAGAGGGTGAGAGAACAGAGTTAAAAGAATATTAGAACTCTACACCAAACATCTTTCTGAGTCGGGTAGCCACATTACTGATTGGTTCACATTTCTTTCGTGACCATCATTGAAATAGGCAAATAACCCATGCCATCTCTTGCATAAAACCTCCCTAGCTACTCATTCTTTTCATAAAAAGAGAATGTTTCATATTTTCTGGGGAAGCAACACATAATCTATCGAATCTTCACTTGGAAGATACTGATATTGAAAAAGAAGGAAAGTTGCCCTACCTTCGAACCTTTCTCATGCATGTTGAGTCCATGTATAATCATTGTTGTCTCAGTGATTTACATACTTTGAGCCTTATGAAACACAATCATTGTGCTCATTCTTTCAAAACACAAGCACTAGCACACAGAGAATATGTTTTTCTGTCAGAACATTCATAGAATTACCTTGTGTTTTTCAATGATTGAATGGAAGTCCTGGGGAGTCAATATCAAACAAGCTCCTTATATTGTACATTCATTGTACACAGTAACTTTGTGTTACTGACAGGCATTTCTAACTGTTTCATATGTTGATTCAGGGTTACAATTCTTATTTCGTTTGAATTTGAAAAGATTCAAATGAATATGTTCGTGAATCAAAGGCCAATCCAGATCAGATGTGAGAATGATTTTCCTATATGAGGAGATTGTCTATTATCCAAAGGAGGAGATGAAAGTTCTTGAAGAATGTGCTTATCAGATGTTGGGAAGTTTATTCAATGACGGATCTGACCTTGAAGTGTTTTAATGATTTTGATTCTTACAAATCATTAAAAAGGGGGAGAATAATCAAAGTTCAAGATCAGATTGAAGTTTTAAAGATTTCAGAGGAGATAAAGTTTTCAGTTGATTGAAGTCAAAGATTAAAGAAAGTTTGTTAAAGAAAGCTTATCAAAGAGAAAGTCAGAGTTTATGCAAAAGTTAATTCAAAGAGAGAGACAAGTTTGAATAATTGTCAAAGTTTTCAAGATGTCAAAGTCAGAAAATATTTGAAGTTGAAGTCAATTCTGAAGATATAAAGACCTGAAGATTATTGCCAAAAAAAATTTTAATCTTGAATCCAAAGGGGGAGATTGTTAGACTGTAATTGTATTCAAGATTAAATGAGGGTCATTATTGTAATTGTTGTAATAGTTGTTTGTGTGTGTTGTAAGAGAGATTAGATGGTTTGACTTTCCTTGGTCATGTTGACCTATATATAAGCAAGTCCTTGTATTGTTTCAAGTAAGACTTATGTAAGCAAGAGATTAAGTGTGTGAAAGTGAAGGTGTAATATTGGTAGTTGAGAGAAACACATAGTTGCACACATTGAGTATACACACAAACACAATCTACCTTGAAAGGTTAATCACTATAGATCTATGACAAGATGTAATTCTTGTGATTAATAAACAAAGTGTTTTGTGTTAATTTGTATGTGTTTATGCTAGTAAATCACTGGGCCACAAGGGCAACTCCAAACAAATGTCTATTCACTTGCTTTCTAAGCAAGATTGAACCAACCAAAGTATCTGAAGCGTTGGAGGATCCGGATTGGATAATAGCGATGCAAGAGGAACTCAATCAATTTGTCGCATTAAAAGTTTGGAGACTTGTTCCAAGGCCAAAAGGAAAGAGCATTATTGGCACAAAGTGGATTTTAAAGAACAACAAAGATAAAGATGGTATCGTCGTTCGTAACAATGATCGATTGGTTGCCAAGGGTTATCGATAAGAAGAAGGAATCGACTACGATGAAACTTTCTCGCCGGATGCAAGATTAGAAGCTATTGCAATTTCACCGTGTATCAGATGGATGTAAAGACAACTTTTCTCAATGGGAAACTGAAAGAAGAAGTTTATGTTTCTCAACCAGAGGGATTTGTTGACAAAGAACATCCTGATCACGTATACTTTCTTGATAAAGCACTGTATGGCTTGAAACAAGCACCGAGGGCGTGGTATGATGAGTTGTCTGCCTTTCTGATCAAATCCGGGTTTACCAAAGGATCCATAGATACCACTCTTTTCATCTATCATTCTAACTTGGATATTTGCTTAGTTCAAATATACGTAGATGATATTATATTTGGTGCGACTAATAAATCTTTATGTACTTGGTTTTCTGATCTTATGACCTCCAGCATTCAAATGAGCATGATGGAAGAAATTAATTTCTTCCTCGGCTTACAAGTGAAACAGCTTCCAGATGGAATCTTCATTAATCATTCGAAGTATGTGATTGACATGTTGAAGAAATTCAAGATGGACAAATCTTCTTCAATTGGCACGCCTATGGCTCATGGTGCTAAAATTGGACTAGATCCGGATGGAAAAGCTGTGGACGTCAAGACATGTCGAGGAATGATTGGATCACTCATGTACTTAACTGCAAGTCGGTCGGATATCATGTTCTCTACCTGCTTATGTGCCAGATTTCAAGCAAAGCTAAAGGAATCGCATCTCTTAGCAGTCAAGCGAATTTTTCGTTACATCAAAGGAACTCCGTATTTAGGTTTGTGGTATCCTAAGAGTTCTGATCATAAACTAATTGCTTATTCTGATGCAGATTTTGGTGGAAATCAATTGGATCAGAAAAGTACTTCAGGTCACCTTCAATTTCTTGGTGATAGGCTGATAAGTTGGGCGTCGAAGAAGCAGAACTGTGTTTCTATCTCAACTGCAGAACCAGAATACGTCGCCGCAGCTAGGTGTTGTGCACAAGTTTTATGGATGAAGACACAACTTCGTGACTACGGGATGCTGTACAAAACTGTTCCAAATTATTGTGACAGCAAATCCGCGATCACGATATCAGTCAATCCGGTCCAGCACACAAAGACCAAATACATAGATATGAGGTACCATTTCATAAAGCATCATGTGGAAGAAGGTACTATTGAATTATATTTTGTACCAACTAAATATCAACTTGCTGATATTTTTACAAAAGCTTTAGATATGAAACATTTTAATTTTCTACTTTCAAAACTCGGCATGTTGAATTTAAAAGTTTAAATCTTTACAAATTTTATTTTATAAAGTAAAAGCTTTACATGTTTTCTTTCTTTTGAATAAAATGTGTGTCTAGGATAAATTTTCAAGTTGCTTTGTCTATATCGAAGTTTTATATGTTCAACTTTCAAGTCTAACAAAAATCGAAAGGTCAGCAACATGTTTGAAACTTTTGATCCTACTTTAAAGTTGTGTTATTTGGAATATTTATAGTTTACAATGCTTGGAAATCCTAAAAAGTCTGAATTATGGGTCGTAATGAAAATATGGGCTAAACACTTAGATGTAAAACTGGGTGATTGAGATGAAAATTATATATATAAAATACAGAAATCTCTAAGTTTAAAAACTTGTACCTGTGACCTTTCTGGTTTGGGAAAGTAAGTTCCGTGGGATGCTTATCATCTGGTCCCCTAAGGTCAATTGGTCCGGGAGTGATCGAACCCAAATCCTTCTATAGAATCAGATCGAAAGTCATGTTCTACTGGTATGAATGGGTTTAGGATGTGTCGATGTAGCCTTTCTGATCCGGGTGAGTAAGTTCCAAGGGGTGCTTGACACCTAGTCCCGTAAGGCCAACTAGTCTGGGAGCGGCTGACCCAAATCCTGCAATAGGGTCAAATAGAAAGTTACGTTTACGGCATGTTCTTTACTTACCAAACTTTTTGATTAAAAGATTCCAATGTGCACAAGCTTAAAATATGCCAAAGAGCACACTCATGTGAAGATGCCAATGTGCACAATGCTAAAAGATGCCAAGGAGCACACATCTCATGATACTTGGTGATATGTTTGAGTTGCAATAAACCTAGAGATTTGTGAAAGTCTTAATTCATGATGGATTAGTGTGAGTACATGCAAAGTTCTTTATTATATTCTTAAAATTGCTTTTTCTTGAAGCTAATCGAAGTTAGCATGCGAGCACACTGAATAGATTGCTGGAAGTTTTTGAAATTGAACATGTTTTAACTTGATATGCAATCAAACTTGTATCTGTGTCCAACAACACACACTAGAATTCGACTGATTGATAAATCTGTGATATTTTACTGAGTATAATTTAATTTGTTTAGTGTTTAAAATTTTATATGTTCAGTCGTTTCAAAATTTATATTCAGTATAATTTTCTTTTTACATTGATGTTTCTATGTTTGTGTATCCATATTTTTGTAAAATTGGTTTGTGCATATTTCGAGGGGGAGAGACAATCTGAATGCAATACTGAAATCTTCTGATTTTGAGGGGGAGTAAATAAAGTGGTCGATATATATCTGATACATTGATTAACGTTCAGATCAGAAGTTCATCAGGTCTGTTTTCTGATATTTCTATACAAATGCTATACTGATTTGTTCTATTTTGTGCATTTGTGTAGGGGAGTAAAAGATTCCAGGTAAACATATAATTTTTATGTGCTTTCAGTTGTATTTTTTTAGAGTATTTTTTTAGAGTGTTATTTTTTAGGGAGTTATATTTTTTTTTTGGTATAAATAGTTCATGTCCTGTTCATTTTTTTTTCTCGCTCCATTTATCCTTCTTTAAACCCTTTCGCGTTTCTCTCTGACTGTTGGATTCATCTCTCTGTCGATCTTCAATCTCTTTGATTTCAGACTTGTTCATTGATTCAGGTATGTTCATGCACTTACATTTTGTGTTTGATTCAAGTTTGTATCATCTGTTGCTTATTCGATTTTCTTTTTGAAACACTAGTGTGCGATTTCTTCATTCGCACTGTTCATCGTCTTGCTTATCTCGCGAGCCGTTATTTGTTAAAATCGATTGTTGGGTTACTCTTAGTTGCCTAATTCGACTTCCAGGTATGTGTTTTTAACCTTTATTTCTTTGATTTGTTGCTTCGATTTTGGTTTTTTTAAGGATTCTTGGTCGCGACTGTTCATATCTGATTTTCAAAAATTTCAAAATTTTTGTGTTGAATAATGATTTTTATCAGTATCCTTTTGGTCAAAAAATGTTTACAATTGATCATTTATGCATGCCGGATACTCTTTTTGATTGAAAATCAATTTTTGTGAACATTTTGAAAAACACAGATGAACTCGCGATTTTCTTAAGTTTTCTAGGGTTTTGCATACTATGTTGCTCGCGCAATCTTAAGTTTGCGCCACCTTCATGTAACGCAAACTTAGTTTTGCGCTACATGTTGGTAGCGCCTATCAACTTGAAACTCATTTCCTTTTTGTAGCTAGTTTTTGTAAGTGTAGATTTGCATAACACGTTGGTCACGCGAAGTTACCTTTGCGCTACCCTTTGGTCACGCAAACCTTTGTTATGGTTTTCTTGCTTTTGAAAAATTTTCCATGTTAAGTTTTCTTCACAAGTGCATCGCGCAAACTTTGTTTTGCGCAATGTACTCGAAACGCAAATATGTTTTTACGCCAACAGTTTGTCGCATAAACCTTGTTTTGCGCCACTATCTTCTCGCGCAAATCTTAGTTTGTGCCAAGCACTTGTCGCTCAAACATGACTTAGAATTTTTTTCATTTTTTTGTGTTTTTCAATTTTATTTTCCATGTCTATTTTCTTCATTTTTGTTTTCATAGGTATTATAATGGTTTCTCATAACATCACTGATCCCATGATCCAAGATGAGAATGAATTCCAAGATGATCCGTCTGATCGTGCTTCCCGCGAGACGCCTATGCCGTCTGTACCTTCTGTTGGGGCGAACCTTTCTGCTCAACGCCGAACACCGAATGATGTTTTCCCAACTATGCTCTATATTCTGCCGTACAAGCCAAATAACTACTTTGTGGATTTTGACAAGATTAAGATTCATCCGGTTATCCGAGCAATTCTCAAAGGACATCCTCTTGCTCCGGCTCTTACTTATTGTGCCGATGTTCCTGAGGTTTATCTACAATAGGCCTGGCATACAATCACAAAGAATGAGCGAGTCCGTCCTCATAGTTTTGACTTACAGATTGATCAGTTTGAATCATTTCTCTCCTACAAGCGTCTTCGACTTATTCTGGAACTTTCTGAGCCCAATTCCCGACCAGGTCGAACTTCCTATGACAACTTTCCTTCTGAATCAGACGTATTAGAGGGTATTCGTAATCTGGGCTATCTTGGTGATCTTGATAAAGTCAGTCAGTTTGACAAATCCAATCTTCCTCCGGTTGGTATGCTTTGTTCTTCGTACTCAACAGATGTCTCAGTTCCAAGCATTCCGGAACGGACAATGCCAGTCTGCATTATCTCAGATTGTTCCATGCAGTCGTATATGACTTGCTTGTCGACTACACATATATTTTCTGGATCGAACTTTCCGAGAGAGTGCAAGACAAGTGGACTCATAAGAAGCGGAAGTTTCTTCCTTTTATTCGGTATATGAAGCTGATTGTCTGAAGCATGCTGCGAAGTAATTCAGATATTCCTCGCCGGCTTTCTTGGAATCAAGTTCCGGATACTGAGATGACATTCATTCAGAAACAAAAGAAGACTTTTGAGCACTCGATGCTGATTCCTTATGCTTTAATTGCCAATTATGCTGATCCAACTGATGACAACATTATTCAATACTGTATGGAAAATGATTTTTCATTGGAAGATGAACAAGCAGAACCTTCTAATGATGATCAAGCTGATCAAGAAATTGAAGCAGATGTTGCGGATCAACAGATTAGTGATGTGCTTGCTGGGGTTGCTAATGCTGAATTTAATGATGAATCTGCAGATGCTGAAGATGATATTGATGCCAATACTGATATTGGTAATGCTGCAGATGGAGATGACGCTGACAATGATGGTAATGATGGTGATCAGCATAGTCTTCCTGTTTATGAAAGGAGGTTCAAGGAATCAGAAGTGCATTCTCAAGAAGATGCTATGTCTGAAGAAGAGTCTGTTTCGATTAACGCTGCAGTTGCAAACATTCAGGTTGATGAGCTCGATATAGCATTTGAAAATGCTACAACTCAACATTGGGTTCAAGATACAAAATTTTCTCACTTTTCGCCTGAACTTAATCCTAGTGATGACACTTCTTCAGTTGAAGTACAAGACACGACCGAGAAATTTACATATATGAATGAGGTCATCCGTCATATGAGTGAAAGGTTTGATGCTCAAAAGAATGAACAAATCCAGAAGATGACGGCTTTGTTAAAAGGAAAGATGATAGAAATCGATCCTTCTGTTCTTCCTGCAATGATTCCTTTCCGAAGACCAACTAGGGTAGTCATTCGTGAACCGTCCACAGTTTCTACTACTGCTCCAGCGATAGTTTCTATTCTTCCTCCTCCATCATTCACACAGACAACTGGTATTTCTTCATCGACTTTTATGCCTCAAGTATCTATTTCAGTTTCTCCAGTGACTTCTACCATTCCAGTTCAAGATCTTCCAATTTCAGAATTGACAGATATGCTTTATGCTCGTCTTCTTTTTATGTCGCCGCCAGAACAACAACATAAAGACTTGATCTCTCTTTCACGGAATTTCCAATCAACTCCGACTTCTACTGCTGCACCTGACAGGGTTTCTGCATTGTATGAGGAGTTCAATTCATTCAGATCTGAAGCTCAGAAATTTTTTTCTGAAAGCAAGGAAGGCATCTTTCTCATGACTCAAGCTTTAACTGTTTTATCTGACAGGTTTGATCATCACGAACAGAGTTACAGAACTGAAGCAGGTTTGTCTCATAAATGGACACATGACCAAGATGATTCGGATCATGAAGGTCATGAGGGGGAGATGTCGAAGAGACAAAGGGTGGAAAGTTCTTCAGTTAGAGAAGATCAAACTCAACATGAGGTGGCTGACAAAGAAAAGAATGCTGATAATATTCAAGACTGTTGTGTTGAAGATCTTGTGAACAATATGATAGAAAGTGTTGATTTGTCTGCTATGTCTAATGTGTTGAATATTTCTAAACAGAATATCGAGAATAACATGCAGATAGTCGTTTATGTTGATCCAGACAATGCAACAAGGTCAAATGACTTATATGATTTTGAAGCAGCAAACGACATGAGAACTTTCTTTGCAAACTTGATAGAGATCAATTCAGATGACGATGATGACATCAGATACGAAAAGCTCTGCAAAGTGAAAGAAGAGGCTACGATGATATACTCGTTTTATCTGATACTGAAGAAAATGTTTTCTATCTTGATGCTAAGGATGAAGAAATTGCAAACACTTTGTACGGAGACCTTCCTTCACAAGATGAGATTCCTGAAGCTACTCCAGTTACTTCTAGTCCTGTTGTTGATAGAGCTCCGACTACCACTGCTCCTTAAAGTACATTTAAAGTTGGTCAGTCGTGAAGAGCTCAAGCGGATATTCCTTCTTCTGATCATGTGATCCCTCCGTCTATCCTAGAAGAAGGTCCAGCTTTGACTAGACAACAGAGACAAATAAGTTTACAAGAAAGGCATATGGCTTCAAGGCTTAGATCTACTTTTCTCGAGGACTCTCAAAGTAATATTTTTGTTTCTAGGAGAAGACAGATCAACATACATGCTATTCTTGGTGTTGAAAAGGAGTCAGCAGATTATCAGTACGAATACTTGATGTTCATCAAATGCCAACACCGTGGAAAGCATCTCGTTTCTTCTCCTCATCTGATAGTACGTGTTATCAGCGTTTCGATAAAGAATTTTGTGAATATCTGGTATCCTGTATTTGAAGTGGAAAGAAGATATTGTGTCTTATATACTTTCTCGGAGGATAATTTTAATGATTTATCTATTGATCACGTTGAGTTTCTGTACGATCATTTCAGGAATCTTTATCATAGAACTAAAGATGTCTCTGAAGCATTGTTTGTGATTAAAAGATTCATTCGACGCCAAATCAGATTCTACAGAGTTTTCGACTTTCAGATGGCTGCTGAAAGCTTTCAGCCTATCGTAAACCTTCAAAGACCCAATCGTAGCTTGCCGAACATCGACTCATATTCTTTATTCACTATTCTTCAAAATCCATATAAAGTTGTTTACAGGAATGCTTCAAGTCAGAAATGCTTCCTAAGATTTGAAGAGATTAATCATTACTCTGATGGAACGTTGAAGATGATTAAGCTACAGTTGGAAAATCGTTTAAAAGCCGTTGTAAGAAGCTTTTTGGAATCAAGAAGTGAACTGTTTCAGATCGAGAATGAAGAGATTCAACTTCTCAAGAAAGTATTGACTACCATTGATGAGAGGTTGATCTTCTGTTCAACTCTAAGACACTTAGAAGTTTTGCTTGGACTAAATTGACTCCGTCAAAGAGAAGAGCGCCATTGATTACTAAGGGGGAGATTGTTAAGTCTATTTTAAATAGTAATCAATGTATTTATTAACCTTGGTCTTAACAGTGTTTAGTTTGCTTATCTGTTTTGGGTTAGGCCTTGGGGTATTTAAGTCCCCTTGGTGCTTTATGTTTGTAACTTTGGGAGCTCATTTGAATACATACTACATTTGTCGCACATACTCTCTCTCTACTTTCTCTCTCTAAGATTTGGTAGATCTTGGATTATCAATCTGAAATAGTCTCTGCTTTAAAAAGATGTGTCAATGATATGTGGAATTAAAACAATATGCTCCAAATCTTTGTTGATCATATGTTTTCTCCATTGAGACTGTTTATTTGTAGCAGACATCTTGAATGATTAGCTTAATTATGAAAGATCGTTCCCAAATAATTCAGAAATATTGACTAAAAGTCAAACTTGGATTAGCACAAAAAAATAATCTATGAAAATTTTTCTATCTTTGGTTCTCTCAAACCACTTGAAACTTGCACTTGAATTTTTTTTATCAAGGCTAGTACTTGCAGACTGATTAATCACAAACTCGCAGATGCTTGTCTGTGTATTTATGTAAAACTCGCAGACCACACAAACTTTCAGCAATAAAACTTGCAGATCATGTAAACCAAATGGAATGTTAAAATGCCCAGACTGTTAAAACACGCATACTGTTAAAACGCAGATTACAGTCAAAACAACAATTAACTCTCAAAACTGCAAGAATTAGAAAACTCAAATTTCACAGACTTCTTGAAATTCAAACTGCATAAGAAAAAAAATGCAGACCAAGTGATCAAGAACTTGCAAACTGCAATGGTGTTAAAACTCACAAGTCATGTGAATTAAAACACACAGACTACTTGATGTTAAACACACAGGCTGCATAGACTACCAACAATAGAACCTGCAGATCAAATAAGAATTGGAATTTGCAGACTAAGACAAGAAACATGCAAATGATCATTGGAAAGTTGCAAGCTTGAAATTGTGTTCTGTGTTCCACAGATCAATCGAATTGGAATCAAAAAACCACATAATCAATCGAATTAAAAACTTGCATAATCCAAAGAACTAAAACTCTTAGGTCATATGCTAAAAATTCAACCCTGTGGTTTGCATCAATTTGAACATCGATCAGTTGCAGATTGAAATTGAAAACTCAATCATCAATTTGAAATCGATTGAGAACCTTGAACACAAATCACTCGACCTGATGGAAACTCGCAAACCAAATCATAAACCCTACAGATTGAATCTGAAATCGCAAGTCAATTAAAATTGAACAGGTCAATTGGAATTAAAAATTGAAAGTCAATTGAAATTAGCAGAAGGTTGTAATTAAACTTGCAAATCAAAATGCTTGAAACGCGCAGATCGAAGACTTTAATCTGTGAAACTCGCAAGACAAGGTTTGCGTGTTTCTCAGAACGCGCAAATTAATTTGGATTGAAATGCGCAAATGGGGCATGCGAATTTGATGAAACACGCAGATTGTTGTTTGCGTGTTTTGTAGAACTCGCAGATGTAGGCAGTGTAAAATGCGCAGAAGCTTTGATCTGTGAAACTCGCAAGCAACAGAAAGATAAACGCGCAAATCAAATGGAATGAAAGCGCAAATCAAATCAGTCTAAAACGCGCAGACTGAATGAAATTAAAACGCGCAAATCACATGAGCTTAAACGCGCAAATTGAATGGCTTCAATTCAGCGACCGATGTGTGTGACCGGTGTGTGCGACCGGTGTTAAGAGGACCGGTGTTCTGTTCAACTCGACCAGGGTTATGAGTGTCGACCGGTGTTGAAGAACCCGACCGGTGTTATAAGGGTCTGAAAATCTCGAATCCACAGTCTGAATTTCTGCATCTTGATCTCAAATCATATGAATTCTACGTGTTTCTTATTGTTTCTCATGAACTTGCGTGTTCTTCATATGAAGTTAGCGTGTTCCTGCATGTTTTCACAAATCGATTCAAGTAAATTAAAATATGAAAATTGAATCTTGAAATTACACTAATACAATCGAAATACAAATCAGAACAACTTTCTATCAATCCAAACTAACTAAAATAGAAAATTACAGTGCAATGATCAAATTCACAGTGATCGACATTTTTAACAACCAGATCCAAGAAATTCGAAAATGCAATCTGATTTTGTGATTAAATCTTGTGCAAGTGTGAATAAGATGTGTTTTAAATCAGATATCGATCACAACAAGATCAATCATACAATCTAACATCAACAAAACAATAAGAATTCGATCCAAGTCATTTATTCAGAAAACAATCTGTGTTCATGAAAATTTGAAGAAAATTTGACTTTATGATCCAAAAATTCAGAAATAAATCTAATTTTCTTGTGAAAATCTTTTCTGAAATTGTTTGGTATGCTCTGATACCAATTGAAAATGAATATTCCCAGATCAAATCAAGCAATTCAAACTCTTAACAATATTTGACAGTATCAAGATCTTAGAGAGAGAGAGAGAGTAGAGAGAGAAAATCTTCGTATTCATAGATCTGACAGTGTTTATGACTTAGTTACAAGATTATTACAAGGCACAAGCTATTTATATGAACAAGCACTTCTCTCACAACACTATACAATAAACTCTCACAACATAGTTCTCTCACACAACTAAACTCTCATAAGCCTAAAACACCATATTGACTAAACAGGATTGACTATTTGACTTTACAAGATTTGACTTTTCTTATTTAAATCTTGGATACAATTAATAGACTAACATTCTTGACCTCAAAATCAAAAGTCGACTCCTAAGATCATAAAATGACCGTACCACAAATATGGGTATGCCCACAAGTACTTCATTCCTGATACCGTTTCAACTGCCAATGTTGTTTTAAAGTTGACACCTAACATGATAATTTAAATCTTATAACTACAACACTCTAGCGTCTGATCCCACGATTTTTCTCTGATCGCAAAGAATGACGGTGTACCTCCAATGATCAACAAGACAATCCATCAAATCAACTCAATCAATGCAGAGAACCACATAAATCTCCAACCCAAAGATTACCGAAATGGAAAGATCACTACTTCAATAACCAGGATGACTCCTAAGTCTAGTACCCCAAAATTTAAACGTGTGTCGGTTATTTAGACTGAAATTCCGAAATACAGAGCTAACTGCAAGTTCTATAATCCGACACCCCAACTCCCAAGGACTCATCTAGTTCTCACTTATAACTCCTTTCACGAAAAAGGTTTTAAATCTATAGGTCTAATGAGTTCAAGGTTTTTCAAGTAGAAAACTTTACAAATATGCCAATTTACAACTTTAAAAGTTTATCGAACATAAAATCTTTATAATCAATCTTATACACTCATAAATATTACTACCACAACTAGGTAGTCATGCATAGTGGCCACAAATGCCATGCATATAAAACCTGCTTGAAAGCTACATGATTGTTACTCGAAGTAATAGTGACAACAACGAAAATATGTTCAATAAAACCATTCAAATGGACCGTCATAGTCAAAACATACACTTACACATGCCATGTATGTAAATCAATTCATGGCACTAAAATAATGTGCAAGAAAACGCGTTCGTACAAAACTCAGGGAAAATTATTCAAATGAATGCCATCAAAATCTTCATATCTAACAACAAAATAATGTAGGATAAAATTCTCAATAAATACTTATATGCAAACACACACAATAAAGCAAACTTATGCGTTTCAAAATTTCACCCTTTAGCCATAGCCATAAAAAGTCATAAAGTAAAATTCCAATAAAACTTGCAAACAAACATAGGAGATAAAGTAGTTTCATACATTTAAAACTCGACTCCAAATCTCTCATATATGTCAAATTATAAATCAAAATGTTCAATATCGAATGTTCGTGTAAAATTCAAAGCAAAGTTTGCACACCAATCGTGTTTCCCAAATTTCTCACTCAGCAACAGAATGACATGAAACAAAACCCCCAACAAAACTTTGCAGGCAAAAGTATGAACTAATGAAGTTCCTTGCAATTTAAAACTTGACCCATATCTCACATGCACCAAATGATTTCTCAAAACTCGTAACAAAATATTGGACACCCCTAGGGTAAGAAACGGAACAATTCCTGTCCGTTTCTGTGAATCCATAATTATCAAGCATAATCTCAAACAAACAAGATTTAGCAATCAAGAACTAGAGAGAGAGAGAGAGAGAGAGTAGAGAGAGAAAGTAGATCTTGAAATCTTCATATATCTCACGTCTCTGAAATGTTACAATGAAAGTGCTTACTACATTCTTACAAAACAACAAGGCATAAAACCTATTTATACCACAAGTCTAACAAAGACTTACAAGCTAAGGAATTAAACAACTTTGACTATGACATTGTTGACTTTTACATCATTGACTTTCCTATTAAATCTTGGATACAATATTTTGATTTTACAATCTCCCCCTTTGTATTCAAGATTTAATAAAAACTTGACACAAGTCTTCAGCACTTGATTCTTCAGCTTTTATCTCTTGAACTTTGAATCTTTGAAGCTTTAACAATCTTCAGTCTTTCTGCCTTTGAAGAATCTTGAAAAGTCTTTTGCACTTTGTATCTTTGAAAGTCAACATGTCTTTAACACGAAACATAATACTTGAAACTTTTGAAACTTTCGACTTTGAAACATCTTTGAAACATTGAGACATTTGAAACATCTTTGAAAACTTTTTCTTTGAACTTTGAAACAGTTTTGAGATCTTCCACTTTAAACTTTGAAACAACTTTGATTGTGGAATCTTTGAAAAACTTGTATCTTCATCTCTTGATCTCTGGACTGTCTTCAGAAAAACAAACTTTCATAAATCTTGATTTATCTTTGAATCATCTTCAAAACTTTCTCAAATCATCTTCATTCGGAACTTGAATCATCTCGAAATGATTTCTTGTCATTCGAAACTTGAATCATTGAAATTGAATCTTTGTAAAATTCTCCCCCTTTTTGATGATTGTGAGCATCATGATCATCAAAACTATTCATCAATTTTAGCACATTCTTTGATTTCCCCCTTTGTACTGTCTAACAATCTCTCCTTCATAATGATTTGACATTCTCTGCCCTTTGATCTGAGTATCCGTCAATTCATGAAATGTATATATCCGAATCTTTTCAAATTCAGACATAATGAATAGTGTAACCCTGAATCAACAAATGATACAGTTAGCATGCCTGTAAGTAGCACGGAGCCACTTTGTACAACGGATGTACATTGGAAAGGAGATTTTATGATGTTGACTCCCCCAGGGCTTCCATTCAATCATCGAAAAACCACAAAGGAATTTTCTATGAATGTTCTGACAAGAAAACTTATTCCTTGTGTGTTCGTGCAAGTGTAGAATGATTGAAGCTATTTAGCTTTTTCAGGCTCAAATTGTGTAAACTGTTTAGACAGCAACAGATAATACACGGACTCAATGTGCATGAAAGAGGTGCGAAGGTGGGGCAACTTTCCTTCTTTTTCAATATCTGAATCTTTCGAGTGAAGACCAGATAGCATATATGCTGCATCCCCAATGAAAATGAAACATTTCTTTTTCGAGAAAGAAACGAGTGGTTGGTGGGGTAATAGCAAGAGTTGCCATGGGCTCACTTCCTATTTCAATGATGGTCAGCAAAGAATGTGAACCAATTAGTAGATGTGGCTGCCCGACTCAGAAAGTGGTTGGTGCAGAGTTTTGATATTCTTTTAACTCTATTCTCACACCCTCTTTCTTTTTAACATTAAAGCTCACTTCTAACCAAACTCTCTTTTCCATTTATCCGCTCAGCACAATGAGAAAACTCAACCGTATGAGTTATCTCCCCCACTCTTTGATTTTGACCCCTCACCCCTCAATCACTCAAGAATAACTTCCTGGGTAAGAAACACTGGTTGACGTGAATCTATGGAAGTTCTGTTTAAGCTCACACACGAAACCCATGTAAGTTCTATAAAGAATAGTTGCTCATTAATTTAACTGAACAATTAAGCATAAAATATATGAAAACATTGTCTAAATGTATGCTCATGAGATTTGAGCAATTGAACTTTGAAGATCTCTCAAAACAAAGATATTGAATGAATGAAATGAAATCAAGAGAATTGTTTTGAGAATCTGACAATGTATCAATCAAATCAAATGAAAAAGGTTAGGGTAACAAAAAATTGGATAATTTGTTTATATGAACGAATATAAAAAATTTAGCAATGAACGCTCAATGATTATAAATGATGAGTGTTGCTCAACAACAGTGAATTACAAACGGGGGTTTTACCATCGAAAAATTGTTTCGATATGAGACATGGTAATAACAAATTGATAAAGTACTGAACTGGTGTGTATGAATACTTGACAGTATATGGACAAGATAATACACAAGTATTGATCTTTGGAAACACACGACCAGTTAAACATTAAAGCTCAAAATTGAAAAACATTTAAAATCACACTTTTTAATTCATGAAATATTTTGAGAACTAGAAGTGGTTTAAACATTTAAGAAAACCGTTTTTCATGCTTGTTAATTGTTCATCTTTGATTGAGATTTAGCTTGATTCTTAGGGATTTAACATTCACAATTGGTATCAGAGCTATACCAGACATTTTCAGAAAAGATTGCACAACAAATTTCGATTGATTTTCTGGAAAATGGAATTTTGATCGAATTCGATTTATTTTGTTGGTTTTAGATTGTAAGATCGATTTTGTAGCGATCGATTTGTGTAATTGGACATCTTGTATTCACACTTGCACAAGATTTAACCATGAATTAGTGTTCAATTTCAATTTTTGTAAGTTTTTGAAAACACGAACCAAAATGCACTGTAATCTTCATTGTTTTGATCATTTTTTGTTTGATAAAAGTGATTAATATCACTTTTCGGGCCTATTGTGATCGTTGGAAGAAGATTTGGAATTGAAATTCGAAGTTTAGATTGGTGATTTGATCGAATTAAAAGTTTTATTACGTTTTGCGCCAGATCTAAGATTTGCACCAGTTCATCACGATTTGCGCCAGTTCATCATTGATTTGCGCCAGATCATCAAGTTTAGCCAGATATACATTCTAAACGATGAGTTTCTCGCCAAAATCACTAAGTGATTGTTCTAAGTTTTGCGTCATCAACAAGTAGCGCAAAGTGTCTTTTGCGCCACACGTAGCGCATATTTTACTTTTGCGCCATCCCCACTTGGAGCATATATGAGTTTTTCGTGATTTAGTGCTTAGCGAAAAATTGATTTTTGCGCTATCTTTAAGTAGTGCAAAATTGACATTTGTGCTAGCTGCCCTTAGCGAAAAGAATGATTTGCGCCATTCATTGTTGAAGTAAATTTGTTTTTTTTGTTTTGCGCCAATCACAGAAGATCTCGTGTTGAGATTTTGCGCCACCCATATTATTTGTTTGTTTTGCGCTAATCACAACTTGTTCAAATCTCATGTTTGCGTCACCAACAGTTCATGCAAATTTAAAACTTTGTGCCACCAACAGTTCACGCAAAACTATTTCATGTGCCACCAACAGTTAGCACAATCTTCATTTTTGCGCCAGATTTCAATTGATCTGATTTTCGATTTTCTGATTTGCAGGTTTTTGAATTAATTTCAAGTGCAAGTTTCATTGATTTGAGAGTTCCAGAAATTGAATTTTTCTGAGATTATTTTGTTGTGATCCAAGTTTGACTTTCAGTCAAATTTGTTCTGAATTGTTTGGGAACGATCATTCAAATCAAGCCGTTTTCTTATTAAAGTTGACATCTATGGGATATTTTGCTGAGCTTGAAGAGAAGAATAGAAAGCTCGAATTAGAGAAAGTAAATCTAACTTTAGCAGTTGATTTTCACTCGAAAAAGACAAAAGAATATTATGATGAAAGCAACACACTGAAAGAAGAAGTTAGTACATTAAAGACAATTAATGATGATCTTCTGAAAAAGACTTCTGGGCTGAATGATGAGAAAATACTGAGAGTGGAATCTGAGAACACAGAGCTGAAGAGAAAGATTGAATCATTGAAATTGAATCTTTGTAAAATTCTCCCCCTTTTTGATGATTGTGAGCATCATGATCATCAAAACTCTTCATCAATGTCAGGATCGAATTCTCCACAAGAATAAATTCTCAGAAACTAATATCAAAGGAGTTTGCGGAATAACACTTTGATATTCAATGTAACAGTAAACAAACAGTGAGTATTCTTGAAGAACAAACTCTTTCAAGACGAATTCTACTTCTCTAGAATTAGGAACTATGCCTTGAGGTTGATTTTCTCTAGAACAAAAACTTAGAATGAACTATAAAATCAAAAGTTATCTTACTATTCTAAACAATACAATATATATACTGAAGATAAAAGATAATTACAATTTATACATCATTATCTCTAAGCTTCCATGAATATCTTCAGTTTATCCAGCTGTCATCTTTTCCATACAGATCTCCATCTTATAAGCAGTATTAATCATAAGCAGTATTAATCTCTTAGCAGTAGTAACTCCAGCAGTACTAATCTTGAAGAGCAGCATTAACTTTGTTCCAGCAGCATTAACCACAGAAGTAGTAATCATGATGAACTAGAAGCATTAACCATACTTGGTAAATTCTTCAGTTCCCAACAATCTCCCCCTAATCTTGACTTTTAAAAAGAGAAGTCAAGTTCTTCAGATCTGATCTTCAAGATGCTTTCAACATCTCAGGTTCAATTGCCCATATTTGGATCTAGGCCCAGACTTTGATTGATAGTTCTTCTCACCACAATTCTGGCCATTTCTGAACCCTTAGTACATACTAGCTTAGCTTTCAGCATCCCTTCAAGTTTCTGCTTGCTATGATCATATATTTTGTCAACTAGGTAGTATTCATGATAACATTTATCAATTGTAATCATGTACACACCACAGTTTTCAAAGAGTATCCAATGATTAATCTTTTTGAACACATACTCATGATGAAGATCTTTAATCCTATGCACCACCTTCTCTGGATCAAACATCATACATAAGTATTCCATTGCTACTTTAAGAAGATTCTCTTCAGTGCCTTTCAACACAGGCTCATAGAGTTTTATTCCCACTTTGTACATTTCCTCTATGTCTGCTCTTGAACAACTTCTGATTACTCTCCCCCATGTTGAATATGCTTCAAATGCACCACCTTCTCTTTTGAGTCTAAAGAAATTCTTTCCATTGTCTCTTAGGATATCCCAAAAGATGATCTCTGGAGCCTTCATGGAGATTGGAACAGCCTGTACAGGTTTTACTATAGTCATATACAGCCCCATATGCTCATCTGATTGCTCTTTGGATTGTTCTGGGTTCTGCACAGGTTCTGCTAAAGGTGTGACTGAAGGTTCTGCTTCCTTTTCAGCTTCTTCCACCCTTGTCCTTTTAGACTGCCTTTTGGAAGCAATTGTCTTCACCCTTTTAGCTGATTTTGCCTCTACACTTACAAACTCAGGCTCTTCCTTCTTTTCTTTTGTAGGTGTAACTTCCTCAGGAAATGGTTGCTGAATGTTTAGATCATGTCTTTCCTTCATTCTTCTTTCAGCCTCTTCCCTCATTAATGATCACTCCCTTGACCTTTTGACTAGCCTTAGGAGTGTCATTCTTGGCTTTAACCAAAGTCTCTGCAATCTCCAGTTCCGCTACAAAGAGCCCTGTTACTGCTTCTTCTGTTTCTGCTGTTTCAGCAGCATTAACAGTTTCTGCTGCTTGAGCAACTTCTGTTTCTGCCTCTATTGCATCCTCTTTCTCCCCCTCAACTTCAGTCTCCCCCTCAACTTCAACTCTCTTTTCAACTGAACTTTCCTTTTCTGTTTCCCTTTCTTGCTTCTCCCCCTTGTTGGAAGTATCTTGAGCATTTTTCCTCTTCTTTAGAACAAATTGCTTTCTCCTCTTCTTGTGCAATAACCTTGTCACCATTTTCTTTAGCTTGGCAATCTGAACTTGTTGGGACAAAACTACAAGTTTAAGTTCTTCTATATCTTTGCCCTGTTTGAGTACATCCATGTTGATGTTTCCCATGGTTTCCATCAATTCATAATAGTTATATCTGTCCTCACCTTCTCCAGAAGTGTTACCCTCTTTTGATGGATCATTGGATCTTTTTGTAGTGGAAGTCTTCTGCCTAGCAGAAGCACTATCCACCCCCTTGGTTTCTTGGCACCTGGGACCTTTGGATGATTGCTCACCCAAAGTTGCCATGGGGAAGGTCTTATGTATGTTACCACTGACCTCCTCTGTGCTAGTAGGAGTAGTGGCAGCCTTAACACCCATATGCTCAACCTCCACCTCAGTGAGCACCTCCTTGGGGTTGGGAGACACCCCTTTGGTTTCCCTATTGATATTCTCTAAGGTAGAATTCTCCCTTAGAGGGCTAGAAGGCTTAGTGGGTGATGGTACAAGAAGGGAAGGAGCCTTCTTTACCTGTTTCCTTGTATAAGTTTGGGTAATTGGAGAAGTGGGCTTATGAAGTAGGGACTGTGGGATAGATATAGAGAGGGAAGGTTGGGATTGGCTAGCAGTGGGATTGTCTAATGAGGTCCTTGACCCTGCTGCCATACCTTCTTCAGTGTGGGACACCACCATCATTGTAGAGAACAATGGGGTGTCAACTCCTTCCGAGTCCAGAGGGGATCTTTTCATGTTTGAAAAGACCTTACCTTTGGGAATTTTTGGTACATATACCCCATCAAAATGAGGTATATCCGTCAATTCATGGGTTATTACTTCTTGTACAAACCTGGGGTACATATAAAAACTCTTTTTACTTCCCAGGTTTGAGACAAGATCATTAAAAAGCATTTGAGAAAAATTGTACTTTCTGGCAGTGGCCAAGCACATCAAAGCATAAGCAATGGTGCTACTGAACTCACTCCATCCAGTAGTATTTTTAGAGATACAATGCATAAGGGTATGGACAAAGAAACGCCATTGGGGTGAAAATTTAGCTTTTGAGAACTTGAACACACCCAATGGGCCTCCATACCCCATTCTAGTAAGAGTTGAGAATAATTCCTCATTAGGAATAGAGGTTATACCTACAACATCATCTAGACGTAGACAGATGCGTATCACCTCTTCAGTAACTGTTAGGGGTTTTTCACATACCCTTGTCTTGATCATTTGGACACCATCTTCAGTAACAATGGTGGCATTGGCCCAAAATTGCCTTTGATGCTCTATGTAGATAGTTGGTGATACAGTGAGAGCATGGGCAATGTGGCTTGACCTGAGAAAGTCCACAATTTGGTGGAATTCATTGGCTTGTTTCGGCTTCTTTAACATTGCAATCTCGTTGTGCTTGTCAATAAACACCATTGAAGCCATCTGTACGCAAGGATTCTTGACTAGCAAGCACTGGATACTTGAGAGAAAATAGTAAGAGAGAAGATGAACAGTAGACAAAGAGTCGTTATGATCTTTTAGGCGGGGAAAGGGTATTTATAGCTTGTGGATTATAAGCAGTATTAACCCTAAAAATTTAGTGAAAGCGGTATTAACAGTGAGCAGTATTAACCACTAGCAGTATTAACTAACTAGCAGTATTAACTGAGAGCAGTATTAACCACTAGCAGTATTAACTAACTAGCAGTATTAACTGAGAGCAGTATTAACCACTAGCAGTATTAACTAACTAGCAGTATGAACTGAGAGCAGTATTAACCACTAGCAGTATTAACTAACTAGTAGCATCAACTGAGAGCAGTATTAACTAACTTACACTTTTAAGCTTTGTGAAGGATTGAGTACTGCTATACTTTTCCTGAAAAAGAAGATTAGGACCACCAAGAATAAACAATATACAGGTATGGAACCACTTTTTAAGTAGGAGCTTATTCAGAGTTGATCATTCCCACACTTGTTACCAAGAAAGTGAATCTACCCACATCAAATGCTTTGGTGAATAGATCAGCAAACTGGTTAGCAGTATGAACTTTTACAACTTGAATAAGTTTCTTTTCATTGCAGTCTCTTATAAAGTGGTACCTGATTTCAATGTGCTTTGTCTTTGAGTGCTTGACAGGATTATTAACAATGCTAATAGCACTGCTATTATCAATAAAAATTGGAGTGTGTAGAAAGGTTACCCCATAGTCCAGCATTTGATTCTGAATCCATAAGATTTGAGAACAGCAACTTGCAGCTGCTATGTACTCTGCCTCTGTTGTAGATGTGGACACTGTGGTTTGTTTCTTGCACTGCCATGACACTAGTCTTGCACCCAAAAACTGACATCCTCCAGAAGTAGATTTTCTGTCCAAGTTTGCTCCACCTAGATCACTGTCTGAGTATGCAAGTAGGTCAAATGATGAGTCATGAGGATACCAAAGTCCCAATCTGGGTTGCCCTTTGAGATATCTGAATATCCTCTTAACCGCTTGATAGTGTGATTGTTTTGGCCTAACTTGGAATCTTGCACATACACAGACTGGAAACATTATGTCTGGCCTAGAGGCTGTAAGATACATGAGAGAGCCAATCATGGATCTATAATGATGAACATCCATATCCTCCCCCTCAAGATCTGCTGTTATCTGCTTGTGTGTCTCCATAGGTGTGCTGGCAGGTTTTGAATCAGAGAAACCAAACTTGGTTAGAATGTCCTGCACATACTTGGACTGACAGATAAAGATTCCATCTGACTTCTGCTGAACTTGGAGTCCAAGGAAGAAAGTAAGTTTCCCCATGGAACTCATTTTGAACCTTTGATGCATTAGTTCCTCAAACTCCTTGCACATGTTGTCTCTTGTGGATCCAAAGATAATATCATCCACATAGATTTGGACGAGAAAGATATCCTTCTTCTTTCTCTTGATGAACAGAGTCTTATCAATGACTCCTCTTTCAAAGTCATTTTCCAAGAGATTGGATGACAGAGTGTCATACCATGCTCTTGGAGCTTGATGCAGTCCATAAAGTGCTTTCTTCAATTTGTATACCCTGTCTGGATAGCTTGGGTTTTCAAACCCTGGTGGTTGACAGACATATACTTCTTCTTCAATTGAGCCATATAGAAATGCACTTTTTACATCCATTTGATAAACTTTGAATTTCATATAAGAAGCATAAGCCAGGAATAATCTAATTGCTTCTATCCTAGCCACAGGTGCAAATACTTCTTCATAATCTATTCCTTCTTCTTGTGTATACCCTTGAGCCACCAACGTTGCTTTATTCCTTATTACTATGCCTCTTTCATCTCTCTTATTCTTGAAGACCCATTTTGTGCCTATTGCTCTTTGGCCTTTAGGAAGGTCTACCAGATCCCAAACATCTTGCAGCTTGAATTGCAGTAGCTCTTCTTGCATGGCTTCTATCCAACTGGACTCTTTCATAGCATCATGTGCCTTCTTAGGCTCAAGTTGGGATAGAAAGCAAGAAAGCATTGTATGATGTTGGTCTTGCATCTCTTGCAGCCTGCTTTGATTTCTAGTCATCATAGGAGAAGAGATATCTCCTATTATCAACTGAGGAGGATGATTCTTTTGAGTTCTGGTGTGACGACTAGACTCTTCATTGAGTCCAACCTCTAGATTTGAGTCATTTAACTCAACTGAGGTGATTTCAGCAGCTACTTCAGGTTCTTTATTTTCTTCACTCTCCTCAGCTCTTCTTTCTTCTTCACTCTGATTTGGTTCAGTAGATGGCTCCTTTTCACAGTCTTCAACAGGATCCACTGTAGGTATGGGAAAGATCACAGATTGAGATATGTTGTCTTGAACTTGTGTAGTCCCTGATCCTCCACTCCCTGAACCTGCATAATCATCACTACTGAAACCAAAAGAGTTAGTCAGTGAATCAATGTCAAACAGCCACTGAGGACCAGACCCAATAGGATTTGGTGTGTTCTCATTGCATTTGACATTGTCACTTTCTTCAATTTGACATCGTTTAGACAAAAGTTTTGACAAACATGGAATAATTTGTGCAATTTATTTCTGTTAATGTACTAGTTTAGATCAAGTGTAGTCTTTTGTATTGTATTTGACTTTGACTTTGTAAAAGTCTTTGAGAAAACTTTTGTCTTGAGAGTTTCTGTATCTTGAGAGAAGTAGATAAGTATATGTAGTCTAAGCTTGTGAGAGAACCTTGTGTTAGCTCCACTCTCATTGTATAGAAGTATTGAAAAATAGGCTAAGTATGGAAATCGCAGAAGTCAGCCGCTGAACACCCAAGTACACCACAGAAGGTGCAAAGCTCAGAAGTTACTCCATAGAAGATGCACCCGAGGTCAAACCTGATAATGATACTCAGATCACAGAGCCTCTGTGATCACTCATAGAGCCTCTGTGAAGGCTAAACTCTGGAGATCAATGTTGAAACCTCTCTTAGAGTTCAAGACAAGACCACGTGCAAAACACGTGAGGCCTGCTGTACGAAGATCCTCAAGATCAAAGTAATGGGCGTCCCACGATGTTTACTTTACAGGTGGCATTCCGTTTATGGAATGTCAGTTTTTGTCTTGTACTAAGGGGTGCATCCCTCTGCTATATTAAGGGAGCACCACCTTAGAGCACAATAGACGAGAGCACACACAAAAATAACATTCTGTATAATCCTTGAGCATATCTGCACATACCAGTGCGTGTTCTTGGTGTTCTTGAGTAATTAATGAAACAGTTCTTTGAGTAACTTTCATATAATACTTTACTTCCTGTTCATTAATTACCTGTGTGTTAACTACCTTGCATGTTCAATCCTTTCTACACATCTTAAACGCTTCCGCACTCTATTTTATTAATCTGTGTGTAGAAAAAGGTTAAATCAAGTTAAAGAACATCATAACTGGGATCAACAATTGGTATCACAGCAAACTTTGATTTTCAATATCAAAGGATCCTGTTCTATACTTGTTTCCAGTATTCAAGGTAGTAGTTTGAGTCTGTTCCTCGTCCCAAACTCCATTTACAGTCACACTCTGTTTTCTGAAGCTATATCAACCTGTATGGTATAGAAATAGGTACAAGTGTGTCCTTCATTCAAAGACAGATTCAAAGCTAGTTGGTTGGTCATCTGTTCTTACTGATTCATATTCTCATCATTTCTAAAACAATTACTGTTATACTCCTTCTGGTTCATGCCATATCCTTTTTTTCTTTTTCTTTTCCTCTCTAAACTAAAATGGCAAACACTGTTAACTACTTCAGTGCTGGATCTCAGTCTAAACCTCCCACTCTTCTAAGGGATGAATATCCTCAGTGGAAGATCAGGATGGTGCACTTCCTTAAGGGTGTGGATCCTGGTCTGGTTGAGTTTCTTCACAATCCTCCTTTCATCCCAATGACAACTTTTCCTCGTGTTCCAGCCACTGCCAATACTCCTGAAATCCCTGAATATCAACATCCCAAACCTGTCCTTGAATGGAGTGAAGAAGAAAAGGCACAACATGAGCTTGCAAAGAAAGCCAAAAGATTAATCGTAATGGCTATCCCAAACGATATCTTTCAATCTCTTGACTCATGTGAAACTTCAAAGGACCTATGGTTAGAGGTAGAAAAACAACTTGAGGGTGGTGCCAAAACCCTCAACAACAACAGACCCTTATGCATAAATGAGTATTTTGCATTCAAAGCTCTGCCGGGTGAATCCATTCAAAGCACTTACAATAGATACAATTCTTTGATAAACAAGTGTAAGAGGTATGGGATCCACAGAACCGCCGAAGAAAACAATATCAGATTTTTACAGACCCTGAATGATGAATGGATTCATCTAACCATGTCCATGCAAGCCACATTGGATCTTGATGTATGGTTCATATCTGATCTCTTTGGAACACTGATCAGCCAAGAGAACATAATTTCCAAACTGACAACCTCTGTTGGAGGTCCTCTGGCTCTTGTGGGAAGTGCCTCAGAAGGCAAAGACAAGGGAAAGAAGGATAAGGCAGCTGAGGAGGCACAGAGGAAGAAGAAGAAGAAGGTACTTGTAGCAGAGAGTGAAAGTGAAGAAGATTCTGAGGAGGAGATTGACATGGCTGCTCTGGCCAAAACACTTGCACTTATGACCCGACAATTCAATCGTGGTCTCAAGAAGCCAGAGTACAGAGGGAGAGAAGAAAGAGATGACAGAAGCAGAGGATATGGTGAAGCAAGAAGACATGAAAGAGAAAAGTCTGGGGAGTCAAGGCAAGAAGAAAGGAATGGACAGAGGCCAGACGGCAGAGCTGGTGAAAAATTCCCAAAGCAAACTGAAGGGTGCTTCAAATGCGGAAAACCAGGCCACTTCGCCGCAGAGTGCAGGTCCTCTGCCAACAAAGGGAAACCCACAAGGGACGCTGCTTTCTATAAAAAGAAAACAGAGTACTACACTCAGAGATCCCTAATGGCAGAACAAGAGAACCTTGTAACCGATGAATCCTCTAATGAAGAAGACAACGCACTCTTCTGTGGAATGGCAGAAGTCCGCTCTTCTGACAATGAGAGTGAGGTATCCACTTCTAATTCTTGTAACTCGAACTTTGAAAACAAGCTTCTTGAAATACAAAATGATCTTCTAGCTTATAAAAATACATGCTCGGATCTTGAAAAAAGACTTGCCTTATTTGAAAGAGAAACTAGGCTTCTCACAGAGGAGAAGGACAAGCTTTACCTTGAAAACAAATCTCTTATCTCTAAGCATATTTCAACAAAAAGGGGTTTCAAGGAGAAAATCACAAATCTTGACAAAGCTTTGAAAGATATGGTCAAAAAGCTAAAGAAATCTGAGAGTGATCGTTTAAATTCCATTTCTTTGAAAAACGTTTTTCAAAAAGAAAGAGAAGTCCTTCATCAAGATCTATTCGACAGAGATCTCCAAATTAAGAGGTATCAGGATGCTCAAAAAGTTCATGAAAAGGTAAACACCCAGATCGGCAGAAGAGGATTAGGGTTCGAGGACATTGACCCTTACACAGGAAATAAAAGAAACAAATCTTTATCAAACATCTTCTGCCCTGGACAATTTTTAAAACCAAGTCTTCCAAACCTTTTATCCACATTTAAGAGGTGCAGAACTTCTGAAGGACCACATCTGAGGAAACCTCTGCAGATGGCAAATGTATGGTATGAAAATAATGATTTACCATCTGCACCTTCATCAAAAGGAAAATCTATACCAAAGAAATATCTGTCTCAAAAACAGATAGGGGTCTTCAGATTTGGTCACCCAGAAACGCAAACTCAAATGGCTTTTGTGTGCATGATGATTCCTGAAAAGGAACTATCCTCTGAAGCACCAGAGTTTGTACATGCCTCTGTGGAAGAAAAACTATTTAAAAGGTTTTTAGAAAACGACTTGAAAAGAACTTATGAAAATCATTTTCTCAACCATCCTGATTTAACCTCTGAAATAAGAGAAATCTTTGAGCAAGATCTACAAAACTGTCTTAACGTTCCTATGGTCATTCCGTGTATTTCAAAAATTCTAAATACTTCAGAGGACACCAATGGACAAAGCAAGGCACTTACAGGACAGGATCTCATTCACAGAGACTTTCTCGATTCAGACTCTGAGTCGGAATCAGAGTCTTCTGTCGACAATGGGACAAGTTCTGTGGAACTTGAGATACTCTCCTGTGGTCCAGAGAAGAGTAAACTTACCTCTGGCATTCTTAATAGAACAGTTCTTCCGAAAAGGAAAACCACATGTGTACCTATTTGTCTTGATTTCCTTGACATGTGCTTGCAAGCAAAGACTTCTTTAGAGCTTGAAAAATCAAAAAGGAACAAGATCTCTCATGTTTCAAAAGCTCCAAGACCATTAAAACCTTTTCAAGAAAAATTCACTTGGCAACAGAAGAATAAATGGCCTAAAATTGATAAACTTGATGCTTTTGTTGCAGTGAAAGCAAGGAAAGAAGATCAAGGGAGAGTACAACCAAAGAGCCACTCAAGAGGAGTTTTTGAAAAAACTCAACCTAGATTAGACAAAGCTTTCTGTAAAAGGAAATCCAAATCTAAAATGGGTTGTAGTAAAAATTTCTCTGTACCCTCCTTTGACAAATTTAATGAGATTTTTAAGAAGTTTGCCTCAAATATTCCTTATTGTAAATGCTTTAATCTTATGCATACTTTGAATCAACATTTCTCGAGGCCCTCCTGTCTTATATCTCACCCCAAAACCAAGAATGCAAAATTCAAGGGTGAGAAAAGACAATCTGGTACCTCTGCAAATGAGGATAAATCCAAAACCAAAGGTGTTAAGGCATCTTCACAGCCTCGTAACAAAAATGGACCCATTTGGAAATGGGTACCTAAATCTCTCTAATCTGTCCACAGGAGAAACAGCATGTGCCTATCTGGTACCTAGACTCCGGGTGCTCAAGACACATGACTGGCGACAGAGGGTTGCTTTCCTCCTACAAAAGAAAAACATGGAAGAGGATATGTGACCTTTGGAGATAACAAAAAGGGACAAATAAAAGGCTATGGAGTCATTGCCAAAGGAGACATCGATGTCAACAGAGTTGCCTATGTGGATGGCCTCAAGCACAACCTTCTGAGTGTAAGTCAACTCTGTGACAATGGACTCGATGTGATGTTCAAAAGACATTACTGCTCTCTGTTAAAAGAAGATACAACCACAGAGCTTCTACGAGCCAAAAGACGAGGTGACTTATACCTCATGGACTTTAAATGAACTAACAGAGAAGAAAAGCTCTGCTTAGTCTCAAGTAAGAATGAAGAAGCTTGTCTCTGGCACAACAGGTTCTGTCATCTAAACTTTCACACACTTGACAAACTTGTGAAACTAGATCTTGTAAGTGGTCTACCAAGTATTAGATTCGACAAGGATCATCTATGCTCAGCTTGTGAGATAGGCAAACTCAAAAGGGCTGCCCACAAAATTAAGTCTGACATATCTTGCACCAGACCTCTGCAGATGCTTCATGTTGACCTCTGTGGTCCTATATCTGTGCAGAGTCTTGGTGGCAAGAAGTACATCCTTGTACTCATAGATGAATTCTCTAGATATACTTGGGTTGAATTCGTTCGAAAGAAATCAGATGTTCCTGAAGTACTAACCAATCTTATTAAGAGAATACAAGTTCTTTATGACTGCAGGGTACTATTAATCCGAAGTGACAATGGGACATAATTTAAGAACTCAACCATTGAAGCCTATCTTTCAACAGAAGGCATATCACAGAATTTCCCTGCTGCATGGACTCCACAACAAAACGGTGTTGTTGAACGAAAGAACAGAACACCAGTGAAAGCCGTAAGAACTATGCTCACTGCTTCAGGGCTCTCTATTTCTTTTTGGGGAGAAGCCATTTCAACCGCATGCTTCACCCAAAATCGATCCTTGATCGTGAAGAGACATGCAAAGACACCATATCACTTACTACACCAGAGGAAGCCAAACATTAAGTACTTCCATGTCTTTGGCTGCAGATGCTTTGTACTGAACGACAGAGACCAGATAGGGAAATTCAGTCCCAAAGTCGATGAAGCCAAATTTGTTGGCAATTCATTAAACTCCAAGGCATACAGAATCTATGTACTCAAATCCAAGCATATACTCGAATGTATTAATGTTTCATTTGATGATTCTTTTCAGGTGACTTCTGAGCAAATCAGCTCAGGACTCAAACTTCAGGATGAAGATTCTGGTGGATCATCACGAACAAATGATCTTCATCATATATTTGAAGAGATGTTCAATGATGATGAACCCTCTGAAGGTGACCGCGGAGCCTCTGAAGCCGAACCCTCTGAGGACCAAACAGGTACTTCCCTAACTGGTCCCAGTAATGCTTCACCCTCTTCCAGTAATGCTGCAGGTGAAACCATCGAGGGGGAGCACTTAGAGGACAATACGAATCAAGGCCCCAAGCTCAATCAAGATCATGATCATCATCAAAATCTCTCTAAAGGGTCAACACCAGATCAAGGCTCCACAGAGCTCTCTACCTCAACTCATAATGAACAACCAATCCCTGTGGCAAGTACAAATGATCAATTTCTCTCAACAGAAAATGATCCAAATCGGGACGAACGTGCTCTTGAATTAACCACAGAAGTTTCCAATGATCACCTGCCCCGCATGACAAAGTGGACCAAGAGCCATCCACAGAGCCAAATCATTGGTGACGCTTCCGACAAGGTCCAAACTCGATCGAGTACTGCAAATTTTTGTTACTATACAAATTTTGTGAGTATCATCGAACCCAAAAAGATATCTGAAGCTCTTGAAGACCCAAACTGGGTAGAAGCTATGCAAGATGAGCTTCTGCAGTTTGACAGAAACGAAGTATGGACCCTAGTGCCTCTGCCGAAAGGCAAAACCGCAATAGGGACCAAATGGGTCTTCAGGAACAAAAAGGATGAAGACGGTGTGGTGATCAGAAACAAAGCAAGACTGGTGGCCAAGGGATAATGTCAAGAATAAGGCATTGACTATGAAGAAACCTTTGCCCCTGTGGCACGAATCGAAGCAATAAGAATCTTTCTTGCCTTCACAGCCAACAGAGGATTCAAAGTATATCAAATGGATGTCAAGTCAGCCTTTCTAAATGGGCAGATTCAAGAAGAAGTGTATGTCCAACAACCACCAGGGTTTGAGAACTCTAAGTACCCAAATCATGTCTATTTTCTAGACAAGGCTCTATACGGACTGAAACAAGCCCCCAGAGCATGGTATGACAGACTTTCAAATTTCCTCCTTGCAAATGGTTTTGAAAGAGGTACTACTGATACGACTTTATTCTATAAGAAGAGAAAAGGTGAGATTCTTCTTGTACAAATTTATGTTGATGACATTATTTTTGGGTCTACAAATGATTTATATTGCAAAAAGTTCGAGTCATTGATGAAAAGTGAGTTTGAGATGAGCATGATGGGAGAACTTACATTCTTCTTAGGATTGCAAGTCAAACAAATCACAGAGGGTATTTTCATAAACCAATCAAAATATGTCTCTGACATACTTGAAAAATACAAGCTCTCTGACTCTTCACAAATGAAAACTCCTATGGTCACTGGATCGAAGCTCCATGCAAATCCAGAGGGCAAATATATGGAGTGTAAACTCTACAGAGGAATGATAGGATCTCTGCTATACTTAACCGCGAGTAGACCTGATATAATGTTTGCCATATGTCTATGTGCAAGATTTCAAGCTAACCCCAAAGAATCTCATCTTCATGCTGTCAAGAGGATCTTCAGATACCTAAAAGGGACTAAAAATCTTGGTCTCTGGTATCCGGAGAACTCTGGCTTTGATCTCATGGCTTATACAGATTCAGATTACAGAGGATGCAAGCTCGACAGAAAGAGTACCTCTAGGAGTTGCCAATTCCTAGGAGGGAAACTAGTAAGTTGGACTTCCAAGAAACAGAACTGTGTCTCAACCTCTACGACCGAAGCAGAATATGTTGCTGCTGCAAGTTGTTGTTCACAAGTTCTGTGGATGAGGACCCAACTCAGAGACTATGGATTTGATATCCAAAAAATCCCCATCCTCTGTTACTCCAAAAGTGCCATTGAGATCTCTGCCAATCCCGTGCATCACTCAAAGACCAAGCATATCGATATCAGGTATCACTTTCTGAAACATCATGTGGAGCATGGAACAATAGAGATGTACTTTGTGCCCACAGACTACCAACTTGCTGACCTTTTCACAAAGGCATTGGATGAGAAAAGATTCACTTTTCTAGTTGGCAAGATTGGTATGCTCAACATGAGTTGACCACAGAGCCTCTGTACTCCTGCATAGAGCCTATGTTGTACATATCTGTATGCAACTTATTTCTTGTTTGTAAATACTCTCTTCGGCTTTCTTTATCATATATTCTTTTATGCGAATCTATGTCTTGTGCTAGTCTTATCTTTATATGATCCAAGCATAGTTGAAGGGGGAGCAGACCGAACCATCAAAGACCAATCCTGACTATTCAAGGGGGAGCAAGACAGTTCTACGCAACAAACTACAGACTGAGGTTAGTCCATCTGAACCAAGGGTCAAAACTCTTTCTCGAGCTCTATACCCTCAAAAATATCCCACTTTGTACCAATTTCTCTGTCAAAACTTTGAAATGATCAAATCTTTGAAAATCTTTCCTAAAAAGGAAATTTTTGGTCTCAGAACCTCTGAGGTCGACCACAGAGCCTCTGCGATCTATCACAGAGTCTCTGCGCCTTTAAACTAAGGTTGTCTGACCAAATGCACTTTAAAAGAAACTTGATCATTTCATCCCACTTTCCTCCCTCTTAAAAAGCTCTTCTGATAACAACCTTATCTGTGACCTCATAAGCCTCTTATCCACAAAGCTTCTGTCATTCTCATCACTTGAGAAATTCAGGTCGTGTGCTGCGGGTTATTTTTTGAAAGTCACTGTCATGTGACAATAGTAAATGCCACGCGCGTGAGAATCGGGTGGCGCACGTCCTAGATCCGTTACCACTCATCACGGATTTGAAAATTTTATTTTTTACCGCTCATTCTTTTTACCCTCTCTCTCTTCATATATAAATCCCTCTCATACCCTAAATTTCTTTTTACCTGCTATCTTCTCTCCTTCAAGAATCCCTTTGCAAAGAATTCTTATTCTCCATTTCTTTCCATGGCATCTCATTCTGCTTCTCCCAAGAACTCCAAGGGATCTTCTGCATCAAATCACTCGATGCATTCTGAAGCTAAAAAGGACAATTCCCATTCTGTTGAACAAGAACATGTCCTAACAAGAAGAATGCTCTCTTTCACACACCATGACTATCACTCCAGATAACTGAACCTCAAGCCTAACAATCATTATGTTGTATTGGAACCCAAGGGATATCCTGAGGACGCTGCTCCTTTAATTCAAATCCTAAAGAACCAGATTCTCACAAAAGCCCTAACTCTTAAAAGAACCGATATTCCTGAAACTTACATTCAACAATTTTGGTTGAGTGCTAAGCATGAGAAACTGGACCGTTATGGCTACTGTGTCATGGGATATGCCACCCATCCCTCCACTACTCAAATTCTTGACCTTGGTATAAACTGAAGAAGGGTCGCAGAGGTATTCGAGCTTCCCACCAAGACCTAGCTAAACCTAAAAAGATACTCTGACGAGCCCTCTAACGATGAGATTCTGGAGTTCCTTAGGTTCATAGGGTACGTTGCACCAATCTCCAAAAGGACCGACTTCAGACGCCAGAACCTTCCACCTCTGTGGAACATTCTCTTCTCTATCCTAAATCGCTGCTTGACTTGCAAGGTAGGCAGTCCTGACCAATCTAGTCATACCATACTTGCAATAATGTATGGTATGTACTACGATTTGCCTCTGGACTAAGCAACTCTAATATTCAGGGAAATCAGAAACGCGGTCATAGCCAAGCAAGAGGACCAAGCTCGAGGCACAAAACCCAAAAACCTTGTCTTCAACAGATTTTTTGCCATTCTGCTAGGAGATGCTCTGATAGGAGAAGGGAAGTTACCTACAGAGGCTAAGATGATCAAGGTTTATGACATGAAGTCGCACAAGCCCACAGTTCTTAAATCTGGGTATCCGGGTGCAAGACCTCTGCCAGCCCGAATTTTGGCCTACCTAAATAGTGAAGATGGGGTGAGAACTTACATTCGTGGGCACAGGACTCCTGCACCGAGTCCTGCAACCCCCCCACGTGTAGGATTCCAAGTAGGTGAGATAGCGGTTTACCTTATTACAGAGATAGGTGAGGGAGCTGAAGTTAGAACAGAGGAGGGTGAAGGAGCTGAAGTGCAGACAGAAGCTGTAGTTGAGAAACGGGCAAAGAAGCTTAAAAAGAAAATAACTCCCAAAAAGAGAATCGCAGAAGAAGAGGCTCCAAAATCCCCAACATAAGTTTCCAAGCCAAAGAAGAAGGCTAATAAACTGACCAAGGCAGCAACCTCTGAACCTGTACCCTCTCCAAACGTGAGTGAACCTGCAGAGTCCGAACAACCTCTGCAGAGGAGAAGAAGAAAAGCCCAAGTCATTGAAAGCTCTGAGGAAAGGACATCCAGCCCTCTCCGAGTCGCATTGGCCATAGCTGAGGAGATACAGAAGCTGCACTCTGGAACCTTAAGGGAATTCGCAGATTTTACAGTGCAAGACGTTACGGGGCTTTCAAGCTCAGATGATGAGGGTAAAAAAATCTCAGAGGTGTTAGGAGAAACAGATGCCCTTGGCACACCACCAAAACCAACTCCGAGTGCAAACCACACTTCTACCCCTGCAGTTCTAGTGTAGAGGGGTATTGAAACAGGACCGCACAGTCCGAACCCTACCCAAGCCACCCGGACAGAGGATATTCCTTCATCTTCTGTGCCACCATTCGGGGAAACCAAAACCACCTCACCCTCTCAAAAGGGTGAGAGTGTAGCTCTGCTTGTCCATTCGCCTAAGGACACATCTCTTCCACACACAGAGGTATTCGTTACCTCTGTCACACACAAGAGTGACGCCCACACCACCTCAGAGTTGGTGGTGAAAGAACACGATGATTCTGTGGCTCTAGAACAACCACAGGATCCATTCAACATCGATCTTAAGGGAGTCTCTGAACCCTCCCCCAAAGAACATGTTGACAGAACTTCCATAGGTGCTTCCTATATGGAACATCGAGGATTGGAAGGAAATCCTCCAGAGCTCAACATAAAAACAGGCTCTGAAGGTGCCAAAAACTCGTTGGCTAAATCTGGAACATGTGTTGTTCCAGAGGTTACCTCTGACAATTTTGTCACAAAGGGCGAGTTTAAAGCCTTTACTGACATGGTGCTCACAAAACTTGACGAGTTGCAAAGCTCTATCTCCAGAGAGTCCCAAGCCAACTCTCAAACCCTTGTAGAGGCTCTAAAAGCCAATACTGAAGCTCTACAATACCTCAATACAAAGTGCGCGACCAGAGCTGACCTTCAAGCCTGCGGTCAAACCATCTTCACACACTCCAATCAGATTCAAATTCTAGGGGATCTTTGCACAGAAGAGTTCCCAAAATATGCTACGCAAGGAGTTCAGACTGGAGTGAACGAAATGACCAGGCTCAGAGAGGAAATAAAGGGCATAACTCCCAGTGTTATGGTTCCCTTTCATACACCGGCATCAACCTCTGCACCAGACCCCTCTGCGTTTGCAACGAAAGCTGACTTGGAAGCCATGGGAAATCAGTTTCTGCAAAACCAAAACCTCCTTCGATCCGACTTCAACGACCAAGGAAAGAAGGTGGCAGCAGACTTGAAGAAAACCGTAGCCACATTTCGGTTCATGTCTGATGTGGAAATCAACGCCCTATCATTGGCTGCAGAGGACGCCCTACAGAAGATCAACAAACATGCTGATGACCACCTCTGCAAGAGGAAGAAGAGAAAGGCCCCTACCTCTTGCCAAGCGGAGGCCGCACAGAAAAAGGCTCACCATGATGATCAGGACCCAGATACCTCTGGCCCTGGCCATCATGAGGGGGAGAAGGCCTTTACACCAAAAGCACCTATCATCTCTGCCACTCCTCTTCAAGCCCTACCCTTACAAAGAACATCTTCAGAGGCACACAAACCACAGAATCTCATGCCCTATGCCTCTGGAGACTCAATACCGACCTCTCCAATTGTCCAAGGAACAACCTCTGCAGGGTCTCAGAAAGGAACAACCTCTCCAATTGTCCAATCATGATCTTGCAGAAGGACTCGCAAAGTTTGTAGAACCCTCAAGTCCTGAACTTATGCCCACTACACCCACACCCGCTGTACAGTTTTAAAGCATTGATCCAGTAAACGCTACAGATACTTCAGAGACCTCTCCACGGAAGAAACAGTCCTCAGAGCAGAACTCAGAGCAGAAACGTCAAGAGGACAGAGTAAAAGAGATAGTTCAATCGATGGACGCCATGAGAGTTCCAATCACAAGGCCTTCACCAAAAGAACTTAAGTTTCAAGAGAACATTCATACCTATCTTTACAGCGCAGAGCCCGAAGTCGTCTTCTTAGCACCAAATCTGCATCCCTTAATCAAAGAAGACATCAGAAGACGCTTCGAGCGAACTGCACTAGAAAGGGATGAAGTACTCTCCACAGAAGATATCAAAACCGTGATGAGTATCTCTCTGCACTTCTTCGCCAACAAATCAATCATGTATGCAAAATACTTAGTTGAGAGAAAAGATGGGAAGCAATACATGTTTACAAATGCAGACTTAAAGAACCTCTGTGCCTACGATATTCCTCAACTACATGCCTTCACTGAGCAAAGACTTGAAAAGCGTAAGGAGTACATGATAGCGAATGGCAGGATCAAGGAGATGATGTGCGAACATGTAAAATATCACAGAAAAATGGACTTCGAGGTAGCTCTACAACTCGGAGTCGAAAAGTTGTCGATCACCAAACCATATGATCAATTCCCCGGAATCGAGAACGTTCCTTCCAACTCCTTAATCACAGAGCCTGAGTTCGGATTCATCTACAGAGACGATGTTGGGCTTAAAAAGATGTATCGGCCAAATCAAAGTCACAAGTATTCGAACAACATTCTGCAGAAGATAAAGAACACGATTCTGAGGAAGAAAGGGTCTGAGATTGTGCAAGCAGGACCTGCAGATACAATGATAGGATAGATTGATGCACAACTGAAGTACAGGGAACTCATTCTATCGATGAGAAAAACTCTAGCTGAAAGCTTTACCAACCCGATAAATGATTTTCCCCAATGACTTCTGTAATCTTTTGTTGTTCATTCATGTATTTCGATGCTTAATGTAATTGCCTTTTGGCATTTTTCTTTTATGAATGAATATCACTTTTCAGAGGTTGAGTTCCTTTCACCTCTTTTTGTTTCATCTTAGCCAACACCTCACTTTTCAAATTTTATTTTTTCAATACTTAGGGGGAGATTGTTAGCTCCACTCTCATTGTATAGAAGTATTGAAAAATAGGCTAAGTATGGAAATCGCAGAAGTCAGTCGCTGAACACCCAAGTACACCACAGAAGGTGCAAAGCTCAGAAGTTACTCCACAGAAGATGCACCCGAGGTCAAACCTGATAATGATACTCAGATCAACGAGCCTCTGTGATCACTCACAAAGCCTCTGTGAAGGCTAACCTCTGGAGATCAATGTTGAAACCTCTCTTAGAGTTCAAGACAAGACCACGTGCAAAACACGTGAGGCCTGCTATACGAAGATCCTCAAGATCAAAGAAATGGGCGTCCCACGATGTTTACTTTACAGGTGGCATTCCGTTTATGGAATGTCAGTTTTTGTCTTGTACTAAGGGGTGCATCCCTCTGCTATATTAAGGGAGCACCACCTTAGAGCACAATAGACGAGAGCATACACAAAAATAGCAGTCTGTATAATCCTTGAGCATATTTGCACATACCAGTGCGTGTTCTTGGTGTTCTTGAGTAATTAATGAAACAATTCTTTGAGTAACTTTCATATAATACTTTACTTCCTGTTCATTAATTACTTGTGTGTTAACTACCTTGCATGTTCAATCCTTTCTACACATCTTAAACGCTTCCGCACTCTATTTTATTAATCTGTGTGTAGAAAAAGGTTAAATCAAGTTAAAGAACATCATAACTGGGATCAACACCTTGTAGTAGAGAGACGTGCGCTTTCCATGTAATCTTGTGACTTCTTTCAATACATATGACTTGTTCACTCTCTATACTCTCTCTCTATAATCTATGTTTGAATTACTTAGATTTGATTGTTGATGGCTTGAATTGGACTTAATAATTGGTATCAGATCCTACCCAATAGAAATCAGATTGATTTGATTACCATTCTTGAATTGAATTCTTGAAATTTCAAGAACACGCAGACGATTTCTGTCTTTCAATGTTCGGATCGAATTCTCATTTGTTCTTTGTTTTTAATGCGTAATAATGGTGTAATCATGATCGATTTTCATTTTTGATAACTTTGTATTCACTAAATTTCTCGAATTAATCACTGCTTAGAGTTGAATTTTGATTTTCTTGAAATTTTTTCAAAAATGAATATAAACACTGTAATTTCGAAGATTGCACTGTAATTTCTTGTTTTTTTTTTTGGAAAGGGTATCCTGGACCTATGGCCCAGACTAATCCCTGACAATTAGGGCCTTTGGCCCAGCTGCTAAAGCGTGCAGCCCTGAGATTATCCTCAGTGGCCACAAGTGCTGCTAGTGGGGCTCGAACCCGGGTTGAGCGCTATGAACTCCCCAAGCCTTTACCACCACGCCACAACCCTTGTGGTTTGTAATTTCTTGTTTTTGGTCATTTTTTTTTGTAATTTTGTTAAAGTTACATTTTGCTTCATGTAACTTCCTGTGCTTATCTTGTGTTCAAAGTACAATCATTTTGTACTTGATACTGTGTGTATCAAAATATTTTTCTGCAAAACAAGTTTTTGTGCTTATTGCTAATATATTGGATTATATCCAATACTTTCTACCTTTTCAGGTACTCAATGGCAGAAGCACAATCTCATGATCTAATTATTCAGATGGATAAAAATGATCCAAATGTGTCAAAAGGGACTTCTATGCCATCTTCCCGATCTCATATCCAGTCAGCTGTCGGTGAAGATCTTGATCTTGCCCTGATCCATCCGTCTGAGTATTTGTTGCTCTATCCAAACAATCACCATGTAGATTTTGACAACCTAAATGTCAATCCACTGGTTATTGACATTCTAAAGGGTCATCTGATATTCAAGGCCCTGACCGACACTGCAGCAATTCCAGTGCTATATTTGCAACAGGCCTGGAAGACAATCCAGTATGTGGTGCAGAGTGACAAGATCAAATTCTTCCAACTCAGGATTGATAACTTCACGTCAATCCTGACATACCAAAGACTCAGACTGATCCTTGACTTACCTGAAGCAGATTTTCGAGAGGGTCGAACTACATTTGACCCATACCCTGTTGACTTAGCAGTTTTTGAAGGCATCCGTTCCTTAGGGTATGTGGGTTGACTAACAAAGATCAGCGAATTCCAAAAGACGAATCTTCCACCATTCTACTATCAGATATTCTCCATCATCAATCGCTGCTTGACCTCAAGGAATTCTTTCCTTGACAACACCAATATGCACACTTTGCGACTCTTTCATGCAATCGTGTACGATCTGCACGTTGATTATTCAGTGGCATTTTGGACGGAGCTATATGAAAAGGTCATCAGTAAGCGAACTTCAAAAAAACCAATCTATGTGCCATATCAAAGGTTTCTTCAGCTGATTGTTCGAAGTATGATCCGATCAAACAGAGACATTCGAAAGAGACTTCATCATGAACTTGCTCCTGGGTGTGAAATGAAATATCTTCAGAAGCAGAAGAAGTCTTTTCCTTAATCCATGCCAATCACAACAACTTTGCTTTCCTATGCCAATCCGAACTCTAATTGCGTTAGGGAATATAGAGAGTCGATGGGATTGCCATAACCGGTTATCCCTACCCATGACTCAAACCTTAGAAGAGAGGAGTCGGTGAGGGTTCCTGAGACTATGGGAGTCCTGAAACGGGAAGAGAATAGGGAAAATTTAGAGAGGGGTACAGGCGGGGGTCAAGAATCTACACCTGAAGCTGTGGGGACTTCGTCACAAGTTGCCAGTCATCTAGAAGTCTTCACATCTCAACTTGAAAGGACTATCATTCGTCAATCGAGTCCTCAGGTAGAGATAGCTAATGAAGTTGAGAATTCTTACACTGAGTCAGATCGGTAGGAAGCTTCTTCAGATTCTATTCCATCTGCCACTTCAGAACAACAGGTGGAGAATGTAAATGCTGCTGATGTTGAGGATAAAAACTTACAACATAGTTTTGGATTTCTTGATGATGTCTCATTACATCATGATGATATGGAAATCGATACATCTACGACTGACATATAAAATATCTTGGGAGACATAAGGAGACTTGAGGGAGATGAAGTAAAAAATACAGAAAATCTGAGGATAAGAGAGAATGCAGAAAAAGAATATGAAGAGAGAGTGTGTACCCAAACTTACCACTCCAGAAGGGCAACCACATCCAGTACTCCGTTGCATGTGTTGCATTCGGAAGTACAAGACATAAGTAGCCCACTTATGCAATTGCACACCTCTACCAACCATTCTATAGTCTCTCAACAGGCTGTAGTCTCATCTTCGCACGGGGTTTTAGCACATACTCTATCCAGCTTTCACTCGGAAAGATTGGGTATTGAAACCAGAGCTCAGCTGCCCTAGAGATCAATGTCTTTCTGTGCACTATCGAGTCTAGCACCACTTGATATATCTACTTCTTTTCCTAGGACACTCATCCAACATTCTGCTATCACCGGTCGTCTAAGTGACCCGGTCGGAACACTTGTAGTAGATCTGCATTCCGGACTATGAGGATCAATTGGAAGTCCTATCATTGCTACTATCACGTCAACTTTGAACACAGGTCATACTGTTGAATCTTCGACAGTTGTGCAAACAGGAAGTCTAAGTGACCCCGGAGTTATTTTCCCTGACTTTGTGTCTAAGTAGTTCTCAATAGCGCCTTAAAGGCCGTTGAAGATCGTATGGCAGCCAAATTTGAGGAGGAGCTAGGGAAAGTTAAGAGCCTACTGAAAGGGAAAGGCCCACCTGTAGATATGCCTGTTCAGCCACCTCCACCACCACCAGTACAGCCCGCTGTTCAATCTGTGGAGGAGCTGAAGTCTTTACTGTATGCCAAGTTGTTATCACAGGCTCCAGCTGATGAATCTGAGGCTGATTTGATTGGGTTATTGAGATCTCATCAACAACACGTACCTTCAGACTATGTCACTTCTGCAGACTTCAAATCCTTCAAGTCTGAAGTGGTACAGAATCTTCAAGATCTCACCCGGGCAGTTCAGGAATCGTGTAAAGCTCAAGCAGTTCTCTGTAAAATACATGATCGTGATTCTGACCAAGATCATGAGGGGGAGATAAGTAAGAGACAGAGAACTGCAACTATCACTGAAGCTGCTCAGGCTTAAACTCAAGAAGGAGGTAATGTTGAGATGGTTGATGTAAGAGATGATGAACCAGTTGATGAGATAGTTATATATGTGAATGAGGAAGTAGAACAGAGGGTTGCAAAGCCTAAGGTTGCTACTAGGGATGAGATATTGTTACTAGCTGGGATGCTTGACATAGATATCATTAATCTTTCGTCGGATGAAGAGGAGACAGCGAATAAAAAATACGATAACTTCTGGAGGCTAAAAAAGGAAGAGAGAGAAGGACTGATGGATTCGGATGAAGAGGGCAATCATAACATTCTTGATATATTGATGGGCACACCAAGTGACTTACAACAGAGTCCTATGCACCATGAAGTTACAGAAACTGTCCGAACCCCACCTGAAATACCTACCTTCAAAGAAATCAACCTTTCTGAACCTTCCAACCAACCAGAAAATATTCCTAGCCCAGTAAACCAACCTCCACCTATCCCAGAAAACCCACCTAGCCAAAATATCCCACCTAGCCAAACTAGCCTACCTAGCCCAAACAGAATACCTAGCCCTGTAAACCTTCCAAGCCCAAACAGAATCCCAAGCCCAATATCTGAAAAACCAACCTGAACCCAATCCTGAAAACCAACCTGACTTTTATCCCATACCTAATCCTGATGCTTTCTTTCCTTCAAACACTGTTGAAAACCAAGCCGGACCTTCAAACATACTTGAAGCCACCCTTATACCTACTGATGCTGAAATCAGACGTTTGAGAAATGCTTTAAGAATGCCTTTTCTGGAAGAAGAGAGGAAGAAAATGTTCGTGCACAGGATCAGAGTGTTAGATATTCACAAAGTCTTGGGTGTTTCTCATTTGCCACCGGATGTTCAAAAAGAGTATGCCAGGTTCATAAACTGGGAGAGAAAAGCTTAGAGAGAGGTAAAGAACAAATTTGGGATTGTCACAATCAAAGAGGTCTGGATGTAGAAGTTCCACAGACAGATCTGGTACCCAGTGTTCTATGTTCAAAGAAGAGATCTTACACACTGTGAATTCACTGAAGATAATTTCTCTCACCTAGATGTAGATGATAATGAGTATCTTTACCATCTATTCAGAAACATGACAGTACACCCAGATCATATTATCTTTGCCTTGGAAGCAGTTAAGAGATTCGTGAGAAGGCATATCAACTATACGTATTGTTATGATTTCCTGCTTGCCATGGAGACTAATCAGTCAAGGGTGAACATGAAAAAGCCTGATCTGGATTATGAAGGCTTAGAGGATCTTAATTTGTTTACTGTCATTGGTAAGCCTATACTTGGAGTTGTTTATAAAAATGGGGAGAATAAGAAGGGGTTCATGAGAGTATCTGAATTGTCAAAGTTTTCAAATGGAACAATCAAAGTAGTTAGACTCCAACTCAACAGGAAGTTTAAAGAAAATGAGGAGAAGGTCAGCAAAGGAGAGAAAGGAATTGGAATGTTTCAAAGGCTTGCAATGATCAGAGTGCTTGATGCTTTGGATGACAAACTACATTTCAGAAGGGGGATAAGGATCTTTGAATCACTTCTTGGAATCAGACAAGGAAGTCATTCTCGTTGGCGCTTGCCAATCATTAATGCTTGATCTAAAAGGGGGAGAATGTTAATGTACTAGTTTAGATCAAGTGTTGTCTTTTGTATTGTATTTGACTTTGACTTTGTAAAAGTCTTTGAGAGAACTTTTGTCTTGAGAGTTTCTGTATCTTGAGAGAAGTTGCTAAGTATATATAGTCTAAGCTTGTGAGAGAACCTTGTATTAGAGAGACGTGCGCTTTCCATGTAATCTTGTGACTTCTTTCAATATATATGACTTATTCTCTCTCTCTAGAATTTGTGTTTGAATTGCTTAGATTTGATTGTTAATGGCTTGAATTGGACTTAACAATTTAAAAAAAAAATATCGTGCATACATTTGGTCGAGACCCGGAGTCTTAAAACCACGCTCTCCACACCTACTAGTCACAAGAACGATATTGGAAAGCTCAAATATCTTACGACGATAATCCACAACTAAATCAGTTATCCTAACAAACTTCTTACAAAATAATCATGATTCAACAAGCCTATTGTTTAAACTTAACCAATATCTCTGATCCAACAATGGTCGGATTAACGTAATCGCCATTCTTAACTGTCACACAAGGTGACAATGCTGCGAACATCAATTCTTCTAACGGTCATTCTTTAGAAATACACTCACAACCCCCATCGACGAACACAGAAAAGGCAGTTCAAGCACGACCATGTAATTGTAAATTCATAATAACACTCGCCATGTGTAATCATGAATGTAACAAACATTAGACTCCTTGCTACCATATTTACGATTCTCGATTCTAGTATTTACATTGACCTCTAAGTATCCTATCTTAAAGTGCATAATCGTACATTTTAACTATCCTTCACTTAGATAAACGCTAGCTTGAATCTAGGTATCCTAAATAAATACTTAAATCTCTCAAACTTACACTCTGGTACCATCTTGCAACACCCTCAAATCTGGAAAGAGCGACTAAATTAAAATTCTAATAATACACCAAATAACGAATAAATCCTTTTCTATAAATCAATACTTAAATTAACTCGAATAGAAAAACTAGATTTAACATGAACAATAGGTAAACCAAGCCTTACGTCAAGACTTGGTCAAGGTCGGTGTTACTAAAACGCAATAACAGTCGCTATCTCTAAATGCGAAACACGACATCGAATAACTAGATCCTTCTCATGCCTCTAACTAGAACTCATTTCATCACGGTGTCACCAGTACCTGTAATTGACACACAAATGTAGAAATCATTTTGTATTTATTAAACATTTTATTAGAATGATTTCTCAATAGTCATATATCTCACAGTGCCACATACCTAACATATTTCTCGCTCTAAAACTATGTGAGTATTCTTTTCTAGTTACAAGATTACAAAGAACTCAAACTATTTATATGGTCAAACTGATTGACCTTACTACCCAAACACTTAAAGCTAAGTCAAACACATTGACTTTACAACATTTTACAAACACAACTAATACAAATTTACATTTTGACCCTTTTAATCTTGAATTCAACATTCTTGGCTCAACAATCTGCCCCTTTCCATTCAAAATTAAAAAAATTTTGACACTAATCTTTAGGTCTTCTTTCACTTGAAAAATCTTCAACAACATGTCTTTCACAGCTTCAAAATTTTCAACTCTTTAGCGCTTTGAACAAACTTTCTTGAAGAAGCATCACTTAATCTTTGAAATTTCACATCACTTTGAATGAATCTCCCCCTTTGTGAGGTCCATTGAGATCAAATTTGAATTGATTGATAAAGATTGACAAGAGATTGGGAGGAATCTGTAGTAGTTTTATTCACAATATTAAAATTGAACTACAGAGAACAAAGGATTTCGTATGATCTACATTGTGATAAATGAAAGTTACTAACACAATAGAACATTTAGGCCCAAACCCAAGTACAAGGCCTAATACAAAGATTACAAAGGATTACTTTACTAAACTTCTAAAATAGAACATTTATTTTCTAACATTCTCCCCCTAAGTTTTGTAAAATAACCATCCACTTCAACTCAGCTTCAACTCCTCTCCCCCTTGATTTACTTAGAAAACTTAGCGTTGCATAAACTTCAAATGTCCTCAAGCTCCCCCTTGAAAGTAGCTCTTGTCCTTGAAGTTTCAACTTTTAAAATCAGATCTGATGTAGACCATAATCTCTACTGAGTGCACATAAAGACAACTTTTGACTGTTGTAAACCCAACACATTCGTGACGCCCACAAGAAAGAAATGTGTTGAATTATGGAATGACACCCAAAGTGCATCTTCAGTGTATAACATCTGGTTTGTCTTTGAACCACGCGATGAATAAGAATCCAGCTTAAGAATTTAACTTGATCAGCTTACAGGAGGTATCAACTGGTAGCAAACACTACAGTGCAAGGGTTAGAAGACAACTCTGATAGATGTTCAACAACTGATGAAAGACGATCATTTTCTGATAGCTTTACAAAATGTTGAACAATCAAACTCAGAACACCTTTCTTCACGAATCAGCTGGATGATTATAAGCACTCAGGATTCTGAAACACAACTAAAGCATCAGAACAATGATTGCAGTCGCTCAAACTACTGATTGATCAGGTAAAAAGAATGATAAAGAGCACTCAACGGTCTAATAACAAATAAAAGCGCTCCAGACTGATGATTGCAGATACTCAGGCAACTAATTCAATCAAATCAGAGACTAAATCCTCACATCCAGTATCTGAAAATCTTGACAAACATGAGCACTCGTGAAAATTAGATCAGTTGTTCAAAATATGTGACCAATGGAAGATAGGAATGATGTCACATATGCATTACGCAAAAAACCTCGAGAACAGGGCAAACTTGTAGCAAAATGGGTTCAGAACAATCACTTTTCACATAAAATCACAAACTTTTCGCATACACATCACAATTCGCAGATCACTATTCATGTGGAGCACAATTCGCATGAGGCTTAGCCGAAAACCTCAGAATTTGCATAGGCCTGCGTGCAAATTCTAGCTTTTCGCATATGCCTATTTGCGAATTCCTCGCAATTCGCATACCTCTCTTAAGCGAATTCCTTCTTTTCGCATAAATCTTCCATGCGAATTCTTGACTTCTCGCATACGACTACATGAAAAATCTACACATGGAAAAATTTCATCTTCAAAGACTTTCATCGTGCGAATTCAAAACATTTCGCATGTATCTGTGATGCGAATTCTGTACATTTCGCATATCTCTCGCATGTGAATTTTGTACTTAAGAAAAATATCACCTTCAAAGCTTTTCAGCATGTGAATTCTAGCATGCGAGTTCTTCTTATGCGAGTTCTTTTAAAACATGCGGGTTTTCCGATATTCATGCGAATTCCATGGATCTACGATTGTTTTTCCAAATTTCTTCGAATTTAACTTCAATACTTCGAATTTTGAGTTGAGACTTTGTGAGTAGGTTCGAAAATTACAATGGAGCACAATTGTAGTTGATGATCTAGTCCAAAAACATCTCTGTACCATACTTCAATCACAACACAGTAACAAAGATATTTTTGAACATAAAACCTCATAATTGATCCAATTCGTGCAAATTTTGATGAAATTCAACAATGTAACCCATAAGGTTCGACTATATCCATAGAATCAATTTGGCAACAAAGAACATCCAAATTAGCACAAACTTGGAGAATTCAAATTTTTTTTTTAGAAACTGAATACGACAGTGAACTGTTCCATCAAATCATCTTGATATCGATCGTTCGTAGAAAAATTTCTGCGTTAGGCTCAGATACCACTTCTGAGGTCCATTGAGATCAAAGTTGAATTGATTGATAAATATTGACAAGAGATTGGGAGGAATTTGTAGTAGTTTTATTCACAGTATTAAAACTAAACTACAAAGAACACAAGATTTTGTATGATCTACATTGTGAAAAATGAAAGTTACTAACACAATGACTAACAGACTCCTATATATACCCCTAACACCCTTGTGTACATTTAAGCCCAAACCCAAGTACAAGGCCCAATACAAAGGATTACAAAGGATTACTTTACTAAACTTCTAAAATAGAACATTTATGTTCTAACACCCTTTGGATTTATTCACCACAAAATTGCTATAACTTTCTTCACAAACTTTGACATTTCAAAACTTGAGGTCTATCTCCCCTTTGGTAAACACATTCCTTTTTACTATTATCTTCATAAATAACTTTGAAATCTTCAACCTTTCTCAATTTTCAACCTTCACATTAACTTGAACTTTCTTCATAATTTGAATTTCTTTAGAATTTGAATTTTGAATTCTCTCCCCCATTTTCTGATAAAACAGCATAAACTTTGACTTTGCGTTGTTCTGAAATTGAACTTTGAATACTCTCCCCCTTTTTGATGAATGATGAGATATCAGAATCATCAAAACTTAAACAATTTCAGCACAATCTTTGATACAATCTCCCCCTTTAAGATAAGATAATGTTAGAACATAAATATGTTCTACTTTAGAAAGTTTAGTAAAGTAATCTACTTAGTTTGTATTGGACCTTGTATATGGGTTTGTCTTAAATGTGTACAAGGGTATTGGGCATATAAATAGAGTCTGTAGTTAGTTTGTTTTGTAACTAGTCATTCAACCATGTAGACATACGGATTGTAAAAGCTCTCTGTAGTTTAGTTTATGTTTATGAATAAAACTACAAATTCAATCCTCAATAATCCTTGTCAATCATTTTTAATCAATTCAATCTTGATCTCTTGGACCTCACAAGTGGTATCAGAGCCGAACGCAAAATCATTCTACGACGATCGAGATCAGATTCTAATTGATAGAGCAGTCGATGTTGAAATTTTTCGAATTCGTCAATTAATGTTGTTTTTGATGTTCTTTGATGCAAAATCGATTCTATGCATATAGTCAAACTAATTGGAATTGTTTTTGAGTGTTTTATATTCGAAAACTTATTTCACTGTGGTTGAGATCGATTGAGCGTTAGAGTTGTTTTTGGAAGAAATCTTCAACTAAAAATGTGATACAAAGTTGTATTCGAACCCATTGTCAAAGTATCAACTCAAAATTCGAAGTATATAGCTTTAATTTGAAGATTTTTGTGAAAAATGTTCGAGATCTACAGAATTCGCAAGATTCAAATGAAGAACTCGCAGATAGAATTCGCATAATGAAAAAGTTGGAAGAATTCGCATGATGGGAATTCGCACAATGTTCTTTGAAGATGAAATTTTCAAAGTATAGATTTCGCATAACAGAGTGTTGCGAAATGTGCTGAATTCGCATGCTAGTCTTGTGCTAAAAGTAGATATCAATTCCTTGTGGTCAAAATGTTTTCTAAGTGAAGAATTCGCAGGTGAGAGTTATGCGAATTTTGAGGAATTCGTACGCGTGAGTGATGCGAGAAGTTAAGAATTTGCAGGTGTGAGTGTTGCGAATTGTGAAGATTTCGCAAGCAAGCTTATGCAAATTGTGGTTTTCAGCTCAGTCTATCTTGCAAATTGTGCTAAATTGCTACAGTGATCTGTGAATTGATGGTGGTTTGCAAAAAGTTTGTGATTTTTTGAGAATTCTGACTGTTCTGAATCCTATTTCATACATGTTTGCCCTGTTCCTGAGATTTTTACACTAAATGCATATGTGACATCACTCTTATCATATGTTCGTCACATATTTTTAGCAACTGATCTACATTTCACGAGTGCTCATACTTTTCAAGATTTTTAGATTCTGGATTTTCAGATTTAGTCTCTGATTGGATTGAGTTAGCTTCCTGAGCATCTGCAATCATCAGTCTGGAAAGCTTCTTGAGTTGTAAGACTGTTGAGAGCACTTTATCATTTTTCTGAAGTGATCACTCAGTAGTGTGAGCGACTGCAATCATTGTTCTGATGCTTGAGTTGTGATTCAGAATCCCGAGTAAAATCATCCAGCTGATTCGTGAAGAAAGGAGTTATGGGTTTGATTGTTCAGTATTCTGGAAAGCATTCAGAAAATAAGCATATTTTATCAGTTGTTGAACAGTGCTTGCCTTCTAACCCTTGCCTTGTAGTGTTGCTACCGGATGCTACCGCCCATAAGCTGATTAGATGAAGTTCTTAAGTTGAATTCTAATTTCAACTGATGGTTCAAAGACAGATCAAATGTTATATATTGAAGATGCACTTGGGTGTCACTCCATAATCCACACATATCATTTATGTGGGCTTTAAGGAATGTGTTGGGTTTACTAAAGTCAAAAGATGACTTTATATGCACTCAGTCGAGGTTATGGTCTACATCAGATCTGATATTTTAGTTGATACTTCAAGGATAAGAGCTACTTTCTTGGGGGAGCAAGAGGAGCTTTGAAGTTTATACAACACTATGTTTATAAAGAAATCAAGGGGGAGAAGAGCTGAAGTCGGAGCTTAAAAGATTATGATTACTTTACAAAACTTAGATGGAGAATGTTAGAACATAAATATGTACAAGGGTATTGGGCATATAAATAGAGTATGTAGTTAGTTTGTTTTGTAACTAGTCATTCAACCATGTAGACATACGGATTGTAAAATCTCTCTATAGTTTAGTTTCTGTTTGTGAATAAAACTACAGATTCATGTTTAAACAATTCAATCTTGATCTCTTGGACCTCACAGATAACAATCTCCTCGAAAATGATTTCCCCATCTGATTTGATTTGAGCATGTAACCGTCAATTCATGAAATGTATTTATCCGAATCTTTTCAGTTTCAGACTGACAGGATCTAAACTCAAACAAGAATTTAAATAACACACTCAGAAACTTATGTCAAAGAAGTTGCGGAAAAACACTTTAACAGAAAATCAATGGAACAATATATAAAAACTCAAATCATAAGTTTATATTGCATAAAACTTAATGATTACACACAAAACCTCAATCTATTGAACAGACTGAACAAACGTTCTATACTTCTCTATAGAAAGGATCTAAACTATTCTTGAGGTTAATTCTCTCTTAAACAAAACGTATGAATACTTGTTTTTTTTAACAAAGACTTCTATACTATATATACAGAGTTGATTACAAGATAATTATCAAAATAAAATTGATCTTCAGCATCAATACCATAATTATCTTCAGCCTTATCTCCAGTTCATCTTTATCTTCAAGTCATCTTTATCTTCAAGTCATCTTTATCTTCATAAGCAGTACTAACCATTTTCAGCAGTATTAACCATCTTCAGCAGTATTAACTATGCTTGCAGTAGTAATCTTCAACAGTACTAACTACTAGCAGTACTAACTCTCCAAGCAGTACAAACTATTCTAGTAGCAGCACTAACTTTTCAAGCAGTATTAATTCTACTAGCAATTTTAAAATTACAAGCAGTAGTAATACCTTTCAACTAGCAGCAGTATCCATCCTTAGCATATTCAGACCCAACAATCTCCCCCTAACTTAACTTTTCAGAATGAGAAGTTAAGTTCTTCAACATAGAGTCTGCATGATGCTTTCAACACTTCAGCTCAGTTGCCCAGATTTGGATCCAGTCCCAGACTTTCATTGATAATTCTTCTGACTACTATCCTGGCCATTTCTGAATCCTTTGAACATATCAGCTTTGCATTTAACATACCTTGAAACTTGGCTTTGCTGTGATCATAGATTTTATCCACCAGGTAGTACTCATGATAAGATCTGTTAACACTGATGACATAGACTCCACACCTTTCAAATAACATCCAATTTTCTATTCTTTGGAATTTATTCTCCAGATGCAGATCTCTGACCACATGTTGAACTCTGCTAGGATCAAACATCATGCACAAGTACTCCATGGGTAATTTGATTAAGCTCATTTCAGCTCCTGTTAAGTCCTTTTCATACAAGCTCATTCCAACCTTGAACATTTCTTCTAAGTCTGATCTGGAACAGCTTCTGATGATTTTGCCCCAAGTACAGTAAATCTTATACTTGTCTCCCATCCTTTTAATCCTGAAGTATTTCTTCCTTTGATCTTCCAGGATATCCCAATAGATAATTTCAGGAGCTTGGACCGATATTGGATCAGCTTGTACAGGTTCTTCATCTGTCAAAGTCATGTACAAATGGACTTATTCATTGCAATGTTGATTGGATTGTTCTGGATTCTGCTCTGGTTCTGCTTTTTCACTTTCCTTCTCCTTTTCAACTTCTTCCATTCTTGGCCTCTTTGACTTTGGCTTGGTAGCAATAGATTTCTTTCTTTTTATAGCTCCAATCTGTTGAGCTAATGTCTCTTTTTTCTTAGCTTCTGCCTTTTCTTTAATGGGAGTGCCTTCTTCACTTTCAGGGAAGGGTTGTTGTATATTGAGATCATGACTCTCCTTCATCTTCCTTTCAGCTTCTTCCCTTTGAGTGGAGTCCCCTTTCAGATTGGCCATCTCCTTCATATACATCTCCTCTATCCTACCATAAGGCAAGTTGGTAAAAATTCCTTCAGGAACTCCAAGAGCTCCTTTTAGGAAGTTTATCATTTTCCTTCTCTCTTGATTAGCCAGGAAGGTCTTTGAAGGTTGTCTTTGTCTTTTCTTTAATGCCAGCCTTTGCCTTGAATCCTTCTGTGTAACTATCTTGGTAGCAGTTGCAGCCTTCAAACTCTTTTGATACTCTTCATTGAGCTTTATAGACAAATCTAGAGCAATTTGTCTATCTTTTGCAGTTTGAGACTCTTCCTCTTGTGTTAGTTCAGGTTGCAGCTTCTTGGCTAGCTCCTCATCCAACTCTATCTGTTTCTGCTTCTTTTGAGGTTTCTCAGACTCAACCACTTTCTCTTTTCCTTTCTTTTTGATTTTAGCCTCACTGATCTTTTTCCTTTTATGTTCTGATCCTCCTTCTTTAATGACCACTCCCTTAGCCTTTTGAGTAGCCTTGGGAGAGTCATTCTTTGCCTTTAATAAAGTCTCTGCAATTGCTATTTCCTCAATAGTCAGCCCTGTTTCTGTTTCAGCTTTCTCTGTTTCTACTGCTGTTGTTAATACTTCTGGTGTAGTTACTGCTGCTCGTGTGGTTTCTACTTCTTTTGTCTTTTCTGCTGCTTTGCTACTTTCTGCTTCTGTACCCAACTCCCCCTCAAATTTAAATTCCATTCCAACAGGACTTTGTTTCTCCCCTTCAGCTTGTCTCTCCCCCTTGTTCAAAGCATCTCCCCTTTTCTTCAATACATACCGCTTTCTTTTCTTTTTCTGCACCAACCTCAGAACCATCTTCTTTAGTTTGGTAATCTGCACTTGTTGAGACCAAATCACTAGTTTCATCTCCTCTATTTGTGCACCTTGTTTGAGTACATCCATATTGACATTTGCAATAGTTTCCATCAATTCCTCATAGTTATATCTATCCTCACCTCCTTTAGGTGTGTTGACCACCCTGGAAGGATCCTTGGAAGTTTTAGTAGCAGTCTTCTGCCTAGCAGAAGCACCATCTACCCCCTTGGTTTCTTGGCACCTGGGACCTTTGAATGATTGCTCACCCAAAGTTGCCGTGGGGAAGGTCTTAGGGATGTTCACACTGTCCTGTCCTACACCTTGTGCAGAAATAGTAGTGTGAGCCTCACTGCCCACATGCTCAACCTGCTCCTTAGTGAGCACCTTATTGGGGTTGGGAGACACCCCTGTGGTTTCCCTATCGATATTCTCTAATGGAGAATACTCCATTAGATGGCTTGAAGGCTTTGTGGGTGAAGGTACAAGAAGGGAAGGAACCTTATTTACCTTTTTCCTTATATAAATTTTGGAGATGGGGGATGTGGGCTTTACAATAGGAATCTGAGGAGGATTATTAGAATGGAATGGTGTGGGTAGGTCATCAGTTGAGTGGTCAGATGTGGGCTGTGACCCTGATGCCTCACCATGGGAATGAGACATAACCATCATTGTAGAGAACAATGGTGTCTCTTGTCCAAAAAAGTCCTTGATAGGCCTTTTCATGTTTGAGAATACCTTCCCTTTGGAAGGTTTTGGTACATACACCTCTTAAAAAGAGGGTAGATCCGTCAATTCCTTTAGTATAATCCCTTGTACAAACCTAGGATACATATAAAAGCTTTTGGATTTGGTATCCAGGTTTGACATTAAATCATTGAAAATCATTTGAGCAAAATTAAACTTTCTAGAGGTCGCTAAGCAGACCAAAACATAAGCTAAGGTACTGCTAAACTCACTCCATCCAGTTGTTTTTCGTGAAATACAATGTTGTAGGGTATGAACAAAGAATCTCCACTGAGGTGAAAATCTGTTCTTGTAAAATTTCAAAACATCAGTGGGACCTTCATACCCCATTTGACTAAGTGCAGCAAAGAGATCTTCCTTAGGAAGGAAGGTAATACCTGAGGCATCATCTAAACGTAGATGGATGCAAATACAGTCTTCTGTGATGGTCAGGGGTTTATCACATACCCTTGTTTTGATGACCTGATTGTCCTCTTCAGATTGAATAGCAGCATTGGCCCGGAACTGTCCTTGATGTTCCACATAGATTGTGGGATTGACAGTTAGAGCGTGGGCGATGTGTGAGGATTTGAGGAAATCTACTATGGCATGGAAACCTTCATCTTGCTTTGGTTTCTGTAACATGGCGAGCTCGTTGTGTTCATCAAAGAATGCTCGTCGTACCATCGTTCTGATTGATTCTAGCGTTCGAATCGTGACTAGGGTTGACACTCGTAAGCAAGAAATCGAGAGAGAGAGAGAAAGAGACGCAATGGAAGTTCAAAGAGCCGTTTGTATTTTGGCGGTCACACAGTGTATTTATAGGTGGAGGGTTTCAGTTAGAAGCAGTACTAAGTACTCTAGCAGTATTAACTAACTCGCAGTGTTAACTCATATTAGCAGTAGTAACACATACTGGCAGTACTAACACAAACTAGCAGTATTAACACAAACCAGCAGTAGTAACACATACTGGCAGTACTAACACAAATTAGCAGTAGTAACACATACTGGCAGTACTAACACTGATTAGCAGGCTAGTAGTAGTAACTTTGCACTGGCGGTATAAACCACCTAGCAGTAGTAACCTTACCTAACCATTTTTGAATTGTTATCATGAGTAATATAGCGAGCAGTATTAACTTAATTAGAAGTACTAAGTATCCATTTGAAGCAATCTGAAACAATGAAACACACAAGGTTAGCAGCACCATGCACAATACAATATGAGAAAGTAGTCAGGAGGGAAACTATACAGGTACTTGAGTCCAAAGATAATAGGCTTATTCAGAGTTTATCATACCCACACTTGTGACCAAAAATGTGAATCTACCCACATCAAAAGATTTAGTGAATAGATCAGCAAATTGTTTACTTATATGGACTTTCAAAACCTGAATTAGCTTCTTTTCATTGCAGTCTCTGATAAAGTGATACCTGATTTCTATATGCTTTGTTTTGGAGTGCTTGAAAGGATTATTAACAATGCTAATAGCACTGTTGTTGTCTATGAAGATTGGAGTGTGAAGAAAAGTCATACCATAGTCCAGCATTTGATTCTGAATCCAAAGTACTTGTGAACAGCAGCTTGCAGCAGCTATATACTCTGCTTCTGTTGTAGAGGTGGACACTGCGGTTTGTTTCTAGCACTGCCATGACACTAGTCTTGCACCCAAAAACTGACATCCCCCCTGAGGTTGACTTTATATCCAAATTTGCACCACCTAAGTCACTGTCTGAATAAGCAAGTAGGTCAAATGGTGAGTCATGAGGATAACAAAGACCTAATCTAGGTTGGCCTTTGAGATATCTGAATATCCTCCTGACTACTTGAAGGTGTGACTGCTTAGGCCTTACTTGAAATCTTTCACACACACAAACAGGAAACATGATATCTGATCTGTTTGTGTGTCTCCATGGGTGTGCTTGCAAGCTTTGAATCTGAGAATCCAAACTTATTAAGAATGTCCTGCACATACTTTGATTGGCTTATAAATATCCCATCTTTCTTCTGTTTAACTTGTAGGCCAAGGAAGAAGGTAAGTTCACCCATAGAACTCATCTTGAATCTCTTGTGCATCAAATCTTCAAAATCTCTGCACATTTGATCTTTTGTGGATCCAAAGATAATATCATCCACATATATTTGCACTATTAGGATGTCCTTCTTCTTCCTCTGAATGAACAGAGTCTTGTCTATGATTCCTCTTTGAAAACCATTTTCTAAGAGATAGGTAGACAGAGTGTCATACCATGCCCTTAGTGCTTGATGTAGCCCATATAGTGCCTTCTTCAATTTGTAAACTCTGTCAGGATACTTTGGATTCTCAAATCCTGGAGGCTGACAGACATACACTTCTTCTTCAATTTTCCCACACAGGAAAGCACTCTTTACATCCATCTTATAGACCCTGAACTTCATGAAAGAAGCATAGGATAAAAATAGCCTGATTGCCTCTATCCTTGCCACTGGTGAAAATACCTCTTCATAGTCAATTCCTTCTTCTTGAGTATACCCTTGTCCCACTAATCTTGCCTTGTTCTTTATTACTATTCCTCTCTCAGCTTTCTTGTTCCTGAAGATCCATCTTGTGCCAATTGCTCTGTGTCCTTTTGGAAGATCCACCAGATCCCATACATCCTTCAACACAAACTGCAGTAGCTCCTCTTGCATTGCTTCTATACAGCTTGGATCTTTCATTGCATCAAATGCCTTTTTGGGTTCAACCTGTGATAGAAATCAAGATAATAAACCTGATTGTAAGCCTTTCAATCCTCTTATCTTGCTTTGTTGCCTTTTGATCATTGGAGAATTGATGTCACCAATCACTAATTGAGGAGGATGATTCTTCTGAATTCTTGTAGCATTGACAGCCTCTTCATTAAATTGACTTCAAGATTGGTGTCATTCTTTTCTGGAGTACTTCCACCATATACTGAAGAATCATCATCTGTGTCATTCTCTTCCAAAAATGGCATCTCAGGACCTTTGATTCCTGAATCTGAAAGTTGATCTTCCTTTTCACCTCTGTCCTCTTCATTCTGATCTGGTTCAGTGTCCTTTGAATCTGAAGAATCTTTCTTATCTTGGTCACAGAATTCAACAGGATCAACAGTAGGTGTTGGGAAAAGCACAAACTCTTGTCTTTGTACTTGTACCTGTTTTGTCCCTGTTCCTGCATTATGCTCATTACTGAAACCCAAAGAATTAGACAGTGAATCAATGTCAAATAACCAATTAGGACCTGAACCAAGTTGATTTGGTGTGTTCTCATTGCATTTGACATTGTCACTTTCCTCAATAATCCTAGAAGAGGTGTTAAAAACACTATAGGCCTTACTTTGAGATGAATATCCAACAAGAAACCCATCCTCAGTTTTGCTATCAAACTTACCTAAGTGAGTTTTGGTATTGAGAATTGTACAAGGACACCCAAATGGTTTAAAATCCAATAAAAGGTTTCTTCTTTTTAAAAAGCTCATAAGGTGTCTTGTCTTGGGATTTCACAACTAGAACTCTGTTTTGAACATAGCAGGCAGTATTAACTACTTCTGCCTAAAAAGTAATTGGAAGTTTTGAGTCTGCCAACAGAGATCTAGCAGCTTCTATCAGAGTCCTATTCTCCTTTCAACAACACCATTCTGTTGAGGAGTCCTAGGAGCACTGTATTGTCACTCAATGCCCTTTTCCTCACAAAAGTTGGTTAGGTCATTGTTTTTAAATTCAGTTCCATTATCAGACCTAATGACTTTGACTCTTAGATTTGTTTGGTTTTCAACTCTAAGAACAAAGGATTTGATCAGTTCACTTGTCTCATCCTTTGTCCTCAGAAAATAGACCCAAGTGAATCTAGAGAAATCATCAACAATAACCAAGCAGTAGGATTTCTTACCAATACTCATCACATTTGTAGGGCCAAACAGATCCATATGCAGTAAATTAAGAGGTGAAGAAATTGTATTTATCTCTTTGGACTTATGAGAAGTTTTGTGCTGTTTGCCTTTAAGACATGCAACACAATGATCATCACATGAAAATACCTTTTGTGGCAAACCTCTTACAAGATTGTTTTTCACAAGTTTGTTCATTGTTTTAAAGTTCATGTGACACATCCTTCTGTGCCAAAGAGATGATTCATCCAGAGAGGCTTTTGAAAATAAACAGTTTAAAGATGAATCAGAAGCTACACTCTCCAAGTCTAAGCAATAAATATTGTCCTTTCTAGCAGTTCTATGTAGTATCATACTTTCCATCAACTACCTTGAACCCTGGAGCAAGGATAATACATTCAGTATCATTGAATAATATGCTATGTTTCTTGTCACAAACCTGTGATACACTTAACAGGTTGTATCTCAATTGCTCAACATAGTATACATCCTCAAAGATCATCTTACCTTTTGACACATTACCTTTTCCACTTATCTTTCCACCTGTTGGATTATCACCAAAAGCAACATGTCCTCCATCAATTCTTTTGAAGTTTTGAAGGCAGGCCATGTTACCTGTCATCTTCCTGGAACAACCACTATCAACATGCCAAATGCTCCTTCCCTTGAGCTGTTGGTTGTCCTGCACATTTAATAAAGCAGTTAGTTTTTAATAGGAACCCAAGCCAAAGTGGTCTTGGGTTTTCCATTCTCATCAACATATTCATATTCATACTGGATGAGATTATCACACTGAGAAATCTTATTGTTTGAATACTTTGTCACAATAATGGGTCTGGCACTGGAAGCAGTACTAACTTGATTAGCAGTACTAACATCATTAGCAGTACTAATTGGATTAGCAGTACTAACTTTGTTAGCAGTAGTATTGCTTGCAGCAACACTATTTCTGTCAGCAGTACTATTTGAAGTAGCAGTACTAACAGATTTCTTTACTTTTGGAACCCAAACCTGGACAAAGTTGTTTTCTTTCTTTTTCTTTAAGTTACTCCTTGGCTTATTTGGAGTATTTTTCTTTGAATTAGCAAACTTATTCTGAGCATGAGATTGTATAGGTGCCCTATTCTCAGTCATATGATTCTTTATTTGCTTTCTATAACCAGCAGGATTTTGTATATTTCTTTGAAAAGTGATCCTTTGGTTGATAGGATTGAAATAACAGTGTTTGGCTGGATGATTTAACTTTCTCTGATCAATTCCTTGTTTTAAGGCCCACTGATTATTTCTATTTCTTTGATTTCCCCTTGTTTTATCATGTTGTTGGGGATGATTTTGTTTACAAGTATAGGGATTAACAACAGTGGTTTGCATGTAATGGACTCCCTGTACCTTTTCCTTTCCTCTCTTAGGGGTCTCAGCTTTTTCATTCTTAACAGTCTCTTCCCCAGACTTCACTTTCTCACTCTTGACAAAAGGTTTACCTCCCGTTTCATTTGTCAGTATGTGGTTTTCTAAGGGAATATCTATCTGGTCTTCCTCATTCTTATTCTCAGATTCCTCTTCTTCAGAATCTGCTTCAACCACTACTTTGTCTAAAGGATCTACTTCAGTGGCTCTCTCAGGTAATTCCTTATTGTCTTGTCTTTCTAAGAGATCTGAGGTGGCAGGTATATAATTATTGTTGTATGGTAGAGGGGTGGTGTTATAGCCTATTCCTCTTCTCAGTTTGTCATCGACTTGAGATTTTAAATGTGAGTCCATTGCTTTAGAAGCATTGGAATATTTCTCAAAATATAGCTTGGCTTTCTCAAAATCACTCCTTATCTTCTCACATTCCTCTTCAGACTTTTTAAGCTTAACTTCTAACTGATTTTTCTCCCACTTCCAGTAGTTTGTATCATAGGAATGTTGAAGTTCATTAGCCTGGTAAGACTTAATTTGTTCTTCAAACCTCTCAACAATCAGAACATACTCTCTTCTATCTTTCTCTAACCTTTTAAGGTCATCACACATACTCTGATTGTGATCCCTGTACTTTTTAACAGTTTCAATACAGGTTTTAGAGCAAAGTTTAGAAGTTACCTCTGTGGGAATATCAGTGCTTGCTGATTCTGAAACTTTAGCCATTAAAGTTTGATTCTGAACTGCATCTTCTACTTGGTCACTCCAATCAAATCCCATTCCTTCTTGGGAAACAAGAGCTTGAGAAGAGTTCCTACTGTTGAAGCTAGTGGACTGTGATGGTTGATGGTTGCTAGTATGCTGTTGAGGCATTCCACTTCTGCATTCTCTTGCAAAGTTCCCCAGCTTGTGACACTTGTAACATTCAACCTTGGATTTATCAAATCCAACCCCATCTTCTCTTTTCTGAGCAAAGTTGTTCCTTCCAGTCGTTTTGATGAATCTTTTAACCCTCATAGTCAGCATAGCCATCTGCCACTTGATATCCATCTCTTCCAGATCATCAGCATTTATCTGTTCTAAGTCATCATTAATTAGAGTGGAATTAGCATGACTGGCTAGAAAAGCTTCTAAAACTGAGTCATTGGATCCATCTTGTTTTGATCCATGGGCAGCACTAACTGATTCTGTATTAGCAGCAGAATCAGTAGAGGATTATAAAAGAGTAGCATTGTATGAGTATCCAGAGGGCCTTTTCTTTGCTTCTACCTCTGCTTCAAACACCCTAAGGTCATTATAGAGGTCATCCAATTCCTTGTCCTCCAATTGGTCATTCTGTCTGAAGGAGACAGTGTACATAGTCCATTCGTTGCCAAGAGATCTTAGAAATTTTCTGTTAACATCATCTTGATCTATCTGGACACCAACAGTGGCCAATTCACCAATTAGCTTATTAAATCTATCAAAAGTTTGAGTCATGGACTCATTCTTTGTAGACATGAAGTTTTCATATTGCTTCTTTAGGATGGCCTTCTGATTTTTCTTGGTACTTTTGGTACCAGAAAATCTTTTCTCCAGAGAATTCCAAAGAATTTGTGCATCAGAACAGTTGCATAATTGATATTGGTACTCATTAGGTATAGCCAAAAGCAGAGTGCTCAAAGCTTTCATCTCTGTCTGACTCGACTTTCTCTCTCCATCTGTCTTTCGTGGAGGTCTCTTTCCTTCTCCATCCATCTTTCCTCCATCAAAAGGACCATTCTCAATGATGTCCCACATTGAGAAGTCTGTGAGAAGAATGTACTGCTTGATTCTGATTTTCCACATGTCAAACTCATTGGGTTTGAGCTTGGGAACCTTTGATACCAAAACACTGTCGCTTGAACTGTCGATGATTAAAAGTTTCTGAATTTTCTACCTCTAATACCACTTGACAGGATCGAAACTCAAACAAGAATTTAAATAACACACTCAGAAACTTATGTTAAAGAAGTTGCGGAAAAACACTTTAACAGAAAATCAATGGAACAATATATAAAAACTCAAATCATAAGTTTATATTGCATAAAACTTAATGATTACACACAAAACCTCAATCTGTTGAACAGGCTCAACAGACGTTCTATACTTCTCTATAGAAAGGATCTAAACTATTCTTGAGGTTAATTCTCTCTTAAACAAAACCTATGAATAATTGTTTTTTTTAACAAAGACTTCTATACTATATATACAGAGTTGATTACAAGATAATTATCAAAATAAAATTGATCTTCAGCATCAATACCATAATTATCTTCAGTCTTATCTCCAGTTCATCTTTATCTTCAAGTCATCTTTATCTTCATAAGCAGTATTAACCATCTTCAGCAGTATTAACTATGCTTGCAGTAGTAATCTTCAACAATACTAACTACTAGCAGTACTAACTCTCCAAGCAGTACTAACTATTCAAGTAGCAACACTAACTTTTCAAGCAGTATTAATTCTACTAGCAGTTTTAAAATTACAAACAGTAGTAATACCTTTCAACTAGCAGTAGTATCCATCCTTAGCATATTCAGACCCAACATAGACAAATTAAGAATTGGTAACCCTGAATCAACAAATGATACATTTATTATGCCTGTAAGTAACACGAATTCACTTAGTACAACAAATGTAATGTACAAGGAGCTTTAGTCATATTCACTCCCCATGTCTTCCATTCAATCATCAAATAACACAAGCTAATTCTATGAATGTTATGATAGAAAAACAAATTTTCTGTGTGAATATGCTTGTGTATGAAAGAATTAAGCATAAAGATTGCTTTTATTAGGCTCAAAAATATATAAACCAGTGAGACAACAACAATATTACATGGACTCAATGTATGTGTCCCTTAATGATGTGCAGATCAAGATAACTACATGAAATCAATTTAAGATCCAATATTATTGAATTTCAAATTAAACGATTACAAAATGTTCTCACAATGAATATTTCTCTCTCTAAACTTTTTTTTCTTATAAGTTCTATATGATATGCTCTCTTTTCTAACAAGGAAACTAAACTTTATTTAAACCACAAGCTTTACAAAGAGAAACTAACTAAACTAACATAACATTTTTACTATTTGACTTGACTTTGACTTTGCAAATATAGAAGCTTTGACTTTGACTTTGCTTGAGGGTTGACTTGAACTTTGACTTCTTATTAAATCTCATGATCTTGGATCCAACATATTTATGCACCAACAATCTCCCCCTTTGGATTCAAGATCATCTTCAAAACAACAAGCTAATTATCTCCCCCTTTTTGTGAAGCATGTAGAGATATTTCTTTAACAAGAAATTTGGCAATAACGAACAATCTCCCTCTTTACATTTCTGAGGTACAATTCTCCTTTGAAAATCAATCTCCCTTTTGAGACAATTTGTTCAAAGATAATCTTCCTTTTCTTTGAAATGTCTTCAGATTTTCAGTAATCTCCCCCAAAGTCTGTGACTATATTTTTCAAAAAATTTGACAATCTCCCTCAAGATTAGAAAACCTCTTTCAGACTTCAGAAAAGAAATTATCTTCAAATTCAACTCACTTTGCTTCAACAAATAATCTTCAAAGAAATTTTCTGTAAGATTCAACAAATTTTCTGAATTCTTGGAACTTTCTCTTTCATTCTGTACTTTCTCCCCATAATTTTGAAATATAACATTTAAATCTGTCATTTCTTGAATGTCTCCCATAACTTCTTTTCCATTCCTTGACTTCCTCCCCCTTTTTGATGATGTAGAGCATAGAAATCATCAAAACTTCTTCAAGAGATGTAATGAATCTTTTTCTGACCATGATCTTTCCAAATTAGCCTCTTAACATCCGTCAATTCATAATATATTCATCTGAATCTTTACAAATTTAGAAAAATAGGAATGAAACCCTGAATCAACAAATGAATCGGTTAAAATGCCTGTAAGTAGCACGAAGCCACTTAATACATCGAATGTAATGTACAAGGAGTTTTATTGATGTTCACTCCCCATGTCTTCCATTCAATCATCGAATAACACAAGGTAATTCTATGAACGTTCTGACAGAAAAACAAATTTTGTGTGTGTACGTGCTTGTGTATGAAAGAATTTAAACCTGAATGCTTTATAATAAGCTCAAAATGTGTAAACCATTGATACAATAACAGTATTACACGGACTCAATTGTGCATGATCGAAGTGCGAAGGTGGGGCAACTTTCCTTGTTTTTTCAATATCCACATCTTCCAAATGAAGACAAGATAGAGTATGTGTTGCATCCCTAAGAAAATGTGAAACATCGTTTTGTTGAGAAAAAGATGAGTAGATGGTGGGGTTTAATAACAGTATTACACGGACTCAATTGTGCATGATCGAAGTGCGAAGGTGGGGCAACTTTCCTTGTTTTTTTAATATCCACATCTTCCAAATGAAGACAACATAGAGTATGTGTTGCATCCCCAAGAAAATGTGAAACATCGTTTTGTTGAGAAAAAGATGAGTAGATGGTGGGGTTTAACGCAAGATTTGGCATGGGCTAGTGCATGTTTCAATGAAGGTCACCAAAGAATGTGAACCAACAAATTATGTGGTTGCCCAGCTCAGAAAAAGTTGGTGCAGAGTTTTCATATTCTTTTAACTCTGATTTCACACCTTCTTTCTTTTGATCATTTTGCTCACTTCTAACCAAACTCTCTTTTCATTTTATCTAATCACACACCCACACTCAGATATTGACCCCTCGCCTCTCGATCACTCAAGGAAAACTTCTTGGGTATGAAACACTAGTTATCGTGAATCCATAGAAGTTCTTTTAAATTCTCACAATTATCCATTGAATATGTCCTAAAAAATATGATGTTGCTCAACAGTTTAATTTTTACAGTTAAAGAAAATTGTACAAAGTACAAGGTCAGATATATGTATGCTAATCAAAATAATCATGAAGATTTGAGCATTTTAAAACATGGAATTTTTTTCCAAAACAAGGAAATTGAATGAACGAAGTGAAACAATAGAAATGTTTAGAGAATCTGACAATGTATGGAAAAGATCAAATATGAATGATTTATGAATAAAAGCTTAGGTCATGAAAAATTGAATGTTGTCTATTTGAACAAGTATAGACAAGTATTGAATGAAACGCTTTGAATGGATAAACGTTGAACAAACATTGAATGTACAAAAGGAGTGTCTTACCATCGAAAAATAGTTTCAATTTGAGACATGGTAAGATATTACGCAAGTATTTATATTTGGAAACACACGATTTGTTAGTCATGAAAGCATAGAAAATGAAAACATTTAAAATCACACTTCTGTATTCATGAAATCTGTTGAAGAATCGAGAAGTAGTTTGAACATTTAGAAACATGTTTTCATGTCTGAAAGTTGTCCATCTTTCAAACACAATGAGATTAAGGTTAGAATATTCCTTATGCTCATCATTAACCTCATAAAGTTAGCCTCAAAGTCATAATTGATATGATCATTTAAGCTCCCTCTCAAAATTAGCAAGTAGTAAAAAATACGTCAAAGTAAGAAAGTCTTATTGAAAGAAAAAAATATTTATTGAAATATAAAGACATAAAAAGAGAATTAAAATTTTGACAGTACGAGTTCTAAATTGAATGTTTAGAAGTCACCGTCCTTACTCCCTCTGAAAATATGCATCATGAAATTTGTCCGTACAAAATATATGCAAAAATTCTCTAACTCCCCCTAGAAAGTATGATCATCTGATCTTTGGTTCATACTCCCCCGGAAATCATGAACAGAACCTTTCAGTGCATATATCATTCAGATTAAAAATACAGAAATGAGGAAAACTTAAAAATCAAACTGTACTAGGTACAACAGACTATGTTTTAAGATTCAACATACCTAATTTCAAAATGAGAAAGTTAAATCTCTTTTCGTCCAAAGGTTTGATGAATAAATCAGCTAATTGGTAATCCGTGTTTACAAACTAAAGTTCAATTGTTCCTTTTTCAACACTATCTTTTATAAAGTGATACCACACGTCTATGTGTTTGGTTTTCGTGTGTTGTACATGATTAGCAGATATGGCTATGGCGCTCTTCGAATCACAATATATTGGAATCTTGTTGAAATGGAATCCATAATCTTGTAGTTGTGTGTGCATCCACAATACTTGAGAACAACAACTTGCTACAGCGACGTATTATGCTTTAGTGGTAGATATAGACACACAAAGTTGTTTCTTTGAAGCCCAACTGACGAGTTTATCTCCCAAGAGTTGAATGTGACCCGATGTGATTTTCTTGTCTAGCATACAGCCTGCATGATCTGCGTCTGAATACGTTGTTAGCTCAAAACCAATATCTTTAGGATACCATAATCCAAGATCTGCGGTTCCCTTCAGATATCTAAATATCCTCTTCATTGCCGAAAGAAGGGATTATTTGGGAGAAGCTTGATATCGAGAACATAAGCATGTAGAAAACATAATATCTAGTCAACTATCATGCCTCTATAAGTACTAAGATCAACAACTTTTCCCGAAATATCAGCTCTGATTTTAGTACCTGGTACCATTGGGGTTGAAATAGGAGTACAATTTGACATATTAAATTTCTTTAAAATGTTATCAATATATACTTCGATTGATTTATGAAAATCCCCGTTGAAAACTGTTTTACTTGTAGTCCGAGAAATAAATTCATCTCTCCCATCATACTCATTTGAAATCTTAACACCATGAGGGTAGAAAAGTTCTTACAATACTTTGGGTTTGTAGAACCAAAAATTATATCATCCACATATTTTTGAATTAAAATGATATCAACTTTTTCCCTTTTAATGAATAAGGTGGTATCGATTTTACCTTTTGAATAACCAGACTTGACAAGGAATTTATATAGCATATCATACCAAGATCGAGGGGCTTGTTTGAGTCCGTAAAAGGCTTTGTCTAAAATGTAGACATGATCTGGCTTGTCAGCACTTACGAACCCTTTAGGTTGAGAAACGTACACCTCTTCTTTCAACGATCCATACAGAAAGGTTGTCTTGACATCCATCTGATAGACCGTAAAAGTCTTATGTACAACATAGGCTAGGAACATCCTAATTTCCTTAATGCGTTCAACTGGTTCATGAGTCTCGTCATAATGTATGCTTTCCTCTTGTCTGTATCCCTTGGCTACAAGTCTTGCTTTATTTCTAATCACAATACCATACTCATCCTTTTTGTTTTTTAATACCCATTTCGTGTCAATGATAGTTTTTCGTTCAGGTCGGGGAACGAGTCGCCATAATTTAAGCGCCTCAAATTGGTTGAGCTCTTTTTGCATGGCTATAATCCAGTTTGGATCACGAAGAGCTTCTGAAACTTTTGTAGGCTCAATCTTACTTAGAAAAGAATCAAACATGCATTCATTTGCTGTTGCAGACCTAGTTTACACCGGCTTTGACGGATCTCCAATAATTTGATGAACCAGGTGTTCTTTGGTCCACTTATGTACAATAGAGAGTGGATTAGATATAGACTGATCATCTTGATCATCTACGAATCCAATATCTTCTTGTTGTTGGGGTTCAATTGAAATGATTGGTGCAGAAGATTCAGCTGGTTGGACATATGATGTCTGTTGAGTAGGCATTACTGTACATCCAACTAAATTAGATTCTTCTAACTCTTAACTTTCTTGTTCAACTTCAACTGATGGTGCAGTTATTTGGACTTGACTTTGTACTTGAACCAGGGAGTTTGGCTCAGTTAAGACATCTGATGTGATTGGTTGATTATTCCTTGAATCTTCAGACCTATCAATCACAACATGTTAAGACACTTTTGATCCTAGAAACTCATCATAAACATGTTCAAATAGTAAATCTAAATCTGAAAGATGCGATATAGACGTAGAAGCATTATCAGAATTAGAAACTTTAGATACAGGTTCTGGACTTATTTGTCCAGAAGCTAATACTCCTGTTATATCGGGTTCTGAACTAAGGTGCTTAAAAGCCATTTCTTCATCAAATGTAACATTGACGCTTTCAACACTGATCTTTGACTTCTTCAAGTAAACTCTGTATGCAACAGATGTCCAAGAGTAGCCAATGAAAATGCCTTCTTCATCTTTGAGACTGAACCTATTCAAGTTTTCCTTATCGTTCAGCACAAAACATCTGCATCCAAAGATGTGAAAATGTTTGATGCTAGGTATTCTATTATTTATCAAAGCATATGGCATTTTACAAAACCGACGATGAATGATTGATCTGTTTTGTGTATAACATGCAGTAAACACAACTTCAGCCCACGGAAATAGAGGTAGATCAGATTGGCTAAGCATAGTGCGAGCAACCTCGACTAGAGTTCTGTTTCGCCTTTCTACTACTCCATTATGTTCTGGTGTTCTGGCAGCATAAAACTGATGAGTTATCCCTACCGATTCGAGATAATCGTCAACTGTTTTGTTCTTAAATTCTGTGCCATTATCAGTTCTGAGCAACTTAACTGTCTTCTGCAAGTTCACTTGGATGGTCTTAAACATGAGATGATGACATCAGTCATCTCATCTGTTGATCTTAGAAATTTGACCCAAGTGTATCTTGAATAATCATCCACAATCACTAGAACGTATTTTGTTGCCGTTTATGCTTTGTATTCGCATGGGAGCACATAGATCCATATGCAATAACTCGAGAGGAACACTTATAATAGGTTAAGGCTTAGGCTTTTGAGAAGCTCTTTTAACTTTTCCTTTCACACACGCAACACACAGATGTTCTCTTTCATACCTCAACTCTGGAAGTCCTTTCACCAAATTCCAGTCACCAACTTGTTAATGTATCGAAAATTGAGGTGAGATAGCCTTTTATGCCATAACCAACTTTGCTGCATAGAGGCTTTCGACAAATAGACACACAACATTATTTGGCTTAACACTGGACAGGTTGATAGTGTAGAGGTTTGACTTTAGCGTACCTACTAAGAGTTTTTTTACCATCTTCCGTTCGAACACAACACCTCTTGGCTTTGAAAGTCACCTCTAAATCCTTGTCACAAAACTAACCAATGTTGAACAAATTATGTCCTAAACCATCAACATAACTCACTTTCTTGATCGTTACATTCTCTTGCACGATATCTCCGAATCCAAGTATTGTGAAAAATGGTCGTTTCCAAATCTTACATTGCCACAAAATTTCCCTATAAAATTAGATAATATATATTTCTGCCCTATCATATGCTAGGAACAACCCGAATCCAAGTACCACATATGACGGGTCTGCATAAGAGAAATCAAGTAACAATCGATTTAGATACTCATTTATAGATGAGTCCCATCAAGTTAGCACAATATTTTGGCACCCATTTAAATTTGGGTCCCTTAACCTTTGAAAAACATTTGAAATATGAGAATGATAAACATGATATGAACCAAACCAACGATCAGAATTTTGTCGAGGAACAAAATCATTTCTACGACATGTGGAAAACTGAGTAGTAGATGGAGATAATTGGATTAATTGCTTTATGTATAAGACTTGTAGGAAGGTACAAGTTTTTGTTTAGAAGCAACAGCCTGATCAATTACATCAGAACTACTAACAGTAATCCTATTTCTATCTGTTAGTCCAATAATTTAAGCAATACAATCAATTAAGCATAATCTATAAGATCACGTGGAGAAAATTTCTAGATAGAGAAAGTTTGCTTTTGTCATATATCTAACAAATAGTCACAAGTCTTCCAACAGCTTACAAAACATAAGAAACAAAAGGCTTATATATGGGTCAAACAAGCCTTGACCTCATATAAAGCAAAGTAGAATAAACTCAACATTACATACAAATTGATTCAAACTAACAATGTCTTAACAATCTCCACCTTCTGAATAAATTTGCATAGGATCAAAAGAAATCATCTTGTTCACCTTCTCAATCTTGTTCTTCTAATCCCAAGATATGATTCAAACATCCTGATTCCTACAATGAATTCAATTATGTCTTGAATAGCTAGAATAACATGTCTAGTAAATATTCTTTCCATCCTTGACAAATGATCTCGTTCAGCCAATCTTCTCCTCTCACTTTCTTCATAAATCTCCTTGAGTTTCTGTAAAAATACTTTCAAAGTGCCATCAGAATACTTGGCTACCTCAGTTGCTCTCATTAAGCGCTTTTCATTCTTCCAATTTTCATACATAACTCCAAATTATGGTTCTCTTAAAACAGTGTACAAAGGAGTGTTTTCAAGATCAAGATGGGTCTTATCAGGTGCAAGTAAATTGACTCTCTTCTGATTTGTCTCCATACCAAGCTGAAAGTCATAACAATAAGTGAAGAATATGTTCCTCCTGATAAACCTCTTGATTGTGTCCAAGGCGTAAATGATGTTTGGAAACCTGCCAGTCATATCTCTGAACTCATGGTACATAAACTCCAAAACATCAATGTGAAGATTTACAAATTCTGCTTTAGTGAATATGTACTCCTTCATGTATTTTCTCTGAATGGTGAATTTAGGATACAAGATTTTCACAAACCTTTTCAGACGAACCTCTTTGACAACTACTATTCCACATTTGCTCTTTATATCTTTAGAGGTTCTCTTTAGAAGGCTCATCATTCTAACATACTCATACTGAAAGTCAGGTGACTTGTCTTGAATACCCATTACAAGATTTGTATCCAGAATTCTGATCTTTCTTACAAACAATTTATTCTCTTCTTCTAAGAATGGAACTCTGAGTGCATGATGAATCTTTCTCAATTGTTCTTTTGTTGGACCAAATTCAGGTTCATCAAACTGAGCTTGAGGATTAGAGGGATCAACTTCATTTGCAGTAGCAGAAGGACATATTGCATTAGGAATTATTGGGACATTCTTAGACTCAGATTGAAATTCAGGTTGGTTCTGAGGACTGTTAGGCTTAGGCTGGTATGGTAACTCTTCTTCATCAGGTGCTTGATTCATGTGAACATCAGAAGAATCAAAAAAGTTATACTCTTTGAACTTGGTGAGAGAAAGTACTTTAATCTGAATTAGCTTTGGCATATCACAGTGAAATGGATTGAGATGTATATCTTTAGGTGTACTAAATCTATGTACTTCTCCCATAAAGTCATTATCTCTTTCATTAAATAAACCATCCAGAACACTTGCTTCATTTTCTGGGATCACTTCCTTAGAAGGTTCAACATCAAGAACAACTACTTCCACATTATCATCATCAATAATATCCATGATGTTTTCTTTCTCTTCCTCCTTCACTTTCCAAAATAACTCATATTTCTCATCCAGTTCATCCTCATCATCATCTGAATATAGTTCTATCACATCTGCATCATTAATGTCTGTTAGCAAGTAAATCTCGTCCCTAGTAGCTACCTTAGGCTTTTCAACCCTTGGAACTACTTCCGGATCCACATACAAAACAATCTCTTTCCCCCATGTTTCTCCATGAGCAAATCTCATAACCATCTGATTTTGACTTTCTGTTTCACCTTCTAATCTATCAACATTTGCAACACTCAAATAAACTCTCTGTTTCTTTGACCTCTCCCCCTCATGTTCAGGATCTGAATCCTGATCATGTCCTCTCTTTAAAATAGAGGTTTGGGTTTTGCAAGATGTCTGAACAATATTAGAAAGATCTACATAGGCTTCTTGCATAGCCTTAATAGATGTCAGAACATCTGCTTTAAAAGACTTGAACTCTGAAGCTCTAACCACATCTGTTGGGATTTGAACAGATGATGATGGTTGTTGGTGCTGGGATTGAAGTAAGCTAAACAGATCAGAATCAGCTTGGTTGGCTGGTATTTGTGAGAGTAGTTTGGCAAATAGTATATATTTAAGCTCATCTACACCCATATCCACTGTTTGAGTAACTGGTGGAGGTGGAGGTGGAGCTTGCAGTTCTGGCTAAATAACTGGGTGTTTCCCTTTTAACAACCTTTTGACTCCTACAAGTTCATTAGTGAACATCCCTATCAAACTGGTTTCAATAGTCTTTAAGGCGCTGATGAGAAACTGCTTTGACACAAAGTCAGGGAAATTAACTCCGGAGCCACTTAGGCTTTACGTTGTCACAAAAGTTGACGAGGCAACTGTGTATCCTATATTCAAAGTTGGAAAATTGGTAACAATGATAGGACTTCCATCCGGTCCTCGTAGTCCAGATTGTGGATCTACTCTAGATGTTTCGATCGGGTCACTAAGACAACCGATGGTAGCAGTAGTATGTGTTTGTGTCCTAGGAGGAATACAAGATTTATCAATAGGCTCTAGACTCGATTTTGCAGACAAAGGAATTGAGAACTGGGGCTGATGTTCTTTAGCTTCAATATCTAAACTTTCCGAATGAAAGCTAGATAGAAAATGTGGTGTATCCCCGTGAGTATCTGAGGCTATCACCTGTTGTGAGGTGGTTGAATGGTTGGCAGGGGTGTGCCACTGTGTTAGTGGGCTACTAACGTCTTTTTCAATACCAGAACTCAACACATGAGTTCCAGTAGCAGATGTGGCTGCCCATCTAGAATGGTAGGTTAGGTTACACAATCTCTCACCATATTCTTTTTCGTTCCTTCCACTCAATCTAACATTTTCATAATTTTCAACTAAGTCTCCCTCAATACTCCGTATCTCTCTAACCACTTCATTGATTGTGGTGTCATCATCAATGTCAATAAAATCATCATCCAAAAATCTAAAACATCACCAAGATCATCATTGTTGTCATCATTAACAATCTCATCAGCTCTTCCTTCATATATATCATCTGTAGTAGATGGAATACTTTCATGATCTGTACTTGCCTCTTGATCCGACTCTGTTTCAGAGTTATGACCTTCCTCAGCGTTCTCTTCCTGATAACTCAATTGAGGAATGATAACCTATTCAGGTTGAGATGTAGAACCCACTTAATTTATGGCATGAGCCTAGGATCCCACAGCCTCAGGTCTAGAAGAGTGACCCTCTCCTATACCCTCTAAAAATTTTCTCTCAGCTCACCTCGTTCAATAACCACCCTGGTAGAATGAACCCTTACATACTCCACTCTCCTAGGGTTTGAGCCTAGGTAGGGGCAACCGGTTCTGGTCGTCCCATAGACTCTCTATACCCCTTAACACTCTCGGAGATTGGATTAGCGAATGCAAGTAGAGCTTCTGGCACTGGCATAGAGAAATCAAATATCTGCTTTTGCTTCTATAAGCACCTCATCAGAAACTCTAGTCCAGCTTCATGATTATTCTTTTTTGTGAATATCTCTGCTAGATCTCAGCATGCTTCGGATGATCAACTGTAGAAATCTTTGATAAGGAACAAACACTGGCTTCTTGGTTGTCCTCTTAGCCATAACTCTTTCATACAACTCAGTCCAAAAATTTGAATGAATAATCCACGTGCAGATCGTACATGGGTGGCATGGAAATGCTTCAGAATGTGCAAGCTAGTGTTGTCAATTCCAGTATGTTTGGCAGTGAAGCACCGGTTGATCACTGAGAACATAGTGTACAAGAATGGTGGAAAATTGTTCTTCTTAAACTGGTTGATTTTCGTAAGCTCTCCAACATAGCCTAAGGCTCGGATGCCTTCAAAGACATCAGAATCTATTGGATAAACAACAAAGTTTTTTCTGGCTTCTCTAGAATTAGCCTCTAGAAGATCTAGAATTAATCTCAGCCTTTGATAGTTCAGGATAGAAGTGAAATGATCAATCTGGATCTGGAAATATCTTTGATTGTTTTTGTTCTCAAAAGTTATGGACCTTCTAGCTTGTTCCGGATAGATCAGTGGTACAATAGCAGTAGCCCTTAAAGAATAGTACAATGGATGTCCTTTGATGATCTCTAGCACCAACAGATCAATGTTTAGATGATTGAAATCAACATGATGATTGTTGGGGTACAACAACAAGTAGTTATTCAGATGAATGAGTGCTAAGTAAGGGTTTTCACCAACATGTTATTGGTAATTTGATCTGGATGAGGGCATCGATGCATCCCTTGAAATTTGGGGATGATTCTCATCCATTTGGACATTCTGGTCAACATAATTGTCACTTGCCATTTTATCACCTGAAAAGTTGAAAGATATTGAACAGATGTCCAATTTGTCAGTGAAATCCAAATATTTATTTTTCAGAAAAAAGATTTGAAAATTTTCCTAAGTCCAGAAGTCGCAGACTAAAGGACTTGGAAAGAAGACACAAGGTGTTTGAATGAGAGACACTTGTCGCAAGGCAAAGGAATATAGCACTTGTCGCAGGCCAAGGATTGCGACAATGATAGTTAGAAAAAAATGACTTGACACGAAATAATTCGCATAATACTGGAATCTTGGCACTTGTCGTAAGTTACATCGAACAAGTCAAGAACTCGCAATCTTCAAAGATGAAGAACTCGCAAGTTACATAACTTGTTAAAAAAATAGGTCCAGATTCAACATCATTCAAAATATTTGTTAATCGACATGAAACCTTTTTCAGATTAGGGCGAAAACTTATTTAGAACACGATTATGAACTTTATTTTCATATAAACCATTAATAATCCATATTAAAGTCCAATATTAGTCCATATGTTCTTCGAGCAATTCAAAAGTCGATTTTCAAAAATTCAAACAACAATAATTGATATTAACAATTTTAATTCTTGATTAGTTCGATTAACCACAATCCAAGGTCAAAAATTCCAAAGTCAGGTTTGAAAGGGTTCGAGTAAGTTGAACAGTCTTAATTCGACAAACCCTAAATCGATATTCTTGATCCTAGAAACAATCAAAGAAACACAAATGCAACACAAAAAAATACAAGTAAACAAGAATCAAAGATATAAACCTACACTGAATCGAAGAAATCGATTTGAAAACAAGAATTTGTAAACTGGAAGTCGAGAGAATATGCTAAGTGTGAGAAATCGCAAACAAGGGTTTTGGAACAAGTGGGAACACTGATAGTTCGATTGTGTATATATACTTAAGAATGGGCTTGACACGTGGCACGAGTGGATTGAACCTCCTACTTGTTGCAAAACACTAAGAAAAGGAACTTGTCACAAGAAATAACAAGTCGTGTGTGTACTTGTCGCAAGGCAAGATTTGCCATAAGTGTGCCTATGGAAAGAAGTCGCAAGAAGCCATATACAATTTCTTAGTTGTCGGAGAGTAAAGCATACGAGCTCTTCACTTATCGCAAGCTTTAGTTTGCGTCAAGTAACTTGTCGCCGACCATTTTTTGCATCAAGTTAGAAGTTGCACGCAGTGGCTTGCATCAAGTAGCTTGTCGCAGGCTATTGCTTGCGTTAAGTTGCTTGTCGCAATACACTGTTTGCGATAACGAGACTTAGAAGTTTTTTGGCAACTTTCCAAAAATAGAAAATTTGAATTTTGACTTTCCAAAAATAGCAACTTTGCACATTTTCTCATTAAAGATCAAAAATATCACCTCTCTCTTGAAAAGTTTTCAGATTTTCAAAAACTTTGAATACAAACACATACTAACACACTTACAGACTTTTATCTGTTTCTACCCTTGAAGTGTGCATAATTATTTACTCCCCCTTGATATGTGCATTCAAATCATCATACTAGAGTAAAAGTCCATATCTGTGTGAATTAGAAGTCAATGTCCATTTTTCTTGAAAATTCAGAATTCCATGAAACTGACTGACCTGCAAAACAAAATATAAACTTGGTCCTCATTGAACATGAGTCCACTCTGGTTATATGTATCCGACTTAATAATTTTTCATCAACCAAAAACACTTACACATTCAAAACTCAAGAACACACTCCCCCTCAAATCAAGATAGGACACTATTGTCATGCATTTAGATTTAGCATTCCATGTTTGCTGACTAAGAAATTATATCTATTTTCATCAAGAGGTTTTTTAAACAGGTCAGGAACCTCAAAATTAGTAGAAACAAAATGCATTTCAATAGTACCTTTTTCAACGTGATGTTTTATAAAATGATACTTGATATCAATATGCTTTATTTTTTAATGTTGAACTGGATTTACCGTAATTTCTATTACACTTTTAGAATCGTAGTAGATGGGAACTTAGTTCAAAGTATATCCGTATTCTTTGAGTTGCGTCTTCATCCACAATACTTGCGAACAACAACTGGCAACCGCCACATATTCTGCTTGGGCCGTAGATGTTGAAACACAATTTTGTTTCTTCGAAGACCAACTGACTAACTTGTCTCCCAAAAACTGACAGGATCCTGGCGTGCTTCTTCTGTCTAATTTGTTACCTGCATGGTCTGTGTCTATGTAGGTTGTTTGTTCAAAAGTAGAACCTTTCGGATACCAAAGAACCCAAATTTGGTGTGCCTTTGAGGTACCGTAAGATTCTTTTAACCGTAGCAAGATGGGATTCTTTTGGGTTAGCTTGATATCGAGCGCAAAAATATGTAGCAAACATTATATCTGGTCTACTCGATGTCAAATATAGAAGAGATCCTATTATCCTTCTGTATATCTTTTGGTCTACTGATTTTCCAGAGATATCACCATTCAACAGACTTCCAGATTGCATGGTAGTCTTCATGGGAGTTGAATCAGTCAAATTAAATTTCTTAAGCGTATCGTTTATATACTTTGATTGGTTAATAAAAATCCCTTCTGGGGTTTGTTTTACTTGTAATCCCAAGAAAAAGTTCAACTCTCCCATCATTGACATCTGAAACCTACTCTTCATGATGTCTTGAAACTCATCACAAAGTTTAGGATTCGTAGAGCCAAAAATAATATCATCTACATAAATTTACTCTAAAATCAAATCCTCACCTTTTTTCTTCAAGAACAAAGTTGTATCGATAGTACCTTTGCGGAATCTAGAATCAGAAAGGTAAACCGTCAATGTCTCATACCACGCGCGCAGTGCCTGTTTCAGTCTGTAAAGAGCTTTTTCAAGCACGTACACGTGATCTGGATATTTCGGATCAGTTAAACCCTCTAGATGACTTGCATACACCTTTACATGTAGTATATCGTTTAGAAATGCCGATTTAACGTCCATCTGCTATACTTTGATGTTCTTATGAGCGGCATATTCAAGAAAAATCCTGATGACCTCAATCTTGGACACTAGTGCATAAGTCTTATCGTAGTCTATACCCTCATGTTGGTTATAGACTTTTGTGGTGTTCCAGAATCAAGCACCCACAATAATAATCAGAGTAATAACAGATATGAATCAAAGGAAAGAGATCATTGATTGGGAAAAATACTATATTCATGTATCTCACAAAAGGAGGCCACAATACTATGAATGAGATTCTTAACATAAAAAGGAAATAACAAGGGACTATATATAGGGCCAATTTACTTGACTCCTACAAAAGTCAATCTTAACAAAATACATAACAAAATGTAACAAAGGACCAACTATTACAACTTGATTAAACATGATCTAACATTCTCCCCCTTTTAATCAAAGTTGTAATCTTCAACGGTTCCACCTTCTGAAACTAGTTCTCCTCATAGCTTGGAAACTTTCAAATCTTCTGATGCTTTCTCTGAATTCAATTCTATCTCTGATTGCTTGAATCATACTTTCCATAGCAATTCTATCAGATCTAGGCATATGATCTCTCATTTCCAGTCTTCTCATTTCTGAATGTCTATGCCTCTCTTCTAGATCCCTCAGCACCATGTTTAAGGTTCCATCTCAGAATTTTGATACTTCACTTGCTCGCATGAATTGTTTCTTGTGAGTTTCAGTGGTGACATACAACTGGTGTGAAGAATTCCAAATCTCTCATCAAGTAGTGATTGAAGTTAGGGTCAGTCAGGTTTACACTATTCTGATTTGTCTCTGCTCCCAACAGAAAATCAAGAATGTTTGAATTATTGACCAGACACCTCATGTACCTCTTCACAACTTCAAGTGCAAAAACTACAGCTCTAGGTCTGATCACTCTACTTCTGAATTCATGGTAAATGAACTCCATGTCTTCTATGTTCAGGTGTTCAAAGTCATCTCCCCTGAACATCAAACTCTGAATACCAGAGAGCAAAGTAATTCTTCATTCTGACTTCCTTTATCTGAAGAATTCCAACTCTATTAGTATATCATTTTTTCTTGAAATGTTCTCAATAAACTTCAGATAATTTCTTTGGTAGTCTAGAGGTCTGTCAAACACTCCATACAGTTTGCAAGGATCAATCTTTATCAGTTCTTTCACAAAAATCTTGATGGATTTTTCAACGAAGGGAACTTTGGGAGACTATCAGATCAGCTGAATAAACTCTAGAGAAGTGCCCTGTTCATCATAACCTGTAAAAGATATAGATCCAACTCTGACTGGAACAGAGGGACCTTCTTCAGCATCCTATTGTTTCTTTGCAAGAAATTATGCTTCCATAGAAGTTACAAACACAGGCTTTGGTCTTTCAGCTGCACTCAGAATTCTTAGACTGTCAGGGTTTCTTATGTAGGGTAAAGCTTCAGCATTAGCTTTTTCTTTGTCAGCGTTCTCTTTCTCTGGCTTTCCTCTTTCTTTTTTTCTCTTCTCTTTCCATGCTCCTCCTTTCTTTACTGAGAGATCTTCTCAACTTTTCTATGTCAATCAAGATAGAAGCAGAAGGATCTGAGACATTTGATCTGAAAACCCTTTTTACAGACTTGGGCAATGGCAAGGCATCATGTTGAGCATTAGGAACAGAGGCTTCACTAGCTGTAGGAAAAACACAGTTTTGTCAGGAGAAACTGATGGAATGCCAGTTGGAATGTAGGGCTCATCTTCTTGTGCAGCCACATTCACTTGTACTAGTTCAACATTTTGTACTGGCTCAGAATTCTGTATAGGTTCATCTTCTTGATCATCTTCTTGATCATCTCTTCAAAAATCATCACCAAATAAGTCATCAAAAACACTTTCATTTAGAACACTTCCTAGAATTTCTGCTTCATATGCATTTTTGATAAATTCTTCAGCATTGACAGAGTTTTTTGGATGACTTCCACATTGTAGACCAAAATCCATTTCCTTTTCATCTTCTTCCTTCACCCTCCAAAACATTTCATACTTAGATTCAACTTGCTCATCAGTGTCTAGCTCATCTACATCAATAAAGTTGCATGTTGTGATTCCCATAGCCTCCATCACTTCTTTACAAGTTGCTGTCTTAGGCTTTTCAACCCTTGACTCATCATTAGCAACATAAAAAACTAAGTTCCTTGTCTCTCCTTCTTCTAAATCTTCTTTATCATCACTAATATTCTGTACAATGTCCTGATTAGATCTTTCAACATGTTCAGCTCTCTAACTTGTACTTGTACCTTCACCTTGATTGCTACATTTTCTCTTCCAAATACAGTACTTATGGGCACACCATTTTCCACCACAACCAATTGTCTTCCAAAGGCAGACTGTTCTCTCCTTTTATCCCCCTTATGATCATGATCATGCCTTCTGAACTGAACAGCTGTTTGGGTTTGGCAAGATAACTGAAAAGCTTGATTCAAACGAGTGAAAGCTTTCAGTACATCTGCATCAAAGAATTTTGACTCTGTGGCTCTCCCTATATCTGCTCGTTGCACAGATATTGGTGGTTGTTGTTGGTGGTGGTGGTGGTGGGAGTGCAGAAGTGAAAAAAGATTTGCATCTTGTTGGTTATCCGGAGCTTGAGATAAAAGTTTTGCGAGAAGCAAAGACTTTAGCTCATCAATGGATTTGGTGTATTTGTTAACGGGGTAGGTACTACTGGTTCTCTCATTGTGGGCTCAGGTTCAGCAACTTGCTTCCCCTTTAACATTCTCTTTATATCCCCCAGCTCCTTCTCAACTCTATCATATTTTTCTGACCACCTGTTCTCAACAGCCTTTAGGGCACTGTGGAGATATTCCCTTGACACATAGTCGGGTGAGCTATCACCGGCATCACATAGATTGACCGTTTTCACAACAGTAGATGATTCTACTGTGTGACCTGTGCTCATAGCTGTCATGGAGTTTGCCATGTTAGGATTTCCATCCGGTCCTCATAGTCCGGATTACGAATCTACTCGGGATGTTCCGCTCAAGTCAAGAAGACAACAGAGATCAAAACCTACAAAAAGTGTCCTATTTACAAAAAATTTATTTCTAACGAGTGGCTCTAGGACTTGGGCATTCAAAGGAATTGAGATCGAGGGCAGCTGATCTCTGTTTTCAATATCAGATGTCTCCGAATGAGACATTGATAGATTGTGTGTTAAATCCCCATGAGAAAATATAACTAACTCCTGTTGAGAGGAATTAGAGTTGATGGTTTGGGTGTGCAATTGCATGAGTGATCTGCTCATGTCTACAGCTTAAGGAAACAAATGCACTGATGTGTTTGATTTGGTTGATCTTCGGGAATAGTGGGTTGTGGATCTCTCTCTCTCTCTTCTACTTCTGTTCTCTCCCTTTCTCTCAAAATCTCACTTTCATCTTCTACTGTGTCTCCCTCAATTCTCCTTATTCCTCCAATTACATTATCAATGACTACATCAGCAGTGGCAGTATTAAGTTCAACAGTATTGGTGTCCATTTCCATATTATAGATGCCTGCAAAGTCATCTATTGGTTCATCATCCTCAACATTTAAAATTCCTGCACCACCATCATTATTGTTGTCATCATCTTCGTCATTTGATTCATCCACATCATTTCCATCATCATCTCTTCTTTTAGTTATGGTTTTCTCATAATCTGTTTCATCTCTTCCCAAGTAAACATTTTCAGCGATTCTGTCTGGTGTACTGGTAACAGAATGCACTTCTTCATCACTGCTTTGATCTACCAACTCAAGAGCTTGAGTTTCAGGTTGTTCATTAGCTTGTGCTTCTCTTTCTTGTTCTTTCACAGAATGTTGTTCAGTGATATGTTGCTGTTGTTTTGTTGATCCATGGCATTTGCAGAGCCTAGACCTTCATTGACTATAGGTGTCACATGTGGTGGGGTAAGAACTCGTGACCCTGAAGTCTCAAGTCTTGGTCTCCGACCCCCTTCGGTTCCCCTCTATGTATTTTTTCTTTTCACACCCCGTACCCGAACTCCCTGAGTTACATGTACCCTCTCAGACTCCGCTCGCCTAGGGGTTGGACCTTGGGTAGGTACAGTCGGTTCTGGCTGTGCCATAGATCCTCTATACTCTAGAAGACACTTGGCCTCTGGATCAACAAATCTTAGTAACACTTCTGGAATGGGCATGGAGTAAGCAAACTATTTCTTCTGCTTAACCAAGAACTTCGTTTCCTTCACCACAGCTGCTTCATGAGAACTCCTTCTGGGGATCTTCCTGTTCCCTCTCAGTACACTCCTTACCAATATAGTCATTAACCTCTGATATGGCAAATAATTGAGGACTTTGATATTGTTGCTCTTGGCAGATATCTTCTCAAGCTGTTCAGTCCAAAATACTACAACATAGTCTTTGTGCAAGTCATGCACTATAGAATAGAAGAGCTTCAGTATATGGCTGCTGGCATTGTTAGTTCCATATGTTTTTGCTGTTAAGCACCGATTGATAACTGAGAACAATGCATAGTAGAAGGGTGGCAGATTGTTCTTCTTGAATTGGTTGAATCTGTTTAGTTCACCAACATAGCACATCTCTCTAATTCTAGTAAGAGTAGTCTCTTTAGTGGGTAGGTAGTTAAATTCTTTTCTGCCCTCCCTTGAATTAGCTTTTGGCAATTAAAGGGGTCTTCTAAACAATTCAAGAGAAATATCAGCAGAGTAGAAGTCAACATTAACTCTGAGACCTGGACATCTGATTTGTCCAACTATGATGTGAGTGAGATGGATGGTCATCCATGCCTGTTGAACATATATTTCTGGTACATCAGCACTATCAGACTATGCTTTGTTCAAAAGGTGATTCTGAAGGATGTGGTTCACTAGTGGATTGATGTTCAACTTGAATTCAAATTTGTGGTTGTTTGCAGTTTGAGGCACCATGTCAGAAGGTAGTATAAGTAACATGTCAGAATTGACATTTGGTGGTGGATGGACAGTTGTTCTGCTTGATGGAATGGAGTGCTCCTGATGAGCCTCATGTACAGAGTTTTCATCCATTTGCACATTTGGAGAATTGTTTCCTGCCATTTGACCTTAAAGATGAGACAAAAAGGTTTGGACAAGGTCCAAGATGTCAGAAACAATATTTGAAAAAAATTTGACATTTTAAAAGCATTTTTCTGAAATTCACTAAGTATAGGATTCGCAGGACACTGAGTTACGAATCCCTAGACTTAGGAATGGAGAAAGAAATAGAGTGTTCAGGATTCGCAAAGAAGCATTCTGTGAATCCTACACTTAGGAAATTTTAGACTTGACCCAGAATTCGCAAGTTGTTAATCTACGAATTCGTCACTTATAAGAATTTTGACACGTAAGAGCATTCAGGATTCGCAAGGTTAGGGTTAGCGAATCCTGTCCTTAGGGTTTTTCTAAGAGAGAAAACAAAGGATTCGTGAATATCAAACATCTCAAAGATTCGTAAAACACATGAGTCTTTCAAAAACTTGAGAAACTTAACATTTTTACTTGAATAATCAAAGTGTCCTCAAGAACACCAAGAGCACAGTCATAAAACCCAGATTACAAACATTCTTTTAAGTGTTTTAAACATTCTTTTAACCTTTAATTTGACTTTTAACCTCAGATTAAACACTGATTTGTGAAAATCGACTAGGAACAGTCGAGTAGTCGTGAAAGCAAACCAATCGACAAAATCAATTTTATGAGTCCAAAGTTTAAGTTTTAGATTAAACAAGTAATCAAAAGGTTTTAGAACAGTATTACGAGGGTTATGAGATCATATTAACATCAAGTTTTAGACATTAAGTTCCAAAAATTTAAGATTTCATCATGTGTTCGTTCGAAGTCCAAAAATCAAACCCAAATCTAATCCAGTCGAGGAATCCCAGCATTAAACAATCACACTAATAATATCAACATAAAACAAACAGGATTTTAACAAACAATCAACCTGTTATGAAAAACGAAGAAGGAATCAAAGGGCCGAATGAAGAACTCGTGAAAGGGGTTTTAGAGGGTTTTTGTTCTCTGAAAGGTTGGATACATGAAAAGTGAGGATAAAAGATACAAAGTGTTGTATTTATACTCAAAAATGACTTAGACACGTGGCAAAAGTGGAATGGACCTCAACTTTTGCATGCTGATGTGGCAAGGTGTTGCGCACTGAAGAATTAGCAAGCAATGTGTGTGAGGATTCACAAGGAATGAATTTACGAATCCTGTGCAAGATAGGTAAATTTCGCAAGCAAGTGATCGGTGAATTCTGAAGCTTTCGCAATCATGAAGGTTGTGAATTCTTAAGGATTAGTAGATAGTACTTCTGCGAATGTCTAGGATTCGTAAACCTTTAGTTTGCGAATTCTACAGCTTTCGCAAGTGTTCACTTTGCAAAACCTGAAGCTTTCTCAAACTAATGGGTTGCGATTTCTAGATTTAGCACAATTTCCAGTTTTTCAAAAACATTCCAAATTGGGAAATTTGCTATTTTAGGAAACTTTTGAAAGAACTTGCCAAAAATAGAACTTTCTATTTATAGAAACTTTATAAAAATGGCATTTAACCAATTTTTATTTAGAAAAGTTTTACACACACACCACTTACAATACATCTTTACTCCCCCTAGATGTAGCAGTGTAGTAATCCCTTGAGTTCATCAGATACTCCCCCTTGATCTGATATTGGTTGATCTTGTTTGACAATATTTATTTTTTTTGGAAAGGGTATCGTGGGCCTATGGCCCAGACTAATCCCTGGCAATTAGGGCCTATGGCCCAGCTGCTAAAGCGTGCAACCCTGAGATTATCCTCAGTGGCCACAAGTGCTGCTAGTGGGGCTCGAACCCGGGTTGAGCGCTATGAACTCCCCAAGCCTTTACCACCACTCCACAACCCTTGTGGTTTTTTGACACTATTTATTGTTGTCAAATATCTTATATTCATTGTTGTTTGTAATTGCTTCTTGCAGCTCCCCCTTAACATATTGTGGATCTTTGTTATGGTTTGTGCAGACATGCTCCCCCATCATATCTGCATGTAAAATTTAACAATTAAGCTCATTTTCCTCCTATACCTTCAACATAAAGATATGACATTGAAAATACCAACTGTTGATATCAATTATAAAATATACCAAACATTGTGAGATAGAGAATGAGAGTAATAGAAACTCCCCGTATTCCAAAAGATCACCAACTTTTGACAGTTGAGTATGAGTCCTAAGTTGTTGTACTTAGAAGTCATTGTTTTGACATTGAGGCAAGAGTCCTGATCTGTAGTAATCAGAAGTCATTGTTCCTTCAGTCCTACTTGACTAGAACATCTTCTATCCTCTCTTTTCCTTTTACCTCTACCTACAACACAAGTTTAGGTTTTGGTACCCAGATAAAATTGGGTCCAGTTTGGTTAGTATTTGAGAATTTCTTTGAGTTATTCTCATACGTGTGATAAGCACTGTGATGATAAGATCTATTATATGCTTGTGCTTTGTGAGTGAACTTATTAGAGTAACAATAAGAGCAACATAATTTTCTTTTTGCTATCCTGATCATATGAGTTGCTGATTTGACAAAAGTCAGGTGCAAAAGACTTACCTCTTGAAGCTCTGTTCTTCTTCTTGTTAGCTCTGTGAAGCTTTGCTGTTTCTGGAGAACCCTTTACAACCCAGACCATTTGATCTTTCCTTGGAGACTGAGTTGGAGATTTTTGAAAATGATTAGCACTATTATCAGCTGATTTTACATAAAAGGACTTTGGAGTGTTAATCTGATCTGGTTTAGAAACATTAGATTTCACAGTTGGTTTTCTAAAAACCATTTTTTTTAACATGCTTGATACTAACTAAAAAGAACACACTGATTCAGATGAATCATCATCATAGGAAGATGAAATAGATGTATTAGTTGTTAACTTGTTAGATAAGTCAGTATTATCAATCTCAAGTTGTTTAATTTTATCACACAACTTGGATCTCTCATTGCAGAGTTTATCAAATTTTCTCTGAATTCCAGATTTACTCCTCTGTTCTTTCATAATATCAGTAGATAAGTTTGCCAATTTACTGGTTAGCTTTGTGATTTCCTTTTCAAAAATCTTTCTCTCTTCCTCAAAATCTTTTTCTAAAATCTGTTTTTTATCTGAAATTTCTTTGAAGAGATTTACATTTTTGTTTTCAAAACCTTTTCTCTCATTATCAAAGGATTTCTTTAGATATAATGAGTTGTTCAAAGTCAGAAACTAGTTTTAAAAGATTTGAGACTTGAATCTCTAATTGTTTCTTCTCAGACTTAGGCTTCTTGGAAATATCAGTCAGTCTCTGGTTAAAAGTCTTTTCCAGTTCATCTATTTCTTTTTCTTTCTCTCATCCACTCTCTTAAGCCAGTCATGACCTTTGTCTTGATACATCTTCACTTGAACTTCAACCTTTGTCACTTTGACATTTAAAGCATCCATATCATCTTTCAATTTCTTGTTTTGACATCTGTTAGGACTGAAAGTCCTGAGTGTTGAAAGTGGTATAAAGCATTTATAAGGGTTTAAATTGTAATAAGTTGAAAGTTGGTTGTAATTGGGCTCAAAGCCCATTAGGCCCATGTGCGCCATACATAAGGTGTGGTTTAGTTCATTATTCAGGTTAGACAGTTTAGAAAAGTCTCAATTCATAATTCTCTAGTCAATAGGTTTACTTTCTCTGATCAGATATCCTCTCTGTAAACCTAAACCCTTTCATTGAATATTAATCATATGACTAGAGGTTGTGGCATGATTGTTCTTTATTGTTGATTACTTTTGTTCGTGATTGCACTGTACTGGGATCTACAATTGGTATCAGAGCAGGATCGAATTAATTATAATTCGATACGATGAAAAGGTTTGTTTAAAACCCTTCTGTCGATTACTTCCTAATGTTCTTCTTATCGATTTTTCCTGCTTAATCGATTTCTTTGTTCTTTTTTTTAATCAAATTATAGGTTTGACATTAATTTGATTTTGTGTCACATTAAATTTAGATTTGTGGAATTTATGCCAAAATCGATATATCTTTAAGGTTGAAAAAAAACCTTCTGTATCGATTTCTGTTTTAAACCCAGAACTCTATCGCCAATTTTGTTGAAGAACACAAATCCCAGTCACTTATCCCTTGCGCTATTGTTTTATTGGTATTTTATGTTTTGAGTTTCGATTTATTTTAGATTCAATTGAGCACTTGGATTTGAATTGAATTCATAGTAGTGGGTCGGTGGTTTTTGTTGCAAATTCGAAAGGCGGCTATGAACATGGTATTTTGATTGGAGTTGGCAGCGACCAAATCCAAGTATTACAACTGCAGTTGGCTATTCAAGTTTTAAAACTGCAGTCTGTGGTTCAAAGAGGTGATTGGTCGGCTCGTGATTTCTTTCTTTTCTCATTTGTGATTACGTGGAGGTTGTGCACGATCACGGTGGCTGCATCCAATTTTTTATTTCAATTGATTTCAAGTAGTGGGTCGGTGGCTATTCTAAGTTGTGCTTCGACCGGACCTAAACGCCCGGGGTGATCTATCTCCCGAGGTCTTGATCGGTGCCTAGCCAACGCCCGGTGCCATTAATCGCCCGACCTCGCACGCCCGGTACCATAAATCGACCGGTATCTAACGCCCGGTGTCTCGACCGGACCACCCCTCGATCGGTGCCTCGTCGCCCGGCTCCTCCATCGCCCAGCTCCTCCATCGCCCGGTGTCTCCCCGAACGGTCCCTTGCGGCTCCCGGTGTCCAGCGAACCAGCATCTCAATCAAGTTTTTGAGATTTCGATCATTTTTCGAAAATATTTTCGGTTGATTCGGTAGAGATCGTGGACGAATTTTTTCGTGTTTAAATCATTAAGGATTGTTTACAAAGATTAAACAATCGTTTGTGATCGTAAAATTTTCACCCATGTCAAGCTTTTAAATTCTCGTTCGGTTTCCGAAAAATCTTCGGTTGCTTCGTTCGAGAGTTTGAGAGAAGTTTTCGAGATTTAATCAGTTGAGGGAGCTTAAGGGAACATAAACGATCATTTTTGGTCGAAAAGTTTTAACCCATACTGATTTTTTAAATTTTCGATCGTTTTCCGAAAAGTTTTCGGTTGGTTCGTTTGTGATCGTGGGTTGACCGGTTGAGTTTTAATCTGTTAAGGTCTGATCAGGGAGCTTTAACGATCAGTTTGCATTGAAAATTTCTAACCGTTTCGAAGCTTTGTAGGTTGGCTCAACGAGGAAGACGATGAATAGTGTTTCCGTTAGTTTACCGTTAAATGCTTAACATTTTGGTCCTTTTCCGTTAAGTCTCCGTTAGTTCAGTTAGTTTGTTAGTTTGGTTAGTTTTATTTCATTTTTAATCCTTTTTCCGTTAGATTTAGTTAAGTCCATTAGAAGTTTTAATTTTTACACTATTAGTCCCTCTAGTTAGTAGTTTCAGTTTGTGTCATTTTTCGTCCTTCTAGTTTTAAGTTTCTGTTTGTGTCACTTTCAGCCCCCGTACTTCAAGGTTTCAGTCGTTTGTCATTTGTGACTCTAAACTTTCAAGTTTCACACGTTGTCACTTTTGGTCCTTACACTTTAGAGTTTCATCTCTTATCGAAGTTCAGTCCCTAGATATCAAGCCCTTCAGAGCCGGATCGAATTAATTCTATTCGATCAAAAAGGATGAACCTACCAAGGCTGATGTTCAAAGGAGAATATGAAGAGTGGAAAGTTAATTTTTTGAATTTTGTGGATGAACATGAGGTGGGTTATTATATCAGATTATCATTGACTGAAGGAGAGTTGCAATCCCAAATTCCAACAGAAGCTTCGTCTGTGGAACAGGAGAAAAGAGAGAGGGCTAATAATATCGCTCGAAATTTTATGACACATAGTATTTCTTGTGAACTTTTTCGTGACATTTTGTGTGAAATTTCTGGTAAATAAATACTTACAGAATGACAGGAAAAGAGTTGTGGGATTGTACTGAATGGTTGATCTTAGGGCCAAAGGGTTTATTAAAAGGAAAAGAATTGGAAGCTGAGATTCTGAGCTGAAAAGAAAGATATCTGACTTTGAAAATCAGATTGTGCAAATCCAGCAAGCAGTATCTGTTGAAAAGTATGATGAGAAGACTAAGAGTCTGGAGGATGCTAATGCTAAGCTTCAAAAGCAAATATCTTATTTGAAACAAAAGATGGTCAAAGATAAAGCTGATTTTGAGAGTGAAAAGAAAGGATTTTCAAAGAAGTTCTCAGATTTTTCAAGAAAGTGTTTTGAAGAAAAGAAGACTGTTGAGCTTAAGTGTATAAAACTTTCTCAACAAGTTGCTGATTTTGAGAAAGTAATCATTCTGGAAAGGGAAAAGTTTGCCACAGAGAAGAAGGCCATTCAACAAAAGAATGTGGGATTCTTCAAAGAAATATCCGACCAAAGAAAGGATGCTGAGAAGGGATTTGAAGAAGAACGAAGTATGTTTGAGGCTGAGATCAAAAAGCTTACTAAGAAGCTATCTGAACTATCTGAAAGTGTGCTGAAAGAGAAAAATACGAAGTCTGAATGCAAGACAAAGATTGACCTTCTTGTCAAAGAAAGAGACAACTTTGCTTCAAAGATTAAAGAGCTTGAAAAGACTACATAAAGTTCAATTCAGAAAACTGTTTCTTCCAAGAGGTCAGTTAAATCTTCTGATCAGATTCGTAGTACTAACATTTTCTTTGATGAAAATGTAGATGGTTCAGGTACACAAAGAAGGAGAAGAATAAGATATAAAGAAGAGGATCTGGTCTGGAAGAAGAAACCAATTGAAGATGAGAAGAAAGATGATCTGAAAGGAAAGAAATCATGTGTACATACACACAAAGCCAAGAAGAACAATGCGCGTAAAGGTAAACCTGATCATATATACTCGAGAGATCAATTAATCAGGTTGTCAAGTAAGAAATACTATTGTTCTTATTGCTGTACACTTGATCCTTTTCACAAAACCAGTGATCATTTCTGGTATGGTTCTTATTCAATTACTCCCATTCGAACTGAAACTAACATTCCTGGACCTAAATACCAGTAGGTACCAAAGCCTAAAATTGATTTTGTGTTGCAGGCACCTACAGTCAAGGGGGAGTAGAAGAACCAAGGCTTCTAAGTAAATCAGCTTAGAACCCGTACTTCAATGGAGTTCGACTTCTGAACACTTCAGTTCAGGACTCGTTCTTAAAAGCTTATCTGACCTAAATCATTTTATCATGATTTGAGGGGGAGCTTAAAGGTAAATATCTTCTGATCTAGATCTCTGATTGTTTGAAATAAGAACAACTTTTGAATATGAAAAAATGTTTTCTGAAATGTTCAAACCACTTCTGGTTCTCAAAAGATTTTATGAATTTAGAAGTGTGATTTTAAATGTTTTTCAATTTTGAGCATTAATGTTTAACTGGTCGTGAGTTTCGAAAGATCAATAATTGTGTATTATCTTGTCATATACTGTCAAGTATTCATACACACCGGTTCAGTCCTTCATTTGAATTTGTTATTACTATGTCTCATATCGAAAAACAAATTCGATGGTAATACCCCCGTTTGAAATTCAATGTTGTTGAGCATCAATCATAATTTCTAATCTTGTGCTTTCATTGCAAAATTGTTTATATTCGTTCCTATAAACAAAATATCCAATTCTTTGATACCCTAACCATTTTATTTGATCTGATTGATACATTGTCAGATTCTCAAAACAATTCTCTTGATTTCATTTCATTCATTCAATATCTTTGTTTTGAGAAATCTTCAAAGTTCAATTGCTCAAATCTTATGAGCATACATTTTGAAAGTGTTATCATACACTTTGTACTTAACTGTTTAGTTAAATCGTTGAGCATCTATTCTTTATAGGACTTACATGGGATTCATGTGAGAGCTTAAACAGAACTTCCATGGAATCACGTAAACCAGTGTTTCCTAACCCGGAAGTTTTCCTAGAGTGATTGAGGGGTGAGGGGTCATAAATCAAAGAGTGTGGGAGATAACTCATCCGGTTGAGTTTTTCTCATTGTGCTGAGCGGAAAAATGGAAAAGAGAGTTTGGTTAGAAGTGAGCTTTAATGTTAAAAATAAAGAGGGTGTGAGAACAGAGTTAAAAGAATATGAAAACTTTGCACCAAACACTTTCTGAGCCGGGCAGCCACATCTACTGATTGATTCACATTCTTTGGTGATCATCATTGAAACAGGCAGTAAGCCCATGCCAACTCTTGTTTTTACCCCACCAACCACTCGTTTCTTTCTTAACAAAGAAATGTTTCATTTTCTTTGGGGACGCAGCATATCTGCTATCTAGTCTTCAATTGGAAGATTTAGATGTTGAAAAAGAAGGAAAGTTGCCCCACCTTCGCATATCTTTCATATAGATTGAGTCCGTGTAATATCTGTTGTTGTCTTAACAGTTTACACATTTTTTAGCCTGAGAAAGCTAAGTAGCTTCAATCATTCTACATTTGCACGAGCACACAAGGAATAAGTTTTCTTGTCATAACATTCATAGAAAATTCCTTTGTGGTTTTCGATGATTGAATGGAAGCCCTGGGGGAGTGAATATCACAAAAGCTCCTTTCCAAAGTACATATGTTGTACAAAGTGGCTCCGTGCTACTTATAGCCATACTAACTGTATCATTTGTTGATTCAGAATTACAATTCCTATTATATCTGAATTTGAAAAGATTCGGATATATACATTTCATGAATTGACGGATACTCAGATCAAAGGGCGGAGAATGTCTAATTATCATCAAAGGGTGATCAAAGAAGCTGTTGAAATTGAAGAGTTTTGCTGATCATGATGTTCACAATCATCAAAAAGGGGGAGAGATTTACAAAGTTCAATTTCAATGTCAAATCTTAATTCTGACCTTTCGATTGCAGCTAAGCAGAAAAGGTTTTAAGGTTTTATTGCATTTCTTCTATCCCGTATCATATGGTGTCTGCTACAAGTTTGTACCTCCTACGAGCTGATTGAAACAAGTTCTTAAGCTGAAAGTTTATTCAACTCCAACTTGCAGTTGCACTTTGGAATGTCACGTAACTCGCACATTATCTTTCTTGTGAGCTGAACTGATGTGTTGAGTTTCTACAGTTGAAAGCTGCATGATAGTGCATTCAGTCGAGGCTATTGTACTTTGAATTTGGTTACAAAGTTGAAATTATGAATACCAAGAGCTTTATTCAAGGGGGAGCTTGGAAAGACATGAAGACATGCAACACCAAAGTTATTCAAAGATTCAAGAGGGATGGAAGATCAAAGGCATGAAGATTTCAAAAAGATAAATGCATTATTCAACTTTAGGGGGAGATTGTTAGGACTGAAAGTCCTGAGTGTTGAAAGTGGTATAAAGCATTTATAAGGGTTTAAATTGTAATAAGTTGAAAGTTGGTTGTAATTGGGCTCAAAGCCCATTAGGCCCATGTGCGCCATACATAAGGTGTGGTTTAGTTCATTATTCAGGTTAGACAGTTTAGAAAAGTCTCAATTCATAATTCTCTAGTCAATAGGTTTACTTTCTCTGATCAGATATTCTCTCTGTAAACCTAAACCCTTTCATTGAATATTAATCATATTACTATAGGTTGTGGTACGATTGTTCTTTATTGTTGATTACTTTTGTTCGTGATTGCACTGTACTGGGATCTACAACATCTGAGAGTTTCAAGCTCAGCTTCCATTTTGGGTATCTCTGGCATGTAGGATAATGAACAGTCTCTTGGAGTGAGTACAGTGTTTTCCATATCATCTGTGTATAACATCTTTCCTGTGTGTCTGAAATATGTGCTTGAAGATATCTTTAGTCAGAAAATCAGATATTGAAGTATAGAAAATCAACAAGTATGCAAAAATGTGAATAATAAGGCAAGAATTCGCAAACACTAAGCAAAGGATACTCAAAGGATATAACTTTCGCAAACCAAAGGATTTGAACCAAGATTCACAAGCAATTGGGTTGCGAATCTTTAGCTTTCGCAAGTAACAGGGTTGCGAATCTTTTGACTTTCGCAGAGAACACTTCTGCGAATCTTATACTTAGAATATTTTCAACTTCAATCTTGAGAATCCTTAATCCTGTGAGTTCTAGGAGTTTTGCGAGTTCTTCACTTTGTCTTGCGAAACCTCTATGTTTTAAGCCTTTTCTTCAAATTTTCACCAAATCCATAGCAATACTTGTTCAATCAATACCAAAATTTGACAGTATGCTCTATGATTGATCGTGAGCAAACCCTAATCACTTATTTTCCAAAAACTTCAATAAATCTGACTTTGTGATTCTTGACAGTTCGCAGATGAATACTTCTATTAACCTAGTGATTGATCAAATCTATTTCTAACCAACATGAAACATGTTCATCTTCATCATACACATCTATTGAACCTAAAATTGCATCAAAATGACCACTGAATCACAAAATCACTAATGGAACAATAACGTTTCCGAAAATGGAAAACTAGAACTAATTTTGCTCAAATTGGTGGAATCTGAGTTTCTGAGGTAGCTCTGATACGAATTGTTGTTTCATAATCAAGTACACACAATAATAATCAGAGTAACAACAGATATGAATCAAAGGAAAGAGATCATTGATTGGGAAAATACTATATTCATATATCTCACAAAAGGATGCTACAATACTATGAATGAGATTCTTAACCTAAAAAGGAAATAACAAGGAACTATATATAGGGTCAATTTACTTGACTCCTACAAAAGTCAAACTTAACAAAAAAACATAACAAAATGTAACAAAGGACTAACTATTACAACTTCATTAAACATGATCTCACATTTTGCAACCAATCTTGCCTTGTTCCTGATGATTATACCAACCTCATCCTTCTTATTTTGGAAGACCCATTTAGTTCCAAAAATAGTTTTATCCTTGGGTCTCGGTACAAATATCCACACTTGGTTCCATTTGAATTCATTTAGCTCGTCCTGCTTGACATTAATCCAATCCGGCTCTTTTAGTGCTTCGGACGACTTTTTAGGTTCCATGCTGCTTAAAAAATTCATGAACATGCAGTAATTAGCAGATACAAATGCAAATATGGTTGTGACTTTAGCATTTGGGTCACCAATTATATTTACTGGAGGATGTGCCTTAGTCTACCTATGTGTGTTCCGTATATGTTCAATGTCGGTCTGATTGTTTGTTTCATCAAACTCATCTTGAATGGCAGGCAATTCAGAATCATGTACCTCTAGACATTTAGCACTTGATGATGGAACTTCTTCTCGAGGTTGTATTTATGGTGGTAATTCTCCAGACAGCTCTGATGATGATGCTGGTACAACTAACGGTAAAACCGTCTCAAATGAACTGTCTGGGGTAACACTTCCATAAACAACTTGTTCTTGTCTAGTAGAAGCATCACCAACTCCTTCAGACAGTCCAGATAAGTCTGCACTTGTGGTAGGTGTTGTAGTATTCCTTAAATTGTCTTACTTATCATCTTTTGCAGTTAAGTCATTAAAAGCATCAATGAATAACAAGTCAATATTTGATTCAGTTAAGGTTTTAGTATTAGAAATCTTAGTCTATGTTATTTCAAGTTCTACTCCCTTTGACGTAGAAGCTTTGTCTTTAGGTGCGAGTCCTGACCTGAATTGTTCAGAAGTCCTAGTTGACGATTCATCAAATGATACGTTCGTGCTTTCAATCACAGTCTTTGTCCTCGTGTTGTGGACTCTGTACACTGTGGATTGTAAAGAATATCCTTTGAATACTCCTTCATCAGCCTTCTTTTGAAATTTAGATAGATGTTTTCTATCATTCAGCACGTAACACCTGCATCCAAACATACGAAAAAATTTAACCGTAGGTTTTCGACCATTAATAATCTCATATTAAGTTTTATTAAAATACTTATGGATTATGGTACTGTTTTGTGTGAAGCATGTGGTAGCTACTTCTTCAACCCATAGGAACTAAGGCAGATCTGAATAAGCTAGCATTGTGCGCACTGCTTCTACCAACATTCTGTTCTTTCTTTCAAATACCCCATTCTGTTGAGGTGTCATAGCTGCCGAAAAATTGTGTGATATGGCAACGGACTCTAGATAACTCTGAAGAGTTTCATTTCTGAATTCCGTTCCGTTGTCACTTCTGAGTTGTTGCACTTGGCATTGAAGAAGAACTTGTATCTTTTTAATAAACTTGATGATTAGATCTAGAGCTTCAGACTTTAGCCGCAAGAATTCAAGCCCCATGTACCGGGAAAATTAATCAATCATTACCAATATGTACTTCTTGCCGTTTATGGATTGAGTCTGCATTGGCCCACATAAATCCATGTGAATGAGCTGAAGAGGATCTATGCAACTCGAAAGCATTTTTGATTTATGAGAACTTCTCTTCATTTTGCCCATCTCACATGTTAGACTAATATTGAATTCAAGATTAAAAGTGAGGGTCTGTTGTGTAAATGTTGTATAGTTCAAGGGTTTGGTTGTAAAGTCAACTCAAGTTGACTTAGTATAAATAGGATTGTTTCTTTGTAATCTGTAAGTACGGATTAGACAATATCAGAGTTTGGTAAGACTTCGCACAACACACACATATACGTGAGACATGTAACTTCATGTTAGATCTGTGATTAATTGTAATATTTGTGATTTGATCAATAAATCCGATTTTGTAAGATTTTGTGTGAATTAAAATGCTAGTATATTGGGTCCTAATTGGTATCATAGCACATAAATTCATCAATTTGAGAGTTTTATCGAGTTCGCATTTTGTCGAAGAATCTTGAGTGAATTTTTGCACAAAAATGAGTTTTTGGTAAAATTTTTGGCATAAGTTTGATCGATTGATGTTTTAAAACATTTGTATTGGATTGAATTTCAAAGAAAAACATGTTTTGATTGTGAAAATGAGATTTTTGAAGATCTTTGTTCGAACGAATGTCGAACACTATTTGATCTAGTTGTATGTGCTACAGTGTAAATTTGATTGTCATATTGAATTGGATTACTCGTTGCACTAACATGATTGATTCTGTGAAGTTACAGCCTCTGGTTTGAAGATTTGGATCGATTTCTGGATTAAAATCGAGTTTTTAGGCTTAGAACTCAAGAACTCGCAAGATTCAAGAAATTTGTATGAAGAACTCGCTAGTTTGATAGAATTCGCAGATAGATTTCGAAGATTGCTTTCTGAAATTCTTTAAGTGAAGAATTTGCATTAGAGTGACTTACGAATTGTCAAGGAATTCGTATCAATATTTGAGAATCTTAAGTACATAATTCATAAAGTACCTTAATACGAAAAGCATAGAATTCACATAAAATTTTATTTGAAATATTAAGTCAAGAATTCGCAGTTGTGTATATTACGAATTCTGAGGAATTTGTGTCTGTGTCTTGAGCGAAAAGCAAGAATTCGCATCTCTCTATATTACGAATTCTGAAGTTTTCGTAAAGAGCTTTTAAAATCTAAGTAAAGAATTCGTATACTTGTAGCTTACGAATTCCATTTGCGAATTCTTGTTGTGAATTGAGTTTTTCAAAAGTTTTCAAGGATAGAATTCGCAGAAGAGAGACCTGCGAATTGTGAACTTTTCGCAGATACCTTTTACGAATTGCTTAGTTTGTTGTTCTCTCTGGCCTACGAATTCTTAACTTGTGCGAATTTTAAGCTTCTTTTTACGAATTTTAAGAGGTTTACGAATTCTGGTACACTTGGTTTACGAATTGTTCCTTGATTAAAGTTGCTTGTGAATTCCGAACTTGGAGTTTTTAGAAAAAAAAATTCCAAAAGTTTTCAAGTGTTTCTCAAGTTGTTGAATTTAAAGATCAATACTAGCTAATCTTTCTTGTTTTGTGCAGATTACTTAATGTTTTCATCATGTCTAAAGAATTGCTTTCTATGGGTTCTCAATCGAAACCACCGGTCTTGTCTATCAAGGAATATTCATAGTGGAAGAGGAGAATGATTCAGTTCTTGAACCACATGAACAAAGATTATATGAAGTCTATCATTGAAGGTCCAGTTCAGCCAGTGGTTACAGTACCTGGACAAGCGGCCACTGAGACTTCTCCCGAAATTCCATTTAGATATGTGCCAAGACCATATCAGTGTTACAGCGAGAGGGAGAAGGAGCTTCACAAAATAGATGAAGATGCCCTTATCTATATCACCATGGCTATTCCAAATGATATCCTCAACCGTGTAGATAGTAGGGAATCTGCTAAAGCCATGTGGGATGAATTGGAGAGACAATTCTAGGGTACTGAGAAATCTATCCAAGCCAAATTGAACCAAAGTATAAATGCATATGAAGGATTTCGTGCTAAATAAGGTGAAGCACTTCTGGACACATATACAAGGTTTAATGTGATTCTAAATGACTTGTGAAGAAATGGGACGAACAAGACAGTGTCTAAAATCAATTACAAGTTCATTAAGAACTTGAATCCTGAGTGGAAAAGTTATGCTATCAATATTCAAATGACAAAATACATGACTCAAGAATATGTCTACGATATCTTTACAACTTTATCTGAACATGAAGATGAGGTAAAGAAGCGTAGTGAAGAGAAAAAAATTGTTAAAGATTCACTGGCCTTATTGTCTGAAAAGAAGAAAGGATCAAGTTCAAAGATTTTTTCTTCATCCAAATACAAGTCAAGGAAATCCAGAGCTCTTCTAACAGAACTGATTGACTCTAGTTCAATTAATTCCTCCTCTAAAGCTGAGAAACATTCTGATGAAGATGTTTAAAGATTTGCTGATAATCTTGCCCTCATCACAAAGCAGTTTCAGAAAAGCTTTGGCAAGAAAAGATATTCAAAGTCAAAGTATGAGGGATACAAGAAAGATACATCAGACAAATTCAAGCCAAGGTTTGAAAAGAAGGATGGAAATAAGGTTGAGAAGAGAGATGAAAAGAGAAGAAAAGAAAGAAGAAAATACTGTGCCTAAGTACGACAGGTGCTACAATTGTGGTAAACATGGCCATTTTTCAAAGGACTGCAAGTTCAAGAGGATAAAGAATTTAGAGTACTATACAAAGAAATCACTGATTGCAAAGAAGGTAGAAGATGGAAAAGACCTTATGGCTGAGGAAGAGAATTGGTTCTTCGAAAGTTTCGATGAAGAATCAACACATTTTACTCAAGTGTGTATGATGGCCAAGGTGAATGATGAAGTTGAAACATCTTCTGACCAGTCTGATTGTGATTCAGAGGTAAGTACTCCTTCAAATTCTTAACTTGTTCAATCTCTGATGGCTCAGGTTAAAAACATGGAAAAATAGTTTGAAATTTTAAAAGTCAAACTTAACAATGAAAGACAATCAATGATGAATTTTCGTGACGAAAATGCATTATTGAAAGTTGTTGTTGAGGAAAAAGAATCTGAAAAAGATGCTTTAAAGAAACAAAAAGAAGATTTGAAAATCAAAATTGTTGAGCTTGAAATAGATCTTGTTCATTTAAATTCTGAAAAAGGTGATTTTAAAATCAAGTTTGAAGCTTGTTTTCAGGAGCGCAATGAGGCATATTGCAAAATAAAACAGCTAGAGGACTTGAACTTAAAGAGAGGACAGACTGAGCATACATTGAATTTATTAACAAATAAACTCCAAGATGTCCGATTTTACAATGCTAAAACGGGATTAGGTTTTGAAGAAAACGATGTTTTGAAATGAGGTCCAAAAAACTTGTATAATTTTGATAAACTGGGCTCAACACCTAAGAAAATCCCAAGCATTCATGATACTTTTGTTAAAGCTGAAACTCTCGTGTCTAACATCTCTTCGAAAGGGAAAGAAGTGATTGATGATGATACATCAAGCTGTGCTGATTCAGTCTCAAGTTTTAAATCTGTTGGTTTTTCTTATAAAGAATTGAACAAAAGTTATAAAACTAGAAAACCTAAATTGGTTGAATTTCAATCACTGTTTTCTACATGTTCACCAACAGAATCAGCCAATACTGTTGTAGACATTCCTGAAACTCAATGTCAGTATGATGAATATTGTGGGTCCTAGATTCAAATTCTAATTGATACAAACAATCAAGATGAGAATTCCAAATCATATGTCATTGATTCAAACAACAAAGATTAAATTTCACAACTTTCTCTCTCTAAACTCTCTCACTAGAATAATGTTCTAATTAGCTCTTCTCTCATAAGCTCTCTCTACTTCTGATTTGAATTCTCTTCTTTAATCTGCTCTCTAATCTTACAAACTGAATTCTCTCACAATGACTTACGTACTAACGTACTTACTTACTTACAAGGGAAACAAGGTATTTATATCCAAGACATACAAAGAAACAAAACAAAAACAAATGTTGACTTTGACTTTATTACAAAGACTTTGACTTTCAGTGAGAGTTGACTTTTCCAGCTTTGACTTCTTGAACTTTTGTCTTCAATCTTTATGATCTTGAATCCAACAAATCTGTGCTCTAATAATCTCCCCCTTTGGATCAAGATCATTACTAAAAGATTTAGCAATGCAATCTTCTCTATTTAAGCTCGATTGAAATAACTCTCCCTTTGATCAACCTTTATCTTCTCTTGTAATCTCCCTTTTGATACAAACATGAGTTACAATCTCCCCCTTACCACTATGAAATTCCTCTTTGATAAGCTCAGAAAAATTCTCTCCCAAATATGGTAGAAACAATCTTCAATAATCTTTTCAGAACTATCACAATACTCTTTCAAACTTCAGAAAGAAATTATTTTCAAATTTAGCACGACTTGCTTCAGCAAATAATCTTCAAAGTCTTTCAGTTCAATCAAATCTTGAACATCTCTCCCATATCTTGAATTTAACTTTCCTTTTCAAACATCTCTTGAAACAAATACTTGTAATGGACATTTCTTCAAACTTTATCTTCTCCCCCTTTTTGATGATTAGAGCATCAATATCATCAAAACTTTCACCAAAAAATGTCTTTGAAATCTTTCTGACCACTGATCTTTTTGTTGAAACAACTTTGAAAATTTCTCAGAAAAAATTCTAAGGAACCTGTTGAGATTTGATTTTTTCGATTTTGTATTGTTTTGGTCGTGTAATTGCTTGTTTTAGATTCGATTTGGTGTTTAGAACAAATTGTGTTTGATTCTTTTTGTCTAATTCACACTGTTTAGACATGAATTTTGAATTTTTGTTGGATTTGAGTTCTAGTTTGTATACGAACTGTTCTCAGATCGAATTGTATTTTTAGTGTTTTAATCTGAAATTGTTCTATTGTAACCTGATCGAGATATGGAATAGAGCAAATTGACAAAGTTTCGAGATCAAATTCGAAGGTTTCGATGGATTTCAGTGTGAAAGTTTGATTTTTTGTTCGAAGAGCCCAAGAACATGAAAGATCTGTGAAACGCGCAAGCTTCATCTGGAAGAACGCACAAGGCGTTATTAGCGAGTTCTACAAACTCGCTGGTTGAAGTCTGCGAGTTTGGAAAATTGGAAAATATTTCAATGTATGGAAACGCGCACATAGTTATTATCGAGTTCTACAAACGCGCTAATCTAAGCGTGCGAGTTTCATCAGGAACAGTGTTTTATGAGTTCGTTCATCTGCGAGTTTGAAATTCTTAGAAAATTTTCTAAGTGTCGGAACGCGCTAATCTTGTCTAGCGAGTTTGTTCAAAACGCGTTAGTCGTGCCTAGCAAGTTTCTCAAACACACACGCCTCAGCCTGCGTGTTTATCGGTGAATAGTGATCTGCGTGTTAAGGCATTAGCGAGTTTCGTCGAGAACAGTTTCTTGCGAGTTTCAACGTTTAGTGAGTTTCAGCTATTTGCGAGTTTATCAGAACACGCAAGTCTTTGCGTGCGAGTTTCACAAACACACAAGTTTAAGATTGCGAGTTTTTCTGTGAATAGTGGTTTGCGAGTTTCAGCGCCTACGAGTTTTAAGCTTTAATAGGCTTTTGCGAGTTTCTGTACTTAGTCAAAAATTTCAAAACTGTAATATGGCCTTTAATAGTGAAAGGGGGACCCCCGTGCTAAGTCTGCAAAGGGGAACATATTTCTTTTTGTGATCAAAATTTCTGATTTTATATTTCAAGTTTTCAGTATTTTCTTGATTGTTTCATTTGGACTAACGATCAGTTTCTACTTTCTTAATGCATATATTTTTCAAAACAGATATTCAAGATGGGATATTTTTCTGATGATGATGAAAAGAAGATTTCCAAGCTCAAATTAGAAAATAAAAATCTTGCTTCCTCAATTGACTACTACTCAAAGAGATCAAAGAAATACATTGATGAAAGGAAGATACTGAGAGAAGAAGTTAGTGCTTTAAAAACTATTAATGAAGATCTTCTGAAACAGACTTATGGGCTTAATGAAGAAAAGGTCTTGTTTTTGGAAGCTGAAAACACTAAGCTAAAGAACAAGATTTTTGATTTAGAAGAGCACATTGTTAAGATTTCTAAATTAACCGGGTGTGCTAATGAAAAGAAGATCTTTGAATTATAATTGCAAATTGTTGAAGAAAGATCAGTTTTTGATAAAGAAAAGAAAGAGTTTGTTAAGAAATTCTCCGAGTTTTCCAGAAAATGTGCTGACGAAAAGAAGACGGTTGAGCTTAAATGCATTAAACTTTCTCAACAAATTTCAGATTTTGAGAAAGTCATTGTTTTGGAAAGAGAAAATTTTGATAAAGAGAAGAAGACCATAGAACAGAGGAATGTAGGCATTTTTAAAGAAATATCTGGTCAAAGAAAGGATGCTGAGAAGGATTTTGAAGATGAAAGAAATATTTCTGAAATTGAGATCAAGAAGCTTACAGAGAAGTTATCTGAACTGTCTGAATGTGCCTTGAAAGATCAGAAAGCAAAGTCTGTATTCCAAGAGAAGATTGACCTACTCATTGAAGAAAAGAACAGTTATTTTTCAACAATAAAAGAGGTTGAAGACATTATTTCAAAGGTGGTGGTGACTGAGCAAACGACTCTAGAGTCAAAAATCCACACACCTAGAAATAGTTCAGTTGGTTCTAACAAGCCAGCCTCAAGCTCACATCAGAAAACTGTTTCTTTAAGAAGGTCAGTTAATTCATTTGATCAGATTCGTACTACTAACATTTTCTTTGATGAAAATGTAGATGGTTCAGGTACACAGAGAAGAAGAAGAAGAAGAAGAAGAAGATACGGAGAAGAAGAATTGGTATGGAAGAAAAAACCAGTTGAAAATGAGAAGAAGGATGAGAAGATTGATGAAAAGAAAGGAAAGAAGAAAGAAAACAAGACATGTGTACATGAGACTAAAGCCAAGAAGAACAATGTGGGAAAAGGTAAACCTGATCATGTCTACTCAAGAGATCAGTTAATCAGGTTGTCAAGTAAGAAATATTATTGTTCTTATTGTCGTACACATGATCATGTTTATAAAAAAAGTGATCATTACTGGTATGGTTCTTATTCAGTTACTCCCATAAGAACTGCAACTAAAGTTCATGGACCCAAATACCAGTGGGTACCAAAACCGAAAGATGATTATGTGTTGTAGGCACCTACAGTCAAGGGGGAGTAAGAGAACCAAGACTTCTAAGTAAATCAGCTTAGAACCCGTACTTTAACGAAGTTTGACTTCTAAACATAACAGTTTAGGACTCGTACTTCAATGATGAAAAAGAGATGCTACTCCCGGGCTGATAAGAGAGTGTACTCAGATACTCAGAAGAGGAAATCAACCTTCAAGGGGGAGTACATAAATTTTTCTGGAAATATGTATTCGGAAGATATGACGAACTACACTTCAAAGGGAGTTGTAGATCTCTATCATGTGCCTTTTACTGCCAAACTTCAGATGCATATTTTTAGGGGAAGTAAAAGCTTTTGATTTCTGATTATTTCATATCAGAACTCGTACTGTAATTGTTTTACTGCTTTATGTCATTTTATTTTCGAATAATTTTGTGAATAAAGTTGCTTTGACTAGACTTTGAGACTTATGCAGATTGAGAGAAGATGACACGATCATATCTTTATGACTTCAGCTGACTTCATGAGATTTAAGATTGCGTGAAACGGTAAATTTCTTATCTTCATCTCAAATATATCTGAAAGAAGGACAATTTTCAGATATAGAAAACATGTTCTGAAATGTTCAAACCATTTTCCGATTCTTAAACAGTTTTCATGAATTGGAAGTGTGATTTTAAATATTTTCATTTTTGAGCTTCAATAATTACAAACCGTGTGTTTCCAAAGATAAATACTTGCGTATTGTCTTTTCTTTATACTTTCAAGTATTAAAACACACCGGCTTGAATTTTTGTTCACATTGTTCTTACCATGTCTCATATTGAAACATATTTTCGATGGTAAGACACTCCGCTTGTATTTCAAAGAATTTTGAGCGATAATTCATTTCTGAACGACATTTCAAGAATGTCTATATATTTGTTTCGTATGGACAATATTCGTTATTCTTGACCACAAGCTTTAATTGACATATCATTTCATTTCTGATCATTTTCATACAATGTTAGGTTTTCAAACAAGTCTTTTGCATTCATATCTATTCATTCAATTTTACTTGTTTGAAAATACTTTAATGTCTAAAAATGCTCCTATCTTCATGATTATATCATCTGATCATACACTTTAACTGACATTTGTATATGCGCTTTAACTGATAAAGTTAAATCATCTGAGCAACACATGCTTTCTAGGACTATATGGGTTCTTTGTGCTAGGAATTAACTGAACTTCTATGAAATCACGTTAACCAGTGATTTTTACCCAAGAATTTAATCCTTAGTGATTGAGTGTGAGGAGTCTAAAAAGAAATGAGTGTGGGTTGTGTGTTGAGGGAAAATGGAAATGGGAGTTTGTTTAGAAGTGAGCATAACAATTTAAAGAAAGAGGGTGTGCGATCAGAGTAAAATAATATCAAACTCTGCGCCAACTACTTTCTGAGTCGGGCAACCACATTACTAATGCTTCACAATTCTTGGTGAACATTATTGAAACAGGCAACTAGCCCATGCCAACTCTTGACTTTAACCCCACCAGCCACTCACTTTCTTCTCAAAAAGACAATGTTTCATATTTTAAAGGGGACGCATCATATAATCTATCTAGTTTTCATTCGGAAAATCTGGATATTGAAAAAGAAGGAAGTTTGCCCCACCTTCGCACTTCAATCATGCACATTGAGTCTGTGTTTATCTACTGTTGTCTTAGTGGTTTACACTATGTTAAGCCTTAAAAAGCAATTATTTGTGCTTAATTCTTTCTACACTTGCACGAACACACAAAGAATTCGTTTCTTTGTCATAACATTCATAGAAATTGCCTTTGTGGTGTTTCGATGATTAGATGGAAGCCCTGGGGGAGTGAACATATCAAGAAGCTCCTTTATATTGTGAATTCGTTACACATAGTGACTTAGTGTTACTGACAGGCATGTTAACTGATTCATTTGTTGATTCAGGTGTTACAAATTTCTAACTTGTCTGGATTTGAAAAGATCTAGATAAATACATGATTACGGATCACAGAATCAGAGGCTCAGTTTGACAGATCAGAATGGTCAAAGACATTTCTTGGAAGAAAAGTTTTGATGATATAGACGTTCAAATTATCAAAAGGGGGGAGATGGTATCAAGAAATGATAAAGTTTTGAGAGATAATTTAAAGAAATGTCCAAGTCAGAAGATTCAAAGTAAAGATTTGAAGAGGATCATAGAATTTCTGATGTTGTGATGATTTTTGAGGAAATTTTCTTTGAAGATTATTTGCTAAAGCAATTCGAGCTGATTATGAAGATAATTTCTTTCCAAAGTCTGAAAGTATCTTGTGAAAGTTTTGGGGAGATTGTTAATTGTTTGAAGACAATTTTGGAAAGAATACCATCAAAGAAAAAGGGGAGATTGTACTGACAGAGCTTAAAGTGAAGACTGAATTGCTAGATCTTTAAATAGTGATCTTGAATCCAAAGGGGGAGATTGTTAGAGCATAAATATGTTGGATACAATATCAAGAAGACAAAAGTCAAAGTTCAAGAAGTCAAAGCTGAGAAAAGTCAACTCTCATGTGAAAGTCAAAGTCTTTTGTAATAAAAGTCAAAGTCTTTGTATTTGTATTTTTGTAGTTTAGTGTCCTTGTATTTTAGTTGTGGGTATAAATATCTTGTACCTTGTATTTCTGTTTTAGTTGTCTAGAAGAGGAGTTCTAGAGAGAGAGAGAGAGTTTGTAAATCGTTTGAATTAATTGGAATCAAAACAGGTAATTGGTTTGAATTGTTTGTATGATTAATTGTTTGTGATTAGAAACTAGAATCTAGGACTATCAAATATGAATCGGAAACTGATGTTGAGAATCGAGCTCCAATAACTGAATCAATCATTTCCGATTCCCCAAAAGAGATTAAGACTGATGAGTGCATAGATGTTATGAATCATAGCATTAAAACTGATTTTTCAAAGAAGATGACTGAGGAGATTTTTACAAACATGATGAATGCTTCAGATCCTGTTCCTATCATAGAGAAGTTAGAATCAAACTCTGAGTTGCATCAAACATCTATTTTTGAAAAACAAATTAAAGATCTTCAAAAGACTATTGAAGTGTTGGAAGATGAGAATAATGATCTCAGATTTAGCTTGACAAGTCTTCTGAAGAAAACAAAGAACTCTCTAAAGAGTTAAGTGCTTTAAAAGTTGATTTGTTTAAACAAAATTTGAATGAGAAAAAGATGTTTGATTCTCGAACATGGAATGTTCATTTAAACCCAGAGTTTGAGACTATCACTTCTAAAACCTCTGTTGTTTATACTGATAATCCTGAATATCCTCCAAGTATCTATGAAAAAGGTGAAGCTTCTGGTATTTTAAAGAAAAAATCATCTTCTAAGAAGAAAACTGACAAGATTTCATTTCCTGTTTCAGATTTGAGAAAGAAAAATGATAAAGGAGAATGGGCGATGGAGAAGTTTGAAAATAAAGTTGTTGAAAATAAATGTAATGTCATTGATAGTGTTAGTTTGAAATGTACAAGTTCAAACGATTTGAAATGTCAACAGTGTATGCATGTTTGTACTCATAGTGATAAATCAAAGCTATTGACATTTGCTCGTAAGAACTTTATCTGTAAACACTGTCATGAAAACTCTTTCAAACTTCACACCATTCCTCCTAAATCTAATGTTTCTAGAAAAGCATCTTGGGCTAAATCTGTCTCTAAATCCTCGACACAACATCTGAAAGTCTTTCATGTTAAGAATGATTAGTTTTCTAGAAAATAGAAATTTAATGAGCTTAATGTAAAAATGGTTTGGAAATGATTACCTAAGCCTCGTTATGAATGGAGAATCAAGGCTAAGGTAGATGATTTAAGTAAATTGAAAAAGGCTAACCAAGAAAGACCCATCTAGATATGGATACCCAAGAAGAAGTGATTTGTTCTTTTGCAGGCCTCACATCTGTGGTACATAGATTCAGGATGCTCGCGCCACATGACTGGATTTCATCATCTTCTACATAACTATGTTGAGGAACCTGCAGGAACAGTGAGTTTTGCAAATTCTGAGCTTACCGGATTCATTCAAGGACACGGTTCATTAACAAATGGCACCGTAACAACCAAGAAAGTATTGTTCGTAGAGGGTCTTGATCATAATCTTTTCAGCACTAGTCAATTCTGCGACAGTAAATTTCAAGCTCGGTTCACTGTAGATAGCTATTTCATTGAAGATAAGGACGGTTGTGAGATTTTCAAAGCAGAGCGACATGGAAATTTATATGTAGTGCATTTTCCAACACTTTAACTACTGAAAGTTGGATTTGGCATTGGCGCCTATCTCACAAGAATTTTCACGCGATAAATCTGTTGGCGAGACATGGAATAGTTAAAGGTCTACCAGAACTACGGTTTGAGAAGAATTCACTTTCCCCCGCTTGTGAGATGGGAAAGATGAAACGTACTTCACATAAAGCAAAGAGAGAATTTTTTTGTTTAACACCTCTCGAGCTTATACATATGGACCTTTGCGGCCGGATGAGGACTCAGTCTATAAACGGAAATAAATATATATTGGTTATGATAGACGAGTTCTCATGATACACATGGTTGAAATTTCTGCGAAGCAAATCAGATGCACCAGAGATCATCATTGTCTTTATCAAGAAGATCCAGGTTCGACTTCAATTGCCGGTAAAGAATTTGAGAAGTGACAACGGTACAGAATTTAAGAATTCTACTCTTCATAGTTATCTTGTATCAGTCGGGATATCACAAAACTTTTCTGCTGCTTATACTCCTCAACAAAACGGCGTGGTCGAAAGGAAAAATCGAACTCTGGTTGAAGCAGCAAGAACGATGCTAGTTTATTCTGGTCTTCCATTGTATCTATGGGCTGAAACTGTCGCTACTGCATGCTTTACTCAGAATCGTACTATTGTGATATGAAGACATAAGAAAACAGCATATGATCTTATAAATAAGAGAAAGTCGAATATTAAATTTCTTCGTGTTTTTGGTTGTAGGTGTTACATCCTCAATGATCGTGATAATCTTGGTAAATTCGACAAAAAGGCGGACGAAGGATACTTTATCGGATACTCATTGACGTCAAAAGCCTATCGGGTCTACAATAGACGAACCAAGACTATCATGGAAAGCATTAACGTGTCTTTCGATGAAACATCTACATTGACTTCTGAACACAGCAGTTCAGAACTCAAGCTGAAACAGAAGGCTTCTATTCAAGACGGAATATAACCCGATTTGTCACAAACTAAGTCTTCTGACTCACATAATATAACATCTGAGTTAGATTTACTATTTTTTGATGCATTCATGGATATTTGTGCAAATTTCGACAAATCAAATACATCTGCATCAAGTTCAGAGGTTTCAATTGTAACTGATGCTATCTCAGGACCTTCTGAACAAATAACAACAACCTCATCAGGTACAACTACACTTGTCATTTCTGAAGATTATAACATTGAATCTGTTTCTGTAGATACAAGTTCTAGAAAAGAAGTCCCAAGTACTTCTTCTGTGGCACCAGAATTACTTGCTTCAAAAAATACTGTACAAGATGTCCCGAGTACATCTGAGGTTGATGTGAATTTACCTGCAATATATGATGAATATGATGAAGATAACACGCATATTTCTGTTCAACCACTTCCAAGCACTACAACATGGACACGAGATCATCCTCTACACAACATAATAGGTGATGTCCACAGTGGAGTGAAAACGCGGGCGACATCTGCAAATTTTTGTCTTTACTCAAGTTTTCTTAGTTCCCTTGAGCCGAAGAAAGCATCAGAAGCCTTGCGCGATCCAGATTGGATTTTAGCCATGCAATATGAGCTTCTACAATTGAGCGGAACAAGGTCTGGCGACTTATCCCACTACCAGAAGGAAAATCCTTAATTGGCACAAAGTGGGTATTCGGAAATAAGATAGATGAAGCAGGAGTTGTGGTTCGAAATAAAGCTCGCCTCGTTGCAAAAGGGTATTGTCAACAAGAGGTGATTGATTATGATGAGACATTTGCTCCTGTTCCAAGGATTGAAGCTATTTGGATATTTCTTTCGTATGCAGCCCACAAAATTTTTACAGTATATCAGATAGTCGTAAAATCTGCTTTCTTTAATGGGATTCAGCATGAAGAAGTTTACGTTGCTCAACCCAAAGGCTTCATTGATCCAAAACACCCAGATTATGTCTATGTTCTAGACAAGGCTTTATATGGACTCAAACAGGCACCGAGAGCTTGATACGAAACGTTAACCCAATTTCTACTTGCTTTAGGGTTTAAGAAAGGTACTATCGATACTACTCTTTTTCTGAAGAAACAAGGTGAAGATATGATCCTAATTCAGATCTATGTGGATGACATTATTTTTGGTTCTACAAATCCTAAATTTTGTAAAAACATTTCAAAAATTATGGAATCTCGATTTGAAATGTGAATGATGGGTGAACTGACATTCTTTCTTGGTCTTCAAGTGAAACAATTACCCGAAGGCATTTTCATTAATCAGTCAAAATATATCACAGATATCCTGAAAAAGTTTAACATGTCTGAAAGTTCAGTAATGAAAACACCAATGGCAACGGGTACACTATTAGATGCAGATTTATATGGTAAATCAGTAGATCAAAAGATGTACTGTAGCATAATGGGTTCATTATTGTACTTAACATCAAGTAGACTGGATATTTTGTTTGCTACGTGTTTCTGTGCTAGGTATCAAGCTAACCCGAAGGAATCACACCTAGTCGCTATGAAACGAATTCTTAGATACCTCAAAGGCACTCCAGAGTTAGGCTTTTGGTATCCTAAGGGTTCGAGTTTTGATCTAACTGCATACACAGATGCTGACCATGCAGGGTGTAAGATGGATCATAAGAGCACCTCTGGATCGTGTCAGTTTTTAGGTGACAAGTTGGTAAGTTGGACATCAAAGAAGCAGAATTGTGTATCTACATCTACCGCTGAGGCTGAATATGTAGCCACTGCAAACTGTTGTTCACAAGTCCTTTGGATGCGGACACAATTAAAGGATTTTGGCTATTCATACCAACGAGTTCCTATTTACTGTGATTCAAAGAGCGCGATAGCCATAACAGCTAATCCGGTGCAACACTCAAAGACAAAACACATTTATCTGCGATATCATTTCATCAAGGATCATGTGGATAAGGGCGACATAGAAATGCATTTCATGCAAACAGACTACCAGTTGGCTGATCATTTCACCAAACCGTTGGATGAAAAAAGGTTTACCTTTCTAGTCAGCAAACTAGGTATGTTAAACGCTACTACATGATTCAAGGGGGAGTATTTCTTAATTTGTGCTTACATTGTTTATGTCTTGGAAATAATGAACAATTGTTCATCATTTACTGACAAAGGCGGAATCATTTTTAAAATGATTACCAAAATCTTTTATCTTGCATGTCATGTTTCAGAACTATGGTTTCTGATTACATCAGATCAGAACCCGATCTTCATTGGTAAAATTGATTATTACTATTCTCACCGGAGAATATGTAATCATGGTTTCTGAATAACTTAGTTCAGAACCCGTACTCAAATGTTTTTCTTCTAATGGATGCTTAAATGAAAACATCTTTTCTAGAAGTTTTTGATTTGAGGGGGAGGTAATTGTTATATCCTTTAGGGGGATGAGATATTAGCTAAATGTACTTTCATTGTTATATTTTTCTAATAACTTGAATTTTTACAGATATCAAGGATACTTAACTGATAATATTATTTTCACGGGGAGTTAAGGATTTTGATCTAAACGTATATATTTCTAATCTTTATACTCTATCACTTGTTGAAAGAAAAACAACTTTCACTTGTGAAAAATGGTTTTTAAATGTTCAAACCACTTCCGATTCTTAAAAGATTTTCATGAATTGAGAAGTGCGATTTTAAATGATTTTTGGATACTTTGATGATTATCTGACCGTGTGTTTCCAATGACAAATACTTGAGTAATTCTCGTGTCTTTTTACTTTGTGTGACCCAAATTATACTACCATATTATTAACAACAGATTAAGAACACATTCTTTTATAGATCAAATCACAATTACATCGAAGTCATATATCTAACAGATAATCACGGATCTCACGTTTGTGTTCTTAGTGTGTGCAAACTCTTACCAACTCTGAATTCTTATCAAGTGTGCGTGTATACAGATCTAACAAAGAACAAAAACTATTTATACTAAGTCAACTCATGTTGACTTTACAACCAAACCTATGAACTATCAACTAATTACAAAACAGACCCTCACTTTTAATCTTGAATACAATATTGATCTCACAATCTCCCCCTTTAGATTCAAGATTAAAAAAATTTGACAATAATCTTCAGGTCTTCTTATCTTCAGAATAATCTTCAACTTTGACTTCTTTTTTAGCATTAGCTCTTTTAAACTTTGACACTCATCTTCTTAATCAAACAAGTCTTCAAACATTGACTTTGAAATCACTTGATTCAAACAACCATTAACTTCAATCTTCCCTCTTTACAACAATCGTTACTTCAGCTTTATCTTCAAAAATCTTCATAACTTTAGATTCTTCAAAACCATGACATTCTCCATCTTTACTTTCTCTTTCTCAATCAACCATATAACATTTTATTCATCTCCCCCTTTCATTACATATTCTGAAGTTTGACTTTGAAATTCAACTTTTAATCTAACTTTGTACAATCATCTTCCCCCTTTCTTGATTCAAACTTTAATCATCTGAACTTGAACTTTCAATTATCTCCCCCTTTTTAATGACTTGTGAGAATCAAAATCATTAAAACTCTTCAAGTTTAGATCCATCTTTGGAACATCTCCCCCAAATGAACAATTGAGCACAATCTTCATGATATCCCCTTTTTATTCATCTGATCTGAATGAGTCGTCAACTCATGAATGTATTCATCTGAATCTTTTCAAATTCAAACAAATTAAGAGTTGTAACCCTGAATCAACATATGAAACAGTTAGGAATGCCTGTCAGTAGCACAAAGCCACTGTGTACAACGAATGTACAATGTAAGGAGCTGGTTTGATGTTGACTCCCCAGGACCTCCATTCAATCATTGAAAAACACAAGGTATTTTCTATGAATGTTCTGACAGAAAAACAAATTTTCTGTGTGCTCGTGCATGTGTTATGAAAGAATTATCACAATGATTGTGTTTCATAAGGCTCAAAGTATGTAAACCACTGAGACAGCAACGGTGTTACACAGACTCAATGTGCATGATGAAGGGTCGAAGGTGGGGCAACTTTCGTTCTATTTCAATATTAGTATCTTCCAAGTGTAGAACCAATAGCTTATATGTTGCTTCCCCAGAAAATGTGAAACATTATATTTTTAAGAAAAGAATGAGTAGTTGGTGGGGTGTTTGCAAGAGATGGCATGGGTTCACTGGCGTTTTCAATGATGGTCACCAAAGAATGTGAACCAATCAGATTGTGTGGCTACCCGGCTCAGAAACAAGTTAGGTGCAGAGTCTGATATTCTTTTACTCTGATCTCACACCCTCTTTCTTTTAATCTTTTAAGCTCACTGCTAACCAATCTCTCATTTCCATTTTACTTGTTCACACACCAACACTCAATCTTTTTACCCCTTTCCCCTCAATCACTCAGGGAATACTTCCTAGGTAGGAAACACTGCTTATTGTGAATCCATGGATGTTCTGTTAAACTCTCACACTGAATCCCATGTATTTTCCTAGAAAAAATGTAATGCCTCAATGATTTTCTTGACAGATTAAGCACAAGAAATCATTTGTCAGTGTATGTATGCTCATTAAGAATTAGAATAAAATTTGAGCAAGTTAAGCATTTAAGATTTCTCAAAATATTGTATGAATGAATAATCATGAAAGAATAAAAATGTTTTGAGAATCTGACAATGATTATGATCAGATCAAATTATAATGAAGCATTATAAATTTGGGAAGTCAAAGACGTAGTATGTTTATATGAACAATATATAAAAAAATTTAACAATGAAAGCACATATAATAATGAAATGACGTTTGATTCAAACAACAGTGAATACAAACGAGAGTATTACCATAGAAAGATTTAACTTTTGATACATGGTAATAACAAGTTCAAGAAAAATGTACTGAACCAATGTGTGTATGAATACTTGACAAAGTATATGAAAAAAAAATACACAAGTATTTTTCTTTAAGAACACACGGTTAGATAAGCGTTTAAGTATCCAAAAATCATTTAAAAAACACTTCTCAATTCATGAAAAACATTTAAAGAATGTGAAGTGGTTTGAACATTTAAAAACCATTTTTCACAAGCGAAAGTTATTCATCTTTCAACAAGTGATAGAGTATAAGGATTAGAAATATATACCTGTAAATCAAAATCCTGTACTCCCCCTGGAATGAATATATTCTTTTAAGTATCCATGACAAAAACATCAGATATCCTCCCTCTTGATATCTGCAAAAATTCAAATTATCAAAAAAAAATATAACACTGAAAGTATAACCAACTATTATTTCCTCCCCCTAAAATATATAACAGTTAACTCCCACTCAAATCAAAAACTTCTTAGAAAAGATGTTTTCATTTAGGCATCCATCAGAAAAAAACATTTGAGTATGGGTTCTGAACTGAGTATTCAGAAGCCATGAGTACATATTCTCCGGTGAGAATAATAATGTTTAATTTTACCAATGAAGATCAGGTTTTGATCTGATGTAACCAGAAACCATGATTACTTATTCTCCGGTGAGAATAGTAATATTCATTTTTTACCAATGAAGATTGGGTTCTAATCTGATGTAACCAGAAACGAATGTCACAAGAATGATAACCTGCAAGATAAAATTTATTTTGGTAATCGTTGAAAAATGATTCCGCTTTCGTCATTAAAGATGAATAATAGACACTGTTCATGGACCATTAAACCATTAAAGCTCAAAATAAGATATACTCCCCCTTGAATCATGTAGCGGCATTTAACATACCTAGTTTGTTGACTAGAAAGGAAAACCTTTTTTCATCCAACGGCTTGGTGAACAGGTCAGCTAACTGGTAGTCAGTTTGCACGAAGTGCATCTCTAAATCACCCTTCTCCAAATGATCGTTGATGAAATGATATCTCACATCGATATGTTTTGTCTTTTAAGTGTTGCACTAGATTAGCTGTTATAGCTATCGCGCTCTTTGAATCACAATAGATAGGAACTCGTTGGTAGGAATATCCGAAATCCTTTAATTGTTTCCACATCTAAAGAACTTGTGAACAGCAGCTCGAAGCAGCTACATATTCAGCCTCGGCGGTAGAAGTGGATACACAATTATGTTTCTTTGATGTACAACTTACCAACTTGTCACCTAAAAATTGACACGATTCAGAGGTGCTCTTACGATCCAGCTTACACCCTGCATGATCAGCATCTGTATATGTAGTTAGATCAAAACTCGAACCCTTAGGATACCAAAGGCCTAACTCGGGAGTGCCTTTGAGGTACCTAAGTATTCGTTTTACAGCGACTAGGTGTGATTCCTTCGGGTTAGCCTGATACCTAGCACAGAAACATGTGGCAAACATAATATCCGGTCTACTCGCTGTTAAGTACAGTAATGAACCAATCATGATACGGTACATCTTTTTATCTACTGAATTACCAGATAAATCAGCATCTAATAGTGTACCCGTTGCCATTGGTGTTTTTATGACTGAACTGTCAGACATGTTAAACTTTTTCAGGATATCTCGGATATATTTTGACTGATTAATGAAAATGCCTTCGGGTAACTGCTTAACTTGAACACCAAGAAAGAAAGTCAGTTCTCCCATCATCGACATTTCAAATCGAGATTCCATTATTCTTGAATTTTTTTTACAAAATTTAGGATTTATAGAACCGAAAATAATGTCATCCACATAGATCTGAATTAGGATCATATCCTCACCATGCTTCTTCAGAAAGAGAGTAGTATCGATTGTACCTTTCTTTAATCCGGAAGCAAGTAGAAATTGGGTTAGCGTTTCGTACCAAGTTCTCGGTGCCTGTTTGAGTCCATATAAAGCCTTGTCTAGTACGTAGACGTAATTCGGTTGTTTTGGATCAATGAAGCCTTCGGGTTGAGCAACATAGACTTCTTCATGCAGAATCCCATTCAAGAAAGTAGATTTTACGTCCATCTAATAGACTGTAAAATTCTTGTGGGCTGCGTATGAAAGAAATATCCGAATAGCTTTAATCCTTGCGACAGGAGCAAATGTTTCATCATAATCAATCCCCTCCTGTTGACAATACCCTTTTGCAACCAGACGAGCTTTATTTCGAACCACAATTCATGCTTCATCTCTCTTGTTTCTGAAGACCCACTTTGTTCCAATAACAGATTTTCCTTCCCGTAGTGGTATAAGTCGCCATACCTTGTTCCGATCAAATTGTAGAAGCTCATATTGCATGGCTAATATCCAATCAGGATCACACAAGGCTTCTGATGCTTTCTTCGGCTCAAGGGAACTAAGGAAACTCGAGTAAAGACAGAAATTAGAAGATGTCTCCCGCGTTTTCACACCACTGTGGATATCACCGATTATGTTGTGTAGGGGATAATCTCGTGTCCACCTCATAGTACTTGGAATTGGGTAAACAGTGATCTGCGTGTTCTCTTCATCATATTCATCGTATACAACAAGTAAGTTCAAATCAACCTCAGATGTACTCGGGACATCTTGTACAACTTCTGAAGTAAATAATTCTGGAGCCATTGAAGAAGTGCTCGGGACTTCTTTTCTAGAACTTGTATCTGCAGGAACAAATTCAATATTATTATCTTCAGAAATAACAGGTGTAGTTGTACCTGATGAGGTTGTTGTGACATTCTCAGAGGGTCCTGAAATATCTTCAGTTACGATTGGAACCTCTGAACTTGATGCGGATATATTTGATTTGTCGAAATCTACACAAATATCCATAAAAGCATCAAAGAAAAGTAAGTCTAACTCAGATGTTACATTTGATGAGTTAGAGGACTTAGTATGTGATGATTCGGGTTCTATTCCATCTTGAATAGAAGCCTTCTGTTTTAGCTTGAGTTTTGAACTACAGTGTTCAGAAGTCAATGTTAATGTTTCATCGAAAGACACATTCATACTCTCTATGTTCGTCTTGGTTCTTCTATTGTAGATCTGATAGGCTTTAGATGTTAAAGAATAACCAATGAAATAGCCTTCGTCCGCCTTCTTGTCGAATTTACCAAGATTGTCTCGATCATTGAGGATGTAACACCTGCAACCAAAAGTGCGAAGAAATTTAATATTCGGTTTTTTACGATTTATAAGCTCACATGCTGTCTTTTTATGTCTTTTAATGATAATTGTACGATTTTGGGTGAAACAAGCAGTGGCTACGGCTTCAGCCCACAGATACAATGGCAGACCAGAATAAGCTAACATCGTCCTTGCTGCTTCAACCAGTATTCGACTTTTCCTTTCGACCACGCCGTTTTGTTGAGGAGTATAGGCAGCAGAAAAATTATGTGAGATCCCGACTGAAACGAGATAACTTTGAAAAGTTGCATTCTTGAATTCTGTGTCGTTGTCACTTCTCAAAGTTTTAACAGGCAATTGAAGTCGAACCTGGATTTTCTTGATAAAAGCAATGATGAGCTCTGGTGCATCTGATTTATTTCTAAGAAATTCCAGCCATGTGTATCCATATGGATAAGTTCAAGCGGTGTTGAGCAGGAGAATTCAGTCTTTGCTTTATGAGAACTCTATTTCATCTTTCCCATTTCACAAGCGGGGCAAAGGGAATCCTTCTCAAACCGTAGTTCAGGTAGACCTTTGACTATGCAATATCTCGCCAATTTATTTATTGCATCAAAGTTCTGCTGAGACAGGCGTCGATGCCAAATCCAACTTTCAGCTCTTGAAGCTTTGGGAATTAGACAGACAGGTCTAGATGCAGAAAGTGTTGGAAAATACACTGTATAAAGATTTGCATTCCGTTCTGCTTTGAAAATCGCACAACCATCTTTATCTTCAATATAACAGCAATCAACAGTAAACCGAACTTCAAATTGACTATCGTAGAATTGACTTATGCTGAAAAGATTATGATCAAGTCCTTCCACAAATAGTACTCTTTTGATTGTTATGGTGCCATTCGTTAAAGATCCATGTCCTCGAATGAATCCAGTAAGCTCAGAATTTGCAAAATTCACAGTTCCGGCAGGTTCCTCAACATAGTTGTGTAGAAGATGCTTAAATCCTGTCATATGGCGCGAGCACCCTGAATCTATGTACCACAGATGTGAGGCCTTCAAAAACAACAAATTACTTCTTCTTAGGTACCCATATCCAAATGGGTCCCTTTTGGTTAGCTTTTTGCAATTTATCTAAATCATCTACCTTAGCCTTGATACGCCATTCATAGCGAGGCTTAGGTATCCATTTCCTTACCATTTTAACATTAATCTCATGAAACTTTTGAGTTTTATAGTGAAAATCATTCTTAGCACGAAAGACTTTGGCATGTTGTGTTGACGATTTTGAAACATGTTTAGCACGAGATTTTTTTCTAGCAACTTTAGTTTTAGGAGGAATGGTGTGAGCAGTAAATGAATTGTCATGACAGTGTTTGCAAATAAAATTCTTGTGAACAAATGTCAAAAGTTTTGATTCATCCATAAAAGTACAATCAGTCATACATCTTTGACATTTGCGAACGTTCGAATTTATACATGACAAACTACCACTATCACTGACAATACATTTATTATCAACAACTTTATTTTCACTAACTATTTTCTCCACCCATTCTCCTTTAACTGTTTGCCTTTTCATATCTGAAACAGGAAATGAAATCTTGTCAGTTTTCTTCTTAGAAGATGATTTTATCTTTGAAGTATTAGAAGCTTCTCCTTTTTCAAAAATGCTAGGAGGATATTCAGGAATACTAGTGTAAACAACAGAGGTTTTAGAAGTAACGGTTTCAAACTCCGGGTTAGAATGAACATTCCATTTCTGAGACTCAAACATCTTTTTCTCTTTTAAGTTTTGTTTAAATTAATCATCTTTCAAAGCATTTAATTCTTTAGAGAAATCTTTGTTTTCTTTAGAAGACTTGTCAAGTTTGAATATGAGATCATTGTTCTCATCTTCCAATTCTTCAATCATCTTTTGAAGATCTGTGATTTGTTTCTCAAAATTAGATGTTTGATTCAGCTGAGAGTTTGATTCCAACTTCTCTATAATAGGTACAGGATCTGAAGCATTCATCATATCTGTAAAAATCTCCTCAGTCATATTCTTTGAAAAATCAGATTTAATGCTTTGATTCGTGATATTTTCACACTCATCAGTCTTAGTCTCTTTTGGTAATTCAGAAATGACTGATTCAGATATTGGAATTTGATTCTTAACATCAGTTTCTGAGTCAGACTCATCATACTGACACTGAGTTTCATGAATATTTGTTTCAACGTTGGCTGATTCTGTTGGTCAACAAGTAGAAAACAATGATTGAAATTCAACAAATTCAGGTTTTCTAGTTTTATAACTCTTGTTCAATTCATTGTATGAAAAACCAACAGATTTAAAACTTGAAACGAAATCAGCACAACTTGATGTATCATCATCAATCACCTCTTTTCCTTTTAAAGAAATGTTAGACTTCAGAGTTTCACTTTTAACAAAAGTAATAAAATTATCACGAATATCCGGGTTTTTCTTAGGAGTTGAGCCCAGTTTATCAAAGTTATACAAATTTTCTAGCGCCCTTTTCAAAACATCGTTTTCCTCAAAACCTAAACCCGTTTTAGCATTGTAGAAACAGACATCTTGGAGTTTATTTGTTAAAAGATTCAATGTCTGCTCAGTCTGTCCTCTTTTCAGATTTAAATCCTCCATTTGCTTAATTTTGCAATAAGCCTCGTTGCGTTCGTGAAAACAAGCTTCAAATTTGATCTTAAAATCACCTTTTTTAGCGTTTAAATTAACAAGATCTCTTTCAAGCTCAGTTATTTTTTATTTTAAAACATCTTTGTCCTTTTTCAAAACATCTTTTTCAGATTCTTTCTCGTCAACGACAACTTTCAATAATGCATTTTCATTATGAAAATTCATCATTGTTTGTCTTTCAGTACTAAGTTTGACTTTCAAACTCTTTTTCCATAAAATTAATCTGAGCCAGTAAAGATTGAACAAGTTCAGAGTTTGATTGAGTACTCACCTCGGAATCACACTCAGATTGGTCAGAAGATGATTCAACTTCTTCATTAACTTTCGCCATCATGCACACCTGAGTGAAATGCGTTGTTTCATCATCAGAACTTTGGAAGAACCAGTTTTCCTCCTCGGCCATCAGTTCTTTTCCATCTTCTATCTTCTTGGCGATCAGTGATTTCTTAGCGTAGTACTCTGAGTTATTTGTATGCTTGAACTTGCATTCCTTAGAGAAATGGCTAGGTTTCCCACAATTATAGCACCTACCATACTTTGACTCAGTTTCTTCTTTCTTTCCTTCTCTCTTCTATTCTCTTTTCTCTTCTTTCTTCTCATCTCTTTTCTCATCTTTCTTTCCAAACTTCTTCTCGAACCTTGGCTTGTACTTGTCTTTCTTGTATCCCTCATACTTTGGCTTTGAGAATCTTTTCTTTCCAAAGCTTCTTTGAAACTGCGTTATGATGAGAGCAAGATTATCAGCAAACCTCTGAATATCTTCATCAGAATGTTCTTCGGCTTCGGAGGAGAAGTCATCAGAACATGATTCAGTAATGTAAGTGTATTATTTGTATCCAAGATTTAATGAGAAAAGTCAAGTCAAGTAAAGTCAACAAAGTCTTAGTAAATGTTGTTTAAGCATGTGAGAGAAGTTTTGCTTTGAGAGTTCAGTCTTGTGAGAGTATCTTTTGTGAGTATAAATACCTTATGCCTTGTAATTGTAAGTAAGAAGAGTTCACATTGTAATATTCATATTGTGAGATCTATGAATACGCTTTCTCTCTCTACTCTCTCTCTCTCTCTCTAGTTCTTGATTGTCAAATCTTGTATTGAGATATTGCTTGAATTATTTGGGAAAACAATTTCAATTGGTATCAGAGCAAGACCAAACAAATTCAGAGGGATTAGATCATCAGTTTGGATTGAATTCTTGAAAATTCAAACATCCATATCGTATTTTCTATTTTTACTATTTGATCAAGATTTCTTTGTGTTGTTGAAAATCGTGTGTAAATCTGTAATATTTATGATCAATTTGTGTTAGAAAACATTTTGTATTCACAGACAAACACAAATTAATCAGTTGATTGATGTAATTTTTGATTTTCTTGAATTTTCAGTTTTACGAACACAGGGTCTGTAATTCGATTAATTGCACTGTAGTTTTTCTATTTTAAGCTATAGTGGATTGATAGAAATGTGTTTAGCATTGATTTTCAATCATATTGGTGCAATTTTGAGAATCAATTTGCAGGTTATTCGATTTTTGAATCGATTTTGAACGACAAAGGCAAGAACGCGGTAGATTTGTCAAACACGCAAGCTTCAACTGGAAGAACACGCTAAGATGTTGAAGAATACGCATAACACAAAGTGTTTGATCTGCGAGTTCATGAGAAACGAGCAAACATAGCATACAAGTTCTATTGTTAGAAATTTATTTGGTTTGTGAGTTTCAACTCATGTGGTCTGCGGGTTTCTAGTGCAAGTAGTCTGCGAGTTTGATGTGCAATTTGACTTGCGAGTTTCAATTGATCAAGTGATCTGGGAGTTATACAGAAACACGCAGAAAAGCATCTGCGAGTTCTGAAAACTCTCAAACCACAGCTTGCGAGTTTCAATTGGTTATGCAGTCTGCGAGTTCTAGTGTTGCAATGTCAAGAGATTTGCGAGTTCTAGTCTTTTTGATCTGCGAGTTTTAATTCCAAGTTATCTGCAAGTTTTGTAAACTCTCAAGTCTCTATCTGTGAGTTTCAGGTTCAAGAGATCTATGAGTTTCATTCCAAGCATTTGCGAGTTTCAGTGACTTGCATATTCTAGTGCTTTGCGAGTTTCATTGCCTTGCAAGTTCCAATACTTTGCGAATTCCAGAGTCAAAAAAAAAAATTTAGAATATTTTTTTAAAGTGGTGATCTGATTTTGACTTTCAGTCAAAAAAAAATTCTGCATTGTTTGGGAACGATCATTCTTATCAAGCTAATCATTCAAGATGCCAACTCCAGATGAGAGAGGAAATACTGTACTTTCAGATAGAGATATGGTTGTATTGTAAATGCCTGAGATACCTGTTATAGAGGCTGAACGAGACAAATTGAGAATTCAGAATGCAACCCTTGTCAAACAGATTTAGGAGTTGAAGTTAAATTTGTCAAATTCTGATAAAACTTCTGTTTGTGCAAAATGTACTGATAATGCTAAATCTGTTTGCAGGTATCATCAGTGCAAGAGAGAAGGAAATTAAAGAAAAAGAGATAGAAATTAAAGATGGAGAGAAAATTATTACAATAAAATAATATGCCATTCAAGCTCTTGAGAAAGTAATCAAGGTCAAAGAGTCCGTAATTACAAATCTTCAAAACCAACTGAAGACGACTGAACAAAAATCATCTGAGATGAAAGATGAATCAGTTAAGCTTCAACAGAAGTTTAAGGCTTTTGAAGATCAGATATCTGCTCTGGAGAGGAAGAATGTTGAACTGAAAACAAGCCTCCAAGAAGATAAAGATAGATCAAATGTGAAGACATCTTCTATTCAACAGTCATCTGAACTTTCCAAGAAAACTCTCCAAGAGAAAAAGGATTTTTAGCTGAGATGTTCAAAACTTTCTAAGCAAGTGTCAAAATTTGAAAAGATAGTAATCACTGAAAGAGACAGTTTTGCGAAAGAAAGACAAGTTCTTGAAAATAAAATTACTGAACTTCCCAAACAGATTACTACTTTACAAGACTTGCTCGAAAAAGAAAGACAAATTTTCAAAGAAAAGAAAAAGTCTTTTGAGCTAGAAAAGAAAAATACTGAAAAGAGGAATACTGGGATTTTCAAAGATATTTCAGAAAAGAACAAGAACTTGGAAAAAGATTTTGAGCTTGAACGTTCACATTTTGAATCTGAGATATCTAGGCTCACATCCAATATAACTGTTCTATCATCAGATGTCCAAAAAGAACAGAAGGCCAGATCTGATTTAAAAATAAAGTTTGACACACTTAGTTCTGAAAGAAACATTTTATCTGTTAAAGATAAAAGACTTAGAAGCTGCAAACGTTGATTTGTCAGAAAAGATTACAGCTGATGTGATTAGTCAATTGCCTGTTGATAATTCAACAAATTCAGTTTGTTCTTTCAAAACAGCTTCAAGTTCTATTTATGACAAAAAATGTTTTCAAAATGAAAAATGTCAAGCCAAACACTGTCAAATCAAACCATCTAATCTATTCTATGACAAATATGTTGATGATTCAGCAAACTTTTATATAAAATCTCCTGGAAGGAAATCTAAGAAAGGACAGATGGTCTGGAGGGTTAAAGATTCTTCGGATGAGAAGAAGAATGACAAAGCATATGCATTCACTACCAATGCCAACAAGAACAGAGCGCATAAAGGTAAATCTTTTGATAATCCTGATATGTTTTATTCTACTAATCATTTGATTAGGGTTGCTCAAAAGAAGATTTGATGTTCTTACTGTGGAGCACATGACTTTGTAAGTAAGAATTTTGATAAATACTGGTATGGTTCTTACTATGTTACCCCCATACGAACTGCAACTAACACATTAGAACCCAAATACCACTGGGTACCAAAAGCTAAAACTGTGTTGCAGGCACCCAAAGTTTAAGGGGGACCATGATGATTGACTTCTAGACAAATCAGTCTAGGACTTGTACCTCAAAGAACGATGGCTACTAAACACTTTTGTTTAGAACCCGAATTTTAATGTAAAGGATTGTGGCTTCTGATTACAACAGATCAGGACCCTTTATTCAATGTTCAGATAAAGATATTTTGCAAATATCTAGGGGGAGCTTATCATACCTAAATCATATTATCATGATTTGACGGGGAGCTTAAAGGTAAATATCTTATGATCTAGATCTCTTATTGTTTGAAAGAAGAACAACTTTCTAACATGAAAAACGCTTTCTAAAATGTTCAAACCAGTTCTTGTTCTCAAAAAGATTTCATGAATTTAGAAGTGTGATTTTAAATGTTTTTCCTAATTGAGCTTTAATGTTTAACTGACCGTGTGTTTCCAAAGATTAATACTTGTGTATTATCTTGTCTATATACTGTCAAGTATTCATACACACCGGTTCAGTACTTTATTTGATTATGTTATTACCATGTCTCATAAAGAAACAATTTTTCGATGGTAATACCCTCGTTTGCTTTCAAATATTGTTGAGCATCAATCATCATTTTCATTTGTTCATATAAAAAAACTATCAAATTCCTTGATACCCTAACCATTTTATTTAATCTGATTGATACATTGTCAGATTCTCAAAACAATTCTCTTGATTTCATTTCATTCATTCAATATCTTTGTTTTGAGAAATCTTCAAAGTTCAATTGCTCAAATCTCATGAGCATACATTTTGACAATGTTATCATATTTTGAGCTTATCTGTTCAAGCTAAATTGTTGAGTAATCATTCTTTATAGGACTTAGATGGGATTCGTGTGTGAGCTTAAACAGAACTTCCATGGATTCACATAAACCTGTGTTTCTTACCTAGGAAGTAATCCTAGAGTGATTGAGGGGTTGAGCGGTCATAAATCAAAGAACGGGGGAGATAACTCATCCAGTTGAGTTTTTCTCATTGTGCTGAGCGGTAAAATGGAAATGAGAGTTTGGTTAGAAGTGAGCTTTAATGTTAAAAAGAAAGAGGGTGTGAGATCAGAGTTAATAGAATATCAAAACTCTGCACCAACCACTTTCTGAGTCGGGCAGCCACATCTACTGATTGGTTCACATTCTTTGGTGACCATCATTGAAATAGGAAGTGAGCCCATGCCAACTCTTGCATTAACCCCACCAACCACTCGTTTCTTTCTTAACAAAGAAATGTTTCATTTTCTTGGGGATGTAGCACATCTGCTATCTGGTCTTCACTCAGAAGATTTAGATATTGAAAACGAAGGAAAGTTGCCCCACCTTCGCACCTCTTTCATGCACATTGAGTCCGTGTAATACTTGTTGTTGTCTCAACAGTTTACACAATTTGAGCCCGATAAAGCTAAGTAGCTTCAATCATTTCTTACACTTGCACGTACACACAAGGAATGAGTTTTCTTGTCATAAAATTCATAGAAAATTTATCCCCTTGATTTGCTTGAAAAAACTTTAGTGCATGCATTAACAATTATATGCTCGGCTCCCCCTTGAATGTTGCTCTCATTCTTCGTTTTCGACTTTAAAAACGGATCCGATGTACACTGTAAGCTCGACTAAGTGCACGATAAAACATCTCGAAATGTAGAAACCCAACTCGTTCTGATAAGACCACAAGAAATATAACGAGTGAATTTGACGTGACAAACCGTGTGCAATCTTAGTTTATAACAACGAAACCGTCGTTAACCGCGAGTCGAATAGGAGTTCGGCTTGAGAGTCGTAACCGAGATGCTCGAAGAGAGAACAAGTGGTCACACACTACAATGTAGGGAATGAGGAATAATTTTGGACAACTTAACTTACTTTTGGACCAAAAATGTTAGAAAACTAATGGGACTAACGGAAGTCCGTTAGTTACTATTCATCATCACTTTCAACATGAAATCACACGTGTTGTACATTCCTTCTTTCATTTTCATCAAAAAATCTCGTTGAAATTTAGTTTTTGTTTCATCTAAAGGCTTCTTTGAACATGAAATAAACGTTTTCAACAACTTATGTCTTTATGCATCGTGAAAATATGGTACAGAAACAAGCCGGCGATGTAACAAATTAATTCCGGCGATGTAACAAACTTTTCCGGTGAATTCTTTCAACAACCAAAAACACAGAATTCTTATTGGAAATCGTTGCCATTTGCTTGCAACATGGTCAACATAACCAAACAAACAGGTCTGGACTAATAAACATCAAAAAATACGGCGAAACAGTCCAAAATCCGGCGACTTGAGTTTTTCTGGCGAAGTGATTTCTACAAATAAAAGATCTTGATTTTCTTGCTTGATTTTACCTCAAATAGCTTTCAATAGGTCGAGATTATCATTTAGAACAGATTTGTAGCAAGAATTTGACAGTATCACATCTTAACACTTCGAACTCCGGCGATGAACAGTGATTTTCCGGCAAAAACGTTTTTCCGGCGAGGAGAATTTCAACACATCATATTTCTCTATTTGTTGCTCAAAATTGATCAAAAACCTTAAAGAAACATTATAGAACAGATCTGGAAGAGATATGACAACATCAATGCTCAAAACCTCAAATTCCGGTCAGATTCCGGCGAATCTAAAAATTCCGGCGAAACGACTTAAAATGCTCATAACTCGCTCAATTTTCGACGAAATTCAGATCCGAAACTTGTAGATCGCTCGAAATTCAATAAAGAATAGATCTTGACAATTCAAATCGATTCATGCAACGAATTTTCGGATAGAACAAATTTGACGCGAAGGGAATACCGAAAATTTCGAAAATTTTCAATAAATGTCGAAATGAAATTCTATGAATTGTAATAGATCTGGAATGTGATTAGAAACAATACTTCAAGAGGATTTAAAATTTGGATGAACTTACGAGTGGATCGGGCTTAAAAACGCTTGAAACATCAAGATCCGATCGTATCGAGAAAAATATCATCGATTCTAGCTCTGATACCACTTGTTAGATCCGAGATCTGGAGAATTTCATGTTTGTAACTAGGTTAGGATAGTAGAAGGACTTTATTTTCTGGAGATAGAAAGTAAACCTAAACTAGAGAGAGCAAATGTGTTTAGAGAACTACATCTTGTATTGCAAAAATATAAAATGAATTATTACAATTACAAGCCTATTTATAGTCCTCTACATTCTCTACCCTTGTTGCAACATTAAGCCCAAGCCCATCTACTACATAAGCCCGATAGGCCCAATTACAATTACAAACAAATCAAATACATTTACTTTCCAAGACTTTTATACACTAACAAGTAAGTTATGTTAGAAGATGTCAGGATCTGATTCTTAACAAGAATAATTAAACTCAAAAACAATATTAAAGAAGTTGCGGAAAAACACTTTAATATTCAAAAGATCAATGTAACAGTAAAGAATAAATCACAACTTGTAAACTTTATTGAATGATTAAAGTTACAAGCTTTCAAACAAAACCTCAATCTTGATGAACAGGCTCACCAAGACGAATTCTACTTCTCTAGAACTAGGATTGTAAACCTTGAGGTTAATTATCTCTATCAACAAAAACTTAGAAATCTCGTATCAAAACTATTCTGAATACATCTATACATATACTGAAAATAAAAGATAACTACAAAACTTAAAAGATCTTCAGTATATTCTTCTATAATTATCTTCACACCTTCCATGATTATCTTCAAGCCTTGATCTGCGCATATCTTGATTATTACATAAGCAGTACTAAATCAGAGCAGCATTAAGACTCTGAGAAGTATTAATCTTCAGCAGTACTAACCATTTTCAGCAGCATTAACCAATTAGAAGTACTAACTACTAGCAGTACTAACTAATCAAGTAGCAGCACTAACTCTTTAAGCAGTATTAATTCTACTAGCAGTAGTAATCTTGAAAGCCTGGCAGTAGTAATCACTTAGACAAATCTTCAGTTCCCAACAATCTCCCCCTAACTTGACTTTTAGAGAAGAGAAGTCAAGTTCTTCAGATGCTCCCAAAACTCCATTGCTCACAATCCCATATCAGGATTCAGCCCCAAACTTTGATTAATAGTTCTCTGAATTAAGTATCTTGCCATTGCAGAATCTGGTGCACAACCTAGCTTTTTCTTCAACATAGCATGTAGCTTTAACCTTCTATGGTTGTAAACTCTATCTACTAGGAAGTATTCAAGATGACTTGTATCCATAGCCAGTGCATATACTCCACTTCTTTCATACAGAGTACAGTTGTTGATGGTTTTGAACACATTTCTGATAACATGCTGAACTTCTTCTGGCTTGAACAACATGCATAGATATTCCATCACAAGTTTTGTAACAGATATCCCTGGAGCTTTCAGCTTATCAGCATATAGTTTCAGCCCCACCTCAAACATTTCCTCTAAGTCAGATCTGGAGCATACTCTTACTATCTTGGCCCAAGTAGGATACACCTCAAACTTTTCATCCTTCCTCTTAAGCCTGATATACTCCTTACCATCTACTTCCATAGTATCCCAATGAATAATCTCAAGAGGCTTGACACCAACTGGTTCAGCAGTTATAGGCTCAGTCACTTTCTCCATCACCACCATGTACATATTTACATCATAAGTGCTAGATGGTTCTTCCTGAGTTTGAGCTTTCTTTTCATCTGACTTAGGTGCCCCTTCTTCTGCAGCTACCTTTTGTTCTTTCTCAGCTTCTTCCTCAACCACTCTAGGTTTCTTAATAAGTTTTCTTCTTGCCATCATTTTTGTTCTTTTCAAAGTCTTCAAACTTTCACCTAGAGTAGCTTCCTTCTTTGGAGTTTCTTGATCATCAGGAAAGGGTTTTTGTATTAGAAAGTCATTACTCTCTTTCATCCTCTTTTCCACTTCAACTCTGGCTCTGTCATTTTCTTGAAGCTTAGTCATCTCTGCATCATACAACCCTTTGATTTGATCAAAAGACATTTTTGTGAACATCTCCTTTTTCACTCCCACAACACCTTTGAGGAAAGTGATCATCTTCTTTCTCTCTTGAGTGCCAAGGTAGGTCTTTGAAGGTTGTCTCTTCTTTGCACTCTTTTTGATCATCACAGGCTTCTTTAGAGTTGTAGATTTCTTCTGTGCTATCTCTGTTGCCAAACTCTTTTGAAATACTTCATTAAGCTCTGCAGCTAGAGCTCTTGCCATCTCCCTATCCTTTCCATTTGACCCCTTTCAGCTATCTCAAGTTCTGCTTGAATCTTCTTAGCCAAAGCTTCATCTGACTCAATCATCTTTTGCTTTTTAAGTGGTTGGTCAGATTCCACTATCTTGGCTTTGCCTTTGTCCTTGCTTGCTACCTTCTCAACACTGGCTTTCTTGATAACCTCAGCATTGTCTTTGATGACAATTCCTTTGGCCTTTGAAGTGACTTTAGGAGTATCATGTTTAGCTTTTATTAATGCTTCAGCTACCTCAATTTCTTCCAAATTGCTGCTAAGGAGGTCTGTTAATATCTCTTTAACAATTTCTGCTGATTTATGTATTTCAGCAGCATTAACTGTTTCTGCTGCTCTATCTGTTACTGCTGCTTCTTCAAACACTGAATCTGTTTCTACTGCTTGTACATCAAACTCCCCCTCAACTCCATGTATCTCCCTCTTATTTTCAGCATTCTCCATGTTGACCTCAGCTTCTGACTCCCCCTTTTTGGGAGCATCATTCACTGGGTTCCTTCTTCTGAGTACAAATCTTTGCTTCTTCTTCTTTTGAATCACTTTCTTAACCAACTGCTTTAATGTGTTGATTTCTTCTTGCTGGTTTATGATGACCTTCTTGAGTTCATTGACAACCTGCTTCTGAGAATCCAGTTGAGTTGCCATTTTGGACATGGCTGAAATCAATTCGTGGTAGTCATATCTATCCTCACCGTCTCCAGGAGTGTAACCCCCTTTTGAGGGATCATTGGAACTTTTAGTAGTAGAGGTCTTCTTCCTAGCAGAAGCACCCTCCACCCCCTTGGTTTCTTGGCACCTGGGACCTTTAGATGATTGCTCACCCAAAGTTGCCATAGGGAAGATTTAGTGATGTTACCACTGGCCTCCTCTGTGCTAGCAGGAGTAGTGGCAGCCTTCTCACCCACATGCTCAAGCATCTCCTCAGTGAGCACCTCCTTGGGGTTGGGAGACACCCCAGTGGTTTCCCTATAGATATTCTCTAATGGAGAATTCTCCATTAGAGGGCTTTGAGGTTCTGGGTTTGTAGGAGGTACAACAAGGGAAGGAGCCTTGTGTACCTTTCTCTTACCATATGTTTTGGCTATAACTGGTGTTGGCTTAAGAACAAGAGACTGAGGAAGTGATATAGTGGTTGAAGGTTGGGTTTGGCTATCAGTGGGATGGTCTAGTGAGGGCCTTGACCCTGATGCCATACCTTCTTGGTTGTGGGACACCACCATCATTGTAGAGAACAATGGGGTGTCAACTCCTTCCGAGTCCTTGGCAGATCTTTTCATATTTGAAAAGACCTGGCCCTTAGGGATTTTAGGTACATATTCCTCATTAAACTGAGGTATATCCGTTAATTCAGTCGTCATAACTGCCTGGACAAATCTTGGATACATATAGAAACTCTTTTTATTATCCAAGTTTGATACAAGGTCAATGAAAATCATTTTTGAGAAATTATACTTTATGGCAGTGGACAAGCAGACCAAAGCATAAGCAATGGTACTGCTGAACAAAGAAACGCCATTGGGGAGAAATATTAGCTTTGTAAAATTTGAAAACACCCATTTGGCCTTCATACCCCATTCTGGTGAGATTGGAAAACAAGTCCTCATTAGGGATAGTGGTAATACCTGAGGCATCGTCTAGACGTAGACTGATGCGAATGACCTCTTCAGTGACTATCAAGGGTTTGTCACACACCTTTGTCTTGATAAACTGCACACCGTTTTCAGTAACAACGGTGGCATTGGCCAAAAATTGCTTCTGGTGCTAGATGAAGATTGGTGGTGACACAGTAAGAGCATACGCTATATGACTGGTCTTGAGAAAATCAACTATTGGATGGAATCCATCAACCTGCTTCGGCTTTGAAGCATTGCGATCTCATTATGTTCATCAATGAACGCCATGGATGCCATCGGTCTTGAGGATTCTTGACTGAAACACACTTGTTACTTGAGAGAAAAGAGTTAGAGAGAAGATGAACATTATTCAAAGAGTCGTTGTGAGCTTTTAGGCGGGCAAAGAGGGTATTTATATGATTCGGGAAATAAGCAGTATTAACCCTATTTTCAGTTAAAGCAGTATTAACTGAGAGCAGTATTAACTGAGAGCAGTATTAACTGAGAGCAGTATTAATTGAGACCAGTATTAACTGAGAGCAGTATTAACTGATACCTGAAGTAGCAACTCAGACTAGCAGTATTAACTTTGCACTGGCAGCATTAAAACTGCACTGGCAGTATTAACAATACTTACACTTTTTAAGCTTGTGTTAGTCTGAGCAAGGAAATAAACTTCCTTAGAAAGATGATTAGTATCACCAAACAAAATAAACAAATAACAAGTATACAAACACTTTTTAAACATGAACTCATTCAGAGTTGATCATGCCCACACTTGTGACCAAGAAAGTGAATCTACCCACATCAAAAGCTTTAGTGAATAGATCAGCAAACTGGTTATCAGTATGAACTTTAGCAACTTCAATAAGCTTCTTTTCATTGCAGTCTCTAATAAAGTGATACCTGATTTCAATGTGCTTTATTTTGGAGTGCTTGACTGGATTGTTAACAATGCTGATAGCACTGTTATTGTCAATGAAGATTGGAGTGTGAAGAAAGGTTACCCCATAGTCCAGCATTTGATTCTGAATCCATAGAACCTGAGAACAGCAACTTGCAGCAGCAATGTACTCAACTTCTGTTGTGGATAAGGACACTGTGGTTTGCTTCTTACACTGCCAAGATACTAGTCTTGCACCCAAAAGTTGACATCCCCCTGAAGTAGACTTTCTATCCATATTAGCACCACCCAAGTCACTGTCTGAATATGCAATCAAATCAAAAGTGGATTCATAAGGATACCAAAGATCTAATCTAGGTTGCCCTCTTAAGTATCTGAAAATCCTCTTAACAGCTTGAAGATGTGACTGCTTTGGCTTGACTTGGAATCTGGCACACACACACACTGGGAACATGATATCTGGTCTTGAGGCTGTGAGATACATGAGAGATCCAGTCATTGATCTATAAAGATGGACATCAACATCCTCCCCCTCAAGATCAGCAGTGATCTGTTTTTGTGTTTCCATTGGTGTGCTTGCTGGCTTTGAGTCTGATAAACCATACTTATCTAGGATGTCTTTCACATACTTAGATTGACTTATGAAAATCCCATCTTTCTGTTGTTTTACTTGAAGCCCAAGGAAGAACGTAAGTTCACCCATTGAACTCATTTTGAAGCTCTTGTGCATCAACTCTTCAAAGTCTCTACACATCTGATCTTTTATGGATCCAAATATGATGTCATCCACATAGATCTGAACAAGTAAGATGTCCTTCTTAATTCTTATAATGAAAAGAGTCTTGTCAATTATTCCTCTTTCAAACCCATTTTCCAAGAGATAGGTAGACAGAGTATCATACCATGCTCTTGGGGCTTGATGTAGACCATAAAGTGCTTTCTTAAGTTTGTATACTCTGTCAGGATATGATGGATTTTCAAATCCAGGGGGCTGACAAACGTATACTTCTTCATCAATTGTTCCATATAGAAAGGCACTCTTCACATCCATCTGGTAGACCTTGAACTTCATAAATGAGGCATAGGCTAGAAACAACATAATTGCTTCTACCCGTGCAACTGGAGCAAAAACATCCTCATAGTCTATAACTTCTTCCTGAGTGTACCCTTGTGCCACTAGCCTTGCTTTGTTCCTGATTACTATTCCACTCTCATCCTTTTTATTTCTGAAAATCCACTTGGTGCCAATTGCTCTATGACCTTTTGGAAGGTCCACCAAGTCCCAACCATCTTGCAATTTAAACTGTAGCAACTCTTCTTGCATGGCTTCTATCCAACTTGAATCTTTCATTGCCTCATAAGCCTTCTTAGGCTCAATCTGAGATAGAAAGCAAGAGAGTATAGTATGTTGCTGATCCTGCAGATCTTGAAGTCTGCTTTGATTCCTAGTCATCATAGGAGAAGAGATGTCTCCTATTACTAGTTCAGGAGGATGATTCTTCTGAGTTCTTGTCTGAAGACTAGGTTCTTCATTAATTCCCACATCTAAATTGGAATTATTTAAGTCAACTGAGGGAATTTCATCAGCTGCTTCTGGCTCTTCATGCTCTGGATTCTCCTCATCTCTTCTTTCTTCTTCACTATGACTTGATTCAGTAACAGTCTGCCTTTCACATATTTCAACAGGGGTCATTGTAGGTATGGGAAAGATCACAGACTTAGGAATAATATCTTGTACTTGTTCATCCCCTGATCCTCTACTTCCTGATCCTGCATGATCATCACTACTGAAACCCGAAGAGTTAGTTAGTGAATCAATGTCAAATAACCACTGAGGACCTGAACCAAAAGGATTTGGTGTGTTCTCATTGCATTTGACATTGTCACTATCCTCAATTATTCTAGAAGAAGAATTAAACACTCTGTGGGCCTTACTCTGAGATGAGTAACCAACAAGAAAACCATCATCTGCTTTGCTATCAAACTTTCCTAAGTGAGTTTTGGTATTGATAATGGAACAAGGACAACCAAAAGGTTTAAAAAATCCAATAAATGGTTTTCTTTTATTAAAAAGCTCATATGGTGTCTTGTTCTTAGGCTTGACTACAAGAACTCTGTTTTGGACATAGCAAGCAGTATTTACTGCTTCATCCCAGAAAGTAATTGGAAGTTTTGAATCAGCTAACAGAGATCTAGCAGCCTCAATCAGTGTCCTATTACTTCTCTCAACAACACCATTTTGTTGTGGAGTCCTAGGAGCACTGTATTGCCTCTCAATTCCTTTTTCCTCACAAAAGGTGTTCAGGTTAATATTTTTAAATTCAGTACCATTATCTGACCTAATGACTTTTACCTTTTGATTTGTTTGGTTTTCAATTCTTAGAATAAAGGATTTGATCAGTCCACTTGTCTCATCCTTAGTCCTTAGAAAAAATACCCAAGTAAATCTAGAATAATCATCAACAATAACTAAGCAGTATGATTTCTTACCTATACTCATGACATTTGTAGGACCAAACAGATCCATATGCAACTACTGAAGAAAAGAAGAAATTGTGTTCAATTCTTTGGACTTATGAGAAGTTTTGTGTTGTTTGCCTTTGAGACAAGCAACACAATGATCATCACATGAAAAGACTTTTGAAGGCAGACCTCTTACAAGGTTGTTTCTAACAAGTTTATTCATTGTTTTAAAGTTCATGTGACACATCCTTCTGTGCCAAAGTGATGATTCATCCAAAGAGGCTTTTGAAACATAACAGTTTAGGGATGAATCATTTGAAACATTTTCCATATCCAAACAATAGACATTATCCTTTCTAGGAGTTCTTAGTAGTATCATCTTTTCATCAACTACCTTGAATCCAGGAGCAAGGATAATGCATTCTGAATCAGTGAATAATATACTATGCTTTTTGTCACAAACCTGTGATACACTTAACAGGTTGTATCTTAACTGTTCAACATAGAAAACATCTTCAAAGATCATCTTACCTTTTGTTACATCACCCTTACCACTAATCTTACCTCCATCTGGAGTATTACCAAAGGCAACATGCCCTCCATCAATTTTCTTGAAATTCTTGAGGCAAGCCATGTTCCCTGTCATGTGCCTAGAGCAACCACTATCAACATGCCAAATGCTCTTTCCCTTGAGCTGCTGGTTGCCCTGCACATAAGATAAATCAATTAGTATTGACTGGGAACCCAAGCCAAAGTGGTCTTGGGCCTCCCTTTCTCATCAAAGTACTTGCACTCCTTTTTGATGAGATTTTTAAATTCAGAAAACTCTTTACTGGAGTACTTTGTCAAGATGATTGGTCTAGAAGCACAAACACTAGAAGCAGTACTAATTTTAGAAGTACTAACAGAGTTAGCAACACTAACAGGTTTAGCAGTACTAACCTTGTTAGAAGCACTAACAGAGTTAGCAGTATTAATATTTGATGAAGTACTAACAATGTTAGTTTTAGAAGTATTAATACTATCAGCAACACTAACATTGATAGCAGTAGTATTGCTTCTGGCAGCACTATCTTTGTCAGCAGCACTATTTGTGGTAGAAGTACTAACAGTTTTAGTGCTTTTGGGAACCCACATCTTGCAACTTTCGTTTACAGTCTTTTTCTTCATGTGGCTTTTAGATTTAACATGTTTCTTAGCCACATGGTTCCTTTCATTCTTCCTATAACCAAATGGTTTTTGCACAGATCTTTGAAAATTTATCCTTTGGTTCATAGGATTAAAATAACAGTGCTTGGCAAGATGGTTCAATTTGCCACATATGAAACAAGGTTATGGTCTGATGATTCTACTCAGATCAACTCCTTGTTTCTGAGCCCACTGTTTATTCCAATTTCTTTGATTTCCCCTCCTTTTATCATGTTTTAGGGGCTCATATTTATTACCTGCACACTGTTTGCAAGGAATAGGATTCACAACTGTAGTCTGCTTGTAATGGACCTTTTTAGACTTTCCCTCAGTCTTCTCTACACCATCAGATTTGACCCAATCCCTTCCATCACCCTCATTGGTAAGAATGTTATTTTCTAAGGGAATCTCACCACTCACAGTATTTTCCTTACTCTTACCAGCTTCTTTCTCAGTCTTGTCTTCAACAACTACTTCATCTAAAGGATCTATCTTAGTGGCTCCCTCATGCAAGTCCTTCCTATCCTTGGTCTCTAGCAAATCTGATTTAGGAGGGATGTAGTTGTTGTTGTATGGTGGTGGTGTGGTATTGTACCCAATTCCTGGTTTAAGTTTATCATGGATTTGAGCCTTTAGAATTGAATCCATGGCTTTAGAAGCATATGAAAACTTTTCTACATCCAGCTTAACCTTGGCTAGCTCTCCTCTCAACTTTTCATTCTCCTCTCTAGACTTTGTCAGTTGGATTTCTAAATCATTTTTCTCCCACTTCCAGTAATTTGTATCATATGTGTGTTGAAGTTCATTGGCTTGGAAACCATTAATTTGTTTCTCAAACCTCTCAACAATTTTCACATAGTCTTTTCTATCCTTTTCTAACCTCTTAAGGTCATCACTCATACTTTGGTTGTGATCCCTGTACCTTTTAACAGTGTCTATGCAAGTTTGAGTACAGAGATTAGAAAGTACCTCAATTGGGAGATCAGATACTTCTGCCATGAGAGCTTGATTTTGAATGGCCTCTTCTGCTTGATCACTCCAGTCAAACCCCATTCCTTGTTGAGAAACAAGAGCTTGAGCAGAGTTTCTGTTCTGGTTGAAGCTTCCAGTCTGAGCTTGTTGATGGTTGTTATGAGACACTCCACTTCTGCATTCCCTGGCAAAGTGTCCCTTCATGTGACACATGTAGCACTACACCTTTGACTTATCAAAGTCTGCTCCATCTTCTCTTCTTTAAGACAAGTTGTTCCTCCCAGTCCTCTTGATGAACTTCTTCACCCTCATAGAAAGCATGGCCATCTGCCATTTAATATCCATCTCTTCAAGATCATCAGGATGAAGCTGTTCCAAGTCATCATTGATTAAAGAAGAGTACCATGGCTGGAAAGAAAGGCTTCAAAAACAGATTCATTGCCTTTTTCTTGATTTACTACACTGGCAGCACTAACTGATTCAGGGTTAGCAGTAGAATCAGTTGATACTGATAGGAGCGCAGCATTATGAACATATCCAGTAGGCTTCTTCTTTGCTTCCACCTCAGATTCAAACACTCTTAGATCATTATACAGATCATCCAGTTCCTTTTCTTCCAACATGTCATTCTGTCTGAATGAGACAGTGTACATGGTCCATTCATCTCCAAGAGATCTGAGGAACTTTCGGTTGACATCATCTTGTTCCATCTAAACTCCAACAGTAGCCAACTCACCAATTAATTTATTGAATCTATCAAAAGTTTGAGTCATAGACTCATTCTTTAAAGATGTAAAATTCTCATATTGCTGCGTAAGAATATCCCTTTGATTCCTCTTAGTGCTCTTGGTGCCAGCAAATCTCTTCTCTAAAGCATTCCATAGAATTTGAGCATCAGTGCAGTGATGAAATTGATGTTGATATTCATTAGGGATGGCCAAAAGCAGGGTGCTTAAGGCTTTCATCTCCAATTGTCTCACTTTCTTCTCAGCATCAGTTTTTGGAGGTGGGCTTCTTCCATCTTGTCCAATTTTACCTTCAGCAGAGGGACCATTCTCAACAATGTCCCACATAGAAAAGTCTGTAAGGAGGATGTACTGCTTGATCCTAATTATCCACATGTCAAACTCATTAGGTTTGATCATGGGAACCTTTGAAACAAGAGTACTGTTTGATTCAACTGTGTTTTCCATGATGAATGAAGGTTTCTGAGAATACTATGCTCTGATACCACTTGTCAGGATCTGATTCTTAACAAGAATAAATAAACTCAGAAACAATATTAAAGAAGTTGCGGAAAAACACTTTAATATTCAAAAGATCAATGTAACAGTAAAGAATAAATTACAACTTGTAAACTTTATTGAATGATTAAAGTTACAAGCTTTCAAACAAAACCTCAATCTTGATGAACAGGCTCACCAAGACGAATTATACTTCTCTAGAACTAGGATTGTAAACCTTGAGGTTAATTCTCTCTATCAACAAAAACATAGAAATCTCGTATCAAAACTATTCTGAATACATCTATACATATACTGAAAATAAAAGATAACTACAAAACTTAAAAGATTTTCAGTATATTCTTCTATAATTATCTTCACACCTTCCATGATTATCTTCAAGCCTTGATCTGCGCATATCTTGATTATCACATAAGTAGTACTAAATCAGAGCAACATTAATACTCTGAGCAGTATTAATCTTCAGCAGTACTAACCATTTTCAGCAGCATTAACCAATTAGCAGTACTAACTACTAGCAGTACTAACTCTCCAAGCAGTACTAACTAATCAAGTAGCAGCACTAACTCTTTAAGCAGTATTAATTCTACTAGCAGTAGTAATCTTGAAAGCCTGGTAGTAGTAATCACTTAGACAAATCTTCAGTTCCCAACAGAAGAGCTCTGGATTTCCTTTGCTTGTGTTTTGATGAGGAATTGTACTTGGAACTTGATCCTTTCTTTTGTTCAGATAACAAGGCAAGTGAATCTTTGACTATCTTCTTCTCTTCACTGAGTTGTGTTACCTCATCCTCGTGTTGAGATAATGTAGTGAAATGTCATTCACGTCTTCCTGTGTCATTTCTTTTGTCATATGAATACTGATTGCATAGCTTTTCCACTCAGTATTCAAGTTCTTGATGAACTTGTAGTTTATCTCAGATACCGTCTTGTTAATCCCATTCCTTCTCAAATCGTTTAGGATAACATTGAAGCGAGTATACGTATCCAGAAGAGTCTCTCCTTCCTTTGCATGAAATGCTTCATAAGCGTTTATACTTTGGTTCAACTTTGCTTGTATGGACTTCTCAGTACCCTGGAACTGCCTTTCCAATTCGTCCCACATGGCTTTTGCAGACTCCCTACTATCTACACGGTTGTAGATGTCATTCGGGATAGCCATGGTCAGATAAATCAGGGCTTCTTCATCAATTTTATGCAATTCTTTCTCTCGTTTGCTGTAATATTGATAGGGCCTTGGGACATAACAAACTGGAATTTCAGGTGATGTTTCTGTTGCATCTTGTCCAGGTACTGTGGCCACTGGTTGTACTGAACCATCGATAAAATACTTCATGTAATCCATGTTCTTATGATTTAAGAACTGGATCATCCTCCGCTTCCACTGAGAATATTCTCCTATTGATAATATAGGAGGCTTTGACTGTGATCCCATTGAAAGTAATTCTTTCGACATGATGAGAAGATGTATTAATCTGCACACAACAAAAATATTAGCTAGTAAAGATCTTTGAACCCAAAAATTTGAGAAAAACTTGAGAATTTTCAGAAAAATGAAATTTCCAAAAATTACAAGTTCAGAATTCGCAAGCAGTTTTAAATCAAGAACAATTCGCAACAATTCACAATTTATAGTAAAACAAGTTCAAATTCGTAAAACTCATGAAATTCGCAACACAAAGTTGAGAAATTCGCAAAGTCAGGAATTCGTAAGCAAGAGAGAATAAGCAATGAACAATTCGCAAACCTCTCCTCTGCGAATTCTATACTTAAGAATTTTTTCAAAAACACAATTCGCAAAACAATCAAGAATTCGTAAGAGGAATTCGTGAGCTACAGAGACACGAATCCTTTACTTAGAAAATTTTTGCAATTTCAGAGAAACTTTTCGTAACACATACCAATTCTTGACTTGGTAAAATTTTGAAAAAACATTGCGAAATCCTTAGAATTCGTTACACTCAGTGATGCGAAATCCAGCTTTTCGCTATAGACCAAGAAGCGAATTCTTCAGAATTCATAATAGACACAATAGCGAATTCTTGACTAAAACTTTTAAAAACACAACTTTTGGCAAAAATTACTTTCACGAATTCTAGCATTTCGTTACAAAGAGAGATAGGAATTATGTCCTTAAGATTTTTATCAAAAAATTATGCGAATTCTTATAGATTTCGTAAGATGCACTGTTGCGAATTCTTTACTTAAAAATTCAGAAATGAAACACTGCGAAATCTGTATGCGAATTCTGTCAAGTTAGCGAGTTCTTCATACGAATCCTATAAATCTTGCGAGTTCTTGGTTACTTAGTCCAAAAATATCTATTTTGATCCAGAAATCGATCCAGAACTCCAAATCCAAGGCTGTTACTTCACATAATCAACAAGATTAGTCCAAAGAACAATCCAATGCAATCTTATAATCCAATTTACACATTTACACAATCAATTCAATCAAACAGTAAGACGATACTCGTTCGACCACAAACTTCAAAAATCTCAAAATTCACGATTAAAAGATGTTTTTCTTTGCAATTTAATCCGATAGAACTGTTCTAAAACACTATTCGACCACTAATCCATCATCAATTTAAAAAAAAACTCACTTTTTATGCAAAAATCCAATCAACACAGTTTTACAGAACTCGACTTTTCGTAAAACTCAAATCCTTAGATTTCTCGATCTGATACCAATTGTGACCCAGATTATACTAGCATATTATTAACAACAGATTAAGAACACATTCTTTTATAGATTAAATCACAATTACATCGAAGTCATATATCTAACAGATAATCACAGATCTCACGTTTGTGTTCTCATTGTGTGCAAACTCTTACCAAATCTGAATTCTTATCAAGTGTGCGTGTCTACAGATCTAACAAAGAACCAAAACTATTTGTACTAAGTCAACTCATGTTGACTTTACAACCAAACCTATGAATTATCAACTAATTACAAAACAGACCCTCACTTTTAATCTTGAATACAATATTGATCTAACACTTTGTCAAGTATTCATACACACAACGGTTCAGTATATTTCTTGACTTTGTTATTACCATGTATCAAATGATAAATCTTTCTATGGTAATACTCCCAGTTGTATTCAATGTTGTTTGAATCAAACGTCATTTCATTATTTTATGTGCTTTCATTGTTAACATGTTTATATTTTCTTCATATAAACATACTACGTCTTTGATTTTGTCACACCCCGCTAAAGCGGAAACACGGGGCATAACAGCTCGATACGCATAGCACAAGATTAAAGTTCATACCACCATACAATTTAATTATTTAAAACATTACATATATAAAAAAATATTTATCATCGTTTACAATTCCCAAAATCTTAAACATAACGAAATATATTCGTAAAGGTAAGCTTGATTCAAAACGTTATTCAAGTAGCTTAAACATCGTTGTGTACCTTCTTGACTTCCTGAAAAGCATGTATAAAACAAGGTCAACTACAAAGAGTTGGTGAGTTCACAGGTTTTAAATATGCACAAATCATTTTTATATGCAAGTTGTCATTATAAATCATGCGTAAAAACCAAGCTTCAAATCTTTGATTCATGAATACCACAATTTAATTTCTTTATGATAAGTGTATGCAAAGATAATATTACGTTGAGCCACTACTAATCCGTCCCTGACCAATTTCAACGCCCCCGTTGACTAACTCAGAGGTGGTCTATGCCACATGGATAGTCAACTTCTCTAGTATAGTGCACCACTGCTCGTCAGGATAAGGTGGGCTTGTCACACCAAATAGCGCTATCCACTAATACTATAGGCCCAATTTTCTTTGGGTTAATAGTAGTGCTTACGGGGTCTTAATCTTTAGAAACTCAACACATCAAGAGCATACATATCATATAGCTTATAATTCCAAACACTTTTAACAAAGCCTTATAAATTGCCAATTCGCAATACTTTAAAACCATTCTCATGAATCTTTAAATACGCAATTTAAACATGCTTTCCACCCCAATAATCAATTAAAACGATAAAAGTGGGGCTGTGAATACTCACCTTTTTGGAGAAAGTGCGAAGATTTTGAGATAGTGATCACCGAAGGATGCCACAAGGAAAATACGTCATTACTCGTCCCTAAGTCCAAATAATCCTTCCGAGTGATTTATGAAATGCCAATAAGTGTATATTTTAGTCCAAAATCATTCAATTAGTTGTTTTAGTCTATTTTCTAAATTATATACTATAATGTGATTTCAAGTACAAATATATAAATCTTTGAATAAATTATAAAGTTATAAAGTCCAAAAATCCCCTTTTTAACAAATCTGACCCTTGACTTAAGCTGTCAGAATTTTATGCCTACTTTTAATGATATTATAACCATTTTCCATATGTTATTATTTAACCAAATTTTTATAGTGTTTAATTTACTGCCTTGGTGAACTTTTGGCATAGATAACACCCTTTTTTGAGTTGATTAGATAGGGAAATGATGTTCTTAAAGTTCATTGGTCACAGGGATCCATGCAGAGTACACCTTCTGCTTGTCTCGATCATTTGAAGGGTCAAAACTTACTCTTTTCTGGTGATTCAAGTTGGGTTTTGTTCCTTACTCAAAGAAGAAACTTACAGAAAACGATTCATCTTATTTGGATCAATAATGAGTGAGTTACATCCATTTTAAGACAAGTGCCCCAATCTGACAGAAAGTTGCTTTTTGCACACTCAACTTGTTAATGATGGTTGAGTACTCAAATCTTTATATTTTCAAGTGAATCAAATTTTGTTTGGTTCCCAGCTCATTAAAGTTACTTCCAGAAAAAGAATCATTAAATTTTATGGTTTTGCATGATGGTTATGGTTGATTGATTGAAAGATTTTGTCCAGCCGGATTCTGATTGCACCATAAACTTTAGAGGTAAGGTTGAGGGGTCAAAACTTAATATTTTGAGTGATTCCAGTGGGGTTTGATTGGTATTTCATTATATTAAATTCTAGAAGAAGATTCATAGCATTTGAGTCCATATGTTTCAAGTTATACCCGAAATACTAACATGCAATAAATCTAATAGAAACTAAAAAATGAAATAACTTAATTTTATGAACTTTTTATCACTTTTTGGCCCATAAATTGGGGTTTCTTGATTGAAAACGTTTTTGTCAGGATCGAATTCTCAACAAGAATTAATTCTCAGAAACAATATCAAAGAAGTTTGCGGAATAACACTTTGATATTCAATGAAACAGTAAATCAACACAGTAAATATGAAGAACAAATTGTAAACTTGTATTGAATGCTTTGAAGTTACAAGATTACTCACTCAACCTCAATATTGATGAACAAGCTCACCAATACGAATTCTACTTCTCTAGAATTAGGATCTATGCCTTGAGGTTGTTTTTCTCTAAAAGAATGAAAACTAAAAATTATCTAACTATTCTAAACAATACAATATATATACTGAATACAAAGATAATTACAATAAATAAAATATCTTCAGTATATCTTCTATGTATATCTCTAAGCTTCCATGTATATCCTTTCAAACGAATCTTCATCATATAAGCAGTATTAATCTTCAGCAGCATTAACTTCCTTCTAGCAGCATTAACTACTAAGCAGTACTAACCACTAGCAGTACTAACTAGCTAAGCAGTACTAACTTTGTTCAAGCAGCACTAACTTTGACTAGCAGTATTAATAGTACTAGCAGTAGTAACACTCAGCAGTACTAACCTTTAAGTCTTCTAGCAGTATTAACTCTGAACCAGCAACATTAATCATACTTAATGAATTCTTCAGTTCCCAACAATCTCCCCCTAACTTGACTTTTAGGAAAAGAAGTCAAGTTCTTCAGATCTTCTTCAAGATGCTCCAAAAACTCCATCATGACCTAAATTCCAGTATTTGCATCCAATCCCAAACTTTGATTAATTGTTCTTTGGATCAAATATTTAGCCATTTCTGAATTTTCACCACATCCAAGCTTCTTCTTCAACATTAAATGAAGTTTCAGTCTGCTATGGTTGTATACTTTGTCCACTAGGAAGTATTCAATGTGATTTCTATCCAAAGTCACAGAATATACGCCACTAGTTTCATACAAAGTCCAATTGGTAACTGCTTGAAAAATGCTCCTTATGATCTCCTTCACTTCATCAGGTTTGAACATCATACACAGATACTCCATCACCAGTTTTGTAATTGAAATTCCTGGAGCTTTCAACTGATCTGCATACAACTTCATCCCTATATCAAACATTTCTTCAATATCAAACCTTGAGCATGTTCTGACAATTTTAGCCCAAGTACTGTAGACTTCATACTTTTCATCTTTTCTCTTCAGTCTGATATACTTCTTGTCATCTACTTCCAAAACATCCCAGTGAATAACTTCTGGAGGTTTAACTCCTACAGGTTCTGCTGCAATTGGTTCAGGCACTTTGCCCATCACAACCATGTACATCTTGACATCCTCAGTACTTGCAGGTTCTTTCATTTTAGATGACTCAGGTGCCTCTTCTTCTTCAGCAACCTTTTCAGCCTCTTCTTCCACTAATCTAGGCTTCTTTGTAGGCTTTCTCCTGGCAATCATCTTTGTTCTTTTTAAAGTCCTTAGACTTTCACCAATTGTTGTTTCCTTCTCTGGAGTTTCTTGCTCATCAGGGAATGGTTTTTGTAAGAAATCATTGCTTTCTTTCATTCTTTTCTCCATTTCAACCCTTGCAAGATCATCCCCTTGAAGCTTTATCATCTCAGCATCATACATCTTCTTGAGCTTCTCAAAAGACATCTTTGAAAACATCTCTACCTTGACACCTACTGCACCCTTGAGGAAAGTAATCATTTTCTTTCTCTCTTGAGCACCCAGGTATGTCTTTGAAGGTTGTCTTTTCCTTGTAGCCATTTTGATCTTATCAGGCTTCCTCAAAGATGTGGCTTTCTGCTTGGCTTGTTCTGTTGCTAAGCTTTGTTGATAGGCTTTGTTTAACTCTGCAGCCATTGCTTTAGCTATCTCTCTATCCTTTTGCACTTGCATGGTTTCTGCTTCTTCAAATTCAGCCTGTATCTTCCTAGCTAGAGCTTCATCTGATTCAATCAGCTTCTGCTTTTTCATTGGTTTATCAGATTCAACTAGCTTTGCCTTACCTTTATCTTTACCCATCACCTTCTCAATGCTAGAGTTCTTTGCTGCATCACCTCTTTCTTTTATGACAACTCCTTTGGCCTTTGAGGTGACCTTGGGAGTATCATGTTTGGCTTTGATGAGTGTTTCTGCAACCTCAAGCTCTGTAAGGACCTCTTTTACTGTTTCTGCTGCTTCTTTCAGCTCAGCAGTATTAACCATTTCTGCTGCTTTACTTGAACTGGCAGTATTAATGGTTTCTGCTGCTGGCTCTGTTTCTGCTGCTTGCTCATTCTCCCCCTCAACATCATGTTTTTCCTCTTGCTCCCCCTTAGCTTTGGCATCAGCTTCTGACTCCCCCTTTTTGGGAGCATCAGTCACTGGTTTCCTCCTTCTGAGCACAAATTGTTTCTTCTTCCTTTGCAGAATCAGTTTCCTTACCATTTGCTTCAACTTGATGATTTGTTCTTGTTGTGACAGAACTATGAGTTTAAGCTCTTCTATATCTTTGCCCTGTTTGAGTACATCCATGTTGATGTTGCCCATTGCCTCCATCAATTCATCATAGTTATATCTGTCCTCACCTTCTCCAGGAGTGTTACCCCCTATTGAAGGATCATTGGATCTTTTAGTAGTGGAAGTCTTCTGCCTAGCAGAAGCACTATCCACCCCTGTGGTTTCTTGGAACCAGGGACCATCAAATGATTGCTTATTCAAAGTTGCCATGGGGGAGGTCTTATTGATGTTACCACTTTCCTCCTCTGTGCTAGCAGGAGTAGTGGCAGCCTCATCACCCATATGCTCTACCTCCTCCTCAGAGAGCACCTCCTTTGGGTTGGGAGACACCCTTGTGGTTTCCCTTTGGATATTCTCTAGGGGAGAATTCTCCCTTAGAGGGCTTATAGGCTTAGTGGGTAATGGTACAAGAAGGGAAGGAGCCTTCTTTACCTGTTTTCTCTTGTAGGTTTGGGTGATGGGAGAGGTTGTTTTTTCAAGGAGGGACTGGGGAATTGATTTTGAGAGGGAAGGTTGGGCTTGGCTAGCAGTGGGTTGGTCTAATGGGGGCCTTGACCCTGCTGCCATACCTTCATTGGTTTGGGACACCACCATCATTCTAGAGAACAATGGGGTGTCAACTCCTTCAGAGTCCCCAGCAGATCTTCTCATATTTGAGAAAACCTTGCCTTTGGGGGGTTTAGGTACATATACCCCAACAGGTTGAGGTATATCCGTCAATTGATTAGTAATAACTTCTTGAACAAACCTGGGATACATAAAGAAGCTCTTTTTGTTTCCCATGTTTGAGACAAGATCATTGAAAATCATTTTAGAAAAATTGTACTTTCTTGCAGTGGCCAAGCACACCAAAGCATAAGCAATAGTGCTGCTGAACTCACTCCATCCAGTAGTCTTTTTGGATATACAATGCATAAGAGTATGGACAAAGAAACGCCATTGGGGTGAGAATTTTGCTTTAGAAAATTTGAAAACACCCAATGGACCTCCATACCCCATTCATGTAAGATTTGAAAACAGTTCATCATTTGGGATAGAAGTTATACCAGATGCATCGTCTAGACGTAGACTGATGCGAATAACCTCTTCAGTAACTGTAAGTGATTGATCACAGATTCTTGTCTTGATCATTTGCACACCATTTTCCACAACAATGGTGGCATTAGCCCAGAACTGCCTTTGATGCTCAATGTAGATTGTAGGGGATACAGTAAGAGCATGAGCAATGTGGCTTGACTTGAGGAAATCCACAATCTGATGAAATCCTGAAGCTTGCTTTGGCTTTTGTAGCATCGCAATCTCGTTGTGCTCGTCGATGAACGTCATGGATGCCATTGATCTTAGTGAAAACTTGCCTGAAAACTTCGAACTTGAGAGAGAAAAGGTTTTGAGCGCAAGAGAACAGTATGCAAAGAGTCGTTATGAACTTTTGGGCGGGCAAAGAGTATTTATAGTATTCGGAATATAAGCAGTATTAACCTAGAGCAGTATTAACTACTAGCAGTAGTAACGGCTAGCAGTATTAACTAACTAGCAGTATTAACTGAAAGCAGTATTAACCACTAGCAGTATTAACTGAAAGCAGTATTAACCACGAGCAGTATTAACTGAAAGCAGTATTAACCACTAGCAGTATTAACTGAAAGCAGTATTAAGCACTAGCAGTATTAACTGAAAGCAGTATTAACCACTAGCAGTATTAACTGAAAGCAGTATTAACCACTAGCAGTATTAACTGAAAGCAGTATTAACTACTAGCAGTATTAACTATACTTACTACTTTTAAACTTGCTAAACACTGAGTACTGCTATGCATATCCTGAAAAAGAAGATTAGTAACACCAAGAATAAAAATATACAGGTATAAAACCACTTTTTGAGAAGAAGATTATTCAGAGTTTATCATTCCCACACTTGTTACCAAGAAAGTGAATCTACCCACATCAAAAGCTTTAGTGAATAGATCAGCAAACTGATTATCAGTGTGAACTTTGACAACTTGAATAAGTTTCTTTTCATTACAATCTCTTATAAAGTGATACCTGATTTCAATGTGCTTTGTCTTTGAGTGCTTGACTGGATTATTTACAATGCTAATAGCACTGCTGTTGTCAATAAAGATTGGAGTGTGTAGAAAGGTTACCCCATAATCCAACATTTGATTCTGAATCCATAAGACTTGAGAACAGCAACTTGCAGCTGCTATGTACTCTGCCTCTGTTGTAGATGTGGATACTGTGGTTTGTTTCTTGCACTGCCATGAGACTAGTCTAGCACCCAAAAACTGACATCCTCCAGAAGTAGATTTTCTGTCCAAGTTTGCCCCACCTAGATCACTGTCTGAGTATGCTATTAGGTCAAAAGGTGAGTTATGAGGATACCAAAGTCCCAATCTGGGTTGCCCTTTGAGATATCTGAATATCCTCTTAACAGCTTGAAAGTGAGATTGCTTTGGCCTAACTTGAAATCTTGCACATACACAGACTGGAAACATTATATCTGGCCTTGATGCTGTGAGATACATGAGAGAGCCAATCATGGATCTATAATAATGCACATCCATGTCCTCCCCCTCAAGATCTGCTGTGATCTGCTTGTGTGTTTCCATAGGTGTGCTGGCAGGTTTTGATTCTGAGAAACCAAACTTGGTTAGAATATCCTGCACATACTTGGATTGACATATGAAAATGCCATCTGACTTCTGTTGAACTTGGAGTCCAAGGAAGAAAGTAAGTTCCCCCATGGAACTCATTTTGAACCTTTGATGCATTAAATCCTCAAACTTCTTGCACATGTTGTTTCTTGTAGAACCAAAAATAATGTCATCAACATATATTTGGACCAGCAAGATATCCTTCTTCTTTCTTTTGATAAATAGAGTCTTATCAATGACTCCTCTTTCAAAGTCATTTTCCAAGAGATAGGATGACAGAGTGTCATACCATGCTCTTGGGGCTTGATGTAGTCCATAAAGTGCTTTCTTTAATTTGTATACTCTGTCTGGATAGCTTGGGTTTTCAAACCCTGGTGGTTGACAGACATATACTTCTTCTTCAATTGATCCATAGAGAAAAGCACTTTTTACATCCATTTGATAGACTTTGAAGTTCATGTAAGAAGCATAGGCTAGGAATAGTCTGATTGCTTCTATCCTAGCCACAGGTGCAAAAACTTCTTCATAATCTATACCCTCTTCTTGAGTATAGCCTTGAGCCACCAGCCTTGCTTTGTTCCTTATGACAATACCTCTTTCATCTCTCTTGTTTCTGAAAATCCACTTTGTGCCAATTGCTCTGTGACCTTTAGGAAGGTCTACTAGATCCCATACATCTTGTAGCTTGAACTGTAACAGTTCTTCTTGCATTGCTTCTATCCAGCTAGATTCTTTCATAGCATCATGTGCCTTTTTAGGCTCAAGCTGGGATAAAAAGCAAGAAAGGACTGTATGCTGTTGATCTTGCATTTCTTGAAGCCTGCTTTGATGTCTAGTCATCATAGGAGAAGAGATATCTCCTATTACCAGCTGTGGAGGATGATTCTTTTGAACTCTTGTGTTATGACTAGGTTCTTCATTCAGTCCAGCCTCTAGATTAGAGTCATGCAACTCAACTGAAGTGTTTTCAGATGCCACTTCTGATTCTTGAGTCTCCTCATCTCTAGTGTCTTCTTCATTCTGACTTGGTTCAGTAAATGATTCCTTTTCACAGTCTTCAACTGAATTTACTGTGGGTATGGGAAAAATCACAGATTTAGATATACTTTCTTGAACTTGTGTGATCTCTGATTCTCCACTACCTGTTCCTGTATACTCATTACTGAAACCAAAAGAGTTAGTTAGTGAGTCAATGTCAAATAGCCACTGAGGTCCAGACCCAACAGGATTTGGTGTGTTCTCATTGCATTTGACATTGTCACTTTCTTCAATTATTCTAGAAGAAGAGTTAAAAACTCTGTAGGCCTTACTCTGAGATGAATATCCCACAAGAAATCCATCATCTGCTTTGCTATCAAACTTACCTAAGTGAGATTTGGTATTTAGAATTGTACAAGGACACCCAAAAGGTTTGAAGAAACCAATAAAAGGTTTTCTTTTATTTAAAAGCTCATAAGGGGTCTTGTTCTTTTGCTTGACCACTAGAACTCTGTTTTGGACATAACAAGCAGTATTAACTGCTTCAGCCCAGAAGGTAATTGGCAATTTTGAATCAGCCAACAGAGATCTAGCAGCCTCTATTAGTGTCCTATTTCTCCTTTCAGCAACACCATTCTGTTGAGGAGTCCTAGGAGCACTATATTGTCTCTCAATGCCTTTTTCTTCACAAAAGGTGTTTAGATCATGATTTTTAAACTCAGTTCCATTATCTGATCTAATGACTTTTACTCTTTGATTAGTTTGGTTTTCAATTCTTAGAATAAAGGATTTGATAAGACCACTTGTTTCATCCTTAGTCCTTAGAAAATATACCCAAGTAAATCTGGAGTAATCATCAACAATAACTAAGCAGTAAGATTTCTTGCCTATACTCATAACATTTGTAGGACCAAACAGGTCCATATGCAATAACTGGAGACAAGTAGAAACATAATTTAACTCTTTGGTCTTATGAGAAGTTTTGTGTTGTTTGCCTTTAAGACAAGCAACACAATGATCATCACATGAAAAGACTTTTGAGGGTAAACCTCTTACAAGGTTATTTTTAACAAGATTGTTCATAGTCTTGAAATTCATGTGACACATCCTTCTGTGCCAAAGGGAGGATTCATCTATATAAGCTTTTGAAACAAGACAATTTAAAGATGAATCACTATCAACATTGTCCAAATCAAGACAGTAAACATTGTCCTTCCTTGGAGTTCTAAGTAGTATCATGCTTTCATCAACTACCTTGAACCCTGGAGCAAGGATCATACACTCAGTATTAGTAAATAATATACTATGTTGTTTGTCACAAACCTGTGATACACTTAACAGGTTGTACTTTAATTGATCAACATAGTAGACATCCTCAAATGTCATCTTACCTTTGGTGACATTACCTTTTCCACTTATCTTACCACCAGTAAGATTGTCTCCAAATGCAACATGTCCTCCATTGATATGTTTGAAATCCTGAAGGCATGACATGTTGCCTGTCATGTGCCTAGAGCAACCACTATCAACATGCCAAATGCTCTTTCCCTTGAGCTGTTGGTTGCCCTGCACATTAAATAAATCAATTAGTATGAATGGGGACCCAAGCAAAAGTTGTCTTGGGTCTCCCTTTCTCATCAAAGTATTTACATTCCTTTTTAATGAGGTTTTTAAACTCAGAGCACTCTTTATTAGAGTACTTTGTCAATATTATTGGCTTAGCAGAACCAACACTAGAAGCAGTACTAACCTTAGAAGTACTAACAGAGTTAGCAGTACTAACAGGTTTAGCAGTACTAACCTTGTTAGCAGCATTAACATTGTTAGCAGTAGTATTACTTCTAGCAGCACTATCATTGTCAGCAACACTATTTGTGGTAGCAGTACTAACAGTTTTAGTGCTTTTAGGAATCCACATATTGACACTTTCTTTAACAGACTTTTTCTTCATGTGGCTTTTAGTTTTAACAGTTTTCTTAGCCACATGGTTCTTTTCAATTTTCTTATAACCAAAGGGTTTTTGCATGGATCTTTGGAAATTCATCCTTTGTTTCATAGGATTGAAATAACAGAATTTTGCAAGATGATTCAATTTGCCACAGATAAAACAAGGTTTTGGTCTATTGATTTTACTCAGATCAACCCCTTGTTTCTGAGCCCATTGATTATTCCAGTTTCTTTGATTTCCTCTTTTTAAACCAGAATTTAGGCTCTTGGCTTTATTGCAATCACACTGTTTGCAAGGACCTGGATTCACAACTGTGGTCTGTTTGTAATGGACCTTACCAGACTTTCCCTCTGTCTTCTCTATGTCCTTGGATTTGATCCAAGCCCTTCCACAATCATCATTGGTGATAATGTTATTCTCTAGAGGAATCTCACCACTCACCTTGTTCTCCTTACTCTTGCCAACCTCTTTCTCAGTCTTATCCTCAACAACTACCTTATCTAAGGGATCTATTTCAGTGGCTCCCTCAGGCAAGTCCTTCCTATCTTTGGTGTCTAACAGGTCTGAAGTAGGAGGAATGTAATTGTTGTTATATGGTGGAGGTGTTGCATTGTACCCAATTCCTCTTCTCAGCTTATCATGAATCTGATTTTGTAGTAAAGAGTCCATTGCTTTAGAAGCATTGGAAAACTTTTCTACATCAAGCTTAACCTTGGTTAGCTCCTCTTTCAGTTTTTCACTCTCCTCTTTAGATTTGGTCAGTTTAAGTTCTAAATCCTTTTTCTCCCACTGCCAGTAATTTGTGTCATATGAGTGTTGTAGTTCATTGGCTTGAAAACCTTTGATCTGATCTTCAAATCTCTCTACAATCCTTACATAGTCTTTTATATCTTTTTCTAATCTCTTAAGGTCATCACTCATCTTCTGATTGTGATCCCTGTACCTTTTAACAGTGTCTATGCAAGTTTTAGAACAGAGATTAGAACTTACCTCAGATGGGAGATCAGATACTTTAGCCATAAGAGCTTGATTCTGAATAGTTTCTTCTGCTTGATCACTCCAATCAAACCCCATTCCTTGTTGAGAAACAAGGGCTTGAGCAGAGTTTCTGTTGTTATTGAAACTTCCAGATTGAGCTTGTTGATGGTTGTTGTTGTGAGACATTCCACTTCTGCATTCTCTAGCAAAATGTCCCCTTTTGATGGCATTTGTAACATTCCACCTTGGACTTGTCAAATCCTGCTCCATCTTCTCTTCTTTGGGAGAAGTTGTTCCTCCCAGTTCTTTTGATGAACTTTTTAACTCTCATGGAGAGCATGGCCATCTGCCATTTAATATCCATCTCTTCCAGATCATCGGGATGGAGTTGTTCTAAGTCATCATTAATCAAAGAGGAATTTCCATGATTAGAAAGAAAGGCTTCAAACACAGAATCAGTGCCTTTATCTTGATTTGTTCCATTAGCAGCATTAACTGATTCAGGGTTAGCAGTAGAATCAATTGATGCTGATAGGAGTGCAGCATTATGAATATATCCAGAAGGCTTCTTCTTTGCCTCCACCTCAGCTTCAAATACTCTAAGATCATTGTACAGATCATCAAGTTCTTTTTCTTCCAACTGATCATTCTGTCTGAATGACACAGTGTACATGGTCCATTCATCTCCAAGGGACCTTAAGAACTTTCTGTTCACATCATCTTGATCAATCTGTACTCCCATAGTAGCTAGTTCACCAATTAGTTTATTAAACCTGTCAAAAGTTTGAGTCATGGACTCATTCTTAGTTGAGATGAAGTTTTCATACTGTTGCTTTAAGATTGCCTTTTGATTTCTCTTGGTACTTTTGGTACCTGAGAATCTCTTCTCTAGAGCATTCCAGAGCATCTGTGCATCAATGCAATTGCAGAATTGGTGTTGATACTCATTTGGAATGGCCAAGAGCAGTGTGCTCAAGGCTTTCATCTCTGTCTGCCTTGTCTTCCTGTCTGCATCTGTCTTTGGAGGGGTTCTTTTGCCATCTTCACCAATCTTTCCTTCATCAGATGGGCCATTCTCAATGATGTCCCACATAGAGTAATCTGTGAGGAGAATATATTGCTTGATTCTGATCTTCCACATGTCAAATTCATTGGATCTAAGCATTGGAACTTTTGAGACCAAAGTACTGCTTGATTCTGTAAGATTTTCCATGATGAATAACTGTTTCTGAGAGAGTTTAGCTTTGATACCACTTGTCAGGATCGAATTCTCAACAAGAATTAATTCTCAGAAACAATATCAAAGAAGTTTGCGGAATAACACTTTGATATTCAATGAAACAGTAAATCAACACAGTAAATATGAAGAACAAATTGTAAACTTGTATTGAATGCTTTGAAGTTACAAGATTACTCACTCAACCTCAATATTGATGAACAAGCTCACCAATACGAATTCTACTTCTCTAGAATTAGGATCTATGCCTTGAGGTTGTTTTTCTCTAAAAGAATGAAAACTAAAAATTATCTAACTATTCTAAACAATACAATATATATACTGAATACAAAGATAATTACAATAAATAAAATATCTTCAGTATATCTTCTATGTATATCTCTAAGCTTCCATGTATATCCTTTCAAACGAATCTTCATCATATAAGCAGTATTAATCTTCAGCAGCATTAACTTCCTTCTAGCAGCATTAACTACTAAGCAGTACTAACCACTAGCAGTACTAACTAGCTAAGCAGTACTAACTTTGTTCAAGCAGCACTAACTTTGACTAGCAGTATTAATAGTACTAGCAGTAGTAACACTCAGCAGTACTAACCTTTAAGTCTTCTAGCAGTATTAACTCTGAACCAGCAGCATTAATCATACTTAATGAATTCTTCAGTTCCCAACAGTTTTTATCTTCCATTTAACATAAGTTTTAGTAAAAATCATCCTTTAACTTTTTGAAACACATGTATGGACTCTAATATCTTTAGATTGTAAGAAAAATGGACATGCATGTCATCCAAACTTCATTTTCTTGAGTTTTAGAGGTATGGATCATGGGTTATCACCATTGCTTGACATTTAACATGTCATTGGTGTATAACCTACCATTTAGGGACTTTACAAAGCCCTAAATTCCAGAAAACCTTCAAGAAGATGAAGAAAAATGAAGGAAAAATGATGAAAACTTGATTTTTATGAAGATTTAAAGGTAAGATTCATGAAATACAAGAGTAGAATGTTACCTTGATGATGAGGAGTTGTTTTGATCTTCAAAAATTATGATTTGGAAGGAGGTTTGGGGCTGGAGTTTAGAGAGAAATGAAGAGAGAAATGATGCTAGAGAGAGAGAGAGAAATGAGAGAAATGAGAGAATGTGATGGAGTCTTGGTGGTTTTGAAGAAGAAAAGAAAAAAAAACAAAAGTGGGGATATAGGGGGGGGGGGCGGCCACATGGACATTTCTTTAAAAAATTTTTTTTTTTTTTTAAATTCAAGTTATATATATATATAATGTAATTTTTATAAAAAGATAGGTTATGGGTAGGTAAATTCTCAATTATTTGCTTAAATTTTTGTTTTGATTGCTTAAAATTTAGAATTTATATTTGGTTAATTAAATTTTATAATTAACCCACTCATTATTATTACTATTAATAAAATAAAATGTTAATTTTATCGGATTGACATTTTATAAGACAGTGTATCCCGTTACGCGCAGTAACCGGATATTCTAAGCGCACTGCCGGGAACCTTAGGAAACTAAAGCCCTTGCTTATAAAATTAGGTCGAAAAAGGGTGTTCCTATATATTTAATCGTGATTTACACAGCTCGGGTGCTAACCTGGAGGTTCCGGAAGGCAGATGTCACAGATTTCCCAAGATATAATCCTTCATGAATTTTGATCTGATCTTAATCATTGTCAGATTCTCAAAACATTTTTATTCTTTCATGATTATTCATTCATATAAAGTTTTGAGAAATCTTAAATGCTTAAAATGCTCAAATTTCATTCTTATCCTTAATGAGCATACATACACTAACAAATGATTTCTTGTGCTTTAATGTTAAGAAAATCATTGAGGCAATACATTCTTTTAGGACAAATACATGGGATTCAATGTGTGAGCTTAAAAAAACTTCCATGGATTCACGATAACCAGTGTTTCCTACCAATGAAGTATTCCCTGAGTGATTGAGGGGAGAGGGGTCAAAAGAATAGAGTGTTGGTGTGTGAAAAGGTAAAATGGAAATGAGAGATTGGTTAGAAGTGAGCTTTAATGTTTAAAAGAAAGAGGGTGAGAGAACAGAGTAAAAGAATATCAGACTCTGCACCAAATTTTCTTTTTGAGTCGGGCAGCCACATAATCTGATTGGTTCACATTCTTTGGTGACCATCATTGAAATAGGCAGTGAGCCCATGCCATCTCTTGCATACAACCCCACCAGCTACTCATTCTTTTCTCAAAAAGAGAATGTTTCACATTTTCTAGAAAAGCAACACATATGTTATTGGTTCTCCACTTAGAAGATACTGATATTGAAAAAGAAGGAAAGTTTCCCCACCTTCGACCCTTTTATCATGCATATTGAGTCTGTGTATACCATTGCTGTCTCAATGGTTTACATACTTTGAGCCTTATGAAACACAATCATTGTGCTTAATTATTTCATAACACAAGCACGAGAACAAAGAAAATGTGTTTTTCTGTCAGAACATTCATAGAAAATACCTTGTATTTATCAATGATTGAATGGATGTCCTGGGGAGTGACCATCACTTCAAGCTCCTTAAATTGTAAATTTGTTGTACACAGTGGCTTTGTGCTACTGACAGGCATTCCTAACTGTTTCATATGTTGATTCAGGGTTATAGTTAAGTCAGATTTTATAGTAATCATTGTATTTATAGACTTAGTCTAATACTGTGTTTTAGAGTGCTTATATGTTCTGTATTAGCCAAGGGTATTTAAGTCCCTTATGGCTTTGTGTCTTGTACGGAATCTCACACATATCTCAATACAATTACACTTTTGCGCTTTCAACTCTCTCTCTACTTTCTCTCACTAGATTTAGAACGACCTTGCATTATCAATTGGTATCAGAGCCTAATCTGAATCAGAGTGGATTGAGAGAAACGTTTTTCGATTCTGAATTTCTGTTTGAATCAGAAAATTTGATCGATTTTCTTGATTTTTTCAAGAAAATCTCATTGTTTGATTTTTCATCAAATTCGGACTGTATTTTGAACGAATTTTCTTGAAAATTGGGTTGTTGGATTCGATTTTAATAGTAGAATACTTTTGATTCACATCATTTTGCAAGAAAATTAGTTTTTGATCTTCAATTTTGAGAATTTTCGAATTTCTGGAAAAAGTCGTTGTGCGTACTGTTGGATTCACGAATTCAAGATTTTGTGGTTTTTAATCGAATTGTTTGATTCAGAGTTGTTAGAAAGTTTTTTTCGAACATATTTGTGTAAGAAAATTTCATCGAACTCAGTTCTGTAATCGAAATTAGAAGGTTTTTGTGATTTTTCAAGGTTTGCGCCAGATCCAGGTTTTGCACGAGTTCATCTGAACTTTGCGCCAGTTCATACGTATTTTGCGCCAGATTCATCATCTTTGCGCCAGTTCTTCAAATCTTTGCGCCAATTCATCTCACCAAGATTCAGGGTTTCAGTTCCTCACGCAGAGTTATTTTTGCGTGACAAATATCTCGCGCAAAGAAAAGTTTGCGTCACTAACAGCTCGCGCAAATTACTTTTGCGTCACCTTCTACTCAAGCAAAGACAGGTTCTCGCCATCTACTATTTGCGCAAAAGATCAGTTTGCACCATCTTCGTCTAACGCAAAACTCATTTGCGTCATCATCATCTCATGCAAAGTTGTATTTGCGCCACCAACGTTTCGCGCAAAGTCAAGTTTGCACCATCTTCATCTAGCGCAAAAGCAATTTTGCGCCATCCTCTGTTCACGCAAAACTCAGTTTGCGCCATTCACTGTTCACGCAAATCTTCAGTTTGCGCCAGCTCTTCTGTTTCAAGACTTGGATTTTTTTCTGATCTTTCTGTCTATATGGATTCTGCAAAGTTTGTGTTTCAAGCTCAGTTCTACAAAAACGATCTCATGATGTCATTGGGCACATAAACTCGTCTTCCGGTTCAGGTTGATAAGAATGAGTTCACTCAATGGCAAGATAGGTTTCTTAATTTCATCGAGCGTCAAAAGAAAGGAGATGACATGATGAAGATTCTATCTGATGGTTCTTTTGAAAAGCCCATACTTGCTTCTGGGATGAGAATGCTTATCTCTGATTACACATCCGATGAGTCATTGCAATATAAAGCCGATCGTGATATAAAGGCAAATCTGATGCTAGCCTTGCCAAATTCTATCTACAAAAGGATTAATTGTTACAAAAACAATCCTAAACTAATGTGGGCACAACTAGAGAAGATTATGCTTAGGTCTACAGTTGTAGCACAACTTCGGCATACACGCTATATGAACAACTTTGAAGAGTTCAAAGCCAAAGACGGGGAGTCACTAAAAAATGTTTTTGATAGGTTCTGTGCGGTGATAAATGATCTGCGAAAGATAAAAGTAGAAAAGACTGAGCTTGAGACTAATCTGAAGTTCCTCAATTCTCTTCAATCAGAATGGAACAAATCTTGTCACGGTTTGAGGAATGATGTACGAATCTCTAACATGCAAATCCAAGAGATGTATGAGATTTTGTTGAGAAATGAGTGCATAGTCACGGAGAAGAAAGCCAAACTTGACAAGAAAAAGAAGAAGACAGTGGACCCAGTTGCATTCCTCACGAGCCAACTGGCTGAACAAGCATTGTCTGATAATGCTTACGACGGGGCCACTGATGAAGATGGTGAAGCTCTACATAATGCGATGATTCTTCTCTCTCAGCACTATCACAAGAAGTTCCAACATCATTCGGGTTCCAACAATCTTCGCTTCACTTCTGGGTCTAAGAATGTCAAAGTTCCCGAGGTTAAGAAAGCAGCTGCATGCTTTAACTGTGGAAAGTCGGGTCACATCGCTTAGGAGTGTAGATTGAATAAAGTTCGAGATTCGGCGTATTATCGGAAGAAAATGGAACTGGCCGAAAAGAGAGAGAATGGAACCGCTCTGTTAGCTGAAGAAGAATTTTGGCTACATCACTCTGACGATGAAGCTGGTAATGAGGAAATTGCTACAATGTGCTTCATAGAAGATGATCTAAGCGACGACGATGATGAAGATTCCATTACTGATGAAGATAAGGTACGTTCTGAGTTTGATTACACATTTATTTCTTCACAGATGAACATTATTATAACTGCTTTACATGATCTTCGCTTAAAGTTATTATCTGAAAAACAATGAAATTCAGAAAAGTCAAATTTGATTGATAAATTACAAATTTCTTTGAAAGATGAAAAATCTATTTTGGCTCATACAAAAGACATCTTTCAAAAGAAATTGGATGATTTAGAAAAATCAAATATGACTTATCCTGATTCTTTGACTGAAATGACCAAACAAAAAGAAAATTTTTTGGATAAAATAAATGAGTTGGAAGAAAAATTATATCGAAGGAATCAAACTGAACAAACTATTTATTTGAACAAACCGCGGAGTTATGAGTCTATCAAAGAAAAATGGGGACTTGGTTTTGAAAATCCTCATTGTTTAAACAATGCTAAATATGCTCCTCAATTTAAAATTGATTGGTTGAATGAAAAGCAAGTTTTAGATATCGAAAATGAGAAAAGAATGAATAACAAGAAAAAGGAAATTTCTTTTGTTTACATGCACGAAAATGCAAAATATTTTCCCGATAAATCAAAGAAGAATAGAAATAGTTTCAATGACATTTCTCCCATTAAATCTTTATTATCTTATGATTATTTTGATATTTGTGCTACTAACACTAATAAATAAAATATATTTCCAGTTTCTTATGATTCTAAGAGATATATTCCTCCATTAGTGTTAGAAAGAAAAATCATTGATCTTGAAGATAAAATCGAAGATCAAAATATTCAAAGAGAAATTGAATATGATGTTATTATTTCTTTCATGACGTCAAGTCTTGAAGAAAAATTAATTTTTCAAAAACAAGACTTACTTACAAATATTGTTTCTGGCATTTCTTCTGATTTTAGAGAAAACAATAAGAAAGTTCTAAAATCTGAAAACTTTTCTCAAAAATTTTCTGACTCTGAGGTAAGTTCAGGTTTATTATCTGATCAGTTGGGTTTCATAGGTAAAATTGCTTCTTCTGATTCAAATCTTTCATCGAAAATTCTTGATGAATCTTTTACGCTAAATGATGATTATTATAAACCAAAGCGTAAAAGAAGAAGGTCAAAGAAGTCAATGAAACAACTAAAGTCATTTCTGACAGTTCTAATTCTTGTGATTCAAATATTTCAGATAGGACTTTGAGCACTCCAACAAAGCAGATATGGAGGGTCAAGCGGACATCTGATGAATCTGCGACTGAAGAGGATCAAAATGTAGACAAATTTTGTAAAAGTGATTCATTTGATACTTGTAATAAAATTTCAAAATACTCAATAAAGCAAATGATTCGAATTTCAAAAGATGTCTCCTATTCCTCCTCTGGTTCAAGTTCAGATGATTATGCTTCGTCCTCTACTAATGATTCTGTTAATTCATCTGATTATTTTTCTCGTGCTTTCTATGTCAAATCTAACAAGTTTTCTCCCATAAGAACTACAACTAACAAACATGGAACCAAATTCAAGTGGGTACCAAAATCAAAGATTGATTCTAAGTTGCAGGCACCTAATGTCAAAGGGGAGTAAGAGAAAAATGGTTTCTGAGTAAATCAGCTCAGAACCCGTACTTCAATGGACTTCGACTTCTAAACATTTCAGTTTAGGACTCGTTCTTCAAAGCATTTAGCTTCTGGACTAATGAGAAACTGTGAGTGCATCTTCTTTATTCAGTTGCATTTATCTCTGACTGTGATGTTGTTCCAGTTTTCTCATGTTTTTTTTAAGAATCTGAGCATGTTCAACCCAAAAATTTGATATGAGATACAAATTCATTATACATTATGTGAGAAGAAGATATTATTGAATTTTATTTTGTTCCGACTAAATATCAATTTGCCGAATTCTTTACAATAGTCTTAAATGAACAATGTTTTTTTCAAAACTCGGCCTGTTGAATTTAAAAGTTTAAATCTTTACAATTTTTTTTATAAAGTAAAATTTTACAGTTTTTCTTTCTTTTGAATAAAATGTGTGTCTATGATAAATTTCAAGTTGCTTTGTTTATATCGAAGTTTTATATGTTAAACTTTCAAGTCTAACAAAAAATCGAAAGGTTAGCAACATATTTGAAACTTTTGATACTACTTTAAAGTTGAGTTATTCGGAATATGTATAGTTTACAATGCTTAGAAAACCTAAAAAGTCAGAATTATGGATCGTAATGATAATATGGGCTAAACACTTAGATGTAAAACTAGTGATTGAGATGAATAATATATTTATAAAATCAGAAATCTCTAAGTTTAAAAGTTTATACCCGTGACCTTTCTGATTTGGGAAAGTAAGTTCCGTCAGATGCTTGTCATCTAGTCCTCTAAGGTCAATTGTTCTGGGAGTGATCGAACTCAAATCCTTCTATAGAACCAGATCGAAATTCAAGTTCTACTGGTATGAATGGGTTTAGGATGTGTCGATGTAGCCTTTCTGATCTGGGAGAGTAAGTTCCAAGGGGTGCTTGACACCTAGTCCCCTAAGGCCAACTGGTCTGGGAGCGGCTGACCCAAATCCTGCAATAAGGTCAGATAGAAAGTTACGTTTACGACATGTTCTTTACTTACCAAACTTTTTGATTAAAAGATGCCAAATAGAACACTCATGTGAAGATGCCAATGTGCACAATGCTAAAAGATGCCAATTAGCACACATATCATGATACTTGGTGATATGTTTGAGTTGCGATAAACCTATAAATTTGTGAAAATCTTAATTTTTGATGGCTTTGTGTGAGAACATGCAAAGTTCTCTATTATATTTTTAGAATTGCATTTTCTTGAAGCTAATCGAAGTTCGCATGCTAGCACACTAAATAGATTAATGAAAGTTTTTGAAACTGAACATGTCTTAACTTGATATGCAATGAAACTTGTATTTGTATCCAACAACATACACTTGACTTCAACTGAACGATTAATCTGTGATATTTTACTGAGTAGAATTTAATTTGTTTAGTGTTTAAAATTTTATATGTTTAGTTGTTTCAAAATACATATTCAGTATATTTTTCTTTCTACAATGATGTTTTGATCCTTGTGTTCTCATATATTTGTTTTAATGGGTTTGTGCATTATTCAAGGGGGAGTGAATAAGGAGAATATTCTGAAAGATCATATCTCTTTTCGAGGGGGAGTATCTGATTTTTTTTTGAATTGTCATATTTAGTGGATTTGTGTAGGGGGAGTCAAAGAGCTTAACAGGTGAAAATTTTCAGATTTCAAGTCAGCTTTGCGCCAACAGTTGGTAGCGCAAAACTCATATTTGCGCCAACAGTTGCTAGCGCAAACAATCTTTGTGCCACCAACGTGTAGCGCAAAACTTCCCTTTTCTCCTTATTAGTGTATTAAATTGTATACAAGATTTAATTGGGAAAGCCTTGTAAAAGCATTTGTATTTGAATAGTCAAAGGAAGTCATGGAAGTCAAATAGTGAGAAAGTCAACATTACTTTCATAAGGTTTTAAGTACTTGAGTGTTTAAGTACTTGAGTGTTTGAGTGGATCCTTATTCAAGTTGCTTGAGAGTTTCTTAGAGGGTATAAATAGGTTTATGACTTGTAATTTTGTAAGATCTTTTCATGTAATATCAATAAACGCGTGGAACTTTCTCTCTCTACTCTCTCTCTAGAATTACACACTGTTATATCATAATCTTGATTGAGAGTGTTAGAATAGCTTGATCTGATCTAGGAATTCATTTTCACTCCTTTATTCTGAATTTGCAGATCTGAAGTTGTCTCGTCTCCAACATTTGCATGACCAATTGATCTAGATCATCAAGGTCATGAGGGGGAGAAGTTAAGGAGAAGTTAAAGCGACAAAGAGTTGTCAGCTCAAGGTTTTATTCTTTCAGCTACTAGTTCTTTTGTTGTTCCAGCTCCGACCACCACAGTTCATTCAAGTACATTTGAAAGAGGTGCGTCGTCTAGAGCACAAGCTGATGAATCGATTGTTCTTTCAAGTTTATTTCAAACCGGTTCAGTCTTGTCAAAGGAGCAAAGACAATATAAATTGAAAGATGCTGAGAAGAATTTTTTTTAGCCAAGAAGCTTCGCTATGTCGCTTAGATGGTCTGTGTTGATTTAGAAGATGAATATTGAAGACCACAGCGCCAATGATTACTAAGGGGGAGATTGTTAAGTTAGATTTTATAGTAATCATTGTGTTTTAGAGTACTTATATGCTCTGTATTAGCCAAGGGTATTTAAGTCCCTTGTGGCTTTGTGTCTTGTACGGAATCTCACGCATATCTCAATACAATTACACTTTTGCGCTTTCAACTCTCTCTACTTTCTCTCACTAGATTTAGAACGATCTTGCATTATCAGTTACAACTTCTAATTTGTCCGAATTTGAAAAGTTTCAGATGAATATATTCATGAATTGACAGCTCATTCAGATCAGATGAATGATTCTCTCATACCATTCATTGGGGGAGATTGATGTATTGTTCACATTTTATCAAAGGGGAAGATCATGAAGTATATGCTAAATTGCTCATTTGGGGGAAATGTTCTAAAGACGGATCTAAACTTGATGTGTTTTAATGATTTTGATTCTCACAAATCATTAAAAAGGGGGAGATAAATCAGAGTTCAAGTTCAGATGATTACAGTTTGTATCAAGAAAGGGGGAAAGATGATTTTCAAAGTCAGATTTCAAAAGATGTAATGAAAGGTGAAGACAAAGTTTGAAAGTTTTGAAGTTAGTCAAAGTTTGAAGACTTGAATGGTTGAGAAGTTTTTAGTAAAGTTTGTTGTGCTAAAGAGAATGGATTGTTGTAAACAAAGAGAGAATGAATGTTAGAGTATAATTGTGAGTCAATTTGGTTAAGTCTTAGTGTTGACTTTTTTTGTAACTTGTGTAGAGGTCAAGTTCATGTTTGACCCTATATAAGTATCCTTTTGTCTTGTTTTATGTCTTGCAAGTAATGCTTGTAATCTTTCTCAGTTAGATCAATGACTACGACATACTTGTGACTTTTTCTCTCATCTTATTCTCTTGACTGTTAATTCATTTGTGATTGATTAAAAACATGATTGCTTGATTTCTGGGATCACAATTGGTATCAAAGCTTAATCAGAAATTTCAGAGAGATTTGATGCAGTGATTTGAAGACAGAAAGATCGTATTTTCTACTTTCGGAAAGACATTGTTCCATTGAAATCAAATTTTAGATTTCATAGTGATTTTGATGTGAATTTGCTACCACAATGTTCGTCTGATGTAGGATAGTGATTCTTGTTTTGGTTGTCTACTCAATAGATCAACAGATTGATTGAATTGAATCAATCTTTACAAGTTTGAAAAGTTTTCTATCGCGGACTACCAAAGATTGATTCCTATGTCTATAGTTGATCATATGAAAATTCACTCCGTATGGTTGATCAAGATGTTATAGAGATCGTTTCTACAAAGTTTCAGAGTCAAATATCAACATTTGGGTGGATTTCTATTGAAAAGTTGCAAAATAAATTCGAGATCTACAGAATTCGCAGAATCCATGAAGAACTCGCAAGTAGAACTCGCAGAGCCAAGGAATTCGCAGATTCATTGATCTTAATATTTCTTAAGGAAAGAATTCACAAATCACAGAGAAGAAAAATTGTGAAGGAACAAATTCGCACAAGTGATCATACGAAAAGCCAAGCATTCGCAAGTGTGAGATACACGAATTCTGAAGAATTCGTACATGTGTCTTATACGAATTCATAGAATTTGCATAAGTTTTCTTGCGAAAAGCTCAAAACTTGTATCCTTTACTATATCCTTTGATATGAATTGCTTTCTTACGAATTCTATACTTGTAAAATTTTTTTGTGTGCCTTGCGAATTGTGTGCCTTACGAATTATTGCTTTGTTTGTCATTTTAAGTAATTTTTACTTCAAATTTTTCTGTTTTTCTGATAAAAGATCATTTCAAGCATAATTGTTCATAGATACTAATCATGCCTTATACTGATGAGAAGGGAAATTTATGTCTTACTAACAGGGAATGTGCATTGTCATATGGGAAAAGTCCAAAGAAACCAATGGACTTTAGTGTTTGGAATGATTAAATCATTGGACAATTTTTTGGAACAAATAAATCATTAGACATTTCAAAACACACTAAATTAATCGTTAGACTTTTCGAAACCTGTTAAATACATCTTTATTACTTAAAAATGAAACATGCAACCTACATAACATAACAGGTAAATCTACAAATTGAAAAAAATTAAACAAAAAAGATGTCACCTACTTGATCTCCTACAAATAAAAAAATGAGGAAATTAACTAAAATAGTCAATCTCATCAACAAAATTCATTTTTTAAGCTCTCTTTTCAAAGTCTTTATTTAAAATAGTCAAAGTTTAAGCATAATTTTATTTTGCCTTACGAATTGCTTTTGGCAAAAATAAATAAAAATAGAAATGATCTTTATAATTTGTTACTTAATTTACTTTATATCTTCGACATTTTTATTTTCATTTTAACCTTTTATTATCTTAACAAATAATCGTATATTAACTAAAATACATCAAAAAATACATTTTTTTACAAATTAGACTATTATAATTGTATCTTCAATACGTTTAAAATGAGTCTATTATTAATTTTTTTAGATTTAATCTCATATTATTAAATATCATAAATACGTACAAATTATATTTAATATTACACTTTCTATCCTTTAGGGTTATTTATCTAATAATATGAGATTAATCTGTAACTATAAAGGTATAAAGTGCAAGTATTAAAGATAATTCGTACGTATTTATGATATTGAATAATATAATTTTAAATTCAAAAACAATATTGGGTTCATTTTGAACGTATTGACGAAACGATTATAATGGTGTAATTTGTAAAAAAAAACTAATTTTTTTAATATATTTTAGTTAATATATGATTATGTGTGTTAATATAATAAAAATATAAAATGAAAAATAATGGATATAAAATAAATTAAATAAATTATTATAACTTGTTAGAGCATAAATTTGTTGGATACAAGATCAAGAATACTGAAGATCAAAGTTGAAGAAAGTCAAATATCATTAAAGTCAAACTCTTTTGTAATAAAAGTCAATGTATTTGTACTTTGTACTTTAATTTCCTTTGTAGTAGTTGTAGGTATAAATACCTTGTCTTGTATTTTTCTGTTTGTAGAAGTTGTCATTTTCGTAACGTATGTATTGTAAGAATTGAGATTTGAGAGAGAATACGGTTTTAGAGAGAGAAAGTGTAATATTGTGAAAATCAAAGTAATCAAACAGGTAATTCATTGTGTTTTAATCTTGTTTGTTTGATTAATCTTGATTAGAAACTAGAAGTTTGATCAAGAAATGCGTATGTTCGTACTGTTCATCGAAGTCCAGATTGATTTTCAGTTTTAATGAGTTTTTGGAGTTGTAATTGATTAGGTTTTTTTAGGAAAGTGTAATCGATCGAGTCTGTATAGGTGTTATCAAGAATTGCACTGTAATTCATTCGAATTTTTGAATTTTGTGTGGTTTTTGTTTTCACGAGTTCTTGACATTGATCTTGATTCAATTTTGTAATTCTTGTGTATTTGATCGAAAATTAGTGATAGTATTGTGTTCGAGTTGTATAGAAGATCAAATTGTCGAAGTTTAGAGGTTGAATTCTAGGTATAAATGAGTTTTTGGTGAATTTGAACGTTTTTCAAGGTGTGCGGGTGTTCATCGAATTGTGCGGGTTATTCATCAGATGTGCGTTTGATTCATCAAATTGTGCGGGTAATTCAGAGTGCGGATATATTCATCAAGACAAGCAAAGTGAGATATGCGTTTCTGTTAAGAAACGAGACTTTAAGATTTGAATTTCTTTGAGAATCGAGAAGCTGAGGTTTTCGGGTCTAATGACAAACGCATAGTAGAGGGATTTAAGAAAAAGTGTGCCTTGCGGGTTTTTAGTGACACGCACAGAAGAAATTTGAGGTTCCTTTGTGACATGCACAGAAAAGGTGTGCGGTTCCTTTGTGAAACGCATAGTTGACAAAGTAGAAGGATAAGCAAAGTGTGCGTTTCATACATGACACCCATAGTGGAGGTTTACGGTTCATGTGTGACACGCATAGTGGGATGTGCGTTTCATATGAGACACGCATAATTGTTGAATGCGTTTCCTGAGTGACACGCAAAGTAGAGGTTTGCGTTCCCTGTGTGAAGCGCAAAGTGTGAAAGTCTTAGAATTTTTTTTTTGATAATTTTTCAAAATTGTAATATGGCCTTTAATAGTGAAATTTTTTTCTCTAGGGGCGCTGCCCTTTGACCCCACCCGCTAACCGGGTAGCGGGACCCCCGTGCTAAGTCTGCCTAGGGGGACATAGTTCTTTTTGTGATTAAAATTTCTGATTTTATATTTCAAGTTTTCTGTATTTTGTTGATTGTTTCATTTGGACTAACGATTAGTTCTAGTTTCTTATTGATATATTTTTCAAACAGGTTTAAACAAGATGACATCCAAAGATGCACTTTCAATTGGCACCGATGTAAAGCCTCCTGTTCTATTCAAAGGAGAGTACGAGCAATGGAAGGATAGATTTCTGGATTTCGTGGATAGGCATTCAAATGGAGAGAATACACCGAAGGTCCTATGGCACCAATAACAGTTCAAATACCTGATGTTGACTCCTCTTATAGTGAAGATGGAACTGAGGAAAGAGATCAAAAGATGAAAACAGTGGCAGTGGATATCTCTCAGTATTCTGAAGAACAGAAAAGCCGATACAAAGTAGATAAACAAGCAAGATCCTTACTTCTTCAGAGTATTCCGAATGAGATCTACATCAAGATTGATAGTTACAAGGGAAATGCTAAGAAATTGTAGATCAATTGCAAAAGATGATGATGGGATCCAAGATCGGGAATCAGATGAAAGTGGCTAACTGCATCAACAGTTATGATGAATTCAAAGCCAAAGAGAATGAAAGCTTAGAAGATACTTATGAACGGTTTGTCTTGCTTTTGCATGAGTTGTCTAAGAATAAGGTGAAAAATAAGCAACTTGAGAACAATGTCAAATTTCTGAGCATCCTATAACCAGAGTGGAAGAAGCATACACGTAGGATGAAACAAATGAAGGATCTGAATGACATACCGTTACATGAGGTATATGAGACTCTGAGGCAGAATGAAGAAGAAGTGGAAGAGAAAAGAGCTGAAAAGAAGAAGGCAGAAAAAGCTCCCGATCCGATTGCATTGATAGCTGGAGAGAAAAAGAAAGAAAAAGAAGAAAGTGATTACCAGTTCTGAGTCTGAATCTGAATCAGATGGTGATGATGGAGAAAGCCTCAAACAGGCTATGTTGTTATTGACCCGTGCATTCCAGAAAAAGTTTTACAAGAAGTCGGGATCTAACTCACAGCGGTACTCTTCATCTTCCAAGAATCATGAACACCGAGAAAAGGTGGAAGGAAGGAGATATGAAGAGAACAAATATGTTGAGAAGAAACCTGATGACAGGAAGAAGTATGTGAATGACTACAATGTTGCTGAAAAGCCAGCAAATGATTCAGTCAAATGATACAACTGTGGAAAGATGGGTCATTTTGCAAAAGATTGTAGAAAGCCAAAAGTTCGTAACTCTCAGTACTATCAGAACAAGTTGCTATTGGCAAAACAACAAGAAGCGGGAGTAGATTTAATGGCTGAGGACGAATTTTGGCTCGATCATTCCGAAGGTGAAGATGACGAGAAAGAAGAAACAGCTCATCTTTGTCTCATGGGAAAAGAAGTCAAGTATGATGAATCAGATGACGAGACAGCTGATGAGGTATTAAGCTTAACTGAAAAAGATTTTGTAACCAAAATGGAAGCTATGATGGTTGAGCTTAATGATCTTCAAGTAAAACTGAAGAAAGAAAAAGACAGAGTTGCTAAAAGAAACAATAAGATATTTGAACTAAATAAGTCGGTTATTGGGAACAAACATCTGATTGATTCTTTACGCAAGTCTGCTTCTGATTCTAAATCTCAAGTAGATTGTTTTGAAAAGAAGATTTCTGATTTTGAAGTTAAACTTTCTAAATATGAGTTTGAGAAGAAAGAATCTTCACTAATTGTTCATAAACTGCAGGTTGAAAACAAGCTTTTGAATAAGAAGGTAAATGGTCTGGAAGCCAAACTTTACGCACGAGGCCAAACAGATCAAACCATTTTTCTTAATACACCTGATGAAGAGGCTGATGTTAAGGAAAAATGGGGACTTGGTTTTAAAAACCCCCATTACTTAAAGAAAGCCATCAGAAAACAACCAGCAATATATAATTTTGATTTTCTGGCATGTGCTGGTAAACATACTCATTTAAAACCCAAATTTGTTACCAAATTACCGGAAGAAGTTGAGGCCAAAGAAACTGAAAATAGAAAGAATGTAAAGAAAATGCAACTACCATTTAACTATGCAAAGTTAAATGATAGTTATCTTTCAGAAACACCAAAAGTTCTTTCAAACGATTATTTTGCTAGTTATTCTGTTTTTGAGATGAAGGCAAAACCTGCAATTGCAAAGGTTTATGTTCCTCCACTCATTCTTGAAAGCAAAATAATTGAGCTTGAAAATGTTTTATCTGATGAAATTTTTTTGGTAGATATTGAACAAAGTGTGTTTTCTACAGTTTTAAAGAACACTGTTTTACAATTTAAATCTACAAAGTGTTCTACAGTTTCAAAGGCACCTCAAATTTCAACTGATAACTTTGATGACTTATTTGAGTCTGCAAATGATTTTCTTAATTCTGATGGTGGGTGCATAGAAGAAATTGATATGTTTGACTTCAATGCTTCTCTTCCTGATCATTCTACTTGTCTTACAAATGAAAAGGTGTTACCAAGTGTTCTTAAAACTGTTAAATCATTAACTAAAGTTGGTGAATCGATTTCTGTAACTGCTGATTATTATTCTCAAGGTAAGAAACATAAGAAACAACGATTACAGAAACAGAAATACACTGGTACACAAAAGAAAACTCAGTCTCAGAAATCTGCTTTTCCTAATAAATCTACATCTTGTGTTTCAGATATAAGCAAGAAAAGGTTGAAAGCTCAAACTGAATGGCGACCAAAAAGGAAGGGTGATGAGAAAGCTGAATAAGTTTCTGATAATTCTTGTAATAGATCAGTTAGTAGTTGTTAATCCAAGATCACTAGAACTTCTAGAGAGAGAAAGTAGAGAGAGAGAACTTTGGAGCGCAAAGTAAGAATTGTATTGAATGTGCGTGTGATTCTTACAACCTACAAGACCAAAGGGACTTAAATACCCTTGGTCAGATACAAGACATATAAGCCTCTAAACACAGTATTGACCAAGTCCTATAAATACAATGATTACTATAAAATCAGACCTAACAATCTCCCCCTTAGTAATCATTGGCGCTTTGGTCTTCAAAAATCATCTTCTATAACAACACGGACCAACAAAGCGACTTTCAGAAGCCTTCTGAGTTTTAAGAAAAAAAAATTCTTCTCAGCATCTTGCAGATTGAAAATTTTCTTTGCTGCTTAAGCTCAAGACAATACACCTCTTTTGAATGATCTTGAATGAACTGTGGTGTTCGGAGCAGAAACAACAAAAGAATTTGTTGTAGCTGAGAGAATAGAATCTTTGAGCGAATCTTGATCAGCAGATAAACATTTGAGCTCTTTGTCTCTTAAACTTCTCCTTGACTTCTCCCCCTCATGACCTTGATGATCTTGATCAACTTGGTCATGCAAATGTTGGAGACGAGACAACGAAAGATCTGCAAAATCAAAGAAACAGAGAAAACAGAGGAGGTTTGCGCTTCATGTTGGAGGCGCAAACCAAGGTTTACGTTTCATGAAGGGAACGCAAAACAAGGTTTGCGGGTCATGAAGGAAACGCAAAACAGGGTTTGCGGGTCTAACTGGAAGCGCAAAGCTTACTTAGAATTTTTTTTACCTTTTTAACCTCTTTGACTCCCCCTACACAAATGCACTAGATGTGACAATTCGAGTTAGCATTCATGTAAAGAAAATCAGACACTCCCCCTCAAAAACAGATTTAATCTTTGAAATACATTCTCTTTGTTCACTCCCCCTTGAATAATGCATAAACCCATTAAAATATATTTATGAGAACACAATGATCAAATATTATTGTAGAAAGAAAAATATACTGAATGTAAATTTTGAAACGACTAAACATATAAAATTTTAAATACTAAACAAATTAAATTCTACAGAGTAAAATATTACAATTTTATCAATCATTTGAAATCAAACATATGTTGTAAGATAAAAGAACGAGTTTAATTGCATATCAAGTTAAAACATGTTCAGTTTCAAAACTTCCAGCAATCTAATCAGTGTGCTCACATGCGAATCTTGGATTAGCTTCAAGAAAATGCAATTCTAAAAATATTATAGAGAACTTTGCATGTACTCACACTAAGCCATCAAGAATTAAGATATTCATAAATTTACAGATTTATCGCAACTCAAACATATCACCAAGTATCATGAGATGTGTGCTCATTGGCATCTTTTAGCAGTGTGCTCATTGGCATCTTAACATGAGTGTGCTCTTTGGCATCTTTTAAGCTCGTGCACTTTGGCATCTTTTGATCAAAAAGTTTATTAAGTAAAGAACATGCCGTAAACGTAACTTTCTATATGACCCTATTGCAGGATTTGGGTCAGCCGCTCCCATACCAGTTGGCCTTAGGGGACTAGGTGTCAAGCACCCCTTGAAACTTACTCTCCCAGATCAGAAAGGCTACATCGACATATCCTAAACCCATTCATACCAGTAGAACATGACTTTCGATCTGGTTCTATTGCAGGATTTCTGTTCGATCACTCCCAGACCAAATGACCTTAGGGGACCAGATGACAAGCATCCCACGGAACGTACTTTCCCAAACCAGAAAGGTCACAGGTACAAACTTTTAAACTTAGAGATTTCTGTATTTTAAGAATTTAATATTCATCTCAATCACTCAGATCAACGTCTAAATGCTTAGCCCATATTTTCATTCCAATCTAAAATTTTGATCGTTTAGGTAGTCTAAGCAAAGTAAACTATAAAAATTCCGACTCACATATCTTTAAAGCAGAAATAAAAGTTTCAAACATGTTGCTGACTTTTCGACTTTTGTAAGACTTGAAATTTAACCATATAAAAACTTTAATATAAACAAAAGAACTTGAAAATTTATCCTAGACACATATTTTATTCAAAGGAAAGAAAAAATGTATAACTTTACTTTATAGAATAAAATTTGTAAAGATTTAAACTTTTAATTAATATTTAGTTGGAACAAAATAAAATTCAACTATTTCATCTTTTACATTAAAGAAAATAAATTTGTGTCTCATATAAAAAGAAAATTTTGGGTAATACAAATTCATGAGATAGATAAACAAACTCAGATTCTTGAAACATTGAGAAAAAACTGGAACACACCATAATCAGAGATTTATGCAGCGCAAATAAAATTGATGTACTCACAGTATCTCACTAGTCAGAAGCTTAACTATGAAGAACGAGTTCTAAACTGTTGTGTTTAGAAGTCGAGTCTATGAAGTACGGGTCCTGAGCTGAATTACTCAGAAGCCAACATTCTCTTACTCCCCCTTAACATGTGATGCCTGCAACTTTGACTCAGATAAAGATTTGGGTACCCACTTGAATTTGGACCCATGTTTGTTAGTTGCAGTTCTTATGGGGAAATAAGAAGCAGATTTAACAGATAAAGCACGAGGAATATGATCAGAAAAATAATCACACTTATCAGAAGAGAAAGCATAATCATCAGAATTCGAATCTGAGGAAGAACATGAGACATATTTTGAAATTCGAAACATTTGCTTTCTAGAATATTTTGAAATTTTATTACATGAAGCAAACGAATCATTGTAATAAAGTTTGTCTACATATTTATCCCCATCAACAATAGATTCTTCAGATAATCGCTTCTTTCTCCAGATAAGCCTTGGTGACTCCCTCACAGTCCGATCTGAAGAATAAGAATCAGAAACATTATAATTTTCAGTTAAAACAGTGTCATGTTTCTTTGACTTCTTTGATCTTCTTCTTTTACGCTTCTTTTTATAAAATTGATCATTTAGAAGTAAAGAATTATCAATAATTGAATCAGAAGAAGAAACTTTATCAAAGAAAACAGTCTTAGCATTTGACACAGAAGAACTAGCCTCGGAATCTGAAGAATTTTGAGAAAGGTTTTTAAAATTTGAAACTTCCTTTTTATTTTCCATGAAATTAGAAGAGATGTTAGAAATAGAATCTGATTTTTGAGAAAATATATTTTCTTCTAGACTTAAAGTCATAAAAGAAAGAATAATGTCAGATTCAATTTTCTTTAAAATATTTTGATCTTCTATCTGATCTTCAAGATCTATGATTTTTCCTTCTAATACTATCGGAGGAATATATTTCTTCGAATCATAAGAGATTGGAGAACTATTTTCCTTAGAAGTATTAGGTGCATAAGGATTAATAAAATCATCAGATATTGAAGATTTGGTAGAAGATATGTCATTTAAAACTCTTTTTCCTCTTCTCGATTTTTCCGGAAAATATTTTGCATTTTCAGAAGTATAAACAAAAGGAATTTCATTTTTCTTTTTATATATCCTTGTCTCATTTTCAACATCTAAAATTTGCTTTTCACTAGTCCAAAAGAATTTAAATTAGGGACCATAGTGTGCAAGATTTAGATATTCATATTTATAAAGAGTGGGAACTTCGTCTATCACTTTGTTTAAAAATTGAGGACTATCAAAACCAAGTCCCCATCTCTGTTTTAGAGCTTCTTCACTCCATGGCTTGTTCATGTAAATGGTTTGCTCAGATTGTTCTCTTTTATATAATTTCTTTTCTAAAACAATTATTTTCTCAGAAAGATTTTTATTTGAAGAAGTCAGATCAGTCAATGAATCACGATAAGTCTGATTTGATTTTTCAAGATCAACAAACTGCTTTTGAAGTTTCTCTTTTGTGTCAATTAAAATTGACTTTTCATCAGATAAAGAAATTTGCAGTTTCTCGATTAAATCAGACTTTTCTTGATTTTTAAACTTTTCAGATATAAACTTTGAGCGCAAATCATGCAAAGCATTAGTAAAAACATTCATTTGAGATAAGAAGATGTTATAGTTAAAATCAGATATTACCTCAGAACGATCAGATGAGGTATCATCTTCCTCATTATCACTTTGATCGTCACCAACAAAGCACAGGGCTGCAGTCTCTTCATTTTCAGCCTCATCGTCCGAATGATCCAACCAGTACTCTTCTTCAGCTAGCAGTACAGTTCCACTCTCCTTCTTTTCAGCTAGAGCCAACTTCTTTCGGTAAAAATCAGCATTCTTTACCACTTTGACTCTGCAATCCTTGACCATATGTCCAGGCTTTCCACAGTTAAAGCAGTTTATCACCTTTTTGTCATCTTTCTTCTGATCAACTGTCTTAGCCTGTTCATACTTTGGAGTGTATGTCTTTGAAGAAGAACCAGTCTTAGAACCAGAAGTAAACTGCAGATTGTTTGACCCAGATCTGTTCTTGAACCGTTTCTGATAAAGCTGAGTCAAAAGAGTCATGGCCTTCTCTAGAGCTTCACCATCATCATCTGTAGACCCATCATAGGCTGATTCAGTCAAAGTTTGCTCAACCAGTTGACTAGCAATAAGAGCAATGGGATCTACTGACTGAGGCTTATTCTTCTTATCCATCTTTGCCTTCTTCTCCATTACCATAGATTCATCTATCATCAAGATTTCATATAACTCCTGAATTGGCATTGTTGAGATTCTAATATCGTTTCTCATTCTGTGGCAAGACTTGTTCCACTCAGGTTGTAACGTGTTCAGAAACTTCAAGTTAGCCTCCAATTCAGTCTTGGTAACTTTAATCTTGAAAAGATCATTGATGACAGCCCAAAATCGATCAAACACACTCTTCAAACTTTCTCCATCCTTAGCTTGGAACTTCTCAAAGTTGTTCATGAATCTGGTCTGTCGTAACTGAGTAGACATAGCAGTACCAAGCATAATCTTCTCAAGTTGTGTCCACATCAGCATTGGATTATGTTTGAAACAATCGATTCTGTTATAAATGGAGTTGGGAAGAGCAAGGATTAGATTTGACTTAGCCAGACTATCTACTTGATATCTCGATAACTCTTTAGGGTCATATTCACTTAAAGGTGATTCAACTGCTGTAGCTGGAGTAGTAGCAGTATCTGGGATTACTTTCATTTTCTTCACCATAGGACCCTCATACAGAGATTTCATCATGTTTTCCCCATTTGGTTGCCTTTCAATAAAGTTGATGAACCGATCCTGCCACTGTTCGAATTCGTTCTCATTGATCAGTACTGGTGGACGAGTATCAGACCCCAAAGACATCATGAGGTCATTCGTGTAGATCTGTGCTTGCAAAGACATCTTGAGAAAATAATCAACTTGAAGTGAATGACCGTCCCAAACTATATATCAGAAAATCAAAAATCAGATCAAATTGAAATCTTAAAAAAAATATTTCGTGAAAAAATAAATTTGAACAATACTTTTTTTTTTTTTTTTTTGACAGGGAGACCCGCAAAGTGGAGCTTTGCGGGTGAAGACAGAAACGCAAAGAAGGATCTTTACGGGTGAAGGTAGAACCGCAAAGTTGACTTTGCGTTTGAAGTGGGAAACGCAAAGTATGATTTGCGGGTGTAGTGGGACACGCAAAGTGAGCTTTGCGGGTGCCTTGAGGAACGCAAAGTGAGACTTTGCGGGTGAGAGACTTTGCTGGTGAGAGACTTTTCACTTGAAGATAGGAACGCAAACTGAAGGTTTGCGTGTCAGACTAGAACCGAGAAGCTTGACTTTGCGTTTCCAATGAGAACAGCAAACCTGAAACAAGATAACACAAATTTAGTAGAAAATGCAGTTCAATAATGAAGCAAACGCAAAGTGTGATGAATGAGACGCAAACATTATGAATGAAACGCAAAGTGTATAACAGAAACGCAAAGTTCAAAAACTCGTAAAATTTAGCAAAATCAGATGAAATCAAGAAATTTACGCAAGAAAAACACACATTGGTGCTCGAAAACAACATTCTAACAACTTTATCAAACAATTTCGATCGAAATCAACAAAATCTTGAAATTCGACAAGAACAGAACAAGAACAGCGTTGTTTTCAGGAAACCCGTTTTTCTCAAAATCGATGAACTAAATCCGTTTTTCTTGCAACAAAATATGAATAAAAAACGATCACCTATCAAAAACGAATCAATTGATGCAAAAAACAATGTAAATCAGTCACAAACACACCCAAAATTTGTGAGAAATCAAGAAAACGAGATTTTATTGAAAAATTCAATAAAATCGATCAAATTTTCGATTTCAATCACTAAATCAGATCAATAACAAACAATCTCTCAATTCTCTCAAGATCTAGCAAGCTCTGATACCAATTGTTAATCCAAGATCACTAGAATTTCTAGAGAGAGAAAGTAGAGAGAAAGAACTTTGGAGCGCAAAGTAAGAATTGTATTGAATGTGTGTGTGATTCTTACAACCTACAAGACCAAAGGGACTTAAATACCCTTGGTCAGATACAAGACATATAAGCCTCTAAACACAGAATTGACCAAGTCCTATAAATACAATGATTACTATAAAATCAGACCTAACAGTAGTGATACTGATGTAGTTGATCAATTTGCTTCAAATAAACAAAACCTTGTAACTTCTTACAAGCGATATTCAATAAAGCAATTGATTCAATTATTTCCTATTTCTACTACATCTTATCATTATCGGAGAAATGATTTTGCTTATTCTCATAATTCTTCTGATTGGTTCGGATCTTATCATGTGTATTCTTCAAGATCAAATATTTTTAAAGGTTTTCAAAAGAACAGAGGGTCCATTTTCAAATGGATACCAAAATCTTGTGCTAATCTGTTAGGACCCGTTTTTAAATGGGTACCTAAAGTTATTGTCTCCTGATTTCTCTTGCAGACCCGGCATATGTGGTACTTGGACAGTGGATGTTCCAAGCATATGACTGGGCAAAAAGCTTTATTGTCTAACTATACAGAGAAATTCAGTGGAAATGTCAGATTTGGAAACGATCAGCTTTCACCAATCTTAGGATATGGTGACATCATTCAAGACAACATAACGATAAGTAACGTGAGTTATGTTGAAGGCTTGGGGCACAACTTATTCAGCATTGGTCAATTCTGCGATAAAGGGTTAGAGGTCAACTTCAAATCTAAGAGTTGCTCGGTTCGTACTGAAGACGGCATAGAACTCTTAGGTGGACATCGAAAGACAAACCTCTATACCATCAATATTTCCAAAGTACAAATTGACAATCAAGTATGCTTGATGACAAAAGCTTCAACGCAACAAAGTTGGCTCTGGCACAGACGTTTATCTCATTTGAACTTTCGTTATATCAACAAGATGGTTCATGGGAAATTGGTCAAAGGACTTCCTGAGCTGAAATATGAACGAGAACACTTATGCGCAACATGTGAAAAGGGTAAGATGAAGAGAGCCGCACGTAAACCGAAGCCTGAACCAAGCACTAGTTCTCCGTTAGAATTGTTACATATGGATTTGTGTGGTCCAATGAGAACTTAGAGTTTGGGAGGAAAGAAATACGTGTTGGTCATTATGGACGATTACTCAAGATACACGTGGGTCAAATTTCTTCGATCAAAAGATGAGACGCCTGAAGTTCTCATTACTTTCTTAAAGACGACCTAGGTGAAAATGCAGCGACAAGTCAAGTTTCTTCGAACAGACAACGGCACAGAGTTCAAAAAACAAGATAGTTGAAGAATATCTCGAATCGGTCGGGATATCACATCAGTACTCTGCTGCTCGTACGCCTGAACAAAATCGAGTAGTCGAAAGGCGAAATCGGACGCTAGTCGAGGCCGCTCGGACTATGCTTAGCCAATCAGACTTACCTCTATTCTTGTGGGCAGAAGCTGTGTCGACTGCATACCATACTCAAAATCGTTCCATGATACATCGTCATTTTCAAAAGACTCCATATGAGTTGATCAACAACAGAACACCAACAATCAAGTATTTTCATATATTTGGGTGTAAATGTTTTGTGCTTAACGACAAAGAGAGTCTGAATAAATTCAGTGCTAAGGCGGACGAGGGTATATTCATTGGTTATTCTTCAACATCGGCAGCATATCGTGTTTATCTGAAGAAGTCAAAGACAGTTGTTGAGAGTGTTAATGTCACATTCGATGAAGAGATTGCTTCTGATCAAATCAGTTCAGAACCCGTTATTACTGGAGTATTAGCTTCTGGCAGATCAGTCCAGAACTTGTTTCTACAGTGACAAATTCGAATAACGCTTCTACTTCTACTTCACATTTAATTGATTTAGATTTGTTATTTTAATTCTTTTATGATGAGTTTCTAGGTTCTAATGTATCTAAATCTGCTATGACTGACAGGTCTGAAGACACAACTTGCAATCATCCAGTCACTTCAGATGTCATAACTAAACAAGAATTCCCTGTTCAGTCAAAAACTCACATTCCTACAATTACTTCTACAGTTGAAGATATACAAGAAACTGCTGAGACAGAAGTAACTGTTTCAGTTGGGTGTCATACATTGTCTACTCAACAACCACAATCTGTTGTTCCAACTGGTGCTTCTGCACCTGAAACTTCAACTGCAAAACCTCCTCCTGTTATTCAAACTGAAGATTCTGATAGTGGATTTCTAGATGATGATCATGTTCAATCAGTATCTACTCCACTCCCTCATGAGCATCGCTGGACCAAAGAACATCCATTACATCAAGTAATTGGAGATCTCAACAAGCCTGTACAAACGAGGTCAGCGACTCTTAATCAATGTATGCATGACTCATTTCTCAGTAAGATTGAACCAACGCGAGTATCAGAGGCTCTTGCTGATTCGGACTGGGTATCTGCTATGCAAGAAAAGATCAATCAGTTTGAAGCCCTAAAGGTTTGGAGATTAGTTCCAAAACCAGAAGGTAAAACCGTGATAGGAACTAAATGGGTATTCAAGAATAAGAAGGATGAGGATGGTATCGTCATAAGAAACAAAGCTAGACTTGTTGCCAAAGGTTACCGGCAAGAGGAAGGCATAGATTATGATGAGACGTATGCTCCAGTAGCGCGTATAGAAGCAATCCGCATGTTTCTAGCCTACGCAGCTCATAAGAATTTCACAGTCTTTCAGATGGATGTGAAAACAGCCTTTCTGAATGGCATTCTTAAAGAGGAAGTGTACGTGTCTCAACCAGAAGGGTTCGTCAATTCAGATAAGCCAGATCATGTCTACATCCTGGACAAAGCCCTTTATGGATCAAAACAAGCCCCTCGAGCATGGTATGACGTCTTATCCAAATTCTTGGTCAAGTCTGGTTTCTCCAAAGGTAAGGTTGATACTACTTTATTCATCAAAAAGGAAAAAGCTGATATTATTCTTATTCAGATTTATGTTGATGATATAATATTTGGTTCTACAAATCCAAAATTTTGCAAAAACTTTTCTAACCTCATGGTGTCACGTTTTCAAATGAGTATGATGGGAGAGATGAATTTCTTTCTTGGATTACAAGTTAAGCAGTTTTCTACGGGGATTTTCATTAATCAATCTAAGTACATTTTGGACATTCTTCGGAAGTACAAAATGGAAAATTGTAAACCAATTGGAACCCCGATGGCACCAGGTACTAAAATTAGCACTGATCCTTCGGGTAAAAGTGTTGATGTTAGGACTTATAGAGGTATGATATGATCGTTAATGTATCTTACATCAAGTATCGTTAATGTATCTTACATCAAGTAGACCAGATATTATGTTTTCAACATGTTTATGTTCTAGATATCAGGCTGCTCCCAAAGAATCCCATTTGGCTGCTGTCAAACGGATTTTTAGATATCTGAAGGGGACTGCAGACCTTGGTCTGTGGTATCCTAAGGATACTGGGTTTCAACTGACTGCCTATTCAGATGCAGATCATGCAGGTTGCATGTTGGACAGAAAGAGTACTTCAGGTCATGTTCAATTTCTTGGAGACAACCTCGTTAGCTGGGCATCAAAGAAACAATTATGCGTTTCCACATCGACTGCTGAAGCAGAGTATGTAGTTGCTGCCAGTTGCTGCTCTCAAGTCTTGTGGATGCGAACAGAACTGCGAGACTATGGATTCAAGTTTGATAAAATTCCAATTTATTGTGACTCGAAGAGTGCAATCGCGATATCTGCTAATCCTGTCCAGCATACGAAAACCAAACACATTGACGTCAGGTATCATTTTATAAAAGATAATGTAGAAAAAGGAACAATCGAACTTTATTTTGTAAAAACAGATTATCAACTTGCAGATTTATTTACCAAACCCTTAGATGAAAAGAGATTTAATTTTCTTGTCTCTAAGCTTGGTATGTTAAATCTTAAGACGTAATCGGTTGTTACCTACTAAAGTTACGAATTGTTATTTTTCATCATTTTTCTTTATTTTTTATTTTTGAAGGATATATGCACTTTAATTGTTTGCTCATGATCTCAGGGGGAGTAAGAGAAGATTTTAGATGATCTACATTATTTTAAGGGGGATCATAACTGATTTCTGCATTTTACTTAACTGACAAATTTTTTGTAATGCATGATTTTAGGGGGAGCTTATCAAAAGGAGTAAGACTATGATTTCTGATTGCTTAAGATCAGAACTCGTTCTTTAATCGTTTTACTGTTTTATGTTCTTTTATTGTTCGAATAAACTTTGTGAATAAATTTTTGACTAGACTTTGAGACTTATGCAGGATGAGAGAGGATGACACGATCATATCAATTTTGACTTCATCTGACTTTATGAGTATTAAGATTGAGCGAAAAGGTAAATTTCTTATCTTAATCTCATATGTATCTGAAAGAAGGACAACTTTCAGATATAGAAAACATGTTCTTAAATGTTTAAACCACTTCTCGAATTTTAAACAGATTTTATAATTTGGAAGTGTGATTTTAAATGTTTTCATTTTAGTTTTGTGCTTCATTGATAAACAAACCGTGTGTTATCCAAAGATTAATACTTGTGTATTGTCTTTTCATATACTTTCAAGTATTCACACACACTGGTTTGATTTCTTGTTCAAATAGTTCTTACCATGTCTCATATTGAAACATAATTTTTCGATGGTAAGACACCTCGCTTGTACTTCAAAGAATTTTGAGCGTCATTTCATTTCAAAACGTCATTTCAAGAATGTCTATATCTTGGTTCATATAGACAATATCCATTATTCTTGACCTTAAGCTTTGATTGATATATCATTTCATTTCTGATCATTTTCATACAATGTCAGATTTTCAAACAAGTCTTTTGCATTCATGTTCATTCATTCAGTATAATTGTTTGAAAATACTTCAATGTTTTAAAATGCTCTTATCTTCATGATTATATTCTGAGCATACATTTATCTGACATTTGTATATGAGCTTTAATTGTTATAGTTAAATCATCTGAGCAACATTATGCTTTTATAGGAAATATGGGTTCTTTGTGCTAGGAATTATCTGAACTTCTATGGAATCACGTTAACCAGTGATTTCTACCCAAGAAGTTAATCCATAGAGATTGAGTGTGAGGAGTCAAAAAGAAATGAGTGTGGGTTGTGTGATGAGGTAAAATGGAAAAGAGAGTTTGGTTAGTAGTGCGCTTAATGATTAAAAGAAAGAGGGTCTGAGATCATAGTAAAAGAATATCAAACTCTGCACCAACTACTTTTTGAGTCGGGCAACCACATTACTAATGCTTCACATTTCTTCGTGAACGTTATTGAAACAGGCAACTAGCCCATGCCAACTCTTGAATAAACCCCACAAGCTACTCATTCTCTTCTAAAAAATAAAATGTTTCACATTTTAAAGGGGACGCAGCACATAATCTATCTGATTTTCATTTGGAAAATCTGGATATTGAAAAAGAAGGAAGTCTGCCCCACCTTTGCACTTCAATCATGCACATTGAGTCTGTGTTTATCTACTGTTGTCTCAGTGGTTTACACAACTTTGAGCCTTATTGAAAAGCAATCATCATGCTTAATTCTTTCTACACATGCACGAGCACACAAGGAATTTGTTTCTTTGTCATAACATTCATAGAAATTGCATTTGTGGTGTTTCGATGATTGGATGGAAGACCTGGGGGAGTGAACATCAAAAAGCTCCTTTATATTGTGTATTTGTTACACACAGTGACTTCGTGTTACTGACAGGCATTTTAACTGATTCATTTGTTGATTCAGGAATTACATGTTCTTATTTTGTCTGGATTTGTAAAGATCTAGATGAATACGTGGTTATGGATCACAGAATCAGAGGCTCAGTTTGACATATGAGATTGGTCAAAGACATTTCTTGGAGAAAATTTTGATGATATCGATGCTCAAATCATCAAAAAGGGGGAGATGGTATCAAGAAATATTAAAGTTTTGAAGTTTGTGGGAGATGATATCAAGATCTGATAAAGATTTGTGAGTTGATTTTCTGAAATGTTCAAGTCAGAAAGTTCAAAGGAAAGATTTAAAGAAGATCAAAGAATTTCTGAAGATTTGAGGAAATTTTCTTTGAAGATTTTCTGCTATAGCAATTAGAGCTGATTCTGAAGATAATTTCTTTCCAAAGACTGAAAGTTTTCTATGAAAGTCTTGAAGAGATTGTTCATTGATTGAAGACAATTTTGGAAAGAATATAGTTAAAGAAAAAGGGGAGATTGTATTGACAGAGCTTAAAGTGAAGACTGATTTGTTATATTTTTCAACAGTGATCTTGAATCCAAAGGGGGAGATTGTTAGAGCATAAATTTGTTGGATACAAGATCAAGAATACTGAAGATCAAAGTTGAAGAAAGTCAAAGTTGAAAAAAGTCAAATCTCATTAAAGTCAAAGTCTTTTGTAATAAAAGTCAATGTATTTGTACTTTGTACTTTAATTTCCTTTGTATTAGTTGTAGGTATAAATACCTTGTCTTGTATTTTTCTGTTTGTAGAAGTTGTCATTTTCGTAACGTACGTATTGTAAGAATTGAGATTTGAGAGAGAATACGGTTTTAGAGAGAGAAAGAGTTCTAGAGAGAGAAAGTGTAATATTGTGAAAATCAAAGTAATCAAACAGGTAATTCATTGTGTTTTAATCTTGTTTGTTTGATTAATCTTGATTAGAAACTAGAATTTGGGAAAAACATAACTTTATACATATGTAAAGTGTAACTTTTTCTAAAACTATAAGTAGAAGGTGAATTTTTACACATAAAATTCTCCACGTATGGATATTTTTTAGTTTTTTTTTTTTAGAAAAAAAAAATGCTTACGCAAAAGAAAAAACAATATGCACAAACTTTGGCTATTTTAGGAAAAAGTTTTGAGAAGTGGTTAAAAAATGAATTTGGTTGATGAGATTGTCTATTTTAGTTAATTTTTCCATTTTTACAGAAATAGGTATTTTAAACGGTTGTTTTGGACATTTTTAAACGGTTTTACAACCGTTTGAAAGGGAACCGTTTGAAAAAGTCAGGAGCATTTTTAAACGGTTTTTGAACCGTTTAAAAAAGTCACATTTTTAAACGGTTTTTAAACCGCTTAAAAAATAAAAGAATGCTATCTGCTGCACATAGGACTCGATCTCGGAACCACAACCATACAAACCCAAGACACTTACCATTCCGCCACATCTTCTTCTGTGTTTATAGAAGCAGATTTAATTCTTTTATTCATTTTTTGTCTAGCTTTGTACTCCCAACTTCAACTTCAGATTCGGCCTAGATTTACTCCAAATTACCAAAAACTCAAAACACGAACATTGTAGATCTGTGTCTTGGGTTTCCGGATCATCTTGAATCACTCAAATCTGTCAAAAATTATCAAAAAGCCACAGTTGCGCAAATCTGTCAAAAATTATCGTTTTGTTCTTTTTCGCTCCAAATTGTTCCGAACTATCAAAATATAAAAACGCATTAATGTAGTTCGGTTTTACCCTAAAATTTTAAAGGTCTTTTCAAATGGTTTTGTGATAGTGAAAGCGTTTGAAAAAGTGTTTGGCCTATTTAAATGGTTGTTTCTAGAGAACCGCAAAACCGTTTAAAAAAAGTCTTAAAAAAACGCAGCCACCTTTTTAAACGTTTTTTTCGAATTTTTTTAAAAACCATTTAAAAATGTGCGTTTAAAAAGTCATTTCTGTAGTAGTCTTTGTAGGCGGATAAAGTAGGTGACATCTTTTTTAATTTGTAGTATTATCTAATATGTAGGTTGCAAGTTATATTTTTAAGTAATAATGATGTATTCAACAGGTTACCAAAAGTCCAATGATTTATTTAACAAGTTTTGTGATGTCTAATGACTTATTTGTTCAAAAAAATTGTCCAATGACTTAATCATTCCAAACACTAAAGTCCATTGGGTTTTTATGAACTTTTCCCTTGTCATATATGCCAGAGATTCCAAAGATAGAAGCTGAGAATGAGAAACTTAAAAGTCAAAGATCAAAGCTGAAAGCTCAAATTGATGTCCTGAATGTCAAACTCACTAAAGCTGAGACACAAGTATCAACTTATGAATCCAAAGGAAAAGAATGGCTAAAGAAAGTTGATGAAAGGTTCAAGAAAGAGAAAGTTGAACTTGAAAAATCCTTCATTCTAAAATTATCTGAACTTTGAAGGAAAGTTGAGTCAGAAAAGAAAGAATTAGAACTCAGATGTGCAAAACTTTCAAAACAAGTTTCTGATTTTGAAAAAATTGTTATTACTGAAAGAGATGTTTTTAATAGAGAAAAGAAAAGTGTTGAAAAGAAAAATACTTTACTATTCAAAGAAATCTCTGAGAAAAATCAGAACTTGGAGAAAGATTTTGAGAGTGAAAGAAAACATTTTGAATCTGAAATTTCTAAACTTACTGACAAGATTGTTGTCTTATTAACAGATATTCAAAAGGGAGAGAAGACTAAATATGAATTGCAAAGCAAATTTGACAAACTTTGTAATGAAAAAGCCAAGTTGAATGACAAGATCAGTCAACTTGAAGTGGCTAATGCTGATTTATCTGACAAGTTAGCATCTGACACACCTGTATTATCTTCTTATGATAATGATGCAAGTGAATCATTTTGCTCTTTTGAATCAATAAATAGCTTGTTTCAAAAAATGATTTTCAAGAAAGAAAATGTTAAATCTGAAAACTTGAAAACAAATCAGGTTAAACCTTCTATTCCGTTCTATATCAAATCTATTAACAGATATGCTTCTGGATTTAATGCTTCCAAGAAAGAGAAGATGATTTGGATTGTCAAAGGTTCTTCAGAGTCAGTCAAATACCAAAAATCATCTGCAGAAGCTGAACTGAAAAAATGAACAAAGCTCAAAAAGGTAAAACTTTTGCACCTGATGTTATCAAGTCAAACCAGCATCTAATCAGGTTAGCAAGAAGAAAACTTTGTTGTTCATATTGCTGTAGTAATGATTTTGTTCATAAAGCACATGTTCACAAAAGGTATTATTCTAATAAGAAGTTTAACGATACTGCTTATTACAGAGGTGGAAACCACTCAATGAAGATTCCACATACTAACCAGAATGGACCCAAACTTATCTGGGTACCAAAACCTATTCAACCTATGATGCAGGAATCTCCAATCAAGAAGGAGTGAGCAGAGCAATGGCTTCTAAACACAGCAGTTTAGGACCCAATCTTCAATGTACAAGGATTATGACTTCTAGACACAACAGTCTAGGACTCATACTTCAATGTCAAGATACTGAAAATCTTGAATGTTATATTCTTATAGGGAGTTTACCTTGCTTAAATCAATTGTGTAAATTGAAGTTGAGAACAAATTATAATTGTCATCTTTTATATGTGGGGGTGAATGATTCTTTTATATTAGGAGAGAATGTTCTTAATTGTTACATTTTTATCTGTATGCAGATATGAAGGGGGAGCATATATGTACAAGTGTTCACAAGATCCATATAATGTCAAAGGGGAGTCCAGCAAAACAAATCAAACAAACAAATATATCATGTTAATGAACAGAAGGAACAAACATTGAGTCAAGGGGGAGTTTCTTCCTGTTTATATCTGAAAAGGGTTGTAAGTGTGCTGTGTGTGTAAAATTATTTTTGGAATTAAAAATAAGTGGAAAATTTCATTTATAGAAAGATTCAATTTATGGAAAGTTTCTATTTTTGACAATTTGTGAAAAATTTAAAAAATTAGCAAATTTCCTCATTTAAAATGCTTTTCAGAAGTTGGAAATTCTGCTAAGTCAAGAATTCGCATAACACACACATGTGAAATTTGAGGAATTCGCAGATGTGTGTGATACGAATTCTTGAGAATTCGCATCTCAGAGTGTTACGAATCCTAACAATTTGCATAAGTGTTTCTGAGAAATGTGAAGAATTTGCATATCACTGATCTACGAATTCTTGAAGTTTTGCACAAGAATTCGCGAACTTGTCTCTTACGAATCCTCACACACATTGTCTTATTCTTTCAAAGACAATTTGCATGAGTCTTATCTACGAAAAGTGTTGGTCCAATCAGATCGTGCCACGTGTCACTCTCATTCTTGAGTATAAATAGGGTTGTTTCTACGAAAACCTCACTTTTCGCGTATTTTTTGGCTTACGAATTTTTCAGAGAACATCCTCTCTAAACCCTTGTCTACGAATTCTCGAGTTTTTATTTTTGATTTATTCGATTCTTTGAATACAAGGTGTCTATATGTTTCTTTTTTATGTTTGTTATTGCTCATATTGTTTTGTTGTTTGATTTTGTTGTAGGGATACCTAATCTGGACATAGATCTAGGGTTTGTCGATTCGTCTAGACAGTTCTTCAAGAACTCGTATCGAACTTTGAATTTTTTTTATTTTTATTTTTGATCTTGATTATGTTTCTAAGTGGAAATTCGAACTAAAGGACTTTTCATATTCTGAAATCGACCCATTTCAAAGTATTATTTTGACCTAATTTTGATTATTTGTTGGGATTGAAAATAAATCTGACTAGTCGACTCTTTCGGTGTTCTTGATGTTCTTGATTAAAAATCAAAATTAAGAATTGTTTTGTTAATAGATTTCAGATTTATTTGAATAAAATTGGTTTCTAATCTGAATCGATCCTAATAAGATCAAAATATTAGGTTAAAAAAATTCATATTAAAATTTTTTTGAATCTGGGTTTGGCTTGATGATTTGAATGTGTTCTTGATGTTCTTATAAACACTTAGAAAATTTTCAAGAAATCAAAGTTTATACATTCTTGATTTTAACAGTACCTTATGAATTATGAGTTTCATTGTTAGATTTTCGCTAAGTGTGAAATTTGTATACTTGTTCTATACGAATTCTGGAGTTATTTCTTTGTCCATATTTCTCTATGTGAGGAATTCATAAAGTTGCCTCTTACGAAATCTGAGTCTACGAATTCTTGATTGAATCCTTGAATTCCTAAGTACAGAATTCGCAGATCCCTATCAACCGAATTCTTGACTTAGAGTTTTTCAAATTTGGTTTTTAAGGTCAAAAATCATTTCTTTGAGTTTTTCACTAACCCATTTGGACCTTGTTCATTATTGTTATATCATTTCAGGTACCAATGACAGATCAGACAGTAGATCAGCAAGTTCAGACCAGTGAGAATTCACCAGAAGCACAACAATCTTCTAAACAGTGCCCAATGCCATCCTCTCGATTTGATTTCCATGTTCCACAAGATGCAAATCCTGATCTATTCTTGATTTCACCATTTGAAATGAAACCACATTAGCCAAATAATCATCTTCTTCAGTTTACTATCCGTATAGATCCTTTGGTAATGGATATCTTGAGAAATCATCCACTCGGAGATGCACTTACTGCTGAAGCTGTTGTTCTAGAACTCTATGTACAACAAGCATGGAAAACCATCAGGGTTTCCCACATGAACGAAAAAGGAGTAAGAGTTCAGATTTTCAAGCTGGAAATTAACCATTTCACGTCTGTTCTCACACCAGAGAGGCTAAGATTAACTCTTAGTCTTACATCTGAGACTGCAAGGGAAGGTAGAACCAGTTATGATGAGTTAACTTCTGAAGCTGAAGTACTCCGAGGCATTAGAGATATGGGCTATGTAAGACATATTACTCAAGTGAGTCAGGTCAAGAAAAACAACCTTCCTCCATTCTATTATACCCTGTTCTCTGTGATCAACTGGTGCCTCACTGCAAAGAACTTTGGATCAGATAATGCCAACAGTCACATTTTGAAACTCTTATATTCAGTGGTTCATGACTTGCATATTGATTATGCTCAGATATTTTGGACTGAGCTATATGAGAAAGTAGTGGCCAAGAAGACTTCAAAAGCTCCGAACTACATTCCTTATCAACGGTTCATGACGCTTATACTTCGAAGCATGTTGAGGAGTAACAGGAACATTCCAACCAGAATCAATCATCCACATGCTCCAGTCAGTGAGATGAGGTATCTTATGAGGCAGAAGAAAGAATTTTTATTCACCATGCCTGTGCCTGAAGCTTTATTAGACTATGCAGATCCAGAGTGTCCTAGTATCATAGTTTATAGAGAGTCTATGGGACGGCCAGAACCGGTCATCCCTACCCAAAGCTCCACCCTTAGGCGAGCGGAGTCTGTGGGGGTTTCTGATACTTCGAGGGTACAGAAACGAGGAGAGAAGAGAAAAAATTCCGAGAGGGGTTCTAGAAGGGGTCAGAGATCACGACTAGAGGCATCTGGGTCATGGGTTGTTACCCCACGTATAGTGACACCTCCTGTCGATGAATGTCATGGCTTTGAACATGATCTGGATCTTGCAAATGATGATCAGGCAGACAATGAAAGTGATACAAGTATAGTGACATCTGCTTCTAGTTCAAAGGATCATGATCAAACAGATTATGATGCTGAAACTGCTAAAAGTAGATCAGATAATGGTGATTATCATGATGATGATGATAATGCTGATGATGGAAATTTAGTTGAAACTGCTGATACTGCTGCAACTCACACATATCAAGCTAATGTCTGTAATGATGATCAAACTGATGTTTTTGAACCATTCTATGGTACTGATGCCATGGAAGTGGATGAGCAACAACGTGTTGACTCAGTTCTTACTGCAGTTGTTGGAGATATAAGGCGGAACGAGGGAGATTTAGTTGAAATTTTTGAGAGAGAGAGTGAAATTGTAGAAAAAGAACATGGTGAGCGTGTGATTACCCAAACCTACATTTCCAAAAGGGCAACCACATCTAGCACTTTGTCGCATGTATTATGATCGGATGCTCAAGTCATAAGCAACCCACTTATGCACTCGCACACCCTAGCCAACCACTCTATGTCTTCTCAACAAGATATAATTTCATGTTCTCACGGGAAATTAGGACAAAGTCTACCGGGTTCTCATTTGGAGAATCAAGGTATTGAAAATAGAGAACAACAACCCCCGTTCTCGATTTCTATTCCTTCAAAGTTGAGTCTAGTTCCATATCGTTTACGAATTATTCTTCCTAGGACACTTTTTACTGATTCTACCATCGGTTGTCTTAGTTACCCGATTGGAACATCTGTAGTAGCTCCGTAATCCGGACTACAAGGATCGGATGGAAGTCCTGTCATCAACACGTCTTTGCCAACAATGAACACAGGCCATGCAATTGATTCGTCAGTTGTCATGAAAACGGTTAATCTATGTGATACAAGAGTTACTCACCCAGACTTCGTGTCAAAGGAATTACTCGACGGTGCCTTAAAGGTTGTTGAAACCCGTATCTTTGAGAAGGTGGAGACAGAAATTGGTGATATCAAACGTCTTTTGAAAGGAAAGGATCCAGTAATTCAACCTGAGCCTTTACAACATAGTCAGCAACTCCAAACACTCAACCTGCTGATTTGTCCATTGATGATCTTAAATCGTTGTTGCTAGCAAAGTTTCTATCCATAGCACTGGATTCTCAGCAAGATGCAGATCTTCTTAACCTTCTGCAATCCCACCAACAAAATCAACCGCCATAGCCTGTTCAACCAGCAGATGTGGTTAGTGCCTCAGAATTTCATTCTTTTAAATCTGATGTTATGTTTGCTCTATCTAAAATCAAACAGGTAGTTGAAACTTCTTGCAAAACCTAAGCAGTTGTTTCTACTAGAGAACATGATCATGATCCGGATAATGATCACGAGAGGGAGAAAAGGGAGAAACAGGCAGCTGCTACTAGATCTGGTGTATCAATTATGGTGGAAGAGAGAACTGAAAATGTTGAAGGTGAGGAAAGGGGAGCTGATCATGATTCTGAGCAGAATGATCAAACGGAGATTGTGTTATATGATGGAAAAGGTGTTGGATCAAGGTTTGAAAAGCCTAAGATTGCAACAAGACAGGAAATTATGGAGATTACAGGTCTTCCGAATCCTGCTGTTATAGTTCTTGAAGATGATACGTTTGATGAAGCTGATGCAAAGTATATGATGTATTGGAAAGTGAAAGATGAAGAGCATAAAAATGAATTCTTGGAGCTGGAATCTGATGATGAAGTTGTTGATGTTACTGAGTTTGTCAAAAGAGCTCAAGAGATTCCAGAGAATGAAGCCAGCATACTTGATGATTTATTTGAGGACAGAGAAACAGATGCACTGAATGATATGTTCGCTCAGAGTACACCTGAGGGATTACATTTAAGTCCTGTTCATGAGCATATTCCTGAGCCAAGTGTTGATGAAGTTCAATCTGTTCGTTCATTCAGTGAGTTTAATCTGAATGTTGAATCAACAGTCAATCCTAATTCTGATGTTCATATGTCTGATATTCATGTTTCTGATACTCAAATAGAAGAAGAATTACCATATCAGAAGAAGCCTAGAAGTCTAGTTCATCAAGAGGAGTTTGTTAAAGAACCTCCGTTTGTGCCAAAGTTTCCACAAACTGAAGCAGGATCTTCAGATAAACCAGCAGAGGGTTCTACTCCATTTACTGGATATGATGAATCTGGTATGTCTATGCAAGATATTAAAAGAATCAGAAGTATGTTAAGAGTTCCTTACTTGGAAGAAGGAGTTAAGATTTTTGTGAGCTATATTAGATAGTTAGATCAAGCTCAACTTCTGGGAATTCAAGACAAGTCACCAGAGTACTAGAAGGATTACATCAAAATGTTGCAAGTAAGGAGCATAACTCAAAAAGAAGTCAGGATCAAGCATGAAATTGTGCAAGTTTACTTTGTTACCATGAAGAAGTATAATAGCATATGGTATCCACAATTTGAAGTTCAGAGGAAGAACTTGTCTACTTATTCTTTAAGTGAAGTTGATTTTGCCAACATAAACTTTTGGGATATAGAGTTTATGTATCATGACTTCAGAAGTAGAACCATCAGATGTCCTGATATTGTATTTGCTTTTGATTGCATCAAGAGATTTATCCGAAGGCATATCTATCATACTTATCTGTATGATTTTCAGCTAGGTATTGAAGCTAACCAAAGGATAAGATTCATCCTCTACTTGAAGAGATTCCACTCTACACAGTACTAAGAGAGCCAGAACTTGGTGTTGTGTATAAGAATGATGCTAAAAAAGAGAAGATATTTATGAGAGCAGCTGTAGTAGCTAAGTATTCTGATGGAACTCTGAAAGATGTTTTGAAAAAGCTAGAAGACAAGTATGAGGAGAGTGAGAAGAAAAGATTAGCTGAAAATGATCATATGCCCAGAATGCAAATGATTTGTACTGAAGATGTCATAGATATAATCAAGGACAAAATCAGATTCAGGCTGGCAATCAGAAGGTTTGAGGGATATCTGGGATTGTGAAGAACTAGCATGAAGAGATGGATGAATTGAAGTTTTTCAAATTGCTCAAAAAGGGGGAGAATGTTAGAGTAGAATTTTGAGTCAATTTGGTTAAGTCTTAGTGTTGACTTTTCTTGTAACTTGTGTAGAGGTCAAGTTCATGTTTGACCCTCTATAAGTATCCTTTTGTCTTGTTTTATGTCTTGGTTGTAATGCTTGTAATCTTTCTCAGTTAGATCAATGACTACGACATACTTGTGACTTTTTCTCTCATCTTACTCTCTTGATTGTTAATTCATTTGTGATTGATTAAAAACATGATTGCTTGATTTCTGGGATCACAATGAAGATTGTGCTAAAGTTGCCAAAGAATTCAAAAGTTTAAAGTTTCAAAGTTCAAAACAGAAATATACTTTGAAGAGAAAGTAAAATCATGAAAAGCAGAAAATGTTGAAGAATTTCAAAGTTTCAAAGTTTGCTGAAGATGTCAAAGTTTTCAAGGTGTAAAAGCTGAAAAAGAGTCAAAGCTGAAGATATTTGTGAAGATAAAAACACCTGAAGATTATTGTCAAAGAAGTTTTAATCTTGAATCCAAAGGGGGAGATTGTTAGACTAATATTGTATTCAAGATTAAGAGTGAGGGTCTGTTGTGTAAATGTTGTATAGTTCAAGGGTTTGGTTGTAAAGTCAACTCAAGTTGACTTTGTATAAATATGATTGTTTCTTTGTAATCTGTAAGTACGCATTAGACAATATCAGAGTTTGGTAAGACTTCGCATAACATACACATATACGTGAGACATGTAACTTCATGTTAGATCTGTGATTAATTGTAATATTTGTGATTTGATCAATAAATCTGATTTTTTAAGATTTTGTGTGAATTAAAATGCTAGTATACTGGGTCACATCACAAGCTGAACAAAGAAACTCTTTTTTCCAATTTCAGCTCTGGCAATCCAATGACTAATTCTTGGCTTTTGAGCTTGTTGATATCTCTGAAGTTTTGATGAGAAAACCTTCAGTGCCACAACCAAATGTCTTTTTATGTAGCCTTAGAAATAAGACAAACAGATATTGTTGCAGTCAGTGTAGGAAAACTGAAAACCATAAAGTTGACTCATTCTTCCTGCTTTTATCAACTCAGCTCCGCTCTTGTCTTGAATATAACAAAAGTCTTCATCAAATACCACCTTGCACTTTTTCTCAGCAAATTGACTAATGGAGAATAAGTTGTATGCCAATCCTTAAACATACAGAACCTTTGAAATTGTTATCATGTTGTTCTTGATCACACCGTATCCTCTGACGTATCCTTTCATGTTGTTTCCGAAGCTGATTGAACCTGCATAATGTTCTACATAATCGAATAGTAGGTGCTTATGTACTGTCATGTGTCTTGATGCACCTGAATCTATGATCCACACATGACTAGCCTGCAAGAAAAAGTCACTTCAATTTAGGTTCCCATATGAATATGGTTCCTTTCTTGTTAGTATCCTTAAGCTTTTTCAAATCAGTTGACGACCCTTTGATTCTCCATTCAAATTTGCGCTCTTTTGAAGAAACATGTGCTTTAAGTTCAGACTTTGGAATCCACTTCCACACAAATTTTAAGTAACTAATTTGTCCATTTTTAAAACATTCTTTTTTACTTAAAAGAATAAACTTATTTTGCTTAACAGGGGATTGAGTAGAAGTTTTCTTTTTCACAAATTGGTCAGGTTTTTTTTCTTAGAAAACGTAAGTTTAAAAGAAAATGAACTATCATGACAATAAGAGCAATGTTACTTAGCAGTAGCTTGTGTCAACAAATCGGTGCCAGAAAGATTTTTCGTTTTATTGAAACACTGTTGACAAGTTTGAGTACAAACTTTTGCTACTCTATTACAAACTTTACTATCAGATACATTCTTCTTCTCTTCCACCTTTGCCTTCTTTCCCTTCTTCTTACCTCCTTTCTTCACTTTCTTATCTGAAGAACAAATAGAGTTACATTAATTAAAAGTGAATTTCTCAAAGAAAGGTTTAATGCAAAGTTTTGAATCAGAAAATGTATGCGAAAAAGAATGAACTTTAATTCCCGAACACTGTGCTTTTTTCAGAAATACTTGACTCCTTTTCCGAAGATATTAAAATCTTCAAAGATATTTTCATTTAAGGAGTTTTAGTATCAACTGTTAAAGTGTCAGACTTAACATTTTGCATTGACTGGAAATGAAGATGGAGAATTCGTATCAGAACAAATTGCTTTTCCTTTTGTGTAATTAAAATTTGGGATTCTAAATGTCTTATTTCTTTTTGTAAAACTTCATTTTGAATCAGAATTGAATCTAATTCCATCCCTAGGTTTTCATTTGCATTTTCCAATTCATCAACAAGATTGTTGAGAACTAAAATATGCTTTTCTAAAACAATTTTTTTTAATGCAGTCTGATAATCAGATTATGTAGAAATTGAAGTCTTAGCAGAATCAGACTCGTTTTTAGAATGAGAGTTGTCTTCCTTCTTGTTAAGTCAGATTTTATAGTAATCATTGTATTTATAGGCTTAGTCTAATTCTGTGTTTAGGGTGCTTTTATATCTGGTTTTATCCAAGGGTATTTAAGTCCCTTGTGGCTTTATTCCTTGTAAGACTCTCACGCATATCTCAATACATACTTACTTTCTGTGCTTTCAACTCTCTCTCACTACTTTCTCTCTCTAGGATTTAGAACGATATTGGTTTATCAATTGGTATCAGAGCCTAATCTGAATCTGAGAGGATTGAGAGAAACTTGTTTCGATTCTGAATTTGTGTTTGAATCAGAAAACTTGATCGATTTTCTTGATTTTTTCAAGAAAATCTCATATTTTTTTATTTTTCATCAAATTCGGACTGATTTCTGATCGAATTTTCTTGAATTTTGGTTCGTTGGATCCGGTTTTTCTAGTAGAACAATTTTGTTTCACATCATTTTGCAAGAAAATCAGTTTTTGATCTTCAATTTCAAGATTTTTCGAGTTTATGAAAAAGTAGTTTTGCGTACTGTTGGTTTCACGAATTCAAGTTTTTGTGGTTTCTGATCGAATTAATTGTTTCGGAGTTGTTAGAAAGTTGTTTTCGAACATATCTGTGTGAGAAAATTTCATAATATTCGACTCTGTAATCGAAATTAGAAGGTTCTCGTGATTTTTCATCGTTTTGCGCCAGATCCAGTTTTTGTGTGAGTTCATCTGAACTTTGCGCCAGTTCATACGTGTTTTACGCCAGATTCATCACCTTTGCGCGAGTTCATCAAACTTTGCGCCAGTTCTTCAGGGGTTCTAATTCATTTTTTCGCCAAGACCAGATTATCGTCACAAGTTTTTCGCGAAAAGTTCAGTTTTCGCTATCTGTGCATCGCACAAATCTTTATTTGCGCCATCTACGTCTCACGCTAATCAGTTTTGTGTCGTCTCAGTCTCGCACAAACCAATTTTGTTCCACCTACTTATCACGCGAAGAAAGGCTCTCGCCATCAATGTATCACGCAAAATTAAGTTTGCGCTATTAGTTCATCACGCAAAGTCAACTTTGCGTTACCTTTGCCTAGCGAAAAACTCTTTTGCATCACCTACATCTCACGCAAAGAAAAGTTTGCGCCACCAACCCTTCACGCAAAACAATTCTTGCGCCATCTACTACTCGCGCAAAAACAAGTTTGCGCCATCCACTGTTAGCGCAAATCTCCTGTTTGCGCCAGTTTCTCTGTTTCAATACTTGGGAATTTTTTCTCTATTTTTCTGAAGATATGTGTGAATTACAAATCCCAAACAATCAAGCTAATTTCAACAAGATCAAACATTAAAGTCTAGAGAGAGAAAGTAGATCTTGAATCTTCATCACATATCCCACGTCTCTTACAAAAATTAAAATGTGTACAATGAATCTCTTAACAAAAACATAAGAAACAAACCTATTTATACCAACTATCTAACAAAGACTTAATGACTAAGTAAACTAATCAACTTTGACTTTTAATGACTTTGACATTGTTGACTTTCTAACATTGACTTTCTAATTAAATCTTGGATACAATATTTTGACTTAACAATCTCCCCCTTTGTATTCAAGATTTAATAAAAATTTGACACTAGTCTTCAACTCTTGATTCTTCAGCTTTTGTCACTGACAACTTTGAAACTTTAACAATCTTCAATCTTTCTGCCTTTGAAGAATCTTGTTAGAGCACAGATTTGTTGGATTCAAGATCATAAAGATTGAAGATGAAAGTTCAAGAAGTCAAAGCTGGAAAGTCAACTCTCATGGAAAGTCAAAGTCATTTTGTTAATAAAAGTCAAAGTCAACATATTGTAATTTGTTTCTTTGTAATTGTTAGAGGTATAAATACCTTGTTTCCTTTGTTAGTTGTTGTATCAATCAGAATTAGAGTGAGCATATTAGAGAAGAGCATAATTCATATTATTCTAGAGTGAGAAAGCTTGTAGAGAGAGAATATGTGGACATAAAGAGAGAATTTTTAATATGTGATTGAAATCAATGAATGTGATTTAGATTCTCATCTTGATTGTATTTTGTATCAATTAGAACTTGAATATTAGGGAATAACAATTGGTATCAGAGCCTAATCCAAATCGAAATCAGATCAAGAAATAGTTCGACTTTGTGTTCTTCAGAGTTCAGATCGAATTTTTTGTTTCAGTACGAATTAGAAGTTGAAATCAATCAGATTATGATCGTATAGTGTGTTTGATCGAGTCTGTATATTTTAATTCTTTATTTGCACTGTAATTGTTTGGTAATTTTGGATTTTGTTGAAAGTTTGTTCACGAGTTCAAAAAGCACTGTATCATCATTTGATTTGTAATTTGAATGTGTGTTTTCGAAATTCATGTATAGAAATATGTTCTAAAGTTGATTTCGAGATGTTCTGCAAAGTTTCGACTTAATTGAAGAAGAATTGAGTTGAAATCGAGGAAAAAGTGAAGTTTTTGGTCGATATACTGAAGAACACGCTAGATCCAAGAAACGCGCAAGTTCATCTGATAGAACGCGCAAGCTGAAGAATCTCATTTTTGAACAAAACGCGCAAGGTGTTATTAGCGAGTTCTAGAAACTCGCTGGTTGAAGTCTGCGAGTTTGAAGATTAGGAAAATTTTCTAAGTGTTGGAACGCGCAAGCCATGGTTAGCGAGTTTACTCAAACGCGCAAGTAGTGCCTAGCGAGTTTTGGGAACGCGCACATCTCTATTAGCGCGTTTCAACGTGAATAGTTACTTGCGTGTTTAGGCATTAGCGAGTTTCATCGAGAACAATATCTTGCGAGTTTCAACGATTAGCGAGTTTCAGCATCTAGCGAGTTTATTAAAACACTCAAGTCTTTGCTTGCGAGTTTCACAAACACGCAAGTTTAAGCCTGCGAGTTTTTCTCTGAATAGTGTTTTGCGAGTTTAGGCGTCTGCGAGTTTCCATACTTAGTATATTTTCTGAGAAATTTTCAAAACTGTAATATGGCCTTTAATAGTGAAAAAAATTTCTCTAGGGGCGCTGCCCCTCAACCTCGCAAGGGCGTTGCCCCTTGACCCCACTCGCTAACCGGGTAGCGGGACCCCCGTGCTAAGTCTGCGAAGGGGGACATATTTCTTTTTGTGATCAAAATCTATGATTTTTTTTATTTCAAGTATTTCTATATTCTTGAGATTTCATATTTTGGACTAACAATCATTTTTCAAGTTTCTTTTTGTAACAGATATTCAAGATGAGATATTTTTCTGATGATGATGAAAAGAAGATTGCCAAGCTCGAATTAGAGAATCAATATCTTGCTTCCTCAGTTGACTACTACTCAAAGAGATCAAAGAAATACAATAATGAAAGGAAGATACTGAGAGAAGAAGTTAGTGTTTTAAAGACTATTAATGAAGATCTTCTGAAACAGACTTCTGAGCTTAATGAAGAAAAGGTCTTGTCTTTGGAAGCTGAAAACACTGAGTTAAAGAACAAGATCTCAGAATTAGAAGATCACATTGTCAAGTTTCAGCAAACAGGGTGTGCTAATGAAAAGAAGATCTTTGAATTAGAATTGCAAATTGTTGAAGAAAGATTAGTTTTTGATAAAGAAAAGAAAGAGTTTGCTAAGAAATTCTCCGAGTTTTCTAGAAAAAGTGCTGAAGAGAAGAAGACGGTTGAGCTTAAATGCATTAATCTTTCTCAACAAGTTTTTGATTTTGAGAAAGTGATCATTATTGAAAGAGAAAAGTTTGCAAAGGATAAAAAGGAAATTGAACAGAAGAACGTTGGATTTTTTAAAGAGATATCTGATGGACGAAAGAATGTGGGAAAAGATTTTGAAGAAGAAAGAAATATATTTGAGGAAGAAATCAAGAAGTTTACTAAGAAGTTATCTGAGAGTGCACTGAAAGAGCAGAAAGCGAAGTCTGAATTAAAGAAAGAAATTTACTTACACATCAAAGAAAAGAACAATTATTTTTCATAGATTAAAGACCTTGAAGATATTGTTTCAAAGGTGGTGGTGACTGAGCAAACTTTTCTACAAATCTACACACCTAGAAATAATTCAGCTGACTTCAAAAAGACAGCCTCAAGCTCACATCTGAAAACTGTTTCTTCAAGAAGGTTAGTCAATTCATTTGATCAGATTCGTACAACTAACATTTTCTATGATCAGAAAATAGATGGTTCAGGTACACACAGGAGAAGAAGATATAATGAAGAGAAGCTGGTATGGAAAGTAAAACCAGTAGATGAAGAAAAGCATGATGAGAAGAAGGAAGAGAAGAAATGTAACAAATCATTTGTACATGCATCAACAGCCAAGAAGAACAAAGTGCTGAAAGGTAAACCTGGTCTTGCTTACTCGAGAGATCAATTGATCAGGTTGTCTAAAAAGAGGTATTGTTCTTTTTGTCATACATATGATTTTGTTCATAAAGCTAGTGATCATTACTGGTATGGTTCTTATTCAGTTACTCTCATTCGAACTGCAACTAACACACATGGACCCAAATACAGTGGGTACCAAAGCCGAAAGTTGATTTTGTGTTGCAGGACCTACAGTAAAGGGGGAGTAAGAGAACAATGGCTTCTAAGTACGTTAGCTTAGAACCCGTACTTCAACGAAGTGTGGCTTCTGAATACTACAGTTCAGGACCCGGACATCAATGCTTAAAGAAAGATACTCCCTGGATGATATAAGAGATTGTACTCCGATACTCCAACGAGGATATCAACCTTCAAGGGGGAGTACATAATTTTCTGAAATTTATGCATTGGAAAGATATGACGAACTACAATTCACAAGAGAATTGTAGATCTCTATCATGTGCTTTTTCACTGACATATTTTAGATGCATAATTTCAGGGGGAGTAAAGTTGACGATTTCTGATTATTTCAGATCAGAACTCGTATCTTAAAAGTTTTATTGCTTTATGTCATTTTATTTTCGAATAATTTTGTGAATAAAGTTGCTTTGACTAGACTTTGAGACTTATGCAGGATGAGAGAAGCTGACACGATCATATCTTAATGACTTCAGCTGACTTCATGAGAATTAAGATTGAGCGAATAGGTATATTTCTTATCTTAATCTCAAATGTATCTGAAAGAAGGACAACTTTCAGGTATAGAAAACATGTTCTGAAATGTTCAAACCACTTCCCGATTCTTAAACAGTTTTCATGAATTGGAAGTGTGATTTTAAATGTTCTCATTTTATTTTGAGCTTCAATAATTACAAACCGTGTGTTTCCAAAGATAAATACTTGTGTATTGTCTTTTCTATATACTTTCAAGTATTCACACACACCGGCTTAATTTTTGTTCAAATTGTTTTTACCATGTCTCATATTGTAACCAATTTTTTCGATAGTAAGACACTCCGCTAGTACTTTAATGAATTTTGAGCGTTAATTCATTTCGAAACGGTTTTTCAAGAATGTCTATATTTTGTTTCGTATAGACACCTATCTTTTATTCGTGACCATAAGCTTTGATTGTTATATCATTCATTTTCTGATCATTTTCATACAATGTCAGATTTTCAAACAAGTCTTTTGTATTCATATTCATTCATTCAATATACTTGTTTGAAAATACTTCCATGTTTAAAAATGCTCAAATCTTCATGATTATATTCTGAGGATATACATATCTGACTTGTATTTGAGTTTTAACTGTTCAAGTTAAACCATTTTGAGCAACATTATGCTTTAAAGGATTACATGGGTTCTTTGTGCTAGGACTTAAATGAACTTCTATGGAATCACGTTAACCAGTGATTTCTACCCAAGAAGTTACTCCATAGTGATTGAGTGTGAGGAGTCTAAAAGAAATGAGTGTAGGATGTGTGTTGAGGTAAAATGGAAAAGAGAGTTTGGTTAGATGTGAGCTTAATGATTAAAAAGAAAGAGGGTGTGAGATCAGAGTAAAAGAATATCAAACTCTGCACCAACTACTTTCTGAGCCGGGCAGCCACATTACTAACGTTTCACAACTCTTTGGTAAACGTTATTGAAACAGGCAACTAGCCCATGCCAACTCTTGATACTACCCCACCAACCACTCATTATTCTTCTCAAAAAGAGAATGTTTCACATTTTCAAGGGGAAACAACACATATGCTATCTGGTTTTGTTAAGACACAGTCTCATTGGATTCAAGATCATCCAATCTGAAGATCGCAATGTGAAGCTAAAGCCGAAACGTCGACTCTCAATATTAAAGTCTATGTCGTTTGTAATAAATGTCAATGTAATTGTTTGTTATTGTAATTGTTAAATTAATATCTAGTTTGTTAGATATTAGTTAACTTAGTTAGTTTTTAGTTTAGTTAGTTATATTAACTTAGTTAGAAATAATATCTATTTGTTAGATATTATGTAGGTTTATTAGTTTAATATGTTGCAAGTTGTTAGGAAGTGTGTAAGACACACTAGATTAGATATTGTGATATCTCTAGTATCTCTCTAACACAATCAGATCAGATATTATCCATATCACATACAAAGACACACTAAAAGGTGTATTAGAGAGAAATACACATAGAACACAAATAGCTTGAATCGATCAACCTTGTAACCATTTGTTATAATCAAAACAGGTTGGTAATCTTATTGTGTTGTTAATCTAAGAACTTGATATAAACATTATTGTGTGGACCGACAATTGGTATCAGAGCCTGATTAAGATCAAAATCAATTTTTTCACAAAACGACTTTGTGTTCTTATTTTGAAATTCGATTTCGAGTGTTAAAGTGTTTTAGGTGTTAAAATCGATCAGGTTGTGATCGATTAGCATGCAAGATCGAGTTGTTGTTGTTTGATTTCACTTTTAAGCTTTAATCGAGTTCCATTTTGTGATTTTAGTGGTCTGAGTTCGTTTTTGAAAAAGGTACTGTGCCATCGATTTTATTTTCAAAAAGTGATTTTTATAGAGATCGAGTGGTCACATTCAGTTCTAGAAGTGTTTCTAGACATATTGGTAGCATTTGGGTCTGTTAATCTTGGAAAAACAGGTTGAAAAGTCGAAATTCTCGAAGTACAGACGAACAAACGCAAAGTCCAACTTTGCGCGTCCAACCTGAAACGCAAAGTCCAACTTTGCGCGTCCAACATCATACGCAAAGTTCACTTTGCGCACCCCAAGTGAAACGCAAAGCTCAACTTTGCGCATCTCAAGCCATACGCAAAGCATACTTCTCGGATCCTAGAGCATACGTAAACCTCGACCTCACTTCTCGCAACAAGTAAGAAACACAAACCTCAGTTCACGTGTTCACTCTCTTCCTGAAAAGATCAAGTCAAGTTTGCGCAACCCTCTCGAAACGCAAACTCAACTTTGCGCTTCCCACGTGAAACGCAAACCTTACTTTGCGCATCCCTCCCGAAACGCAAACCTCACTTTGCGCACTGTGCTTGACACGCAACCCTCAATTTGTGCACGCAAACCTTGAAACGCAAACCTCTTTGCTCCAATTCAGACTTAGAATTTTCTTCAAAATGACATCCAGAGAAGCCCTTGCAATAGGAACTGACACCAAGCGACCGGTTCTCTTTAAAGGAGAATACGAACAGTGGAAAGATAGGTTTCTGAACTTTATTGACAGACATGAGCTGGGTGAATTCATCAGGAAATCTATAGAAGAAGGGGTTATGAAACCAGTCACGACGACTCGCTTGGTTGGAAATGTGCCAACTGAAGTTGAACTTAAGTTTCATGAGCTAGGAGATGATAACCTCAGAAGAGCTAAAGGCGACAGATTAGCTAAGTCATACATTTTACAAGGAATTCCAAATGAAATCTATGTAAAGATTGACAGCTACAAAGCCTCCGGCAAAGAAATATGGGATCAGCTTGAAAAGATGATGCTGGGCTCGAAGGTTGGGAATCAGCTGAAAATCTCCAACTGCCTAAATAATTATGAAGAATTTAGAGGCAGGGTGGGGGAAACTTTAGAAGAAACCTATGACAGGTTTGTGACTTTGCTGAACGAACTTAGCAAGAACAAAGTCCACAAATCTCAAATTGAGCTGAACGTCAAATTCCTGAGTATTCTTCAACCGGAATGGAAAAGATTTGCTAGGCAGATGAAGCAGATCAAAGATCTGAATGAGATTCCACTTCATGAGGTGTATGAAACCCTCAGACAGAATGAAGAAGAGATGGATGAAATTCTTGAAGAAAAGAGACAGAAAGGAAAGACAGTTGACGACACAGTTGCTCTTGTTGTCAGGAAGAAGAAAAACAAGACAATTGTGTATGAATCAGAAGAAGATGAAGGTTATGCAAACTCTGACATGGAGGAAAATGAACAACTGAAGCAAGCAATGATTCTGCTGTCAAATGCTTTTCAGAAAAAGTTCTATACGAAGCCAAGTTCAAACAGTCAGAGATATTCTTCTGGTCCGAACAACTACATCCAGAAGGAAAGGGTTGAAGGAAGCATATATGAAGGGAAGAGGTATGAAGGGAAAAGAATAGAGGAGAGGAAACCGGAAGAAAGAAAGTTCAAAGCTGAAGGATCCAGTCAGACAGAACCACCAACGTGCTATAACTGTGGCAAAATAGGTCACTATGCCAGAGACTGCCGAAGGCCAAAAGTCAGAAACTCCGATTATTACAAGAACAAGATGCTTCTTGCAAAGCAACAGGAGGCTGGTAAGGCACTGATGGCTGAAGATGAATACTGGCTTGATCATTCAGATGATGAAGAAGAGGATGAAGAGAAAGATGAAGCCGTCAACATGTGTTTGATGGGACAGATAGAATCAGATGCTGAAGCTGATTCAGATAATGAAGATGAGGAGGTATGTAATTTATCAGATTCAAATTTAATGAATAAAATGCATGCCATGAGTTTAAAACAAAAAGAGTTAGAATCTAATCTTGAGCGAGAAAATGGTGTTAATATTGACAAAAACCAACTGATACAGAAACTTAGCAATGAAATTGCTGAGAAGAAAGTATTGGTTGAGGTTTTACATAAAGATAATGACACCAACACTAAGGAAAAGACAATAATTCTAAAAGAGAATTCTGAACTCAAATCTCAACTGCTAAAAAGTGGGATTGATTTATATTAGCTTGATCATTCAGATGATGAAGAAGAGGATGAAGAGAAAGATGAAGCCGTCAACATGTGTTTGATGGGACAGATAGAATCAGATGCTGAAGTTGATTCAGATAATGAAGACGAGGAGGTATGTAATTTATCAGATTCAGATTTCATGAATAAAATGCATGCCATGAGTTTAAAACAAAAAGAGTTAGAATCTAATTTTGAGCGAGAAAATGGTGTTAATACTGACAAAAACCAACTGATACAAAAACTTAGCAATGAAATTGCTGAGAAGAAAGTATTGGTTGAGGTTTTACATAAAGATAATGACACCAACGCTAAGGAAAAGACAATAATTCTAAAAGAGAATTCTGAACTCAAATCTCAACTGCTAAAAAGTGGGATTGATTTATATGAGCTTAAAGAATTGCATTCTTCATGTATCAAAGAAAACTTTTCTTTACTTGGAAAATTAAAAAGTTTGGAAGAGAAGTTATATAAAATGGGTCAAACTGAACAGACTATTCATCTGAACAAACCCAAAGATGAAATAGAGAGATGGGGAATCAGTTATAAGAATCCTCACTGTCTACAAAAAGGGATGTCTGAAGTGCCAGGACTTTATGATCATCTTTCTATGCAATTAGCTCGCAGAATCCCTGAGTTTAAAACTTTCTAGACTAAACTATCTGAAAAGGATGAAGCCAACGAAACTGAAAAACGTTTGAAATCATCTAAAGTTTATCTTCCATTTTATTATACGGAATTGAATAATAGTTATGATGAAAATCCAATATATCAAAAGAAGAAAACTCTTTCAAGTGATTTCTTTCAAAGTTATACTGAAAAGGAAATGGTGGCGAAGCCTATTCAAGGTAAACTATATGTCCCTCCTCTCGTTTTAGAAAGTAAAATTTCTGAACTCGAGAATTCTTTATCAGATGAAAGACTTTTGATGAATATTGAGCAAAAAGTTTTTTCAACCATGTTTTCAAATTATGTTATTTCTAAAGCTTCAAACTCTGAGGACATGTCTGGTCTAGCTAATAAAGAGCTTGATTTTCTGAACTCTAACGGTGGTTTAGATGATTGTTCTGAACAATTTGATTTTAATGCAAAACTTCCTAACCATTCATCTTTTGTTAAGAAATCTTTGAACAAAACCAGTATGCCTGTTAATAGTGCAAAATCAACGAAAGTTGATAACTCAGTCTTTGTGAAAGCTAAAAATGCTAAAGGTAAGAAAATATCTCAGCATTCACAGAAACCGAACACTACTGGTAATTCTAAGAAGAAGCAATCGCTTGTTGCTCAAAGGTCTAACTCACCAGTTTCACATGTTTCAGATCTGAGCAAGCAAAGGCCAGAAGTAAATACTCAATGGCAACCCAAACGGAAGCTTGACAAGACCGTTTTCTCGTTTAATAGTGTTAATTGTAATAAGACTTCGCTTAGTAAAGATGTCCTAATTGCAGATATTGCTGTTTTGAACTCAAAACTTGTTGTTTCTCGTAAACAATATACAATCAAGCAATTATTTCAGTTATCTTTATCTGCTAGAAAGTCTTCTATTTATGATAAACATGTTTCTACTTCTTGTCAAGATTCTGAAAAATGGTTTGGCAATTATCATGTGCATTCATCTCATTCTAATTTTTCAAATGCATTTCAAAGGAAAAGAGGACCCAATTTGAAATGGGTACCAAAATCTTATGCTAACACAGCAGGACCCAAATTCCAGTGGGTACCTAAGGCTAAATCTGTGTTGTAGGCACACAAAGCTTAAAGAGAATTCGACTTCTGATTATATACAGATCAGGACTCGTTCTTCAATGTCATAATAGGTTTTTGGATAATGCAGTTCAAACCCCAAACATCAAAGTCAAAATAGGCTTTTGAACAAATCAGTTCAAGACCCACACTTCGATAATCAAAGTGAAAATTCCAAAGTTGTCGTATAAATATCAAAATTTGTAATTTCTCTTATGCAGACTAGTCATACATGGTTCTTGGACAACGGATGTTCCAAGCACATGACAGGGGAAAAAGAGATACTGTCCAATTTTAAAGACAAATATTGCGGAACAGTTAGATTCGGCAATGACCAGTTTTCTCCAATCATGGGATACGGTGATGTACAACATGACAATGTCACGATCAAGAAGGTGAGCTATGTAGAAGGCTTACGACACAACTTGTTCAGCATAGGCCAGTTCTGTGACAAAGACTTAGAGGTCAACTTCAAAGCCAAGAGATGTTCAGTTCGCAATGAAGAAGGCGAAGAACTCTTGGTCGGTACTCGAGAATCAGACCTCTACATAATCAATTTATCAAATGTCCAGACTGACAAGTAAGTTTGTCTACTGACGAAAGCCTTGATGCAACAAATTTGGTTATGGCATCGAAGGCTCTCTCACCTCAACTTCAGGTACATCAACAATCTGGTCAGTGGAAAGCTCGTCAAAGGACCTCCAGAGCTCAAATATGAAAGAGAACATCTTTGTGCAGCTTGTGAAAAGGGCAAGATAAAGTGGGCACCTCATAAACCAAAGCCTGAACCAAGTGCAAGCACTCCGTTAGAGTTATTGCATATGGACTTATGCGGTCCGATGCAAACTCAGAGTCTAGGCGGAAAGAAGTACATACTCGTTATCGTGGACGATTTCTCGCGATACACATGGGTCAAGTTTCTACGTTCAAAGGATGAGACACCAGATGTTCTCATCATATTCCTAAAGACGACCCAGGTGAATCTGCAGAAACCGGTCAAGTTTCTACGAACAGACAACGACATAGAGTTCAAGAACAATAAAGTTGAAGAATATCCCGAATCCAACCAGTTCAGATGTTCCTATTGAATCCAACGCCCCGATTCAACAAGAGATTCCAATTCAAATGCCGACTCCAACATTTGAAGAAGTGACAAATGATAAAGAGACAGAAGTAGCTGAAAAAGTAGGAGATACTATTCAGATCAATCTACAGCCAGATCAAGGTGTACCTGCTGAGCTTTCTGAACCTGCCCCTTCAACTGAAATCATAATTCCTCCTGAACAAACAGAAGAAGGTATAAGTGGATTTGTAGATGATACAACCGACATACAATCATCTAATCCACTGCCTCATGAACATAAATGGACCAAAGAGCACCCGCTAAGCCAGATTATTGGCGATCCATCAAAACCGGTGCAAACTAGGTCAGCATCAATGAATATGTGCATGCATGACTCATTTCTGAGCAAGTTCGAGCCAACACGTGTATCAGAGGCACCTGCTGATCCAGAATGGGTGATCTCAATGCAAGAAGAGCTGAATCAGTTCGATGCACTTCAAGTCTGGAGACTCTTACCAAATCCTAAAGGTAAAACAATTATAGGTACGAAGTGGGTTTTCAAGATAAAGAAAGACGAAGATGGTACCGTTATCCGAAACAAGGCAAGACTAGTAGCCAAAGGATACAAACAAGAGGAAGGAATTGAATATGATGAGACATATGCTCCTGTGGCGCGATTAGAGGCAATCAGAATGTTTCTAGCCTACACAGCCCACAAAAACTTCACGGTCTTTCAAATGGACATGAAGATAGCATTCCTGGATGGAATTCTGAAGGAGGAAGTCTACGTCTCTCAGCCAGAGGGTTTTGTCAATCAAGAGAAGCCGAATCACGTTTACATTCTCGACAAAGCACTTTACAGTCTGAAACAAGCACCTCGAGCCTGGTATGATGTCCTTTCCACTTTTCTAGTCAAGTCTTGGTTTTCAAAAGGAACGGTGGATACCACTTTGTTTGTAAAAAAGGAAAAATGCGATATCATTTTAATTCAAATCTATGTAGATGATATTATCTTTGGTTCTATAAATCCTAAGTACTGTAAGAATTTTGCAAACCTTATGGTGTCTAGATTTCATATGAATTTGATGGGAGAGATGAATTTCTTTCTCGGTTTACAAGTAAAACAATTTTCATCGGGTATTTTTATCAATCAATCAAAATACATTATAGATATTCTTCGGAAGTTCAAAATGGAAAATTCAAAACCGATTGGTACCCCAATGGCACCAGGTACTAAGATAGGCACCGATCCTTCGGGAAAGGCTGTTGATGTTAGGAATTATCGAGGGATGATAGGTTCTTTAATGTATCTTACTTCCAGTAGGCCAGATATAAGGTTCTCAACATGCTTATGCGCAAGATATCAGGCCAATCCTAAAGAAATCCACATGTCTGCTATGAAGCGCATATTTAGGTATCTAAAGGGCACTGCAGATCTTGGTTTGTGGTATCCTAAAGATACTAGTTTTGAACTAACAGCCTACACAGATGCAGATCATGCAGGTTGTATGTTAGACAGGAAGAGCACGTCAGGACATGTACAGTTCCTCGATGATAAGCTCATCAGTTGGGCATCGAAGAAGCAACTTTGTGTTTCAACTTCCACGACCGAAGCAGAATATGTAGCTGTTGCTAGCTGCTGTTCTCAGGTATCATAGATGAGAACTCAATTGCGCGACTACGGTTTCCACCTCAACAAGATCCCGATATACTGTGACTCCAAGAGCGCCATCGCAATATCAGCGAATCCTGTTTAACACACCAAAACTAAGCACATAGACGTCAGGTATCATTTTATTAAAGATCATGTTGAAAAAGGAACAATTGAACTTTTCTTTGTAAAAACTGATTATCAGCTTGCCGATTTGTTCACCAAACCCTTAGACGAAAAGAGGTTTAACTTTCTTGTCTCTAAGCTTGGTATGCTAAATCTTAAAATCTAATCAGTAGTTACCAATCAAAGTTTTCTAATTGTATACTTTTTCATCATTTCTTCATTTCCGCAAGATATCTGCACTTCTATATACTGTTCATGATCCAAGGGGGAGTATGAGAAGAAATTGACATGTGGTCAATCTTATTTTGAGGGGGATGTTAAAGCACATATTTATTGGATTCAAGATCATAATTATCCGAAGATGGAAATCTGAAGTCAAAGCTGATAAAGTCGTCTCAATAAATAGTCTAGGGTCCTTTTGTAATAAATAGTCAAAAATATGTTTCCGTATTTTATTTATTAGGATCTATATTTCATTATATGTTTAGATTTAGTTGTTGGGCGTAAACCTTGTCAAGCCTATTAGGTTCTTAAGCCTTTGTTTAAATAGTTTTGTTTAGTTGTAATTAGGGTTAGAAAAACTTAATTAGAGAAAATCATTATTGAGAGGAAGTGTAGTTTTGTTGGTGCGCCGTGAACAGATGAGAGAAGCAGAGAGATAAATCGATTTCATCTTGTAATCTGTTGAATCAATTGATTAATCAATATCAGGTTTGCATTATTGTGTTAATTATTTGTTTACTTGATTGAATGATTGCGTATTGGGACATACAATTGGTATCAGAGCTAAACAGATTGAATTAAATAAGTTTTTGTTCGGTTCTATTTTTCTGTCAAAGATTCATAATTTTTATTGTGTAATCGTTCATTCAAGTTGTTATTGGTTGGATTGTGTTTGTTTTGTCTATTATCATGATTGGGTATTGGTTGATTTGATTATTGCATCGATTTTGATTATCAATTTGGTGATTTTGGCAATTCTGGGTTCGTTCTTGTGAAGTCACTGTTTCATAAATCAAGATTCATTGTTAATGGTTTTTAATGAAATTAATTGATAGCAATCTATTCTAGTTGTTTATTTGATCATTTTGGCAAAGTTTGGTTGTTTAATTCGTGATATCAAGTGATTTATGGCTTGATTTTGGTTTCTGGGTCGATACAATTTCAAGAACATATCGGTCTTTGCTCTTCCGGTCGAACTCTTTTCTATCGGTCTATTGCATTCGACCGATACACTCACAGTTCACCCGGTCTAAGCTTTTATCGGTCGAACATATCGGTCTTGTTTAGTGTCGGTCGAACATCCATCCGGTCTTGCATTATATCGGTCTATTGCATTCGACCAATACACTCACAGTTCACCCGGTCTAAGCTTTTATCGGTCGAACATATCGGTCGAGTAACACCGGTCTAAGAGTATATCGGTCAAATCACTCGACCGGACTTTACAAGTTCCCGGTCGAACTCCATATCGGTCAAATCACTCGACCGGACTTAACAAGTTACCGGTCGAATCAATTTTACCGGTCAAGCAAAGTTCCGGTCTTACATCTTACCGGTCGTTGCAATTCCCCGGTCGAACAAGCTCCCGGTCGAACTCTCAACCGGTCTTTACAAGTCTCCGGTCGACTCAATACCGGTCGAAGCACATCCCCGGTCGATTTTTGCAAACTGTAATAGGGCATCTAAATGTCAAAAAATTTTCTCTAGGGGCGGGACCCCCGTGCTAAGTCTGCGAAGGGGGACAAAGTTCTGTTCGTGATCAGTTTTTTTTTTCTCTGAATTTCATTCTAAGATTTTCAGTATTGTGTGATTTTATCTTGACTTCTAACGATCTCATCCAGCAGATTGTTTCATATCAGATAAGTTTGATTTCTAATCATTTAAGTAAAGATGTCTCGGGAAGCTCTTGCTATTGGAACAAATGTGAAGCCTCCAGTACTCTTCAAGGGGGAGTACGAGCAATGGAAGGACAGATTCTTGGACTTCGTCGATCGACATGATTTGGGAGATTATATCAGAAAATCTCTGAAAGAAGGAATCATGACACCTCCAACCAAGGTTCTCACTGTAGCCGGAGAAAATGGTGTAGAAGAAGAGACTGAGTATAAGTTATTGATTGGTGAATATACGGAAGATCAGCTGAAGAGACACAAGGGTGACAAGCTGGCAAGATCATTTATTTTCCAAGGCATACCGAACGAAATATATGTTAAAATTGATAGCTATAATGGTACCGGCAAGCAAATGTGGGATCAATTGGAGAAGATGATGATTGGATCAAAAGTCGGCAATCAGCTTAAAGTTTCCAACTGCTTGAATAACTATGAAGAATTCAAAGCCAAAGCTGGAGAATCACTTGAAGCCACTTATGATAGATTTGTCACATTGCTGAATGAGCTCAGCAAGAACAAGATCAGCAAATCTCACGTGGAGCTGAATGTGAAATTTATCAGCAACCTTCAGCCTGAGTGGAAGAGATTCACCAGACAAATGAGACAGCTGAAGGATTTGTACGACATTCCTCTTCATGAAGTTTATGAAATCCTCAGACAGAATGAGGAAGAAGTGGAAGAGATCAAGGCTGAGATGAAAAAGGCTGACAAAGCAGTTGCTGATCCAGTTGCTCTTGTGGTCAAGAAATCTAAGAAGAAGAAGGTGATAGAATCTGAATCGGAAGAAGCTGATTGCGAGGCAAAGTCTGACTCTAACGATTGTAATGAACTGAAGGAAGCCATGATGTTGATAACCAAGGCTCTCCAAAAGAAGTTCTATAAAAAGCCAAACTCCAATAGTCATAGATACTCGTCTGGTCCTAATAACTACAAGCATAAGGAGAAAGTTAAAGAAAGGAGACCAGAAAACAAGAAGAAGGATGAAGCTGAAGAGACCAAGAAGGAAGAACCGATTAAGTGCTACAATTGTGGGAGACTCGGTCATTTTGCCAAGGACTGTCGCAAATCAAAAGTCCGAAACTCCGACTATTACAAGAATAAGATGCTTCTAGCCAAGCAACAAGAGGCTAGAAAAGCATTAATGGCCGAGGATGAATACTGGATCGACCATTCGGACGAAGAACCTGAAGAAGGATAGAAGAACGAGACAACACATCTGTGCTTGATGGGAAAGAACCAGTCAGAAGTTGATTCTGATGATGGAGATAATGATGAGGTATGTGACTTAACTGAATCTGAATTTTTGAACCAAATGCATACCATGATGTCTAAACTCCAAGAATTAGAGTCTAAACTGAAGCGTGAGAAAGGTGTCACAAATGAGATAAATCAATCTATACATAAACTTAGTAATGACATTGCTGAGAAAAATGTATTGATTGAAACTTTGCACAAAAATATAGACACCAGCGCTAAAGAAAAGACTATAATTCATAAAGAGTTATCTGAAACTGTTTCAAACTACAAAGAATGCGAGTTTAAGTCTATAGAGCTTGCTGAAAGATACTTTTCTACTTCAAAAGAGAATAAATCTTTAATAGAAAAGGTGAATGCTTTGGAAGAAAAATTACATACTATTGGTCAAACTGAACACACTATTCATTTGAACAAACCTAAAGAGAAACCTGATACTTGGGGACTTGGTTACAAGAACCCATATCATATCAAAAAGTTTATATCTGAAGTGCCTGCACTTTATGACTTTGGGTTTATGTTGTTGGCTCCTCAACATCCTGAACTCAAACCCTTTTGGACTAGTCTGTCTAAAAAAGATAAAGCCATGGAATATGATAAAAGAAAGAACACATCTAAAGTTCAACTTCCATTTCGCTATGAGAAGTTGAATAACAGTTATAGTTCTAATAAATCAAAATTTCTTTCAAATGATTACTTTGAGAGTTATTCTGTACAAGAGTTGGAGGCTAAATCCATCGAAGGTAAGCTTTACGTCCCTCCTCTAGTTTTGGAAAGTAAAATTTCTGAACTCGAGAATACTCTTATAGAAGAAAGAATTTTGATGGACTTAGAACAAACAGTTTTTTCAACAGTGTTCAAAACTTCTAATTTTCCTAAAATCTCCAAGGCTTTAAATTCGGATGACAAATCTGGTTCCCTTGATAATGAGCGTAATTTATTAAACTCTGAAGGTGTTTTAAATGATTGTGTTTTTCAGTCTGATTCTTCTTCTAAACTTCCTTATCATTCATCTTGTATTGTTATTTCGTTTGGATTACCAGTGTTTTTGACAAAGGTGAAACATCAACGAAAGTTGATAAATCAGTTTCTGGGAAATCAAAGAAAGCAAAAGGTAAGAAACAAAAATCTCAGCTTTCACAGAAACCGATCCCCACTGGTAAGCCAAAGAAGAAGCATTCTATTAATTCTCATCATTCTAACTCTTAAGTTTCACATGTTTCAGATTTGAGAAAGCAAAGGGTTGGAGTTAAGACTGCATGGATACCGAAATAGAAGATAGACGAGAAAGCTAAATCTAGTTCTAGTTTTATTTTGAATAAAAAGACTTCTAGTAAAGATGATGTGATTGTGAATGTTGCTACTTTAAAATCTAATCTTGTTGATTCTCGCAAGAAGTACACTATAAAGCAATTATTCCAGTTAGCACCATCAAATAAAAAGTTTTTAAATTATGGTGAATGTGATTATGCTTCTCGTAAATATTCTGATGTTTGGTATGGTTCATATAATGTTTCATCTTATCATTATCATTCGTCTTATCATGATTCTGGTTTTTAAAGAAAAAGCGGACCCAAATTTAAATGGGTGCCAAAATCAAGTACTAACAGTGGAGGTCCCATTTTTAAATGGGTTCCTAAACCTCTTCTTTCTTGATTTGTGTTGTGCAGACCCGTCATATGTGGTATTTGGATAACGGGTGTTCCAAACATATGATCGGGCAGAAGAGTATGTTGTCTAATTATGCGGACAAATATTGCGGCACAGTTCGTTTTGGGAATGATCAGTTTTCACCTATTCTGGGATATGGTGATGTTGTACATGAAAATCTTACGATCAAGAAGGTGAGTTATGTTGAAGGCTTAGGGCACAACCTGTTCAGCATTGGCCAGTTCTGCGACAAATATTTAGAGGTTAATTTCAAGGCCAAGACATGTTGAGTACGCACTGAAGAAGGAAAAGAACTCCTGGTCGGATCTCGCAAGTCAAACCTCTACACCATCAATTTGTCAAAGGTTCAGGCTGACAATCCGGTCTGCCTACTATCAAAGGCATCGATGCAACAAAGCTGGTTATGGCATCGACGGCTTTCTCACCTCAACTTTCGCTACATCAACAAGCCGGTCAGTGGCAAGCTAGTGAAAGGTCTTCCAGAACTGAAGTTCGAAAGAGAACATCTATGTGCAGCGTGCGAAAAGGGAAAGATGAAGAGAGCCCCACACAAACCAAAGCCTGAACCGAGTACCAGCTCTCCATTAGAGTTGTTGTATATAGATCTATGTGGTCCTATGCGAACGCAAAGCTTAGGAGGAAAGAAGTATGTGCTGGTTATCGTGGATGACTATACGCGATACAATTGGGTTATATTTCTACGGTCTAAAGATGAGACTCCCGATGTTCTCATTACGTTTCTGAAGACGACCCAAGTCAATCTGCAAAAACAAGTAAAGATTCTCAGGACTGACAACGACATAGAGTTCAAGAACAAGATAGTTGAAGAACATCTCGAATTGGTCGGGATATCACATCAATACTCTGCTGCTCGCACGCCTCAACAGAACGGAGTCGTAGAGAGGCGAAATCGTACACTTGTTGAGGCCGCTCGAACAATGCTCAGCCAATCTGACTTACTTTTATTTTTATGGGTTGAAGCTGTATCGACTGCGTGTCACACTCAGAATCGCTCCATGATACACCGTAAATTTCAGAAGACTCCGTATGCGTTGATCAACAATCGAACACCAACCATTAAATATTTTCATGTTTTTGGTTGTAAGTGTTTTGTTCTAAACGACAGAGAGAATCTGAACAAGTTTAGTGCTAAGGTGGATGAAGGCATCTTCGTTGGTTATTCCTCGACATCTACTGCATATCGGGTTTACTTGAAGAAGTCGAAGACTGTGATCGAAAGCGTAAATGTTACATTTGATGAGGACATGGCTTCTGAGCACATCAGTTCAGAACCCGTAATTACTGGAGTATTAGCTTCTGGACCAACCAGTCCAGGACCTGCACCTCAAGAGAACAAATCAGATGGCGCTTCGTCGTCTACGTCTACTTTATCTGATTTGGATTTATTTTTGAACTGTTCTATGATGAATTTCTTGGTTCTAAATTGCCTAACTCTGTTGTGGTTGACAGTATAGAAGACTCGATGACTACTCATCCGACCACTTCCGATATCTCTACTAAATTCGGTTCCCCTATTCATCAAGAAGTTCCATTTCAAAAGCCTACTCCAAGAGTTGAAGTTGTGACCAACACCGCCGAGACAGAAGTAGCTGACTCAGTAGGATGTACTGTAAGGACTGATCATCAGATTGACCAAGTTGTACCTACCGCAACTTCTGCAACGACTACTTCAACTGAAGCCCCCGTTAATTCTGAACCATCTGAAGGAGATACCAGTGGATTCCTAGATGAGGACAATGATCAACATGCATCTAATCCACTCCCTCATGAACATAAGTGGACCAAAGAGCATCCGGTACATCAAATTATTGGAGATCCTTCTGCACCGGTGCAAACTAGGTCTGCAACATCAAATCTATGTATGTATGAATCCTTTTTGAGCAAGATCGAGCCTACACGCATATCTGAGGCCCTTGCCGATTCAGATTGGGTAACTGCGATGCAAGATGAGCTGAATCAGTTTGAAGCACTGAAAGTCTGGAGACTCGTACCCAAACCGGAAGGTAAAACCATCATTGGTACGAAATGGGTGTTCAAAAACAAGAAAGATGAAGATGGTACCGTTATCCGAAACAAAGCACGACTTGTCGCCAAGGGATATAGGCAAGAGGAAGGGATAGACTACGATGAGACTTATGCTGCAGTGGCGCGTATAGAGGCAATTCGGATGTTCTTAGCCTACGCAGCTCACAAGAACTTCACCGTCTATCAAATGGACGTGAAGACAACTTTTCTGAATGGAGTACTCAAGGAAGAAGTCTACGTCTCACAGCCAGAAGGGTTTGTAAATCCAGATAAGCCGAACCACGTCTACATCTTGGATAAAGCTCTTTATGGACTAAAACAAGCTCCTCGCGCCTGGTATGATATTCTATCTCAATTCTTGGTTAAGTCGGGTTTCACAAAAGGTACGGTTGATACCACTCTTTTCATTAAAAAGGATAAAGGCGATATCATTCTTATTCAAATATATGTGGATGATATTATTTTTGGTTCTACAAATCCTAAGTACTGTAGGAACTTTGCAAACCTCATGGTGTCTCGTTTTCAAATGAGCATGATGGGAGAGATGAATTTCTTTCTCGGATTGCAAGTGAAACAATTTTCAATGGGGATTTTTATCAATCAATCTAAATACATTCTGGATATTCTTCGGAAGTTCAAAATGGAAAATTGTAAACCGATTGGTACCCCAATGGCACCTGGTACTAAGATTGGCACCGATATTTTGGGAAAGGCTGTTGATGTTAGGACTTATAGAGGGATGATAGGTTCTTTAATGTATCTTACTTCTAGTAGGCCGGATATAATGTTCTCTACATGTTTATGTGCTAGATATCAGGCCAATCCTAAAGAATCCCATTTGTCTGCTGTAAAGCGGATTTTCAGGTATCTGAAGGGGACTGCAGATCTTGGTTTGTGGTATCCTAAGGATACAAGCTTTGAACTAACATCTTATTCAGACGCAGATCATGCGGGTTTCATGTTAGACAGGAAGAGCACCTAGGGTCATATACAATTCCTCGGAGATAAACTCGTCAGTTAGGCTTCGAAGAAGCAATTATGTGTCTCCACATCAACGGCCGAAGCGGAATATGTAGCTGCTGCTAGCTGCTGTTCTCAGGTCCTGTGGATGAGAACACAACTGCGAGACTATGGATTTAATTTCAATAGAATCCCGATCTATTGTGATTCGAAGAACGCTATTGCGATTACCGCTAACCCTGTTCACCATACTAAGACCAAACAAATAGATGTCCGGTATCATTTTATAAAAGATAATGTAGAAAAGGGGACAATTGAACTTTACTTTGTAAAAACCGATTATCAACTTACAGATTTGTTTACCAAACCTTTAGACGAAAAGAGATTTACTTTTCTTGTCTCAAGACTTGGTATGCTAAATCTTAAGACATAATCGGTAGTTACCTATTAAAGTTTCTTATTGTGTCTCTTTATCATTTCTTTATTATTTCCGCATGATACCTACTCTTTAACAGTTTGTTCATGATCTCAGGGGGAGTCTGAGAAGTATTTCATTGATGGTCAATGTTAGTTTGAGGGGGAGCATATTTAAATGCATTGTGCTTACTGATAATTGTTAGTGATGCATGATTCAAGTCAAGAGTATGGCTATGACTTCTGATTACTTCTGATCAAAACTCGTACACTAAGTGTTTTACTGCTTTATGTCATTTCAATTTCAGTGAATAAAGTTACTTTGACTAGACTTTTAGACTTTTGTAGGTTGAGAGATGCTTCAAAGATCATATCTTTATGACTTTAAGCTTGACTTCGCGAGATGTAAGACTGTACTCTAAAGGTATAATTTCTCTTCTTCATCTCATATATGGTTGAAAGAAGGACAACTTTCAATCATAAGAAAACATGTTCTTAAATGTTCAAACCATTTCCCTATTCTCAAACAGATTTCTTGAATTGGAAGTGTGATTTTAAATGTTTTCTGATTCATCTTTGAGCTTTAACTGATCAAGTTAAATCACCTGAGCAACGTATGCTTCATAGGAAAACATGGGATCAGTGTGCTAGGATTTAAAAGAAACTTCTATGGATTCATGTTAACCAGTGTTTCCTACCCAAGAAGTTAATCCTGTAGTGGTTAAATGTGAGGAGGTCAAAAAGAAATGAGTGTGGGATGTGTGATGAGAGAAAATGTAAAAGAGAGTTTAGTTAGCTGTGAGCTTAAAGACTAAAAGAAAGAGAGTGTGAGATTAGAGTAAAAGAATTTTCAAACTCTGCATCAACTACTTTCTGAGCCGGGCAGCCACATTTCTAATGCTTCACATTTCTTTGGTGAAAATTATTGAAACAGGCAACTAGCCCATGCCAATTCTTGACTTTACCCCACCAGCTACTCATTTTCTTCTCAACAAGAAAATGTTTCATTTTCAAAGGGGACGCAACATATATGCTATCTGATTTTCATTTGGAAAATCTAGATATTGAAAAGAAGGAAGTTTGCCCCACCTTCACACTTCACTAATGCACATTGAGTCTGTGTTTAACTACCTGTTGTCTCAGTGGTTTACACATTTTGAGCCTTATAAGCAAACATCATATGCTTAATTTATTCTATCACTTGCACGAACACACAAAGAATTTGTTTCTTTGTCATAACGTTCATAGAAAATACCTTTGTGGTTTTTCGATGATTGAATGGAAGCCCTGGGGGATTGAACATCACAAAAGCTCCTTTATATTGTGTATTCGTTACACACAGTGACTTTGTGTTACTGACAGGCAATTTCAACTGATTCATGTGTTGATTCAGGTGTTACACTTCATTTTCTATTTTGTCTGGATTTGCAAAGATCTGGATGCACCTCTTTATGAATTGACGGATAATCAGTGTATCTGTTTGCAAGATCAATGGTGGAAGAAATTTCTTGAAGAAACGTTTTTGATGAACTGTTTGCTCTTTTCATCAAAAAGGGGGAGAAGCGTCAATCAAGAAATGCGGAGATCAAAAGTTTTTGAAAGAATTTCTGAAGATATTATGAAGATTTGTTGCTTTGAAGAAATTTTCTTTGAAGATGATTTGCTGAAACATTCCGAGCTGAATCTGGAGATAATTTCTTTCCAAAAGATATTTTCATCGATTGAGGAGATTGCTACATTCTGAAGACAAAGAGGAAGATTACATTTTCTGAACTTAAAGAATGATCTTGATCCAAAGGGGGATATTGTTAAAGCACATATTTATTGGATTCAAGATCATAATTATCTGAAGATGGAAATCTGAAGTCAAAGCTGATAAAGTCGTCTCAATAAACTGTCTAGGGTCCTTTTGTAATAAATAGTCAAAAGTATGTTTCCGTATTTTATTTATTAGGATTTATATTTCATTATATGTTTAGATTTAATTGTTGGGCCTAAACCTTGTCAAGCCCATTAGGTTCTTAAGCCTTTGTTTAAATAGTTTTGTTTAGTTGTAATTAGGGTTAGAAAAGCTTAATTAGAGAAAATCATTATTGAGAGGAGGTGTGGTTTTGTTGGTGCGCCGTGAACAGAAGAGAGAAACAGAGAGATAGATTGATTTCATCTTGTAATCTGTTGAATCAATGATTAATCAATATCAGGTTTGCATTATTGTGTTAATTATTTGTTTACTTGATTGAATGATTGCGTATTGGGACACACAGGGGAGCTCATAAGATTTCTGCATTTACCTTTTATGTCAAATTTTTGTAATGCAAGATTTTAGAGGGAGCTCTTCAAGACAAAGGAGTTTGGATATGACTTCTGATTATTTCTGATCAGAACTCGTACTTTAAAAAGTTTTACTGCTTTTTGTCTTTTCAATTTAAGTGAATAAATTTTACTTTGACTTTGACTTAAGAGTTTTGCAGAATTTTTGAGAGAAGCTTACAAGTTCATATGTTTATGACTTAAAGCTTAGCTTCATGAGATGTAAGATCGCACGTTAAGGTATAATCCTTTATCTTAATCTCATATATGGTTGATAAGTGGACAACTATCAATCATAGAAAACATTGTTCTAAATGTTCAAACCACTTCCCGATTCTCAAAACGAATTCATGAATTAGAAGTGTGACTTTAAATGTTTTCAAGATCAACTTTGTGCTTTAACTGAAATAGTTAAGCCAATCTGAGCATTACGTGCATCATAGGAAAACAAGGAATCATTGTGATAGGAATTAACACAACTTCTATGGAATCACATTAACCAGTTATTTCTACCCATGAAGTTAAATCCTTAGTGTTTGAGTGTGCAAAGCAAAAAGAAATGAGTGTGATTAGAGAAAGCAAAACGTTTAAAAGAAAGAGCGTGTGAGAACAGAGTTAAAAGAATATCACAACTCCACACCAACTTTTTCTGAGCCGGGTAGCCACATTACTAGTGTTTCACAATTCTTTGGTGAACATTATTGAAACAGGAAACTAACCCATGCCAACTCTTGATCAAACCTCACTATCTACTCATTTTCTTCTCAACAAGAAAGTGTTTCACATTTTCAAAGGGGATGCAGCACATTTGCTATCTGATTTTCATTTGGAAAATCTGGATATTGAAAACAAGGAAGTCTGCCCCACCTTCGCACTTCAATCATGCACATTGAGTCTGTGTTTAACTTACTGTTGTCTCAGTGGTTTACACAATTTTGAGCAAAATAAGCAACCATCAAGTGCTTAATTCTTTCTATCACAAGCACGAACACACAAGGAATTTGTTTCTTTGTCATAACGTTTATAGAAATAACCTTTGTGGTGTTTCGATGATTAAATGGAAGCCCTGGGGGAGTCAACATCAAACAGCTCCTTTCCAATGTGTATTTGTTACACACAGTGACTTAGTGTTAGTGACAGGCATTCTAACTGATTCATTAGTTAATTCAGGTGTTACACGACTATTTTGTCTAGATTTGCAAAGATGGATGAATATCTTATGAATTGACGAATCAGAGGCTCTAACCACAAGATAGACATTTCTTATAAATAATTTTGATGAAGTCGTTGCACTTAACATCAAAAAGGGGGAGAATGACTACACAAGAAATGGCAAAGATCACATGTTTCAAGAATCACGTCCAAGATTGAAATCTTCAAAAGCAACTATTCTGAAGACATGCTGATTTCAGAGCTAGAGAAAGAGATTGCATCTTCTGAGCTGAACAAGAAGACTGAATTGCTAAAATCATTTTAGTAATGATCTTGATCCAAAGGGGGAGATTGTTAAGACACAGTCTCATTGGATTCAAGATCATCCAATCTGAAGATCACAATCTGAAGCTAAAGCCGAAACGTCGACTCTCAATATTAAAGTCTATGTCGTTTGTAATAATGTCAATGTAATTGTTTGTTATTGTAATAGTTAAATTAATATCTAGTTTGTTAGATATTAGTTAACTTAGTTAGTTTTTAGTTTAGTTAGTTATATAAACTTAGTTAGAAATAATATCTATTTGTTAGATATTATGTAGGTTTATTAGTTTAATATGTTGCAAGTTGTTAGGAAGTGTGTAAGACACACTAGATTAGATATTGTGATATCTCTAGTATCTCTCTAACACAATCAGATCAGATATTATCCAGATCACATACAAACACACAATAAAAGGTGTATTAGAGAGAAATACACAGAGAACACAAATAGTTAGAATCGATCAACCTTGTAACCATTTGTTATAATCAAAACAGGATGGTAATCTTATTGTGTTGTTAATCTAAGAACTTGATATAAACATTATTGTGTGGACCGACAGGTTTTCATTTGGAAAATCTGGATATTGAAAAAGAAGGTAGTATGCCCCACCTTCGCACTTCAATCATGCACATTGAGTCTATGTTTATCTACTGTTGTCTCAGTGGTTTACACAATGTTGAGCCTTTAAAAGCAATCATCAAGTGCTTAATTCTTTCTACACTTGCACGATCACACAAGGAATTTGTTTTCTTGTCATAACATTCATAGAAATTTCCTTTGTGGTGTTTCGATGATTGGATGGAAGCCCTGGGGGAGTGAACATCCAAAATCTCCTTTATATTGTCTATTCGTTACACACAGTGACTTCGTGTTACTGACAGGTATTTTAACTGATTCATTTGTTGATTCAGGAGTTACATGTTCTTATTTTGTCTGGATTTGCAAAGATCTAGATGAATACTTGGTTATGGATCACAGAATCAGAGGCTTGACAGATCAGATTGGTCAAAGACATTTCTTGGTGAAAGTTTTGATGATATTAATGCTCAAATCATCAAAAAGGGGGAGAAGAGTTCAAGAAATGTTTGAGAAAGCAAAGAAAAAGAAATGTCCGAAGTTTAAGATATGGGAGAGTTGTTCAAGATTTGTTTAAAAGCTGAAAGACTTCGAAGATTTTGTTGGAATTTTATTTGTGAAAGAAGTTTGTTGACAACCTTTGGGAGAGAATGCTATTATTCTTGAAGATCAAATTTTGAGAAAGAATTGCTGAAAGTTTTTGAAGATACAAGGTTTATCAAAGAAAGGGGAGAGTGTAAATATTTCATGCTAACAGGGGGAGCGTGTGAGTTGATTGAGTTTGTATATCATGTTTGTCTCAAAGGGGATATTACAAGAGAAGATAAAGGTTGATCAAAGGGGGAGTTTATTCGAATTGAGCTTAAAGAGAGAAGATTGCATTGCCAAATCTTTTAGTAATGATCTTGATCCAAAGGGGGAGATTGTTAGAGCACAGATTTGTTGGATTCAATATCATAAAGATTGAAGATGAAAGTTCAAGAAGTTCAAGAAGTCAAAGTTGGAAAGTTAACTCTCATGGAATGTCAAAGTCATTTTGTTAATAAAAGTCAAAGTCAACATATTGTAATTTCTTTCTTTGTAATTGTTAGAGGTATAAATACCTTGTTTCCTTTGTTAGTTGTTGTATCAATCAGAATTAGAGTGAGCATATTAGATAAGAGCATAATTCATATTATTCTAGAGTGAGAAAGCTTGTAGAGAGAGAATTTGTGGAGAGAAAGAGAGAATTTGTAATATGTGATTGAAATCAATGAATGTGATTTAGATTCTCATATTGATTGCATTTTGTATCAATTAGAACTTGAATATTAGGGAATAACAATTATTGAAAAGTATTTTTCACTTTGTAGCTTTGAAATTCAACATGTCATGAACACGAATCAGAACTTCTTGAAATTCTTTGAAATTTCTTTGAACTTTGAAACAGCTTTTGAGGAATCTTTGATAAATTGTATCTTAATCTCTTGTGATCTCTGTACCGTCTTCGGAAAAACAAACTTTCACGAATATCTTGATTTATCTTTGAAACATCTTCAGAACTTTCTCAAATGATCTTTATTCGGAAAATAAATCATCACAAATCTTGAACAAATTGAACTATCTGAAACTTTGACATCTCTTCATGGCATTGAAATTGAATCTTTGTAAATGTCTCCCCCTTTTTGATGATTGTGAGCATCATGATCATCAAAACATCTTCAATTTCGGCACAGTCTTTGATCACCCCCGTTGTATACAAATAACAATCTCCCCTCTCAATGATACTTTGACAGTCGCCGCTCTTTGATCTGAATAGCTAAATCATGAACTGTATATACCCGAATCATTTCAAATTCAGATAAAATGATCGTGGTAACCCTGATTCAACAAATGAAACAGTTAAGAATGCCTGTCAGTAACACAAAGTTACTGTGTACAATGAATGTACAATTTAAGGAGCCAGTTTGATGATGACTCCCAGGACTTCCATTCAATCATTGAAAAACACAAGGTTTATCTATGAATGTTCTAACAGAAAAACAAATTTTTTGTGTGCTCGTGCTTGTTTATGAAAGAATTTAGCACAATGATTGTGTTTCATAAGGCTCAAAATGTGTAAACTGTTGAGACAACAACATGTATTACACGGACTCAATGTGCATGAAAGAGGTGCGAAGGTGGGGTAACTTTTCTTCTATTTCAATAACTAAATCTTCCGAGTGAAGACTAGATAGTAGATGTGTTGCGTCCCTAATGAAAATGAAACATTTCTTTTTCGGGAAAGAAATGAGTGGTTGGTGGGGTAATTGCAAGAGTTTTCATGGACTCACTTCCTTTTTCAGTGATGGTCACCAAAGAATGTGAACCAATCAGTAGATGTGGCTGCCCGGCTCAGAAAGTGGTTGGTGCAGAGTTCTGATATTCTTTTAACTTTGTTCTCACATCCTCTTTCTTTTTAACATTTAGCTCATTTCTAACCAAACTCTCTTTTCCATTTTTCCGCTCCACGCAATGAGAAAAACTCAACCGGATGAGTTATCTCCCCCACTCTTTTATTTTGACCCCTCACCCCTCAATCACTCAAGGATAACTTCCGGGGTAGGAAACACTGGTAACGTGAATCCATGGAAGTTCTATTTAAGCTCACACATTAATCCCATGTAAGTCCTAAAAAAATATTTGTTCAACAGTTTAACTTGAACAATGAAGCACAAATATGAAAACATTGTCAAAAATGTAAGCTCATGAGATTTGAGCAATTGAACTTTGAAGATTTCTCAAAACAATGATATTGAATGAATGAAATGAAATAAAGAGAATTGTTTTGAGAATCTGACAATGTATCAATCAGATCAAATGAAATGGTTAAGGTATCAAAGAACTGGATAATTTGTTTATATGAACGAATATAAACAATTTAGCAATGAACGTTCAGTGATTATAAATGATGATTTATGCTCAAAAACAGTGAATTGTAAACGGGGGTATTACCATCGAAAAATTGTTTCATTATGAGACATGGTAATAACAAATTCAAATGAAGTACTGAACCGGTGTGTAGGAATAATTGACAGTATAAAGAAAAGATAATACACAAGTATTGATATTTGGAAACACACGGTCAGTTAAACAGTAAAGCTCAAAAATGAAAAAGATTTATAATCACACTTCTTAATTCATGAAATCTTTTTGAGAATCAGAAGTGGTTTGAACATTTCATAAACTGTTTTTTTTATGCTGGAAAGTTGTTTTTCTTCCAAACAATCAGAGATCTAGATCAGAAGATACTTACCTTTAAGCTCCCCCTCAAATCATGATAGAATGATTTAGATCTTTTAAGCTCCCCCTGGATATTAGCAGAATATCCTTATCTGATCATTGAAAAACGGGTCCTGATCTGTTATTTGATCATAAGCCATCACCTTTACTCCCCCTATAAATTACGCAACAGTAGATTTATCAATGAAAACAAGATAAAGATCCACAATTCCTTCTGGAATGTAGTACGTCGTATCAGTAAGATTTATCAGTGAAAAAGTACAGGATAGAGATCTATAATTCCTTCGGGAATTTAGTCCGTAATATCTCTCTAATGCATATTTCAGAAAAGAAAATACTCTCCCTTGATGGTTGATTTCCTCATTTGAGTATTGGAGTACAATCCTCATATCATGACAAGAGTAAAGGTCTTTAATCGTTGAGGTACGGGTCCTAAGCTGATGTGCTTAGAAGCCATAGTCTGGACATTGAGGTGCGGGTCTTGAACTGTGTTATTCAAGAGCCATGGTTCTCTTACTCCCCCTTGACTTGAGGTGCCTGCAACACAGAATCAGTTTTCGGCTTTGGTACCCACTGGTATTTTGGTCCATGAATGTTAGTTGCAGTTCTTGTGGGGGTAATCGAGTAAGAACCTGTTAAGTCTAAATATTGTATCCAAGATTTAATAGGAAAGTCAAATATGTAAAAGTCAACATTGACCTTGTAATAGTTAGTTTTGTAATGTTTTACTTTCCTTAGTTGTTTAGTCTTTGTTAGATATGTGGGTATATATAGGTGTATCCTTTGTAATCATGTAGAAACGAACTAGTCTAAGCATTCATTGTAATTCTAGAGGGTGTAATTCAAGATCTACTTTCTCTCTCTAGACTTTTTCTCTCTAGTTCTTGAGCTTATTAGATAAATCTTGTGTAATTAGCTTGATAGATTGGGATTTAATGATTAACAGAACCATACCAGAAATGATCAATCATTTTGTGAACATGATCATGTGTACGACAATAAGAACAATAACAATTCTTACCTAATAATCGGATTAATTGATCTCTCGTGTAGATCCCAGTATAATGCAATCAACAGCAAATAATATCAAAGATGAATAAGATTTAAGCCACAACTACTAGTCATATGATTAATATGAAATCGAAGGGTTACAGGTTTACAGAAGGATTTCTGATCAGAGAAAGTTAACCTATTGACTAGTAATCTGGAATTATGAGACTAAACTGTAAATGAAACTAAAACAGCCTTTATATACTCAGACTTTACAAAATAATGGGCTTATGGGCTTTTAGGCCCAACAAGCTATTAAATTTTAAACTAATTACATAATGAACCCCTAAACTTCTATTTAACATTTAAATCACCCTAACAATCTCCCCCTTGAAATAGAAGGTGAAAATCATGCCCGTTTGGAACATATATCTTTCGAAAACCAAAGCTGACCTCGAAGTATCTCATTTGCGTTCTGTTTCCTGTTCAAGACTTGTTGACTTTCAAAGCTACAAAGTGAAAAAGACTTTTCAAGATTCTTCAAAGGCTGAAAGACTGAAGTTTGTTAAAGCTTCAAAGTTCAATGTTGTCAGAGACAAAAGCTGAAGAATCAAGAGCTGAAGACTAGTGTCAAATTTTTATTAAATCTTGAATACAAAGGGGGAGATTGTTAAGTCAAAATATTGTATCCAAGATTTAATAGGAAAGTCAATTTTGTAAAGTAAACAATGTCAAAGTCTTAGAAATGTCAAAGTCTTAGAAAAGTCAAAGTTGTGTTTAGTTTTACTTAGTGGTTAAGTCTTGTAACTGTTAGTGGTATAAATAGGTTTAGTATTTGATATTTTTTTAAGAAATTCATTGTATACATTTCATATTTTAGAGAAATATTAAAGATTTACTTACTCTCTCTACTCTCTCTCTAGTTCTTGATTGATATATCTTGTTTGTATGAGATTAGCTTGATAATTTGGGATAACAGATTGACATATCAGTAGCTGGAATGGAGGGTGGTGGTGTAGGAGGTAGTGGTTCAAGCTCAGAAGTTGGACCTTTGCCTTTGATCATACGCTTCAGTGCATCTACGTCCTCCCTTAACTCGGACCGCATCATGTTGTGGATAACCTTTAGCGCGCCGTCCATGAATTCCCTTGAGACGGACTCATGTTGGGTAACTCCTGGGTCACTTAGACTTCCAGTTGTAGCTACGACTGTAGAATTCGAGCCGCCTACGTTCACAGCTGGCGTGATGACGGTTGTGGTAGGACTTCCACCCAATCCTTGTAAAGCAACCGAAGTTGGAATTACTATAAGTGTTCCGGCTGGGCCACTAAGGCCTACAGCAGTAGCCGAGAATGGGACCCGTGTCCTAGGAATAGGAGAAATCATATCAAATGGCTCTAGACTTTGTGCACCGAAAAAGGTGGAGAACGGGGGCTGCTGTTCTCTTGTTTCAATACTGGAACTTTCCAAATGAGAGACCGTTAGCTTTTGTGCTATATCCCCGTGTGAAGATGAAACCACCATCTGTTGAGAGATGGCGGAGTGGGTGGTTGGGGTGTGCAATTGCGTCGCTAGGTCCACGACGTCTTCTTCAATACCCTGTCTCAACACATGAGACTGGGTAGCAGATGTGGCTACCTGGGTAGATGTGGCTAGGGGGGTACAACCGTTGATGGTAGCCCCGTCACTTGTGTACGCCCATGATGAATCTTGTTTGACTATTCATCTTCCCTCCATTCTCTCTGAATGTTTGTCTTCCTGCGTTCTTAATCTGATTCTTTTCAGACTGTGTTTTTGGAAATTTCAGGTATGTTTTTATTTTTCATTCTATGTTTGTAGTTTTTTTAGTGTTCTTTATCTTTGTTTTGATTTCTTTCTTGGTCTATTTTTGTGCATTTTATCTGATACGCGATTATTTCACTGTTCATCGATTTCTAAAACTCAGATTCAAGTTGATTTAGATCGATTTGCGTATTGGGTTTTGTTTAGACCTTATAATCGACTATCAGCTATGTTTTCTTTTATTTTAATTTCGTGTTTTGTGCTTTTAATTTTAGTTTTTTGTGGATTTCGGGTTCGTTCAGCCGTGTTCTAGGGTTTTTGTTCAAATTAACTGAACTATACGTTTCACCTGTGACACGCATAATTGAACTATGCGTTTCACTTGTGACCCGCATATTCAAGAATGCGTTTCACTTGTGACCCGCATAGTCAAGTATGCGTTTCACTTGTGACCCGCATAGTCAAGTATGCGTTTCACTAGTGACCCGCATAGTCAAGTATGCGTTTCACTCGAGACCCGCATTCTTCTTGTATGTTTTGTTCTGCTTTGTGTATTTTACGTATCACTAAGAACACGCACAAGTCTAGTGTGCGTATCCTTAGTGACACGCAAACTCTGTTGTGTTTTTCTTTGATTAGTTGATTCATAGTATGATATGCGTTTCCTTCTTGATACGCATTCTCTCCTATGCGTTCCCTTCTTGACACGCATTCTCTCCTATGCGTTCCCTTCAGGACACATATTCCCTCTTATGCGTTCCCTTCAGGACATGCATACCTCATATGCGTTTCCTTCAGGACCCGCATTTCAAACTTGGAATATTTTTTTTTGTGTTTTCTGTTAAATGTTTAATTGTGTTTTGTTTCAGGTTATCATGATTTCTCAAACAAATACTGATCCAATGATTCAAGATGAGAAAGTCGTTCTTCAGGATCCGGCTGATCAGGCATCTCATGATACACCTATGCCGCTTGTTCCGTCTGTTGGGGCTGATCTTTCTATATCTAGGCGATCTCCAAATGATGTGTTTCCTAACGTCATGTACATGCCTTATAAGCGTAACAACTACTTTGTTGACTTTGATCGCATCAAGATTCATCCTGTCATACGCACTATTCTTCGTGGACATCAGCTCTCTCAAGCTCTCTGTTCAGTTGCCGATGTTCCGGAAGTCTACGTTCAGCAAGTTTGGCACACCATCACAAAGAACGAACTGGCACGTCCTCATCGATTTGATCTCCAAATTGATCAATTTGATTCATATCTTTCTTACAAGCGGTTACGGTTGAATCTTGAGCTTCCTGAGCCTACTTCTAGACCTGGAAGGACAACATATGATCAGTTTCCATCCGAAGAAGAAGTGTTTGAGGGCATCAAACGACTAGGCTATGTTGGTCCACTGAACAAGGTTGTAGACTTTGACAAGTCTAACCTTTCTCCTGTCTGGTATTCTTTATTTTCTGTCATCAACAAGTGTTTAACGTCTAAACATACTGGCACGGATAGTTCTAGTCTTCACTATCTTCGACTGTTCCATGCAGTAGTATATGACCTGCATGTCGACTATACGATCATTTTCTGGACCGAGCTTTCCGAAATAGTGCAAGACAAGTTAACCAACAAGCGAAGAAAGTTCATTCCTTTTATCAGGTTTCTGAAGCTGATTATTAGAAGCATGTTTCGAAGCAATCCGGAAATTCCACGAAGATTATCTTGGCCGCAAGTTCAGGATACTGAGATGCTTTTTCTTCAGAAACAGAAGAAGTCTTTCACTTTTTCTATGACCATTCCTTATGGTCTTATTGCCAATTATGCTGACATGACCAATCTCAGTGTCATTAATTATTGTTTAGAAAATGAATTTGCAGAGGATGAACAGGAAAAATCTTCTCATGGCACTCCAGCTGATAATGCTCATGAAGAGCAAGTTGAAACAGCTACTCAGGAAATAGTTACTGCTGTAGTAACTACCATAGCGACAGATGTTGATCCTTCTGTAGTTCCACAAGATGTTGCTACTCATCATGTGGAATATGTAATTGCTGCTATTGAAACTGAAGCCATTATTGTTACTGTTGATGTTAGAAAAGATGTTGATCTTGATGAAACTGGAGTTGCTGATGATGATGAGACAAATGCTGAGTTTTCTGATGATGGTGAAAATACGACAAGTGATTCTGATGATGGTGATGATGATGCTGATTAGTCGAGCATGAAAGTGTATGAACGGAAACTAAGCACACCAGAAGTGGTTGTTGTTTCAGAAGATGTTTAAGAAGATGATTCGGAACCTATTGATCCAGCTGCTGCTCGTTTAAATGTTGATAAACTGGATATCTCATTTGCTCAAACATCCACTCAAGCACAGAGTCAAGCTCCTGCTTCAGTTACTGTTGATGTTACTGCTATCTTTGTTTCTGCTGAGCTTTCTCTGGTTCCTGCACGTGTCTCTTCGGAGAAATTTACAACTCTGAATGAGTTAATTCGTCAGTTCTCAGAAAGGGTGGATGCTCAAAAGGAAGAACATATTAACAAGCTGAAGGCGTCTTTCAAAGGGAAAATGCCAGAGATATATTCTTCGGTTATTCCTCCTAAGATTCTTTTTCGACGTCCTTCAGGGGTGATTCTTCAGGAACCTTCTTCTGCAGTGTCTTCATCTACATCTCAGAGTGTATCTCTTCCTTTTCCATCTATCTTCACTCAGTCTGCTCGGATTGATACTTCTTTCAGAGCTTCTCTTCATGATACTCCGATTTCTGAGCTATCTGATCTTCTTTATGCGCGTCTTCTATCTATGTCTCCACCACAATATCAAGATCGAGATTTGATCTCTCTGCTGAGGAACTTCCAGCCAACGCCGCCTCCAGTTTCTACCTCTTCTGATTTTGATCGCATTAATGCTTTATCTCATGAATTTCAGGAATTCAAATCAGAAGTTCGATCCAGTTTATCTGATCTTCGTTCTTTTAGGTCACAATCTTTCTCATATCTATCTAACAAGATTGATCATATAGAGCAATCATGCAGGACTGAGGCTGGCCCGTCTCTTAAACGCCGACATGACCAAGATGATCCCGATCATCAAGGCCATGAGGGGGAGATGGCAAAGAGACAAAGAACAGAAGGATCTTCTGAAGCACGAGAAGTTGTTCAAGAAGAAGTGGCTGGAGATAGAGAAAAGACTGCTGATACAGTTCAAGATTGCAGTATCCAAGACTTAATGGATGTCATGATTGACAATGTTGATGTAACTACTTTACATAATGAATTTAATTTGTCTGAAGCAAATTTTAATAATATGCAGATTGTAGTTTATGTGGATCCAGATGTCTCAGGTAGAGCTCATGAGGTTGAAGAGTCAGAAGCAACAAATGATATGAGATCTTTCTTCGCGAACTTCATTGAGATAAATTCAGATGATGATGAAGAAGTTAGATTTGAGAAAGTTGCTCAAGTTAAAGAAGAAGATTGTAACAATATCATCATCTTATCTGATACAGAGGATGATATTGTTTTCATGGATGCATCAGATACAAAAGAAAATGAATTGTTATATGCTGATCTTCCGAGTGAAGGTGAGATTCCAGAAGTTGATCAACCTTCATCTACTCCAGTAACTAGTTCTGCTCCGACAACCAATGTTTCGTCAAGTGCATTTGAAGTTGGTGAGTCGTCTAGAGCTCAAGCAGTTATTCCTTCTTCCGAACCGGTAATTCCTCCATTTCTTCTAGAAGAAGGAGAAGCTTTATCTAGACAGCAAAGGCAGAGAAATCTACAACAAAGATATATGGCTTCTAGACTCAGAACTGCTTTTCTTGAAGATATCCAAAGCAACATCTTTGTTTCTAGAAGAAGGACACTCAATTTATATGCCATTCTTGGAGTAGAGAAAGAATCAGAAGCTTATCAGCATGAGTACTTAGCATTTATCAAATGCCAGCGCAAAAAGAATAACACTGTTGCTTCTCCTCATCTAATAGTTCGAGTTCTCAGTGTCACAATTTGTAAATTTATGAACATTTGGTATCCAAATCTTGAAGTGGAAAGAAGAGACTGCAAGCGGTATATTTTTTCAGAGGCTGATTTCGTTGATCTTTCAATTGATGATGATGAATTTCTATATGATCACTTCAGGAATCTTTATCACCGGACTCAGGATGTTTCTCAAACTCTTTATGTTCTTAAACGATTCATTCGACGACAGATCCGATTTTTTCGTGTTTTTGACTTCCAGATGGCCGTCGAAAGTTTTCAGCCTGTGGTTAATCTTGAAAGACCCAACCAGAGTTTGCAGAATCTAGAATCTTATCCGTTATTCACCATTATCAAAGATCCATATGGAGTAGTATACAAGAACAACTCAAGTGAAAAATGCTTTCTACAATTTGATGAAGTTGGATATTACTCTGATGGAACTCTAAAGGTGATCAAACTTCAGTTGGAGCATCGTTTGCAAGAGGCTAGAAGAAAGTTTTTGAAAACAAGAAAAGAGTTATATCTGTTTGAAAACGATGAAATTCGTCTGATCCGTAGATCTTTGGACACTATTCAAGACAGACTGAATCTCCGTTCAACTCTGCGATGATTGGAAGTGTTAGTTGGGCTGAACAGACTACGTCAACGAGAAGAACGTCAATGATCCTTCAAAGTCGCCTAGATGGTCAATGATGTTTTTGAAGATTTTTTTTAAGACCTCGGCGCCAATGATTACTAAGGGGGAGATTGTTAGATCTGATTTTATAGTAATCATTGTATTTATTTTACTAATTTCAGTAGTGTTATCTGTTTTGTTAGTGCCTTGGGGTATTTAAGTCCCCTTGCCTTGTTAATTTTGTAAGAACGGTATACTGTTTGAATAAAAGTAACTGTTACTTTTGGAGCGCACTTTCTCTCTCTAGATTCTCTCTCTACGATCTTGTGATCTTGGTTCATCAATGTTTATAAATCTAATTTAATTTAAAAATGTTATGGTGAGTCATTAGGCCACATGGCCGAATTTCATGACTCCCCTCTCTCTTTAATTTTAATTAAAAAACCAAAAATTTATGAAACATCTTTCTCTTTTCAAAATTTTGCATGAGACCTCTCATCTCCCTCTCCTCTCTCTTGCTCTCGCCGGCCACACACACCACCACACACCACCATCGATTTTTTTAAGGAAATCTCAAGGAGAAATCAAGTTTCTAACATCCTTCCACTTCAAGAAATCTAGTTTACATCTCCAATTGAGAAGGTAATAATCTTTATCCTCATATTTTTCAAGTTTATCTTCAAAGAAATTTGTATGTTTTTCATCATTTCATGTAGTGGTTGTATAATCTTGTTTTTGGAAGTGAAATGGGATGCATTTGGTGAAATAAACATTAGCAAAGTAAACCATTGAATGATCTTACAATAAAATTTGGAATTTAAATGTGATTTTTGAGATTTTTATCAAAACATCAATTTTATGAAGTGTGGTATTATGGTCCACGAAATTTTGATTGAAATTTAAGTGTTTGCATCAATTTTGAGTATAAATAGACTCTTAGGATGAGATTGTTCAAATCTCATATGATTAAGAGCATCTAAAGTGGTGTAATATCACTTAATTAGTGATTTTGTTGTCTTGCATGGGATTGGATGAGCACTTGTGGTTGCTATGAATTCATGATGCATATTTGATTTGTTAGAATCATTGTATATGGATTTAAGATGTGAGGCCATGTGTTATTAATAAAAACCATGCCAAATGATCATCCTATTATGTTAATACAAGATTCGTCTTATCAACAGTTTGCTGTCATGGATTTTGTATCCACTTTCAAGCTTCATAAGTCATTTCTTACTCCTTAAAACTTGGGATTTTTGTTACCAAACTTTAATTTAAGATGTTAGTTATTCAAAGAATCAAGAATCACTCAAAATTATGGAGTTTTGGTCATCCATTTGCATTTTAGAAGAAAGTAGTGCAATTTGTCCAGAATTGACAGATTGGTACACTCAACTTCCAAAGGTCATAACTCTTTCATAATTCTTCTAATTTGAGTGAATCTTTTTCCATATGTTAAGTTTTTTAGTTAGATTTTCAGCCATTTATGGATCTTTGTGTAATTTTGAGTTTTGGTATCCCAAATAGATGCTACATAAGTCATTTCTTACTCCTTAAAACTTGGGATTTTTGTTACCAAACTTTAATTTAAGATGTTAGTTATTCAAAGAATCAAGAATCACTCAAAATTATGGAGTTTTGGTCATCCATTTGCATTTTAGAAGAAAGTAGTGCAATCTGTCCAGAATTGACAGATTGGTACACTCAACTTCCAAAGGTCATAACTCTTTCATAATTCTTCTAATTTGAGTGAATCTTTTTCCATATGTTAAGTTTTTTAGTTAGATTTTCAGCCATTTATGGATCTTTGTGTAATTTTGAGTTTTGGTATCCCAAATAGATGCTACAAAAGAAGTGTGCGACTGACACAAAACTCAGTGACCTACTGATTTGTGGGAATTATTTGGGGTATCAAAGCATCTCCAAAATTTATGAAATTTTGACTTAATGTTCTTAACTCAGTATATTAGTTCCTATAAAAATTTGGTTATCCTTGATATTAGGGAAATGTTATTTTGAAGCTTATTTTGTGATCACAAATTCTGGACAGCAAGTGCTGAATCCAGAAAGTTGATCTTAAAACCTTAAAGATTTATGTTTTGGTGATCATTATTGATATTTTAATCCTAGATTTCTATTTTAGACAACAAAATAAACATAAAGGCATATATTGAGATGTAGGAATGGTTAAGTTAGGATTATAGATGGATGATTGTCATTTTGGTATTCCTTTATGCAAATTACTCTATAGGGATAAAGGTTCCGGGCTAGAGAATTGCATTGTCTTATTTCTTAGCATCATCATCATCCGAGGTGAGTAATCACAACCCCTATTTTACTGTTTCTAATTGAATTTGGGGGAAAAACATGTTAAAGTGTTTATTTTAATAATTCACGAGATTGCTTAAATACGATTGTTATGGATAATTTTGGTAGCTTTGATTATAAAGCGTTTGGTTTGGATATTATATGACATATATGCAAAAATGGTATGTTGGGTTGTTTCTTTAGGTCCCCGACTGACTCTACTAGTTAACTCATAAAGGAGCCTATAGTTTTAGTGGATAGAGCTATTTGGTGTGACAAACCTACCTTATACTGACGAGTAAAGGTGCACTAATTCTAGAGAAGTAGGGACTATCCATGTGATTCATGGCCACGTCGGTAGTTCTTTTTGGGGCATGTTTAAGGTCAGGGATGGTCTAGTAGAGGTCCAACATACAAAAGTATTGGTTATTTTGAAGGCATAATTTCTGTCATATAATTTAATGATTTGTACTCGTGAATTATTGGTTTTGAAAGTTTGGACTTATATTTGATTTACGTTTATCAACTTGCATAGAAAATGGTTTTGTGCATATTTTAAACCTGTGAACTCATCAACTCTCGTAGTTGACCCTTTTTATTTAAACATGCTTTTCAGGGAACAAGAAGGTTACGGGAAATGATTAAGATTTTTAGAATTATGTTACCGCGTACATTAACATTTAGTAGTGACTTTTGTAATCAAGCTTTTGGATGTATTAAGTTTGTTGATTTTTTAGAACTTGATGTAATCTTTGGTTGAAATGTATGGTGGTATTTTATCATTTCCTAGTGCTATGTTTATCGAACTGTTATACTCCGTGTTTCCGCTTTAGCGGTGTGTGACAACGGGTGTGTGATCAATCCGACCTTCTAGTTGGAAACCACCGTCGACTTCCAAAGCATGTAGAGACCGCCAGAACTGTTGCAAGTATAGTAGAGGAACTTCCGCTGTCTCCGTGAGAGCATAGGATATAGGATGCCCACGGAGGATCTCGATGATGACCTGATATTGGATTGCAAGTTGGGTTACATCGAGATGGTAGTTGTTGGTTGTGAGCTGAAAGAACTGATCCTCGGGAATCAGTTCGGCATCGGCGATTGGGTCAATCGCTGGATTCGGGTTTTGCGCCATTGTACCTATTGAGAATAAACCGGTTAGATCTTAGGAACATAGAAAACAAGATGTCGTTGGAGTTACATGGCCATGGTTTAAACCACAACCTATACTAACTCCAAGTTATTAGAAAAGAAAACCCTAATTCGTGAAGCAGGGTCTGTAACCAAGGCGCACAACATCACATGAATGAAAATCACCATTTAAGGTTTGGAAATCCAACGTGCATCAAAAAATGCAACTCACACCGCAAAACTCACAAGAATTGATATATAGCATGTGTACCACATAAGCAACTTATAAGCAGATATAGCTATAAAGCACAGAAAGAAAGCCACCAACACAGTATGTATTTAAAAACACCAAAAGACCCGGAGAGTTAAAGGACCGGTATGATATTCGACCGATAGAGTCTTCGACCGTAAGGATCATTCGACCGGAAGGGTAATTCGACCGATAGGGTCATTCGACCGGTAAGGGTCTTCGACCGGTAATGGTCATTCGACCGATAGGATTACTCGACCGGTATGGTTATTCGACTGGGATTGGTCTTCGACCGGAAAAGGCTTTGACCGGGAAGGGATTCGACCGGGAAAGGTCTTTTGACCGATATGAAACAATCGACCGATATTAACATATCGACCGGTATTACAGATTCAATATAACCCCAGATCGATTGAAACATATTAGCAACGAGATCAAACAAACCTAGACTATATAATCGTAAAACCCTAAGACTAACCACGACCAAAGTCGTGGCCTCAAAAACAATAAACCCTACATCAATCGAGGTTGATTTCGAGTGAGAGAGGGTCAACGAAGGATCGACCGGGGGAGTCGAAACCCTCGACCGGGATACTAGACAAAACCATCGACCGGAGAAGAAGAAAGGCGTCGACCGGAGGTCTATGTAGCACAGAAGATCGAGAGCGGTAACTGTTGCCTTACCTGGGGGTGATCGAAATAAGGGAGACGAGAGATCGACGGCGAGAGAGATCGAAGTCGATTGTCGGTCGAAAGAGAAATCGAGAGAAAGGCGAGAGATCGATAGAGATAGTTAATCGAGAATGAAAGAGGTATAGGAAGGAAGCCCGGGGATTTAAACACCCCGGGTCGCAGAGATAGGGTTTCCCCGGGTCGGAGTATGGGCCGAGAATGAGTTGTGAGTCGGGCCGAGGGAAGTTGGGCCGGGACCTAAACCCTTATCAAAACAAAAAAAATTTGAGATTTTTCTTTTTATAAAAAAATTAAGGAAAAGGAAAAAAATATTTTTGCATTTTTAATTTATAAGGAAAAACTAATTACAATAAAACTTACCTAAAAAAAATTTAAAGACCAAGAACGAAAGGACACAACACTTAGAAAATAAAAACAAAAAACTAAGAGAAAAAAAATGATACCTATAGGAAAAATAAATAAATAAATAAACCTAAGGAATAGGAATTGCTCCCCCCTCGAACATGGAATCACTTATGAGAATTTGCTCCCCCTCGAAGAGATACACGATGAACTTACCTACTCCCCCTGGAACGGAGGACTAGAGAATCTTACCAAAAATCGTACGATAGTGCTCCCCCTGAACACATGAACAGCTTCGAAACTGCACCACACGCGACTTACTCTTGAGGGGATCGAAACAGTGGACTGCAAAATAAAGTGGAAAACCACGAAGAAAAGAAAAACACACGAGAAAAAATAGAAACTTAACGAAATCTAATTTATTAATAAAGAAGTTTTAAGTTTACATAGAACTGAACGATTAAAAGTCAATGACCAATGAGTGGGAACATGAACATCCAAAGACAGGTCACTAGGGCACTAAGTCACAATCATTCGTAATTGAATGAGACTCTGATAGGTCTGTGAAAGGGTCAAACTTTCAGATTTAGCATACTTAGCTTGGATACAAGATAATTAAATCGTTTTTCGTCCAAGGCTTTGGTAAACAGGTCTGCTAACTGATGCTCTGTATTAACAAAGTAGAGTTCCATGGTACCTCTTTCCACGTGGTCTTTAATGAAATGATTACGCACATCAATGTGTTTCGTCTTCGTGTGCTGGACTGGATTGCTGGATATTGCAATGGCGCTTTCGGAGTCACAGTAGATGGGGATCTTTGAGTAGTTAAAGCCATAGTCTTTCAGTTGGGTGCGTATCCAGATGACTTGCGAGCAGCAACTAGCGGCTGCTACATACTCCGCCTCGACGGTGGAGGTGGACACGCAGTTTTGCTTCTTCGAAGCCCAGCTGACAAGACGATCACCCAAGAACTGGACATGACCCGATGTGCTTTTTCGGTCCATCATGTTTCCAAAATGGTCAGCGTCCGAGTAGGCTGTCAATTCAAAACCTGTCTCTTTTGGATACCACAAACCAAGATCAGCAGTACCTTTTAAATATCGCAAAATACGCTTAACCGCATCTAAGTGAGACTCTTTAGGTTTAGACTGAAATATTGCACATAAGAATGTCGAGAACATAATGTCAGGCTGGCTAGCCGTCAAGTACATCAGAGAGCCTATCATACCTCTAGAAGTAGTAGCATCCATATCCTTTCCGTCAGGATTGGAGTGTATCTTTATACTGGTAGACATGGGGGTTTTCATAGGTGAGGATTTTTCCATCTGGTATTTCCGTAGAATATTCGAGATGTACTTAGATTGATTAATGAAAATTCCTGTTGCTAATTGTTTTACTTGAAGTCCCAGAAAAAAATTCATTTGCCCCATCATGCTCATTTGAAAATGTTTACTCATTAAGGCTGAAAAGTTCTGACAGTACTTGGGGTTTGTGGAGCCAAATATTATATCAGCAACATAAATCTGTACAAGAATGATATCTTTCTTTTCTCTTTTAATAAATAGGGTAGTGTCGATTTTACGTTTAGAGAAGCCAGATTTGACTAAGAAGGATGAGAGAGCATCATACCAGGCTCGTGGCGCTTGCTTAAGACCGTATAAGGCCTGAATCTAGATACCACACATGACCGTCCTGCAAAACAAGTTATTTATTTTTAGGTACCCATTCGTAAATGGGTCCTTTGGGGTAAGATTTAACACCCGTTTTGGATGCCCGTTTAGACTTGGGTCTTTTTCTATGACGGGGAACATCAAACTAAGAATGATAAGTAGCAACGTGATATGAGCCAAAACAATCAGATGCATAACAACGATCAACAAAATCATTCAATCCACAATAAGAGCAACAAAGACAATCATGAAACAGTTGAAGTAATTGCGGAATAGAATAAAATTTTAAAGGTAAATTTCCATTACATTCAAGTAAAGGTTTAGGATTAAAAACATCATGATTGTTATTGTTTTTCCTAGACTTTAAAACTGGATCAACTAATTCTGATGTCGCCGTTCTTTCCTTGGACTTCTTAGCTACCCATGCATATTTAACTTCTTTGCGCCGGCCAAAAGTATCTGAAAGACCGTTAAACTTATAGTCAGAAGATGTGAAACTTGAAGATTGTTGTCTTTTGGAGCAACCGGTCTTTTTCTTCTTTTGTGAACGCTTTTTAGATTTAGACTTTGAAGAATTGTTCACAGAAGGTTTTTGTGGGGCGGATGTGGAACACTCACCCTTATAAAATTGTACCGGAGGCTCACAAGAAGAGTTTATAAAATCAACGTGACTGGGTAGAGACGGATTAAAATCAAATTGGGTCAAATCACTGTCTAGACACACCTCAGAATTCAAGAATGCAGAAAATTCCATTTCCTCATCAGAAGGGACCTTATCACTTGAGGAATGTAGGACTTCGGAAGAATTGGTTTGAAGCGGATCATAGGCGAAAGCATTTTTAAAATCAGAACATTGATCCGTTTCGAAAACTTGTGGCTCTTTTCCTTTGTTTGAAAGAATTGGTGACGAGTCTCCCATAAAGGCTTTACAGGAAGATGTGTCGGAGGCAGGATAAGAATTTTCAGACAGATTAGTTGTCTCACTTTGGAGAATTATGGGCTTAGCTTGAGGCTCAGCCTTGTGAATTTGCTCTTTCAGACGATTTGCTGCCAGGGCAGCATGTTGTGAATTTAACTTCTTGATTTTTGTCTGAAAGAATTCTCTTTCCTTATCTGACACAGTTTCCTCTTTATTGGAATTGAGGCACTCAATTTGTGATAAAAGCTCTTGTTTTTCCTTTTGAAAACTGTTCCTTTCCTGTTCAAATGACGTTTCTAGCTGAACAATTTTCTTTTCTAAAATTAGAGGTGGAACATAAACTTTATTATGGAAAGGTTCCTCCTCAGTTTTAACGGTTTTAGCATTAAGTTCAGCTTGGGTATAACTTCTAAAATAGTCATTTGATAGGAAACAAGGTTTTTCTTTGTTGTAAGAAGCATTCAAAGAATCATAAACAAAAGGAAGTTTCATTTTGGTAGAATTCTTCCTTCGCAAATTATCCTCTTCCCATTCCTCATCCTCAATTGGTTTGGTCCACTACATTTTGTACTCAGGAAATGTTTTGTCTAATCCAAAAAATTCGAACACATATAGCGTAGGAACTTTGGATAAGGCCTTTTTCAGATAAAATGGGTTATCGTGACCGATACCCGTATTTGCATACTTGGGTTCTTTTGGTGCTATGAGATTCAGTGTTTGATGAGATTGACCAATATTATAAAGTTTCGGTTCAATATCCTTTAACTGATTAGATAACCTTGTGTTTTCATTTGTGTAAGCCACATTTTTTGTCACAATATCAATTTTCTCATTCTCGGACATACGTAGCTCATAGATAAGATCATCTACTTTGGTCTTTAGCTCTTGTGATTCTTTTGAACAACCCTCACATTCTTCTTTTAAATTAGAAATTGTGCACAGATTGCTAGAAATTTCTAAACTTTGATTTTCAATACATTCAGACTGTGCAAAAACTCGTTTTTCCAAAGATGAGATGAGTTGTTCTTTTTCTTTTATGAGTAGCTTGTAATAGTCTAGTTTATGCATAGCAAGTTGCATATGATCAATTAAAGCTTCTTGATAAGGAACACATACCTGACATGGAGAATTACGATCTTCATCATCAGTGTCAGACGGTGATGAATGCTTGCCCATGAAACACAAGTGTGCTTCAGCATCCTCATGTTCTTCATCAGATACTTGCAGCCAGTAGTCATCTTCATCCATGAGAGCCTTGCCTGCTTCTTTTCTTTGGCCAGTAGCAGCTTGGATCTGTAATAATCGGAGTTGCGCACAACAGGCTTGCGACAATCCTTGGCAAAATGGCCCAACCGACTAAAGTTGTAGCACTTGATCGGCTCCTCTTTTGGCTTTTCTTCCTGTCTCTTTTCAAACTTCTTTCCTTCTACAACATGTCTTTTCCCTTCAGACTTCTCTTGATGATCACGGCGAGTAGAGAATCTTTGCTTGTTTGAGGACTTGTTAAAGAACTTCCTCTTCTGGAAAGCTTGAGTCAGGTACACCATAGCTTCTTTCATCTTAGTGTATTCTGGATCTGAATCACTGTCAGGATCTTTAGGTTCATAATCACTTTTCAATGGCTTCTTTGCAGACGAACGACTGACAGACTTACCTCTTTTCTCAGATACGAGTGCAAACGGATCAACTACCGACTTTTCCTCTGCTTTTTGATTCCCCATTAGCTCCATAACTTCCTCTTCATTCTGGAGCAGCATTTCGTAAAGATCATGTAGATAAATCTTCCCAGGGTCTGAGTATGACGAATATGAGAGACGAACGGCTTCCATTCAGGCTGGAGGTTGTTCGTGAACTTGATGTTCTCGGTGTTCATCTTCGTTATCTTGTTCTTCTGGAGATCATTCAGAAGCATGTTGAACCTTTCATAGGTTTCTGTCAGTGTCTCGCCTTTTCTTGCTTTGAAGCCATCATATTTGGTGATGCAGTTTGTCACCTTCAGTTGATTGTTGATGTGGCTCCCCATCATCATTTTCTCAATCTGGTCCCACATTTTCTTCGCAGACTCCTTATAACTGTCGATGCAAGCATATATGTCATTGGGTAGACTTTGTAGAAGATATGTCATTGCTTGCTTTTCAGCATCATACATAGCCTTTTCTGGATCTGTAAAGTCACCGATAGTTTTTTGAACTGAACGATCTGGTCGACCTTCGGCTGGGTTTCCAGGTATGACTTTTATTGGCCAGTCTTGCGGCCCCTCTGTCAGACACTTGTATATTTCTTCATAGTTTGATTTCGCTTCAATGAAGTTCATGAAGCGATCATGCCACTGAGGATATTCTCCCCGATAGAGTACTGGGGCTTTTGATCCGAGCCGATAGCTAACGCGTCTCTTGAATTCATCTTAAATCTCTTAACTTAAAAGCATTGTAATGATTGTGAGACAAGCAGGATGATCCAAACACAATAATAAAAAAATAGGACAGTGACCCGGTCTAGTGGGGTACCGGTCGAATAGGGTACCGGTCAAGCAAAGGACCGGTAAAGACAATGTACCGGTCAAGCAAGGACCGGTATTGACAAAATATTGGTCGAATGAAAGGACTGATAAAAAAAATGTACCGGTCAAAGGACAGGTATCGGTCGATAGGAATGACCGGTAATGCAGAGTATAGGTCCAATCTAATTTTCGATCAAAGAAATGCCGGTCGAACCAAAGGACCGGTAATGACAATGTACCGGTCGAATAAAGGACCGGTAATGACACTGTACCGGTCGAAGTATATCGGTCCAATGTCTATCGGTCGAATAAACTATCGGTCAAAATCTATCGGTCGATAACAGATTAGATCAAATAAGCAGATAGTCTTAAAGCCCGATAAAATCGAAGAACATGGACCGAAGAACTCGATGAATTATGGAAAACGAATCCAGAAAAACAATCGATAACACAAATAAACAGATCAAATAGCAGATTTAGTCACAAACAATTTGACCGATAAACAGTTCAATAACAATCTGATCGATTTTCAAAGACCTAGATAGAACGATAACCAAGAAACTGATTTTCAAGGACCGATACCCAACACAGTAAACAGTAAATCAATCGACCGAAAATAAATTTTTTCAGAAAAATAAACGACCGATAAACTGATTTTCCAGAAAACAGTAGACCTATAAAACCTTACTGATTTTTCAAAAATAATCGATCGATTAAACACATAAACAGTAATCGATTAATAAAAATATCAATCGACCCAGATCGACCAAAAACTTAGCAGATTAAATAGATAAAGCAGACAATCGATTAAGGGTTTTAGACAAACCTTTTCTGGATCAAACCTTCAGTCTCCTTGCTCTGATACCAATTGTAGATCCCAGTATAGTGCAATCAAAAACAAATAATATCAAAGATGAATAAGATTTAAGCCACAACTACTAGTCATATGATTAATATGAAATCGAAGGGTTACAGGTTTACAGAAAGGATTTCTGATCAGAGAAAGTAAACCTGTTGACTAGTAATCTGGAATTATGAGACTTAACTGTAAATGAAACTAAAACAACCTTTATGTACTCAGGCTTTACAAAATAATGGGCTTTTAGGCCCAACAAGTTATTAAACTTTAAACTAATTACATAATGAACCCCTGAACTTCTATTTAACATTTAAATCACCCTAACATCTCGTGTAGATATGATCAGGTGTACCTTTAAGCACATTTGAAGTTGGTCAGTCGTACATTGCACAAGCTGATGTTCCTCCTTCTGAACCTGTGGTTCCACCAACTATCCTAGAAGAAGGACCAGCTTTGTCCAGACAGCAGAGACAAAGAAGTTTGCAACTACGACATATGGCTTCTAGGCTAAGATCTGCTTTTCAAGAAGACTCTCATAGTAATATTTTTGATTCTAGAAGAAGATAGATCAACATTCATGCAATTCTTGTAGTTGAAAAGGAGTCTGCTGATTATCAGTATGAATACTTGATGTTCATCAAATGTCAGCGTTGTGGAAAGCATCTAGTTTCTTCTCCACATCTGATAGTCCGCGTTATCAGTGTTTCAATAAAGAAGTTTGTTAATATCTGGTATACGAAATTTGAAGTGGAAAGAAGAGACTGCAAGTTATATACTTTCTCGGAGGCAGATTTTAATGATCTATCTATTGATGACATTGAATTCCTGTATAATCATTTCAGGGATCTCTATCATAGAACAGAAGATATCTCTCAAGCATTGTTTGTGATCAAAAGGTTTATTCGGCGCCAAATCAAATTCTATAGAGTGTTTGATTTTCAAATGGCTGCTGAAAGCTTTCAGCCGGTGGTTAATCTTCTAAGGCCCAATCGTAGCTTGCCGAACTTAGACTCTTATCCACTTTTCACCATTCTTCAGATCCATATGGAGTTATCTACAAGAATGGTTCAAGTCAAAACTGCTTCCTTAGATTTGAAGAGATCAATCACTACTCGGATGGAACCTTGAAGGTGATCAAGCTATAGTTGGAGCAACGTTTAAAACCTGCTGAAAGAAGATTTTTGGAGACAAGAAGAAATGCATTCCAGCTTGAAAATGATGAAATTCGACTTCTCAAGAAGACATTGAATATTATTGGTGAGAAGTTGATTTTCCGCTCAACTCTAAGACCCTTAGAGGGTTGCTTGGACTGAATAGACTTCGTCAAAGAGAGGAGCGTCATTGATTACTAAGGGGGAGATTGTTAAGTCTATTTTGAATAGTAATCAATGTATTTATTATTTGTGGTCCAAACAGTGTTTAGTTAGCTTATCTGTTCTGTTTAGGCCTTGGGGTATTTAAGTCCCCTTGATTCCTTTGTTTTGTAACTTTGGAGATCATTTGGAATAGAACTGTTTACATTTGGCGCTCTCACTTTCTCTCTCTAAGATTTAGAGATCTTGGTCTATCAATATGGATATTTCAAAGTTCTCGTTTCAAGCTCAGTTTTACAAGAACGATCTTATGATGTCGTTGGGAACAGAAACTCGTCCTCCTGTTTTAATCAATGAAAATGAGTTCATTCAGTGGCAAGATCGGTTCATTAACTTCATCGAGCGTCAAGCTAACGGAGAGAACATGATGAAGTCATTTACTGAAGGACCATTTGTCAGACATAAGAAAGATACTCCTTTGACTGTCGAAGAAGTTAAACGAGAAAAAGTCGATCGAGAAGCAAAGTCCAATTTGATGCTAACATTGCCTAACTCCATTTACAATCGAATTGATTGTTTCAAGCATGATCTGAAGATGATGTGGACTCAGGTAGAAAAGATTATGCTTGGGTCAGCAGTTGCTACACAAATCCGCCAGACACGCTTCATGAATAATTTTGAGGAATTCAAGTCAAACGACGATGAGACACTGAAGGTTATCTTTGACAGGTTTTGCACTATGTTGAATGATCTACGAAAGATAAAAGTGGAAAAGACTGAATTAGAAACTAATCTGAAGTTTCTCAATGCTCTTCAACTGGAATGGAACAAATCATGTCATCGCTTAAGGAATGATGTCCGGATATCTTCTATGCAAATCCAAGAGCTTTATGAGATTCTAATGACAGATGAGAACATAGTCAAGGAGAAGAAAGCCAAGCTTGACAAGAAAAACAAGAAGACAGTGGATCTGGTTGCACTTCTAATGGTGCAACTGATGACGATGGTGAAGCTCTTCAGAAAGCTATGATTCTTCTCTCTCAACACTACAACAAAAAGTTCCAACCTCGTTCAGGTTCCAACAACCTTCGCTTCACTTCAGGATCTAAGAAGAATGAGCCTGCTAGAGTGCCCGAGACTACGAAAGCTACTGCATGTTTCAACTGTGGAAAGTCGGGTCACATTGCCAAGGAGTGTGGAGTGAAGGTAGTTCGGGATTCTGCGTACTATCGGAAAAAACTGGAACTATCTGATAAAAGAGAGAATGGAACTGCTTTGCTGGTTGAAGAAGAATTCTGGCTAGATCACTCTGACAACGAAGCTGATAATGTGGAGACTGCTCATATGTGCTTCATCGGAGATGATTAGAGTGATGATAATGATGATGATTCTTCCACTGATGAAGATGAGGTACCTTCTGAATTCGATTTCAAATTTATATCCTCACACATGAACATCATTATAACTGCTTTACATGATCTTCGCTCAAAGTTATTATCTGAAAAACAATTAAATTCAGGAAAGTTAAATTTGATTGATAAATTACAAATTTCTTTGAAAGATGAAAATTCTATTTTGGTTCATACAAAAGAAATCTTTCAAAAGAAATTGGATGATTTTCAAAAATCAAATATAACTTATCTTGATTCTTTGACAGAAATGACCAAACAAAAATAAAATTTTTCGGCTAAAATAAATGAGTTGGAAGAAAAATTATATCGAAGGGATCAAACTGATCAAACAATATTTATGCACAAACCACGGAGTTATGAGTCTATCAAAGAAAAATGGGGACTTGGTTTTGAAAATCCTCATTGTTTAAACAATGTTATAGAAAAATCCCTCACTTTATATAAATTCGATTATCTAAATCTTGCTAAATATGCTCCTCAATTTAAAATTGATTGGATGAATGAAAAGCAAGTTTTAGATATCGAAAATGAGAAAAGAATGAACAACAAGAAAAAGGAAATTTCTTTTGTTTACATGCGCGAAAATGCCAAATATTTTCCCGATAAATCAAAGAAGAACAGAAACAGTTTGAATGTCATATCTCCCATTAAATCTTCATTGTCTGATGATTATTTTGATACTTGTGCCACTAACACTGATAAAGTAAATATATCTACAGTTTCTTATGATTCTACAGGATATATTCCTCCATTAGTGTTAGAAAGCAAAATCATTAATCTTGAAGATAAAATGGATGAACAAAATATTCAAAGAAAAATTGAATCAGATGTTATTCTTTCTTTCATGACGACAAGTCTTGAAGAAAAATTAATTTTTCAAAAACAAGATTTACTTACAAATTTTGTTTCTTCTTCTGATTTTAAAGAAAACAAAACAAAAGTTCTAAAATCTTAAAACTATTCTCAAAAAATTTCTGACTCTGAGGCAAGTTCAGAATTATTGTCTGATTAGTTGGGTTTCATAGGTAAAATTGTTTCTTCTGACTCAATTTTTAAATCGAAAATTCTTGATGAAACTTTTACGCTAATTGATGATTATTATAAACCAAAGCGTAAAAGAATAAGGTCAAAGAAGTCAAAGAAGCAAGCTAAAGTCATTTCTGACAGTTCTAATTCTTGTGATTCATATATTTCAGATAGGACTTTGAGCACTGCTACAAGGCAGATATTGAGGATCAAGCGGACATCTGATGAATCTACGACTGATGAGGATAGATATGTAGACAAAATCTATAAAAGTGATTCATTTGCTATTTGTAATAAAATTTCAAAATACTCAATAAAGCAAATGATTCGAATTTCAAAAGATGTCTCATATTCTTCTTCTGATTCTAGTTCAGATGATTATGTTTCGTCTTCTACTGATGAATATGTTCATTTCTCTGATAATATTTCTCATGCTTTATTTGTCAAATCTAACAAATATTCTCCCATTAGAACTGTAACTAACAAACATGGACCCAAATATAAGTGGGTACCAAAATCAAAGATTGATTCTAAGTTGCAGGCACCTAATGTCAAGGGGGAGTAAAAGAACGATGGCTTCTGAGTAAATCAACTCAGAACCCGTATTTCAATGGACTTCGACTTCTAAACATATCTTTTTAGGACTCGTTCTTCAATTCATTTAGCTTCTGGATAAATGAGAAACTGTGAGTGCATCTACTTTATTCTGCTGCATATATCTCTGACTGTGATGTTGTTCCAGTTTTCTCATGTTTTTCAAGAATCTGAGCAAGTTCAACCCAAAACTTTGATATGACATACAAATTCTTTATACATTATGTGGAAGAAGATATTATTGAATTTTATTTTGTTCCGACTAAATATCAATTTGCCGATTTTTTTTACAAAAGCTTAAATGAATAATGATTTTTCAAACTCGGCATGTTGAATTTAATAGTTTAAATCTTTACAAATTTTATTCTATAATTTAAAAGTTTTACAGTTTTTTCTTTATTTTGAATAAAATGTGTGTCTATGATAAATATTCTAGTTGCTTTGTTTATATCGAAGTTTTATATGTTCAACTTTCAAGTCTTACAAAAGTCAAAATGTCAGCAACATGTTTGAAACTTTTGATACCGCTTTAATGTTATGTGATTCGGAATATTTATAGTTTACAATGCTTAGAAATCCTAAAAAGTCAGAATTATGGATTGTAATGAAAATATGGGCTAAGCACTTAGATGTAAAACTGAGTGATTGAGATAAAAATATATATATATAAAATACAGAAATCTCTAAGTTTAAAATTTTGTACCTGTGACCTTTCTGGTTTGGGAAATTAAGTTTCGTGGGATGCTTTTCATCTGGTCCCCTAAGGTCAATTGGTCTAGAAGTGATCGAACCCAAATCCTTCTATAAAATCATATCGAAAGTCATGTTCTACTGGTATGAATGGGTTTAGGATGTGTCGATGTATCCTTTCTGGTATCGGAGAGTAAGTTCCAAGGGGTGCTTGACACCTAGTTCCCTAAGGCCAACTAGTCTGGGAGAGGCTGACCCAAATCCTGCAATAGGATCAGATAGAAAGTTACGTTTACGGCATGTTCTTTACTTACCAAACTTCTTGATTAAAACATGCCAATGTGAACAAGCTTAAAAGATGCCAAAGAGCACACTCATGTGAAGATGCCAATGTGCACAATGCTAAAAGATCCAATGAGCACACATCTCATGATACTTGGTGATATGTTTGAGTTGCGATAAACCTATAAATTTGTGAAAATCTTAATTTTTGATGGCTTAGTGTGAGTACATGCAAAGTTTTCTATTATATTTTTAGAATTTCATTTTCTTGAAGCTAATCGAAGTTTGCATGCTAGCACACTGAATAGATTGATGAAAGTTTTTGAAACTGAACATGTTTTAACTTGATATACAATGAAACTTGTATCTGTATCCCACAACATACACTTGATTTCCACTGATGGATTAATCTGTGATATTTTACTGAATAGAATTTAATTTGTTTAGTGTTTAAAATTTTATATATTTAGTTGTTTCAAAATACATATTCAGTATATTTTTCTTTCTACATTGATGTTTCGATCCTTGTGTTCTCATATCTGTTTGAACGGGTCTGTGCATTTTTCGAGGGGGAGTGAATAAGCAGAATATTCTGAAATAACATATCTCATTTCGAGGGGGAGTATCTGATTTTCTATAGGAATGCTAACTTGAATTGTCATATTTAGTACATTTGTGTAGGGGGGGTCAAAGAGCTTAACAGATGAAAATTTTCAGATTTCAAGTCATATTTGCGCCAACAGTTGGTAGCGCAAAAGTCAGATTTGCGCCAACAGTTGGTAGCGTAAAACTCAGATTTGTGCCAACAGTTGCTAGCGCAAAACAATCTTTGCGCCACCAACATGTAGCGCAAACCTTCCTTTTTTTCTCCTTTATTTTGTATTTTGCAGATCTAAAGTTGTCTCGTCTCCAAAGTAGGTATGACCAAGTTGATCCAGATCATCAAGGTCACGAGGGGGAGAAGTTTAGGAGAAGTTAAAGAGACAAAGAGTTCAAACGTTTATCTGTTGCTCAAGATTCGCTCAAGATTCTATTTTTTCTCAGCTTTACTAGTTCTTTCGCTGTTCCAGCTCCGATCACCACAGTTCATTCAAGTACATTTGAAAGAGGTGCGTCGTCTGGAGCACAAGCTGATGAACCGATTGTTCTTTCAAGCTTATTACAAACAGGTCCAGTCTTGTCAAGGCAGGAAAGACAATATAATTTGAAAGATGCTGAGAAGAATTTTTTTTAGTCAATAAGCTTCACTAAGACGCTCACCAGGTCTTATTAGAGTTCGAAGTTGGATATATTAGTTTAAATTGAAGACCGAAGCGCCAATAATTACTAAGGGGGAGATTGTTAAGTCAGATTTTATAGTAATCATTGTATTTATAGGCTTGGTCTAATTCTGTGTTTATTGTGCTTTTATATCTGGTTTTAGCCAAGGGTATTTAAGTCCCTTGTGGCTTTGTTCCTTGTAAGACTCTCACGCATATCTCAATACATACTTACTTTCTATGCTTTCAACTCTCTCTCTATACTTTCTCTCTCTAGGATTTAGAACGATCTTGGTTTATCAGTTCTCTTCCTTGATAAAACAAGAAACCACAGATTCAGTTTCATTAGGTTTAGAACTTGATTCAGTAGTCTCATTTAATTTTGGGAAACGATGTTCAAATTCAACGAAACTTTTCTCTTTATTTTTATAACTTCAATTTAAGTCGTCGTATTTGAATCCAACATTTTTTAAATTATGAGAACTTGAATATGTTTTTATCTCTGATTTAATTGTCACTGGTTCTTCTCTATTTACCTTTGGAGTTTCAGGTGTCGAACTCTCAGACTTAACAAATGTTTCTCTGATGTGAGGCATTAAAACAATTGGAGCATCATCCGATGATTTAAAATTATTATGATTTTTGGATGCTTTATTTAAAATCTCAACATCCGGAAGACCCAGACCCATTTTTGGATTGTAAAAACGAGTATCTTTTTGGTTGTCGGTTAAAAGCTTCAATGTCCGCTCTGTTTGACCTCTTTTAAAATTGAGATCTTCCAATTCCTTAATCTTTGCGTATGTTTTAGTTTTGTCCTTCTAAACAATGTCATACTACAAAGTTAGATCTAAATTTTTATCCTTCAATGAATTTAACTCCTTTTGTAAATCAAATATTTTACCTTCAAGACTTACCTTATCCAGTTTGAGAATATTCTTTTCTTCTTCTCTTTCCGCTGTTATGGTTTTAAAAATTAATGCTTGATCTTGATGTCCTTGAATAGTACTCTTTTGTTTTAAAAAATTATCTTTTAATTTTTGAAATTCAGAGTTCATCATGTCTTATTGGGACATCAAGTTCAAAACTTCTTAATTTTCAGAAAAAACTATCAGACATGTCAGAAATTAAATTTACCTCAGAGTCCAAGTCATCTTCATCAAGTGTTGCCATGAGGTTGCAATGGACTTGAGTAAAATTGGCTTTCTCTTCATCATCAAAGGAAAATTCCAACCAAATCTCCTACTCAACTTTCAGTGCTTTTCCCTTCTCCATGGCTTTAACCAACTGAGCTTTCATAGAATAATACTCATCATCCTTGACTCTTTTCTCTTTGCTTTCTCTAACAAAATGTTCTGTTTTTCCACAATTGAAGCACTTATCACTTTTCTCTTTTTATTTCTCCTTCTCATCTCATCTCTCTTCTCTTCTTTTCTTTCATCTCTCTTTCCATCTATCTTTTCATCTCTCTTCTCATATTTACCCTTGTATCTGTCAGCCCGATAGTGATCTGGTTTGGATTTGTGGTAGAACTTCTTCCTTCCAAACTTCTTCTAAAATCTTGTAGTCAAGATGGCCAACTTCTCAGCAAATTATGTGAGCTCATTAGCAGAGTCCTCATCTTCCTCCTCAGAACTATCGGCGGAATCCACCACATCAGAAACAAAAGCTTTATGCTTTCCAGTCTTGACTGAACCTGAACTGCCTTTCACCAATTTTTCCTGAGCTAACAATGCCAAAGAGTCTCCAACCATCTTCTGTTTCTCCTTAATCTCAGACAACAACTTGTTTAGAACAACTTGTTCTTTAACCTTATCCTTGTGCTGATGGAGAACACATAATAAGTCATTAAGCTTTTCTTCATCCATATCCTTGTTCATCTGTAACTGAATAGAATAAGTATCCCATTCTAGCTGAAGGTTCTTAAATGAACTTGAAGTTTATCTTAGACTCTGATTTCTTGATACCATTCCTCTGCAGATCATTCAGTATAATATTGTAGCGGTTGTATGCATCTTTCAATGACTCTCCTTCTTTGGCTTTGAAACCTTCGTAAGCATTTATACTCTGGTTTCTTTTAGCCTTCATGGATTTTTCTGATCCCTGTAGCTATCTTTCAAGCACATCCCAGATCTCCTTTGCTGAGTCCCGACTGTCAACTCTATTAAAGATGTCATTGGGAATTGCCATGATCAGAAAAGTAAGAGCCTGTGCATCCAACTCCACTAACACTTTGTCTCTTTCACTGTACAATATAGGATCTCAGGGTACAATCCTTTCAGGTATTTCTAGATTGGTTTCAGTAGCCGGAATTCTGTCAACTATCACATGTGAAAAGTGTGGTCTATTAAGAATAGAGTTCATTAGTCTCTTATCCTGGTTGTTCAGAAAGTTGATCATTCGTTTATTCCATTGTGGATACTCATCAACTAGTAAAACTAGAGGTTTAGTTTGGAATTGTGAATGTAAAATCCCAAACAATCAAGCAATTCTCAAACAAGATTAGACAATATGAACTACAGAAAGAAAAAAGATCTTGAATATCACACGTCTATGAAATTTACAATTAAGCTCCTTACAAGATTTACAAAGCAAACCCCTATTTATACCCACATCTAAACATAAAGACTTAAAGGCTAAGGAAACTAAACACCTTTGACTATTCTTGACTTTGACAATGTTGACTTTACAAGATTTACTTTCCTATTAAATCTTAGATACAATATTTTGACCTAACAATGTCCCCCTTTGTATTCAAGATTTAATAAAAATATGACACTAGTTTTCAGCACTTGATTCTTCAGCTTTTGTCTCTGACAACTTTGAATTTTGAAGCTTTAACAATCTTCAGTCTTTCAGCCTTTGAAGAATCTTGAAAAGTCTTTAACACTGTGTAGCTTTGAAAGTCAACATGTCTTGAACACGAACCAGAAATCTTGAAACTTTTGAAACTTCAACTTTGAAACATCTTTGAAATCTTTATCTTTGAAAACTTTGAAATAGCACTGATCTCATATCTTCATCTCTTTGATCTCTGGAATGTCTTCAGAAAACAAACTTCTCAGAAATATCTTTCAGAAATAACTTCAGAAATATCATCATCAGTCTTTGAACTTTGAAATTCTTGATCCAAACAAACTTTCGTCAGTCTTGAACTTTGAAATTGAACTTTGTAAAATTCTCCCCCTTTTTGATGATTATGAGCATCATGATCATCAAAACTTCTTCAATTTCAACACTTTCTTTGATTTCCCCCTTTTTGCAAACTAACAATCTCCCCTTCATAATAATTTGTCAATCTCCGCCCTTTGATCTGAGTATCCGTCAATTCATGAAATGTATATATCCGAATCTTTTCAAATTCAGACATAATGAACAATGTAACCCTGATTCAACAGATGAAACAGTTAGCATGTCTGTAAGTAGCATGGAGCCACTTTGTACAACGAATGTACATTGGAAAGGAGTTTTTGTGATGTTCACTCCTCCAGGGATTCCATTCAATCATCGAAAAAACCATAAAGGAATTTTCTATGAATGTTATGACAAGAAAACTTATTCCTTGTGTGCTCGTGAAAGTGTAGAATGATTGAAGCTACTTAAGCTTTTTCAGGCTCAAATTGTGTAAACTGTTGAGACAGCAACAGATATTACACGGACTCAATGTGCATGAAAGAGGTGCGAAGGTGGGCAACTTTCCTTCTTTTTCAATATCTTAATCTTCTGATTGAAGATCAGATAGCAGATATGTTGCTTCCCCAAGAAAATGAAACATTTCTTTTTCGAGAAAGAAACGAGTGGCTGGTGGGGTTAATGCAAGAGTTGGCATGGGCTCACTGCCTGTTTCAATGATGGTCACGAAAAAATGTGAACCAATCAGAAGATGTGGCTGCCCGACTTAGAAAGTGGTTGGTGCAGAGTTCTGATATTCTTTTAACTCTGTTCTCACACCCTCCTTCTTTTTATCATTAAGCTCACTTCTAACCAAACTCTCTTTTCCATTTTTCCGCCCAGCACAATGAGAAAAACTCAACCGGATGAGTTATCTCCCCACTCTTTGATTTTGACCCCTCACCCCTCAATCACTGAAGGATAACTTCCTGGGTAGGAAACACTGGTTTACGTGAATCCATGGAAGTTCTGTTTAAGCTCACACTAGAATCCCATGTAAATCCTAGAAAGAATGATTGCTCAACAATTTAACTTGAACAATTTAGCACAAATTTTATGAAAACATTGTCAAAATGTATGCTCATGAGATTTGAGCAATTGAACTTTGAAGATTTCTCAAAACAAAGATATTGAATGAAAGAAATGAAATCAAGAGAATTGTTTTGAGAATCTGACAATGTATCAATTAGATCAAATAAAATGAATAGGGTGTCAAAGAACTGGATATTTTGTTTATATGAACGAATATAAACAATTTAGCAATGAAAGCACAAATTTGAAATGATGATTGTTGCTCAACAACAGTGAATTGCAAACGGGGGTATTACCATCGAAAAATTGTTTCGTTAGGAGACATGGTAATAACAATTTTAAATGAAGTACTGAACCTGTGTGTGTGAATACTTTATAGTATATGGATAAGATAATACACAAGTATTGATCTTTGGAAACACACGGTCAGTTAAACATTAAAGCTCAAAATTGAAAAACATTTAAAATCACACTTCCAAATTCATAAAATCTTTTGAGAACCAGAAGTGGTTTGAACATTTCAGAAACTGTTTTTCATCCTTGAAAGTTGTTCTTCTTTCAAACAGTCAGAGATCTAAATCAGAAGATATTTACCTTTTAGGCTCACCCTCAAATCATGATAGAAATATATAGATCTATTAAGCTCCCCCTGGATATTTGCAAAATATCCATGTCTGAACATTGAAGAACGGGTCCTGATCTGTCCTGTGATCAAAAGCCATCACCTTTACTCCCCCTTAAATTATGCATCTGAAATATGTCAGTTAAAATACAAGATAGAGATCAATACAACTCTCTTTTGAAATGTAGACCGTCATATCGTAAGTATATTGTTAGTGAAAAAGCATAGGATAGAGATCAATACAACTCCCTTGTGAATTGTAGACCGTCATATCTTATCGGATGCAAAGTACAAGAGTAGGGTCTTTTGATCGCTGAGGTACGAGTCCTAAACTGTTGTGTTTAGAAGTCAAACTTCGTTGAAGTACGGGTCCTAAGCTGATGTACTTAGAAGCCTTGGTTCTCTTACTCCCCCTTGAGTTGAGGTGCCTGCAACACAAAATCAGTCTTCGGCTTTGGTACCCACTGTTATTTGGGTCCATGAATGTTAGTTGCAGTTCTTGTGGGGATAATTGAATATGAACCATACCAGAAATGATCATTGGTCTTATGAACATGATCATTTGTACTACAATAAGAACAATAATTTTTCTTACCTGATAACCTGAGCAATTGATCTCTCGTGTAGATATGATCAGGTTTACCTTTACGCGCGTTGTTCTTCTTGGCTTTTTGTGTGTGTACACATGATTTTTTTCCTTTCAGCTCATCTTTCTTCTCATCTTCAACTGGTTTCTTCTTCCAGACCAGTTCCTCTTCCTTGTATCTCCTTCTTCTTTGATGTGTACCTGAACCATCTATATTTCTATCATAGAAAAGGTTAGTACTATGAATCTGATCAGAAGATTTAACTGACCTCTTGAAAGAAACAGTTTTCTGATTTGAATTTGATGCAGTCTTTTCAAGCTCTTTAATCTTTGAAGCAAAGTTGTCTCTTTCTTTGACAAGCAGGTCAATCTTCGTCTCGTATTCAGACATCATTTTCTTCTCTTTCAGCACAATTTCAGATAGTTCATATAGCTTCTCAGTAAGCTTTTTGATCTTAGACTCAAACATACTTCGTTCTTCTTCAAATTCCTTTTCAGCATCCATTTTTTGACTAGATATTTCCTTAAAGAATCCAACGTTCTTTTGTTCAATGGCCTTCTTCTCGTTGGCAAACTTTTCCCTTTCTAGAATGACTACTTTCTCAAAATCGGATATTGCTGAGAAAGTTTTATACACTTAAGCTCAATGTTGGATCAAATAAATTGTATTCAAGATTAAAGTTAAAGTTAAGGGTTTAAACTGCAATTGTGCTAAAATTAATTAGAGGGTTTATTATGTAATAAGTCAATAGTTATTAAGCTATTGGGCCCAAGCCCATTAGAAAGCCCATATGGCCTGGGTATTTAAAGTTATGTTTAGTTTAGTTTTAGGTTAAATCTCTGATAATTTTCTAAATAGTTAGCCGTATTTTCTCTGTATTCAAAGGGTATCAAGAACACTCAAGGGTTTCATTGTTTATTCAAGGGATTGGTATGTTACTCTGATTTATATATCTCTTGATTATTATTGTGTTGCTTGATTACTTGATTCATTATTTACCAACTAGATTAAATCTGGGATAACAAGTGGTATCAGAGCCTAATCGATGAATTTTTTCATTGATTCGATCGTTTTTCAACAGTTCATGTTCTACAGCCCAAGGTTTTTGGTAAATTGTTGATTTTTGGATTTGATTTATTGAGTTTGAAGCTGTGAATTTATTGCATAAATCGATTCAATCTTTCTTGATAAACCTTTTGGAATCGATTACAGTTTTTTTGATTTCATTAATTTCATTGTGATTGGATGCTAACAAGAAAGTGGGACAAAACATTGGTGAAGCCAAAATTGGTGATTGGTGGCCGTGGGTTTGTGCTTTAAAGCCATGCCATCCATAATTTGGGATTCCATTGTGATTGGTTATCTCAAAATCATGGGACGGTGGAAAACGAAAATATTTGTAACTTGCTGCTACTTGATGATAAGGGTTGGTGAAATTTTGAGAATTGCGTCTGTCGATTTCTTTGGATAAAGAATTCGGTGGTGTTTATATTTTGATTGCCGTCGGCTGTTGCAATTCATGCGGATGCTAGTGCGCCAGTGGAACCACAATTGCGTCCGGCGACTGTCATTTTTGATTAGCAAATTCATGCGCCGAGTGATCCGGGAGTGATAGTCTTTGTCATCCGGGATTTAAATAAATTGTGATCCAGGTTTGGTGGATTTTTTATTGGGTCAATTGCTAATAAAATTTTGGGCTTAAAATGTATATATCCAAGTCGTGGGCTTAAATGATCAAATTTTTGACAAGTCAGAACCATTCATAGTGATAATGGCACGGAGTTCAAGAATGACACCCTAAAGAGTTATCTTACTTCCGTGGGTATTTCACATAATTTCTCCGCCGCCTACACTCCGCAGCAAAATGGCATTGTTGAACGGAAGAACCGCACTCTGGTTGAAGCAGCTCGGACTATGCTTGCTTACTCAGATCTACCCATGTACCTTTGGGCTGAGGCAGTCGCCACAGCATGTTTTACACAGAACCGTACCATTGGGGTCAAGCGCTTTAATAAGACAGCATATGAGTTGATCAACAATCGTACACCTAACATCAAGTTCCTTCGTGTATTTGGTTGCAGGTGTTACATTCTAAAAGAGCGTCAAGGATTATCAAAGTTTGATAAGAAAGCGGATGAAGGATATCTCATTGGATACTCTCTGACATCCAAAGCTTATCGAATTTACATTATTCGAACCAAGACGGTTGTTGAGAGCATGAATGTCTCCTTTGATGAGAATTCTACAAGGACTTCTGAACACAACAGTTCAGAACTCGGTCTTAACGACAAAGCTGCTATTCAATCACGAATAGAACCAGCACCTAAAGGATTCACTTCTTCTAACTCTAACTCTACTTCATCTGAGTTAGATTTATTGTTTATTGATGCCTTTGATGATATATGTGCAGATTTTGAAAAAGGCATATCCACATCAATAAGAAGTGGTACAAGCTCGGAGGTCCCTACTAATTCTGAAGACATGTCTGGACCTTCCGAAGAAGTCACTGACATTTCATCTCCATCAGGTACGTGTACAAAGTTAGTTTCTGACTCTACTAATGCTGAATCTGTCTCTACAGATAGTTCTTCTGGAAACGAAGTCCCGAGCACTTCAACTGTTAGTCCAGAAGCTTCAGTATCAGAAACACTAGTACCAGATGTCCCGAGTACATCTATGGAACAACCTGCCGTACAAGTTGACAACGATGCGTCGAATACGCAACAAACAGTTGAAGCTCTACCAAGCACACATCGTTGGACTAAGGATCATCCCCTGACCAATGTGATAGGTGACGTACAATCTGGTGTCACGACAAGGTCAGCAACAGCTAACTTCTGCATGTTTTCAAGCTTCCTCAGTTCCTTAGAGCCAAAGAAAGCGGCTGAAGCTCTACGTGATCCATTCTGGATTTCTGCTATGCAAGACGAGCTTCTACAATTTGAAAGGAACAAGGTATGGCGCTTGATCCCACTACCTAAAGGTAAATCCGTTATTGGAACAAAGTGGGTTTTCAGAGATAAGAAAGACGAAGTCGGAGTAGTTGTGAGAAACAAAGCTCGTTTGGTCGCAAAAGGGTATTGTCAACAAGAGGGCATCGACTATGACGAAACATTCGCCCCGGTTGCAAGAATCGAAGCCATCAGAATCTTTCTAGCCTATGCAGCGCACAAAAACTTTACTGTCTATCAAATTGACGTAAAGTCGGCTTTTCTAAACGGCGTTTTGCATGAGGAGGTTTACGTGGCTCAACCTGAAGGTTTCATTGATCCTCATCACCCTGATCATGTCTATGTTTTAGATAAAGCGCTTTATGGTCTTAAACAATCACCACGAGCCTGGTATGAAACTCTCACTAAATTTCTACTTGCTTCTGGTTTCAAGAAAGGTACTGTTGATACAACGTTATTTCTTAAAAGGCAAGGTGAGGACTTGATTCTTATTCAGATTTATGTTGACGACATAATATTTGGGTCGACAAATCCGAAATTTTGCAAGAACTTTTCAAAGATAATGGAAACAAAGATTGAAATGTCGATGATGGGTGAATTGAATTTCTTTCTTGGTCTTCAAGTAAAGCAATTACCCGAAGGCATATTTATTAATCAAGCTAAATATATAAACGATATTTTGAAAAAGTTCAATATGTCAGATAGTTCAGTCATGAAAACACCAATGGCTACTGGTACACTCTTAGACGCAGATCCCTCCGAGAAACCTGTTGATCAAAAGGTGTATCGTAGCATGATTGGTTCTTTACTTTATCTGACTGCCAGTCGCCCGGATATAATGTTTGCCACATGTTTTTGTGCGAGATATCAGTCTAATCCTAAAGAGTCGCACTTATCTGCTGTTAAGCGAATCCTTAGATATCTCAAAGGTTCTCCTAATCTAGGCCTTTGGTATCCAAAGGATTCTCGTTTTGAACTAACTGCATTTACAGATGCTGATCATGCAGGATGTAAGCTAGTCCGGAAGAGCACCTCTGGAACATGTCAATTCATAGGTGACAAACTTGTGAGTTGGACTTCAAAGAAACAAAACTATGTTTCAACATCCACTGCCGAGGCTGAGTATGTAGCTGCTGCTAGCTGCTGTTCTCAAGTCCTCTGGATGACGACACAGTTAAGGGACTTTGGATACAACTACAAGCGTGTTCCTATTTATTGTGATTCCAAGAGCGCAATATCTATAACTGCTAATCCGGTACAGCATTCGAAGACCAAGCATATCGACGTACGCTATCACTTCATTAAGGATCATGTAGAAAAAGGTAATATTGAAATGCACTTTGTTCAAACTGACTTCCAGTTAGCTGATCTTTTCACCAAGCCATTGGATGAAAAGCGTTTTCAATTTCTCATCAGCAAACTTGGTATGTTGAACATGTCTTAGACCTTACTCATGATTCTAGGGGGAGTATTCCAAGCTTTGATCTTGTGTGTTATTTTTAAACTGTTGCTAACGAGAGAGGAATCATTTTCATAAATGATTACCCTTATTTCTTTTATTTATGCAGGTTTGGTCAAGTGACAATGGCTTCTAATCACATCGGATTAGAACCCGCACTTCAGTGCCTTATTTTTCTGTTTTTTTTCTTAATCTTAAAAAAAAAAAAAAAAAAGTTAAGGGAGAGAATATCTGTGATATTAACAGATTTTTGAATACTTAAATGCTTATCTGACCGTGTGTTCTTAAAGATAAATACTTGCGTTTTATCTTGTCAATATACTTTGTCAAGTATTCATACACATAACGGTTCAGAACATTCTATTTGACTTTGTTATTACCATGTATCAAAAGTTAAATCTTTCTATGGTAATACTCACGTTCTTTGTATTCACAGTTGATTGAATCAAACGTCATTTCATGTGGGTTCATTAAAAATATGTTTATATATTGTTCATATAAACAACATTCGTTTTTGATTCTCCAAAATATTATTCTTCATGATGAAATGATATGAGCTTAATTGTCAAACTCTTTTAGTTTGAGGGGGAGAATTGCATCGTCATACATAACTGTTTTGACATCTCCGAAAGTCTTATTTCTCATGTAACAAGTGGTATTTGTCCTTACATGTACAATAGCCTGTTGAACATCATGTTTCTTTTAGGAAAATACATGGGATTCAGTGTGAGAACTTAACAGAACTTCCATGGATTCACGATAACCAGTGTTTTCTACCCAGGAAGTATTCCCTGAGTGATTGAGGGGAGAGGGGTCAAAAGAATTGAGTGATGGTGTGTGAAGAGGTAAAATGGAAAAGAGAGATTGGTTAGAAGTGAGAATTAAAAGAAAGAGGGTGAAAGAACAGAGTAAAAGAATATTAAACTCTGCACCAAACTTCTTTCTGAGTCGGGCAGCCACATAATCTGATTGGTTCACATTCTTTGGTGACCATCATTGAAAAAGGCACCTAGCCCATGCCATCTCTTGCATACAACCTCACCAACTACTCATTCTTTTCTCAAAAAGAGAATGTTTCACATTTTCTGGGGACGCAACACATACGCTATTGGTTCTTCATTTGGAAGATACTAATATTGAAAAAGAAGGAAAGTTGCCCCACCTTCGAACCCTTTCTCATGCACATTGAGTCTTTGTATAATTTGTTGCTGTCTCAACAAGTTTACATATTTTGAGCCTAAAATGAAAAGCAATCATCTATGCTTAATTCTTTCATACACATGCACGAGCACACAGAAATTTGTTTTCTGTCAGAACGTTCATAGATAACCATGTGTTATTCGATGATTGAATGGAAGACCTGGGGAGTCTACATCAAACCAACTCCTTATATAGTAACTTTGTGTTACTCATGACTTTGTGTCATTGACAGGCATTCTAACTGAGTCATTTGTTGATTCAGGGTTACACCTATTAACTGTTTGAATTTGAAAAGATTCGAATGGTTACTACTTTCTATTTTAATCTGAAAAGATTGAAATAATCACTTTCTTCATTTGGAGAGACTGCTCTTATTTCCATACAGGGCTCGTTACATGATGAAGACTGTGCTTACGTGATCATACAAAATAGGGGAGATTGTCTTGAAAAGGGGGAGATTGTTTTGCAAAGTTTTGATGATGATGATTCTCACCACTCATCAAAAAGGGGGAGAAGATACAAAAATGGAGAATTATCAAAGAAGGAGAATACAATCTGAAGATCTGAAGATATTTTCAAATTTTCAAAGATTTTAAAGATTTGAAGATTGTTTAAAAATATCACGTTTTGAAGTTTTGAAGCTATCAACGTCATATCTGAAGATTCTCAAGAGAAAAGTGAAGACAAGAGAAGACCCGAAGACAATTGCAAAAATTTTTTAATCTTGAATCCAAAGGGGGAGATTGTTGGATCAAATAAATTGTATTCAAGATTAAAGTTAAAGTTAAGGGTTTAAACTGCAATTGTGCTAAAATTAATTAGAGGGTTTATTATGTAATAAGTCAATAGTTATTAAGCTATTGGGCCCAAGCCCATTAGAAAGCCCATATGGCCTGGGTATTTAAAGTTATGTTTAGTTTAGTTTTAGGTTAAATCTCTGATAATTTTCTAAATAGTTAGCCGTATTTTCTCTGTATTCAATGGGTATCAAGAACACTCAAGGGTTTCATTGTTTATTCAAGGGATTGGTATGTTACTCTGATTTATATATCTCTTGATTATTATTGTGTTGCTTGATTACTTGATTGATTATTTACCAACTAGATTAAATCTGGGATAACACTCAACAATCTTCTTTTCTTCAAAACTCTTCCTTGAAAAATCTGAAAACTTCTTTGAAAATCCTTTCTTTTCACTCTCAAAATCATCTTTATCTTTGGCAAGCTTTTGCTCCAAATCAGATATTCTCTTTTGAAGATCAGCATTAGCATCTTCCAAATCAGAAATCTTTTTCTCATAGATTTCAACAGAGACTGCTTGCTGATTTTTATCTTCCAACTCAGAAATCTTTTCTTTTAGCTCAGACACAACCTTTGGACCTAACAACATCCATTCAAGATACTCCCATAATTCCTTTCCTGTCGACTTGAATAAATCTTTTCCTGTCGACTTGTAGATATTTGTTTGACCAGAAATATCATGAAAAAAATACTTTTCAACAAAAAACTTCGAGTTAAACTATCATCACTCTTTCTTTTCTCCTGTTCCTCAGTACAATCTTCTGTTGGAGTTTGAGTTTTCATCTCTCCTTCAGACAATTATAATCTGATATAGCAACTCGGCTCATGCTTATCTACATAGTTGAAAAAATCAACTTTCCACTGCTCGTATTTTCCTTTGAGTAATATTGGTGAACTCATCCTGTTTCAAAAAGAATTTGACAAAACGATCATTAATTGAAATGAATGCGAATACAAAATTCAGGCAATTTAACTGAAAGTACAGTATTTCCTCTTTCATAAAATATTGAATGAGAAATCAGCTTGATAAAAATAATCGTTCCCGAACAATTCAGAAAAATTTGACTCAAAGTCAAACTTATATCACAAACAAAATAATCTCAGAAAAAATTCAATCTCTGGAACTCTTCAAATCACTGAAACTTGCAGATCAAATTAAGTGTATGGCGCCCCACTAATCTTTGAACATCCAATCACAAAATGAAACAAATTGAAACAACTGAAACAAAGTTTACTTTTGCGCTAGTAACTAGTGGCGCAAAACTTGTGAAAAAGAAGAATCACAAAATATTTGAATGATGCAAATTACAATTAAGCGAACCCACTATCAATTTGGTTGGGTGAGACCACTAACACTTGGATGGTTCAAATTAATTTTGAACAAACCATTGTTGGCAAAATCAATTCAACACCACTGAATGAACTATAAACTCACCGCCCCACTAATAAATTTAAACCAATCACAAAAATTGCAAAACTCATTTAATGCAAATCTGATATTGATTCTTTGAGTGGCGCAAATGAAATTCTATGATTGGCGCAAAACACAACACATGGTGGCGCAAACCTCAATCTCAAATTACAATCTTTGATTTCACAATTATTTGGAGGTAGCTGACGCAAACATGAAGCTTTTGGTGGCGCAAAAATCACTTCCACCACCGACCCATTATAGTTTTTCCAACCAATAACAATTTAAATTGAAATCCACATATTGGTGAAAATTTTGTGTGATAGACTAGTTTTGCGCCACCCATGATTGGCGCAAAAGTGATAAAATTGAAACCTCCACACTTGTAATCACAGTACCACCGCTTGAATTTAATTTCCAGTACCTACACAAAATCAATTAGCCACAGATTAATTTTCATAGATTTTCAAATTGAGATTTAATACTGCAACCACCGTCCCATTATAATTTTGAAATTCAATATCAACCAATCACAATTTGATATCATCAAATGAGTTTTGCGTGAGAAGCTTATGGCGCAAAAGTGATGAATTAAATAATGAATTGGCGCAAAATTGTTAATCAGATTTGGTTCGTCAATCTGATTCAAATCTCTTCAAACCTGCAAATTGATTCTCAAAAACGTATCAGTACCATCGAAAATGAATACTAAACACATATCTAATATCAATTTCAGATTAAAAACAACAAACCACAAAAATTGATCAAGAACGGTGTTCAACTAATATTTTTCAAGAAAACCAAAATTGACATTGATTTAGTTCGAAATTCGTGATGTAATCAATACAAGAAACAACCCAAAACACAAATCGAATCCAATAATTCCATTTTCTTGCACAAAAAACGATTTTTCAAATAAAAAAAGTCGAATGAACATTAAAACTCAAAAAATTCTGCGTGTTCTTGAGAATTTTCAGATTTTGATCCAATTTTCTGTGCAAATCTCTTCTGAAAATTGTTTGGTACTACTCTGATACCAATTGTGAATGTAAAATCCCAAACAATCAAGCAATTCTCAAACAAGATTAGATAATATGAACTAGAGAAAGAAAGTAGAGAGAGAAAGTAGATCTTGAATATCACACGTCTATGAAATTTACAATTAAGCTCCTTACAAGATTTACAAAGCAAACCCCTATTTATACCCACATCTAAACACAAAGACTTAAAGGCTAAGGAAACTAAACACCTTTGACTTTTCTAGACTTTGACAATGTTGACTTTACAAGATTGACTTTCCTATTAAATCTTGGATACAATATTTTGACCCAACAGGAACCCATGCTGAGTAAATCTCTAGACATTATGATATTCGAGAAGAAAATACTAAGAGAATGTTTGAATGTGATCGTCCAAAGAAAGTCAACACTTGGTCAAACTTGAAAAACTCAGAAAAATGCTAAGTATGGAAGTCACAGATAACAGAATATCACTTGTCGCAGAACCAAACTTGTCGCAATGAGGCAAGAAATCGCAAGGCACTGTCTGCGAGTTCTTACTTGTCGCAGATCGAAGTGTACGAGTTATGAGAAGTCGCAAGTTGCAGTGTGCGAGTTCTACACTTGGTGAAATCAGAAAATCAGTTGTCACAAAGCCTTACGAGTTCTATACATAGAAAAGTTTTCACCAAATATCACATAAAAATAACTTTGCGAGTTCTGTACTTAGCCAAATCAAACAAAGATAACTTGTCGTAAAGCCAAACTTGTCACAGAGAGGTTTTCGCAGATAACAATATACGAGTTCCTGTAAGTCGCGATAGCTGCAAGCCAATTCTGACTTGTCATAGAAGGGCCTTTGTGAGTTCTATACTTAGAAAATTTTCCCAAATATAGAAAATCGAGAAAAATAAGGTCCTTGTGAGTTGTGTACTTAGTCAGAATAAGAGAACACAAAAACACAAAGACTTCTTCAGCTTGCGAGTTCTATGATCTGCGAGTTCTTTAATCCTGCAAGTTCTTCAGTAGAAGCTTGCGTCAACTGTAGATCTTGCGAGTTCTTCCCCGAACATGCATATTTTGGTCATTTTGATCTTTATTCCTGCAAATATGATCTATAATTTTGTAGAATTGATCGACTATTACAATGAAACAATCATTACAACAAATATTTCTTAAATAAACAGCAATTTACACATTTTTGGATCAAAATCAGTGTACGAACTAGAGTTTCAAGAAAAGAACAAAAATCCAAAATTCACTATCATCAGATGTGAATTTGAATTTGTTCTTTAAACAAAAGATGATCCAAGCACTTCAGCAAACACCATAGAATCAATCTTTCACTCCAATTTCGATCAATTGAACAATTTTGATTCTAACACCAACTTCCAGACTCGTTCTGCGAGTTCTTCCAAAAATGGAAAGATTTTCAACAAATATTGACCAAAAACTCTATCAATCCATGATCTGAATTCAGAGGTTTGCTCTGATACCAAATGTTAGTCCAAGAATTCAAGCAATATATGTTATTGTATTTTGTTTAGATCATTTTATGTTGACTTTGTCTTTAGTTTCCTTGTATTTTGGTTGACCTATAAATAGGTTCTTCATTATTGTTTTCTTAGTAACTAAGCCTGATTGTAACTACTTGAGAGAATCTAGAGAGAGAAACACATGTAACCCTATCACTTGTGACATCAATACACTTCTGATTTCCCCAATGATTCTTGTTGATCTTGCTTGCTATTTTATTGTGATTTGATTGGACATTATCATTTGGTATCAGAGCAAACAAGAAGTAGTAGATTTGGATCAGATTTGAATTTTTTTTTGAAATATTTTGGCGGACTGAAAAGTTACTGTTTGATCCATGTTTTTCTTGTTTTTGTACAATTAAATCAAGAAATTGATTTGATTGTGTACATTTTATGCATTGGATCAACTTTTATTCAAATCACATAGTCTAATTCGTACTTTAGATTGATCAATTTGATCAAAATGTTGGTTTCGTGAAAAGTGAAAGTCGTACACTGTACTTCGATCTAAGCACTGTAATTTTCAATTTCTTTGGTAATTTCAGTGTTGTAATCTTGTTTCGTACTGTATATTGAACAAATTGTGTGATTTTCAGATTCATAAATCAAGTTTTACTTGATTTTTGATCGAACAGGTGAAGAACACGCAAGTTCATCGCAAGAACGCACTAGATCTCTGAAACGCGCAAGTTCTTCCCAAGAACGCGCAGATTCTGTGAAAAGCGCACGTTCATCGCAAGAACGCGCAAGGTGAAGAATTCGGTCTCAAACGCGCAAGGCATTATTAGCGAGTTCATAGAACGCGCTCATCAAAGGTTGCGAGTTTAGCTCCTTGATCTGCGAGTTTCTTCGAGATTCCATCTGCGAGTTTTATCTTGCGAGTTTGCTAAAACGCGCAAGTTAACCTCTGTGAGTTACAGAAACGCGCACGGTACAGTCTACGAGTTCATCAGGAACAGTGTTCTGCGGGTTCCTTCGGTCTGCGAGTTTGTTCGAAATAGTGTGTTGCGAGTTTATTCGGTCTGCGTGTTTTGGCCTGCGAGTTATTTCTGCGGGTTCATTTTATCTGCGAGTTTCAAGCTTTTCAGTGATCTGCGAGTTTCAGTCCTTAGTCAATTTCTGCAAGTTATCTCAAATTTGATCAGTTTTTAGATTTTACACACCGAGTGTAATCTTCACTTCTTGAACGATCAGTTCAAATCACATTTCTGTTACAATCATGTCTAGAGATCTACTCAGCATGGGTTCGATGTCCAAACCTCCAGTTCTTCAAGCAGAAGAATATTCTCAGTGGAGAAAGAGGATAATTAACTTTCTGAATAATCAAGATAAATCCTTGATGACTTTTATTCTGGAAGGACCTCATTTTCCTCACGTCACTGCAGCAAGGATTCCTGAAACTGAAACCACACCAGAAATTCCTGAAAGAAAAGTTGCTAAAAATCCAATTCAGTACAATGAAAATGACAAGAAATTGGTCGAAAGAGATGCCGATGCACTGACTTTCCTGATCATGGCAATTCCTAACGACATATTCAACCGAGTTGATAGTCGTGATTCAGCGAAAGATATCTGGGATGAATCGGAGAAACAGTTTCTTGGATCGGCCAAGTCTCAAAAGACTAAAAGAAACCAAAGCATTATTGCTTATGAAGGTTTCAAGGCCAAGGATGGTGAATTGTGGAAGGATGCTTATGAAAGATATAACATCATCCTGAATGAACTGAGGAAAAATGGAGTTCAGAAATCAGATTCAGAGATAAATTTCAATTTTATTAAAAATCTTCAGCCATAATAGGAAGTTTATACAATTCAGATGCAGATGAAGAAAGACATGGATGAAGAAAAGCTGCATGATCTGTTTTTTGTATTAAATCAACATGAGGATGTCATCAAGAAACAAGCTGCTGCTACAAAAGTACTGAGACAGTTGAAAGAAAAGCACAAGAAAGTGGAAGACTCCCTAGCTTTACTGACACAGAATCCGGGATTGATTTTAAAAGCAGCATCTGGATCAAGCAAACCATTAAAGGCAAAAGCTATGGTGTCAAAGATTGTTGATTCTTTTGACAGTTCTAAGGAAGAGGATGAGGATGTTGAACCTGAAGAAGTAGATGAGATTGCTGCTTTCACAGAAAAACTGGCTTTGTTAACTACAAGATTTCACAAGAAGTTTGCAAAGAAGAAATTCTACAGCAAACCCAAGCATGATGGTTACAAGTCAGGTAAATTCAAAGGTAAATTGTTGATTGAGAAAGAATAGAAGGAAGAGAAGACAGAGGAAAAGAAGGAAGAAAAACAGAAAGAAAAGTCAGAGAAGTGCTTTAATTGTGGAAAGTCAGGTCACTTTGCTAGAGATTGTCCGGAGAAAAAGGTGAAGAACTATGAGTAATACAAGAAGAAAGATCAACTTGCAAAGGCTATTGAAAAAGGGCAAGCTCTGAAAGTTGAAGATGAAATCTTGATAATCCCAAAATCTACCAAATCATAGAGAGAGAAAGTAGAGAGAGAAAGTATAGACGTGAAAAGCTCTCAATGTATTGAATATACGATCAAAGTGTTCTGAAAGTTACAAGCTTACAAGAGCCATATCCCTATTTATACCACAGGGAACATGGACACAGACAAGATAAACAGAATACTGACTAACCATATACAGACCTTGTTGACTTTACATGTTTGACATTCTACATTAAATCTTGGATACAATATTTAGACTTAACAAATCTGGTTGTACTATTCAGATGAGGAGGAAAGTGAAGTAAAAGCAAACCTGACTGAGGTCCACTACAATCTCATGGCTCATTTACAGGAAGAGTCTGATACCGAGGTAACTTCAATGTCTAATGCATCTGACTCTTCTGAAAACGAAGAGTTAATGAACTTAATGTCCGAATTAACTCAGGTGAATACTGAATTTTTGAAACTAAAAGTTACTCTTGAAAAACAAAAATTCATTATACAAGGACATCAAGACCAAGTGTTGCTTTATAAAACATTATCAGAAGATAAAGAAGAAGAGAAAAATGTTTTAAAAATGGACAAAGCAAATCTTCAAAATGAAATATCTGATTTGCAAAAAGAAGTTGTAATTCTTAAAGATCAGAAACTTGATTTAACACTTCAGTATGAACTTGTGATGAAAGACATAATTGAGGCATATACCAGAATAAAAGAGTTAGAAGAATTAATTCTCAAAAGAGGTCAAACTGAAGAGACTTTAAAATTTTTAGCAAGCGGTCAAAAGGAAAACAAATTTTATAAGGTCAAGTCTGGTCTAGGTCTTTCAGATGTGGATGTTTTGAAGAAGGCACCAGAAAAACTTTACAATTTAAACAAAAACGATTTGGAGCCTATTGTTATAGTTCCACATATCTTTGAGACGTTTGTTAAAACAAAGATTGTTTCAGATACATCAACTAAAATAGAAACAGAACCTATTGTTGAAAATAAATCTGAAAATGAGATGAAGTATGAATCTCAAGGTCTCAAAAATGTCTATTTTAAATACGACGAATTGAATTCTTCTTATGAAAATAAAGAGAAAACATTCGTTGAATTTGAAAATATCTTTCCAAAAGAAAATGAGACTCATACTACATCAAATGTTTCTGATTCGTCTGAAATAATAGTTACATGTCCTATTATAGTAGATGGAAATGGAAAGTATTTAATTTTAAACAAACCTATTCCAGAAATGAATTCTAAGAGTTTTGATCTTGAATATCAAGCAACTTTAAACAAAATTTCTGTTCTTGAAAAAGAAATTTCAGACTTACAAAATCAAAAAGCTGATCTTGAAAAGAAAACTCTCCAAGAAAAGAAAGATCTTGAACACAGATGTATGCAACTTTCAAAGCAAGTCTCTGAATTTGAAATAAAATCCTGATAATTGAAAGAGACACATTTGCTCATCAACATCAAATCTTTGAAAGTCAAATATCTAAGTATGTCAAAGATCTATCTGTTCTATCGTCAGATATAATGAAAGAAAAATTAATCAATTCTGACTTGAAAAAGAAAGTTGATATTTCAAATTCTAGTTCTTCTAAGCCGGTAAATGACAAAATTCTTTCTGAAGAACCTGTTTCATCTGAAGAAGTATGTTTAAATTATGATTTGACCAATATGACTTCTGATTATGTTTCAAATTGCTTACTGAAGAAGAATGTGTCCAAAGAAAAGCAGAAGGTGGAAGAGATTCTGAATACTACTCATGACAGTGCATATAATAGAGTAGCTCCAGCTTGTAATAAATGTTAACAAAGTTCTAATAAATCAAAACTTGTTTCAAAGATTGATTTGTTGACACAAGCTTCTACTAGATTGCGATGTTCATTCTGTTATGAACATTCATTCTCTCTTAAACCTAAATCTTCAAAGAAAAGAAGAAAAGACCATTTGAAAAACATTAAATATTCTACTTCTTCTTCTGATAAATCAAAAGTTGAAGTTTATACTGTAAAAGTCAAAAAATCAAAAAGTTGAGTTAAAGAAAGTTGTTGAATTACGATATGTGCAAAGATGGATTCCTAAAGATATACTTAATGCACAAATTGTAAAAAGCAAAAGTTCAAAAGATAAGAATGCTACTAACAAGAAAGGACCCATTCTTATATGGGTACCTAAGTTGAAGTAACTATTTTTGCAGGCTTGTCATGTGTGGATTATAGACTCAGGAGCCTGGAGACACATGATAGCTTACAAACACCTGCTGCACGATTATGTAGAACATTACGCAGGAACAGTTAACTTTGGGAATAAGATGAATGGTTATGTCAGAGGATACGGTGTTCTCAAGAACAGACTGATTTCTATCTCTAAAGTTCTGTATGTCGAGGGGTTAGAGTACAATTTGTTTTCCATCAGTCAATTCACCGAGAAAAAGTGTAAAGTGGAATTTGATGAAGACTTTTGTTATATCAAGGATAAGTCAGGCACAGAGTTAATCAAAGGAGAAAGAATGGGATTACTTTATGGTATTCATTTTCCAACTCTACAAGCTTCAAAACCTGTATGTCTTATCTCAAAAGCTTCAGTAGATGAAAGTTGGTTATGGCATCGTCGGTTTTCTCATCAACATTTCAGAGAATTGAACAAGTTAAGGACTAAGAATCTTGTCACCGGGCTTCTAGAGCTAAAAATAGGACAAGACTCTGTTTGTTCTGCATGTCAGAAGGGCAAGATGAAAAGGAGTTCTCACAAGTTGAAGATGCTATCTAGCTGTTCAAGGTGCTTGGAACTTATTCACATGGATTTGTGCGGTCCGATGAAAACTCAGTCAATACACGGCAAGAAGTATATGCTGGACATGGTTGATGAATACTCTAGATATACGTGGCTAGAGTTTTTGAGACAAAAGTCGGAAGTTCCAGATCTCATCATCAAATTCATAAAGAAAATACAAGTTCTTCTTCAAAGTCAAGTGCAACAACTTAGAAGTGATAATGGCACTGAATTCAAGAATTCAACTCTTCAATCATATTTGGATTCAGTCGGCATTTCACACAACTTCTCAGCGGCAATGACACAACAACAAAATGGTGTTGTGGAAAGGAAGAACATAACTTCGGTAGAAGTTGGACGATCAATGCTTGCTTATTCCAGTGTACCATATTTTCTTTGGGCTGAAGCAGTAGCAACTGCATGTTTCACACAAAACAGGACAACTATTAATAAGCGTTTAAATAAAACTGCTTATGAAATTATTAATTATCGTAAACCAAATGTTAAATTCTTTCGGGTGTTTGGATGCAGGTGCTATTTGTTGAATGATAGAGAAAATCTAGAAAAATTTCAAGAGAAAGCTGATGAGGGAATCTTTATTGGATACTCACTTACTTCCAAAGCATACAGAGTTTACAAAACCAGAACAAGATCAGTAATTGAAAGCATCAACGTGCCCGTTAATGAAACGAAGACAAGAGTTTCTGAACAAAGCAGTTCAGAACTTGGATCTAGTGATAAAGCTTCCACATCAACCAGTGTAGAACCTGCTTCAAAACAGACTGAGATTTCAAAATCCTTGACTAAATCAGATTTAGATTTACTGTTCTATGATGCTTTTGATGATTTTTAGAACATACAAGGTCAAATTGATATACCTAACACTGATAATTCTACTACCACTGCAGATATATCAGGACCCTCTGAAGACAATGGTGAAGCTTCTACAAGTCAAGTTCATGAAGTTTCAGACAACACAACTTCAATCACCAATGAAGATGTTTCATCTACATCTATCACACCTGAAGAGAATGTGTTGGAAACTCCAACAGAAGAAGTTGTTCCATTGCAAAGCACATCAAGTCAAATTTTATCTTCTTCAAAAGAACCAGAAGTTCCAATCACTTCAACTCCTGAAGAACCAACAATACAAGATGAGTTTGATTCCTCTAATAATCAAACAAAAGTTGATGTTTTACCAAGCTCACATAGATGGACAAGGAACCATCCTCCAGAAAACATTATTGGTGATCCGTCTGCTAGAGTGACTACTAGATCTGCTTTTCCACCAGCAACTGCAAATTTCTGCATGTTTTCAAGTTTTCTGAGAAGTATTGACCAAAGAAGCCATCAAAAGCGTTAAAGGATCCATATTCGATTAATGCAATGTAGAATGAGCAAAATGAGTTCAAAAGGAACAAGGTGTGGAGATTGATACCAAGACCCAAAGGCATATCCATTATTGGCACAAAATGGGTCTTCCGAAACAAAAAGGACGAGTCTGGAATTATCGTGAGGAATAAAGCAAGGCTGGTTACAAAAGGTTACAATCAACAAGAAGGGATTGATTATGATGAAACCTATGCAGCAGTTGCTCGGATTGAAGCCATAAGGATCTTTCTTGCTTATGAGGCTCACAAGAATATCAAGGTCTATCAAATGGACGTGAAGTATGCTTTTCTCAACGGCATTCTTCATGAAGAAGTCTATGTGAGTCAACCTGAAGGCTTTGTGGATCCGAAGTTCCCAGATCATGTCTATGTTCTTGATAAGGCATTGTACGGATTAAAACAAGCACCAAGAGCATGGTATGAAACACTTTCAGTCTACTTAACCGAGTCAGGTTTTCGGAAAGGTACAATCGACACTACTCTTTTTCTCAAAAAGAAAGGTAAAGATCTCATACTTGTGCAAATTTCTGTTGACGACATAATTTTTGGCTCTACTTCACAAGAATTGTGCGTAGAATTTGAAAATATCATGAAAAAGCGTTTTCAAATGTCAATGATGAGCGAACTCACATTTTTCTTATCCCTGCAAGTTAAGCAAACCCCGGAAGGGATTTTTATAAATCAGGCTAAATATATCAGAGACATGTTGAAGAAATTTGACATGAACTCTACTTCACCCATGAAGACTCCCATGCAAGCTGGAAGTTTGTTGGATGCTGATATCTCCGGAAAATCAGTAGACCAACATACCTACAAATGCATGATTGGATCTCTTCTTTATTTGACAGCAAGTAGACCAGATATTATGTTTGCAACATGTTTTTGTGCAAGGTATCAGGAGAATCCTAAAGAGTCACATCTTTCTGCTGTCAAAAGAATCTTGAGGTATTTCAAAGGCACACCAAATATGGGCCTTTGGTATCCAAAAGATTCTAAGTTTGAATTAACAGCACATACTGACGCATATCATGCAGGAAAAAAATTAGACAGGAAAAGTACATCAGGAGCATGTCACTATCTAGGAGATAAACTGATCAGCTGGGCATCAAAGAAGCAGAATTGTGTATCCACATCTACAGCTGAAACGGAATATGTTGCAGCTGCAAGTTGCTGCTTACAGGTTCTGTGGATGAGAACCCAACTAAGAGATTATGGATATACATTCCATAAGGTACCAATCTACTGTGATTCCAAGAGTGCAATAGCAATCACATCAAATCCTGTGCAACACTCAAAGACGAAGGACATAGATATCAGGTATCACTTTAGTCAAGACCATGTTGAAAAAGGTGATGTAGAAATGCATTTTGTTTCAACTGACCTTGAGGTTGCTGATTTGTTTACTAAACCTCTTGATGAAAAGAGATTTAATTTTCTAGTCAGCAAACTTGGTATTTCTGAGGGGAAGCATTTCTTTAAATTTGGTATGCTTTTGTATTTCATTTGCTTAATTTCAAAAAGCTGGATATTATTAACAAACCCAGACTCATGCTCAATGAGTACCAAAGATTTATCTGTTTTACAGGCTTGCATTTTGGACTATGACTTCTGATCACATCAGATCAAGACTCGTACTTCATGATTTGTGCTTAACAGCAAAAATCAAGGGGGAGAAATTAAGATATGTGCACATTTCAAAGGGGAGCTCAAAAGCAAAAGTTTGTAAGTGTGTATGTATATTTGAGTGAACTGAAAGTTTGAGTGAACTGAATGTTTTTCTAAGAAAAATACTGATTTTGTGCTAAAAAGTCAATTTTGGAAAGTTGCTATTTTGGGAAAGTCAAAGTTTTCATTTTTAGAAAGATTTCATTTTTGGAAACTTTTCTCAAAAATTTTCTAAGTATGGAAACGCGCAAAGCACTATGCTTACGCTAAAACGCGCAAGGCATAGTCTGCGAGTTCAGCAAATGCGCAAGGCATTGCTAGCGCGTTTGGCAAATGCGCAAGGCATTGCTAAAGCATTTGGCAAATGCGCAAGGCATTTCTAGCGAGTTTGGCAAATGCGCAAGGCATTGCTAGCGAGTTTGTAGAATGCGCAAGGTGAAGCTAGCGAGTTTAAGCAAACGCGCTAGATGTGGTGTGCGAGTTTCATAAACACGCAAGGCGTTACCTGCGAGTTTGGGCGATTAATTTCTTTCAGCTTGCGAGTTTTAACTTTTTTACTCTCTAGGCTTGCGTGTTTCACGAATTTTTCACTTAAATTGGTTCTTAAGTGAAAAACACACACCTATTTGTCGATTTTTGAGACAAATACCTTGTTTCCTTGATATGAGAGAAGAAAAACTCCATTCGTGCGTTGTGTGCGAGTTTATGTGAAATGAACAGTAACTTGCGAGTTCTTTGACTTGCGAGTTCATTGACTTGCGCGTTTTGTCGAGTATATAAAGGTTTCATCTCTTTATTTCTCTCATTATCAGTCTGCGGATTTCAGCAGTTAGCGATATTTTTCTCTCGACTTCTCTTGCTATTTTTAGCTTTCTAGTTCATCTCTTTCGAAGAATCAGTATAGGTTATCATGTTTATGTTCATTTGATTGTTTGTTCTTCATTTCTAATTCGATTTCTTCAAGTTCTAGGGTTTGATTTCCAGTTTTGTCGATTAAATTTTTTTCCGATTGTTCATCTTCTTGGTTATGTGATTTTCTGAAATAACAGAAACTAATCATTTTGTATTTGTTCTTTCAAACTAATGATTTGTTCATTTTGTATTTCAATAGCATACTTGATTGTAATCTGGGTTTTTGTTCGATAGAGTGATTCTTGCAGGTTTCCGTAACTTTTGGGCTTCTCTATATGAACGACTGAACTGAACTGATCTGAACTCGAACTTATGTTCTGAACTGGACTTTTCATTTCTTGGACCAAAGCTTTGAGTTTTTGAACTGAATTTATGAATTCCTGGATTCATGAACAAGAACTAGATGGAACCTTGAACCTGGACTCATGAACTGTGTTCTAAAAATATGATATTGGACTTCAAATTCATGAACATTAATCATAGCTTTCAAGATTAAAATGAACCTAAAAGTCAGATTCTTGAAATTGAAAAAGTGAAATATTTGAATTTTGAAATTCAAATTTGAATTTCAAATTTTCAAATGAATAGAAAATTGCAAAGTTTGACTTATCAATTTTTTGGAAGAGTTTCTTGCATTTCAAGTTCAAAACCATGATTTGAGAAGTTCTAATTGAAGTTCATATTAAGTTTTCACAAGTTTAAAAAGTCTAAGAATTATGGGTAACTTTGCAGAATCAGTATTATAAGTAATTTCCAGATTTCAAGTATTATTTTTAATACAACATTATTTTGACAGAATAAATTCAAAGTGTTAAGTGTCGTTGTCAATTTTTTTTTGTGTATTGTGTGTTGTTGTTACGTTTTGTTTATCTGAAGTTGCAAATTGTTTTCTGCAACTTACTATGCTTTCAATTGCAATATCTTAAAGTACATTGTTCTGTACTTCAAAATTGGTTTTCTGAAAACAAGTTTTTGGATTTATACTGACATGTTGGATTTTATCCAATATCTTTGATATTTTTTCAGGAAATCAATGGCGGAGGAAAATATCATTGACCAAAGTATTCAGATGGATGAACATGACCCGAATGTTTCACTGGAGATGCCCATGCTTCTTCCCGATCTCATTATTCTGAAATTGGTGCGGATCCAGATCTTCAATTGATCAATCCTCAAGATTATCTCTCTTTGTCACCAAATAATCATCATGTGATCTTTGAAAATCTCATGGTCAAGCCACTGATAAAGAAGATCCTGAAAAACCATCCAATCTGCACTGCCTTAACTGCAACTGCTACTGTGCCAATGATTTATTTACAACAATAATGGAGAACCATTGAGCATGTAGTGCAAGGCAACAGGAAACATTTCACAATCCGCATTGACAATTTCACATCCATCCTGACCTTTCAAAGACTAAGATTGCTTCTAGATCTTCCTTTGTCAGACTCAAGAGAAGGAAAGACAACTTTTGATCCCTATCCAACAGATCAAGAAATGTTTGCTGGAATTCGTGCTCTAGGATATGTTGGAAGCCTTTCAAAGTTGAGTAACTTTAAAAAGTCAAATTTGCCTCTATTCTATTATCAGTTCTTCTCAGTGATCAACCAGTGTTTGACTTCACGACATTCTGGGCATGAAAACACCAACATTCATACATTAAGACTGTTCCATGCTATCATCTATGATCTGCATGTTGATTATGTTGTGGCTATCTGGACTGAGCTTTATGAGAAGGTTCTGAGCAAAAGACATTCAAAGAAGCCAAAATATGTGCCATATCAGAGGTTATTACAACTCATTGTCCGAGGCTTATTGAGATCCAACCAAGATATTCCAAAAATATTACATCATGAGATTGCCCCATAAAATGAAATGACACATCTCCAAAAGCAGAAGCAATCCTTCACTTTTGAGATGCCAGTACATGCTGTATTGATTGCTTATGTTGATCCGAATGTTTTGTGTGTTAGGAAATATAGGGAGTCCATGGGATTGCCAGAGCCGGAGATCCCTACCCAGGACGTAGAGCCAGTTAGTCGAGCGGAGTCAGTGAGGGTTCAACATACTACGGGAGTAGTTGAACGGGAAAGTGAGTCGAGAGAAAATTTGGAGAGGGATTCAGGAGAGGGTCAGACTTCTGTACTGGAGGGTGTGGGAACACAGGCACAATTTGCCACGCATGTAGTGATTTCCACATCTCAACCTAAGATTGCTATCATTCCTCAATTGGGCACTCAGGAAGAGAATCCCAATGAAAGTCAGAACTCTGAAAGAACTGTATCGGTTGGACAAGCAAGCTCATCTGATACTTCAGTGCCATCAGTAACATCAGAACATGATGCAACAAATCAAGGAAATGATCAGCATGATGATGATGATAACACATGTCATAGCTTTGGATTTTTAGAGAATGTTTCTTTACACCATAGTCTTGATTCTATTGCAAGAGATCTTGACTTGGAAGGTGTTGATTCAACAATCATGAATGTTGTATCTAACTCTGGAGTTATAGGCAGGAAGAGGGAGTATTAGTTGAAAATCCAGAAAATGTGAGGTCTAGAGTGAATGAAGGAAAAGAACATGGTGAGCGTGTGTGTACTCGAACCTACCATTCCAAAAGGGCAGCCACATCTACTACCTCGCCGCATGTGTTGTGAGCAGGAGGTATTGAAACAGATATTAGTCGCCCACTAATGCATATGCACACCTCAACCACCCATTCTATTGCCTCTCAACAGGCTATAGTCTCAACATTACACGGGGTTTTAGCACAAAATCTCTCTGCTGTTCACTCGGAACAAGCAGGTATTGAAAGAAGAACTCAGTTGCCCCCGACTTCGACTTCTTTCAGTGAACAAGTGGGTCTAGAACCAATTGTTACATCTATTTTCATTCCTAGGACACAACCAATCATATCTGTTACCATCGGGAGTATTAGTGCCCCGATCGGAACATCTGTAGTAGCTCCGCATTCCGGACTACGAGGATCAGGTGGAAGTCCTGTCATTGCTAACATCACACCAGCTTTGAGAACAGGCCACACTGTTGTATCTTTAACAGTTGTGTTAACGGGAAGCTTGAGTAGCCTCGGTCTTACTTTACCCGAATTCGTTTCAAGGGAATTTCTCAATGACACCCTAAAGGTCGTTGAAAACTCTTTATCACAGAAGTTTCAGTCGGAGATGAATAAAGCAACTGAAAAGTTTGAGGAGGAGATTGGAAAGGTGATGAGAATGTTGAAAGGAAAAAATCCAGTCGTTGAGGAGCCAGAGCTATCACTTCCACCACCATCTGTTCCACAACCTCCACCCGTTCAATCCGTTTCTGAGTTGAAATCTTTACTTCTAGCCCAGCTGTTATCCGAAGCTCCAGTAGATCAAACCGAATCAGATCTTATTGGTTTACTGAGGCAACAATCCCAACCAATTGTTCGTCAGGTTCCAGTAGATTATGTCACACAGTCTCAGTTCAACCAGTTCAAAGATTCAGTGGAGAAGCACTTACAGGACCTAACCACAACAGTACAACTTTCTTGCAAGTCTCAATCTGATGCCATTTTAAAGAGAAGGCATGATCGTGATTCTGATCAAGATCATGAGGGGAGATGAATAAGAGACAGAAAACTGCAGAAGATACTGTTATTGTTACTGTTGAGGAGCAGGGGAATGAAGTAGCTGATACTACACATGGAGAACAGTCAGAACAGGAACAGTTGGATGAGAATGCTTCATAGGCTGAAGTAGAGCTGATGATCTATGACAATACGGAATCAAGGGTTGAAAAGCTTGCCATTGCCACAGTTGAAGTAGTGATGGAGATGTTGGGAGTTACTGCTGAAAACTTTGTCAACCTAGATGATTATGCAAGTGATGATGATGAGCAAGTTGCTGCTAGGTATGACAGTTATTGAAGAGTAAAGCAGGAAGGAATGGATGTTATTGAGCACAATATTCAAAGTGATGGACCAGATCCTGAGAATTCAATTACAGTTGAAGAGTTTGTACATAATGCCATTTCTCAAGGAAATCTGAGTCCTAGTGAAAATGTGCTGGATGATTTGTTTGGAGAAAATCTAGATGAGAATTTTGATGATCTTGTAAGTAAAGATGAAGAGATTGCAGATCTTGATCAAACTTTCCCAGTTCAACAAGCAAAAGTTGTGGATATTGCACAGATTGCTAGTACAATTGATTATGCTCCTCCAACATATAGACTGTTTGATGAAGATGAAATCTTGACTGTAGTTCCAATAGTTTCTCCCTCAAGAAACTTTTCTGTCCCTGAAAATCTTGATGCTTCTGAACCAAGAGTTTCTCTACCTCTACCTAAAGATTTTGATTCTGAAGAACCAGTCGTTCAACCCAAGCAAAAACCAAAAGTTGACAACCCCAAGAAGTCAAAAAGGTCAAGAATTCCTACTTCAAAGCCCAAACCAAAACATCTTGAAGAAGAAAGGCCAATTATTGTTGATATCCAAGACTTCAGAAATAAGCTGAACAAAAAAAGAAAGAAAAGAGAAAAGGAGGAAAGGCAGATAATCCGGGAAGCAAAAGTTGAACTAAGAAAAGAGGAAGAAGAAGCAGCCAGAGCCAAAGACAATACACTTCCTTACATTCGAAACCCTGATAGTCCAAAGATACTAAGTGCAGCTGAAGCCTGTATAAAGATAAAGCCAAATACTGTTTTTGTCACTCCAATGGAAGTGGAAGAATTTTCCAAAGCTCAGGGTACAAAACTTGAAACAATGCAAGCAGAAGAGTTCATCTCTTATGAAATCAGTGACATAGGGAAAGTTACTTTAAAGGGAGATGTTAGAGTTGGTTCTATTCCTTATACAGGCTATGATATTGAGGGGGACTCCTTGAAGTTCATTGAGATCATTAGAAAGTCACTCAAAGTAACATTGCTGGAAGAGACAACCAAAATCTTTGTCTCATCTCTACAGCCAATTGTTGATGGAAATTTCTATGGTGTGGGAGACAGAGATAAGGTTTATCAGGCCAACTACATCAGATTCATGAAGACTCAAAGCAGACCTTCCCCAGTTGCCAAAAGAGAAGAGATTTTTCAGGTCCAAAATGTTCACATGTGCAAGATTCTGAATGTCCACTATCCAAAGTTCACAGTTCAAAGAAAAGATATGAAGATCAGTACCTTTACAGAAGCTGATTTTGATGACTTGAACTTCTCAGACATCATGTTCATTGTGAATGAGTTCAGAGACAGGATGAAGAGAAAGAGGACACAAGCTGTTGCTTATGTTTTGGATGCTATCAAAAGATTTATGACAAGGAGTGTCTACAATGCTTACACATTTGACTTTCAGCTTGGCATTGAAACTAATCAGAACAGAGTAAACTTGCTGGCACAAAACTTCAACCATCCTAAGATCAGAGTTCTAGAGCCTTTTCAGATCTCCAAATATCCAGAATTGGGTGTGATGTATGTAAACACCATGTCTCAAAAGAAGCAGTTCATGAGAGCATCATAATTGTCTAAGTATTCAGATGGTACTTTGAAGTATGTGCGAAAAGTGCTTGAAGATAAATTGTTTCTGTCAGAGTAGGAAAGATTCAGAAAGAATGAAGGTGTAAGGTCAGTTGAGTCTCTTAACATGGAAGCTATGCTTGAAGAGATCAACAAAAAGATAGAGTTCAGAGAGCACATAAGAAGGTTTGAAGCATACCTTGGGATCAGAAGAATCTGTTTCAGAAGATGGGACCAGAACAAGTTTATCAAATGATCTAAAAGGGGGAGATTGTTATTGTATTTTGTTTAGATCATTTTATGTTGACTTTGTCTTTAGTGTCCTTGTATTTTGGTTGACCTATAAATAGGTTCTTCATTATTGTTTTCTTAGTAACTAAGCCTGATTGTAACTACTTGAGAGAATCTAGAGAGAGAAACACATGTAACCCTATCACTTGTGACATCAATACACTTGTGATTTCCCCAATGATTCTTGTTGATCTTGCTTGTTATTTGATTGTGATTTGATTGGACATTATCAATATAATCAATTAAGCATAAACTACAAGATCATGTAGAGAGAATTTCTAGAGAGAGAAAGTTTGCTTTTGTCATATATCTAACAAAGAGTCACAAGTCTTCCAAAAGCTTACAAAACACAAGAAACAAAAGGCTTATATATGGGTCAAACAAGCCTTGACCTCATATAAAGCAAAGTAGAATAAAGTCAACAATACATAAAAATTAAGTCAAACTAACAATGTCTTAACACTATCCATTACAGAAAATGATTTTGTTGGCTCGTCAACATTCTTCTTTGGTCTCCACTCTAGTTTCACTTCAAACCTTTTGTTTTTCAGATCTGAAACATATGAATATTTCATGTTAGAACTGTGAGACTTATGAAAGTGTTGCTTCCTAGATTTACCATTGTTGGTCTGTTTCTGTGAGTGCCTATTCTTTCTTTTCTTATCTTTGGTATGATAGGTACTCACAGGAACTGGTCTATCAACTTTAATTGATGATTCACCTTTTTCAAATTCATTTCGTAAACCTTTGGAATTAGTAATAAATTGATAATGATCTAGAAGTTTTGCATTAAAATCAAACTGTTCAACGCATTTATCAAAACAACAATCAGAGTTTAAGAAATCAACTTCATCATCAGAAAAGATATCATCATTCATGGAAACTGAAGCATTAGGATACATGAAATCATTATGTTCTTTTGAAGACTGCTTCTGGAAGGGCTTTTGATCAAAATCTGAATCCTTTGAGTTAGCAAATATATCATTTGTGATTTCAGATTTAAAATCAATGTTCAAAAATACAGTAGAAAACACCATTTGTTCCAAATCAATCAATATTATCTCTTCTACTAGTGAATTTTCAAGCTCATAAATTTTAATTTCTAAGATGAGTGGAATAACATAAATTTTACCTTCAATAGGTCTTGCCTCCATTTCATTATTAGAATAACTTTGAAAATATTCACTTGAGAGAAACTTTGTCTGTTTAGAATTGTAACTAGCATTCAGTTTTTCATAACGGAAAGGTAGTTGCATTTTATTTTTATCTTTCTTGTTCTCATCTTCCTTAGCTTCAACTTCCTCTGATGACTTTGTCCTTTTAGAAATACCCTTTTTCAAATAATGTGGGTTATTGTAACCAATACCCCAGCATTCATTAAAAAATGTAAACTCTTTTGGTTTAATAAGATGAATGGTTTGATCTGTTTGACCTCAAATATAATGTTTTTCTTCCAAAACACTGATCTTTTACATCAAAGTTTTATTTTCTTTCTTTAAAGATTAACACTTTTTAACAACTTCTTTTATCTCACGTTCACACATTTTAAACTTAGAAGATGTTTCAGATAATTGACTTTGAATTGCAGTATGTTATTTACTAAAGGTATCTATGTTTTTGTTAAAGACTCAATCAATACAATCTTCTCAACAATATCTTTATTGAGTATCAGTATTGCTTGATTTTTCTTTTTCAATGACACCTTTTTCGAGTTTAAGTTTAGACTGCAGATCTTGAAGTTCAACCATCATGGATTGCATTTGATTTAAAAAATTGGATTCAGTCATATCATTTACCTCATCAGAACTTTCCTCGTCTGAATCCTCCTCAACAACCTTTTGTCCCATCAAGCACATATGAGCAGTCTCTTCACTTTCACACTGTGATCCCAGGTTTCATGTAATCATATCAAAACAATTAACAATCAAAGATTAAGATGAAAGAGATTCACTCACAAGTCTGTTGTATTCATATGTCTAACATGAAAATGGTTACAATGACTTAATGCGTACAAAGCTTCTTACGAAAGACTACTTACAAAACAAGACTAAGCAAGGCTATATATAGGGTCAAACAAGCCTTGACCGCTATACAAGCATACAAGAAAATTCAACATACTAAAGGTAAACACACTTACAAATTGACTCAAAACTACGATATAACAATCTCCCCCTTTTTGAGCAATTTGAAAGTCTTCAACTTGTCCATTTCCTCATGCAAGTTCTCCTTATTACCATATATCCTTCAAACCTTCTGATGGCTTGCCTGAATCTGATTATGTCCTTGATAGCATCAATAACATTCTCAGTAAAGATCCTTTCCAATCTTGGCATATGATCATTCTCAGCTAATCTCTGTTTTTCACTTTCCTCATACTTGGCTTGCAGTTTTTAAGAACATTTTCTAAAGTACCATCAGATTACTTTGGAATTTCAGCAGCTTTCATAAATTTTTTCTCTTTCTTATCCATATTCTCATACAAAACTCCAAGTTCTGGTTCTCTTAGAACTATGTAGAGTGGAGTGTCTTCAAGCATAGGATGAGTCATGTCAGGCTTAAGCAGGTTGATTCTCTTCTGATTTGTCTCTATGCCTAACTAAAAGTCATAGAGATATGTTGAGTAGATATGCCTTTTGATAAATCTCTTAATAGTATCTAGAGCAAATACTATATCAGGATGCCTGATGGTTCTGTCTCTGAAATCATGGTACATGAATTCAATATCTCTGAAGTGAATATTAGCAAAATCAACTTCATTGAAGGTATAAATCTCCAAATTCTTTCTCTGAACAATAAACTCAGGATACCAAATCTTCTTGTATTACTTCATGGTCACCCTGGTAATTTCAAGAATTTCTGATTTGCTTTTGACATCCTTACATGTTCTACCCATAATTTGCAACATCCTTATATAATCTTTCTGATACTCTAGAGACTTATCTTGAATCCCCAAGAGTTGAGCTTGATCAATTTGTCTAATATAGCTCACAAAGATCTTGATTCCCTCCTCAAGATATGGAACATGTAGTGCTCGTCTGATTCTCTTGATCTCTTCAATAGCAGGACCAAATTCATCATAACTAGTATAAGGAGTAGAACCTACTATTGGAGAACCTGAAGGACCTGCTTCAGCTTGTGGAAACTCTAGCACAAGTAGTGGTTCTCTGACAAACTCCTTTTGATTTTCAGGACTTCCTGACTTTCTCTGATATGGTAGCTCCTTTTCAACATGGACATCAAAATCAAGATTAACAGTTGCATCATCATTCAGATTGACATTTTGATCAACATCATCAGGTTGAACAACATTGGGATCAGGAAATTCAAACTATTTGAAGGAAGGAGCAGTTGGAACAACACTTGGTTCAGGTAGTTGTACATGAACAGGACTTAAATGAAGTTCTTCAGGAGTACTATGAGAAAACATTGCATTTAAAGCATTTGTGTCTTTGTCCTCAAACAAATCATCCAGAACACTAGCTTCATGTGCTGGTATCTCCTCAGATCTCTTTACAATCTCAGTTACCTCCACTACTTCATCATCTGAACCAATTTCAACAAAATCACTTTTCTGCCCTTCTTCTTTGATTTTCCAATACATCTCATATTTGGCATTGACTTCAGCAAAAGAATCATCTTCAAGAGCAATGATATCAGGATTTGGCAAACCTGTTATATCCAAAATTTCTTTACTTGTTGCAATCTTAGGCTTTTCAACCTTTGATTCAACACTTTCTTTAGCATACAACACTAACTCCATCTGATCATTTTGCTCAGAACCTTGATCAACTCCTCTTTCCACATTTTCAGCATTTTCAGCTCTTTCCTTCACCAATACTATTTCACCAGAACCACCAATAGCTGCTTGTTTCACACTTATCTTCCCCTCATGATCATTATCTGGATCATGATCATGATCATGCTCTTTAGTAGAAACAACTGCTTGGGCTTTGCAACAAGTTTGAACTACCTGTTTAAGATCAGACAGAGCAAACAAAATGTCAGATTTAAAAGAATTAAACTCTGAGGCACTAACCAAATATGTTGTGATTGCCGAAGGGTAAGAGGATATGCATCTTGCTGAGTATCCGGGGCTTGAGATAAAAGTTTTGCAAGCAACAAAGACTTAAGCTCATAAATGGATAGGTCAGCAAGTTGAGTGTATGGAGTTTGCTGGCTTTGGTGGGTAGGTTCAGGTTGAGATATTGGATCTTTCACTTTCAATAATATCTTAATTCCTCCAATCTCCTCCTTACCTTCTAAAAAAATACGGAATTCAACAGCCTTTAAGGCGCAGTCGAGAAATTCCTTAGACACGAAGTCTGGGTTAGTAACTCCGGTATCACATAGATTAACTGTTTTCATGTCATTTATAGAAACAACTGCATGGATTGTGTTCATTGTTGGCATAGATGTGACAATGATAGGACTTCCATCCGGTCCTCGTAGTCCGGATTGCGTATCTACTCAGGATGTTCCGATCGGGTCACTTAGACAACCGATGTTAGATGTAGCAAATAGTTTCCTAGTAATAACAATTCGTAAACGATATGGCACTAGACTTAATTGTGCAAGAAATGAAGTCGAGAACTGGGGCTGTTGTACTCTTATTTCAATACCTTGATCCTCCGAATGAGAACCCGGTAGATTATGTGCAAAATCCCCGTGAGAAGTTGAAACTATTTCTTGTTGAGAAGAAATAGAGTGGATGGCCTGGGTGTGCGATTGCATAAGTGGGATAATTATGTCTTCACTTGCATGCAACACATGCGACGAAGTGTTAGATGTGGTTACCCTTTTGGATATGTAAGTTTGGTTAATCACACGCTCACCATGTTCTTTTCCTTCAGTCTCACTCATTCTCTCCAAGTTTTCAACTAATTCTCCCTCGTTCCTCCTTATTTCTCCTACAACATTAGTAAGAACAACATCAACATGAGTCTGATAATCCACTTCCATGGCATCAGTACCATAGAATGGTTCAAATAAGTCTGATTGATCATCAGAATGAACATGAACTTGTTCAGCATTATCAGGACCACCATCATCATCACCATCTGATCCACCATTGTTAGCTTCCTCAGTATCAGTCTCCTCATCATCTTTAGAATTTGAAGTTGAAGGAATTTCACATGTGTCAGATCCATTGCCTGCCTGTTCTGTAAGATCCAGTTCATTGTCAGAACCATGAATTTCATCAGCAGGAGTTGTCACCGAACGTGGGGTAACAACCCGTGACCCTGATGCCTCTAGTTATGGTCTCTGACCCCTTCCAGAGCCTCTCTCTGTGTTTTTCCTCTTATCACCCCATTTCTATACCCCCATGGTATCAGAAACCCTCACCAACTCTGCTCGCCTAGGGATGGAGCCTTGGGTAGGGGATAACCGGTTCTGGTTGTCGCATTGACTCTCTATATTCTACAACACTGTCAAACTCTGGATCTACATAGTCTAACAAGCTCTCAGGCACATGCATTGAGTATGGAAAAGTCCTTTTCTTCTTCTTCAAGTATCTCATCTCACTAAATGGAGCATGAGGATGATTTATCCTCTTTGGTATCTGTACAGTACTTCTCAGCATGCTTCTAACATTGAGAGCCATGAATCTCTGATACGGTACATAGTTTGGTGCCTTTGATGTCTTCTTTGAAACTACCTTCTCATATAGCTCAATCTATGTGCAGGTCATGAACAATAGAGTAGAAAAGCTTCAGTATGTGAATATTGGCATTATCTGTTCCATAAATCTTTGCAGTAAAGCATCTGTTGATCATGGAGAATAGGGTATAATAGAACGGTGGCAAATTGTTCTTCTTGAAGTGAGTGACTTGAGTCATCTGGTCAAGATACCCCATGTATCTTCTGCCCTTGAACACTTCAGCATCTGATGGTAGTTCATCATATGAAGTTTTTCCCTCTCTTGCTGTTTCAGAAGGAAGGCTCAAGATGAATCTAAGTCTTTCTTGGGTCAGAACAGATGTAAAATGATCTATCTCCAGCTTGAATACTCGTATTCTATCTCCTTTGTCCTTCACATGAGTAAACCTGATGGTCTTCTAAGCTTGATGCACATACAGTTCTGGAACTACTGCCACTGTTGTTAAAGCATTTATGAGAGGATGGTTCCTTAGAATATCCAGTACCAGAGGTTCAATTCGGATACTGAATTGGAGATGATGATTGTTAGGTTGTTGGGGTTTCATCTCAGCTGGTGATACTAGAAAGAGATCTGGATTGGCATTTTGTGGCACTTGAAAATCAGATCTAGATGATAGCATTAGGCATTGCTTTGAAGCCTCATGTGGTGAATTTTTACCAGTCTGAACATGTTGGTCTACAGATTGTTCTGCCATTGGTACCTGAAAAGATAAGCAATGATGGACAAGGTCCAAATCGGTTAGTGAAAAATGGGTTTTGACACTTGAAATCACTTTTTGAAAAATGATAAGTGTAGAATTCGCATGACAGGGGTATGCGACTTCTCAACTTAGGAATTAAAACTCAACAAGAATTCGTATGAATGCTTATACAAATTCCTCACTTGGAATTTTTCAAACATGGATCAAGAATTCGTATGAGGGAGATACGAATTGTGAACTTCAAAAAATTTGACTCAGAGGTACAAGAATTCGTATGGACATCAAAAACAAGAATTTGCATAACTTTGAAATTCTTGAAAAATTTCTATGTATTCATAAGAACGTTAAGAACATCAAGAACACATCTTCAAATCATCAACCAAATCCAGATTTTGAACATTTTAAATTTGAATTTTAACCCACTATTTAAATTTTGTTAGGATCGATTTTGATTAGGAACCTTTTTTATCCAAAACAAATCTGATATTAAACATCAAATAGTCCCGTAATCTTGATTTTTTACCAAGAACACTAAGAACATACGAAGAGTTCGAAAAGTCAGATTCAAAAGTCTAATCCCAACAATATTGATTTTAGGTCAAAAGTTTATGAATATTAGGGTTCGATTTCATCATGTTAATGTCCTTTTGGGTTCAAATTAACATTCAGAAACTTTATCAAGATCAAAATCTGTTAAAAAATTATTTCGAAGTCTATACAAGTTCTTGGAAGATGAACAGTCCGAATTCAAAAACCTAAGTCTAATCCAGATAGGGATAACCTTCAAAGAAATCAAACACTAAACAAGATAAACAAACAAAGTACAAACATTAAAAGAACAAGATTAACCCCTTTTGAACAAAGATTCAGAAAGAAATGAAAGATGAAATGAGAAGTCGCAAGCTAGGGTTTTGAACACAATGCTCTGAAAGGATTTCGTAAACTTGATAAATCTGGAAAAGTGAGGATTTGGTATTGAAAACATCTATTTATACTCAAGAGTGAATAGGACACGTGGCATGAGTTCATTGGTCACTCACTTTTCGCAGACAACACTTTTGCGAATTGTCTAAGAGAAAATTAGACAATGTGTGTGAGAATTCGCACGATACAAGATGCGAATTCTGTGTGCAACATAAGATTTCGTATGACAATGTTATACAAATTCTTCACTTCTCGTATAAAGGCTTATGCAAAATGCTAGAATTCGTATGAGAAACATATGCGAATTCCAAGAATTCGTGTAACACACACATGCTAATTCTGAGGATTTCGCATGCTACTGTTATGCGAATTCTGGACTTAGCAAAGTTTCCATCTTTTGAAAAACATTCTAAACTTGGAAATTTGCTAATTTTGGAAACTTTTTCAAAACTTGCCAAAAATAGAAACTTGCCATAAATGGAAATTTTCAAAAATGACATTTTTCACTTAATTTTAAGTTTCAAAAGCATTACACACACTACACACTTACAACCCTTTTTTAGATTTGTCTATTGAGCTACCTCTTGACTTAGTGTTTATTTCATCTGATTCTTGAAATGACTTTGTTCTTTCTTGATGTATCTTGATGTGTTTTATTTGCTAGCTCCCCCTTAACATGTTGTGGATCCTTCTCATGTATGGATATGCTCCCCCTTCATATCTGCATACATGTAAAATGATATAACAATTAATCTCTTCTTTTTCTAAAACATTTTTCCCCTATATTAGATATAACAATTAATATTCTCTCAACTTTAATTAAAGACAATTTTAAGAAAAACTCCCTGTTATGATTTGACAATTAAGAATCATCCTTTGAACATTGATGTCCGAGTCCTGAGCTGATTTCTCAGAAGTCACAATCTTGAACATTGAAGATTGGGTTCTAAAATGTAGTGTTTAGAAACCATCATTTCTCTCAATCTTTCTTGAGTGTTGGTTCCTGCATCACAGGTTTAACTGGCTATGGTACCCAGATGTATGTGGGTCCAGTCTGGTTAGTATGTGAAAACTTCTTTGAGCGGTTTCCACCTCTGTGATTTGCGGTATCATTAAACTTCTTATGAGAATAATACCTTTTGTGGATATGTGCTTTGTGTACAAAATCATCATTGCAGCAATAAGAACAACAAATTTTGCTTCTATCTAACCTGATCAGATGTTTGGTAGACTTGACAGTATCAGGTGTAAAAGCTTTACCTTTTTCAGTTCTGTTCTTCTTTCTCTGTTGAGCTTGTGCAGATGATTTCTGGTATTTTACTTATTCAGGAGATCCCTTAACAACCCAAATCATCTTCTCTTTCTTAGAAGTCTTGAGTCCAGAATAAGCAGCATATGTATCAACAAATTTGACATAAAATTGACTAGAAGGTTTAATATGATCTGTTTTCAAGATTTCAGGTTTGACAATTTGTTTTTTGAAAACCATTTTCTGAAACAATCTAGATACTGATTGAAATGAGCAAACTGATTCACATGCATCATCATCATAAGAAGATAATACAGGTGTTTCAGATGCTAACTTGTCAAATAAATCAACATTAACTTTCTCAAGTTGATTGATCTTGTCAGTCAACTTGAATTTCTCATTACAAAGTTTATCAAATTTACTTTGCAAATCAGATTTGGTCTTCTGTCCCTTCTGTATATCTGAAGAGAAAATAGCTAACCTGCAAGTGAGTTTAGAAATCTCATTCTCAAAATGTTTTCTTTCAGTCTCAAACTCTTTTTCCAAGTTCTGATTTTTCTCAGAAATCTCTTTGAATTGTAAAGAATTTTTCTTTTCATCATTTTTCTTTTCTTTGCCAAACACATCTCTTTCAGTAATAATTTGTTTTTCAAAATCAGATACTTGTTTAAACAGTTTAGCACACTTAATTTCTAACTCTTTCTTCTCAGACTCAGCTTTCTTTGAAAGTTCAGATAACTTTCGGTTGTAAGATTTCTCAAGTTCAGCTTTCTTATTCTTGTGTCTTTCATCCACTTTCTTCAGCCATTTTTTACCTTTTTCTTGATATGTTAAAACTTGTGTCTCAACCTTTGTCAATTTAACATTCAAAGTGTCAATTTCTGCATTCAGCTTTGACTTTTGAACTTTGAGCCCTTCAAGTTCAACTTCCATAAATACTTAGATGACCAAAGATATGGCATTAGAGGACGTTAATGATATCTTCACTACTCTTGCTCAGCATGAAGATGAGGTAAAAGCACTGAATGAAGAAAATAAGATTGTCAAAGATTCTCTAGCTCTTTTAGCTGAAAAGAAAAGGGATCAAGTTTCAAGACTCTTTCTTCATCAAAATATAAGTCAAAGAAGTCTAGAGCTTTCCTTACAGAACTGACTGAATCTAGTTATGAAGATTCCTCCACAGAGACTGAAGTACATTCAGATGAAGATGTACAAAAGTTTGTTGATCATCTATCCCTCATCACAAAGCAATTTCAGAAAAGCTTTGGCAAGAAAAGATTTTCAAAGTCAAAGTATGATGGGTACAGAAAAGACAGATCAGAGAAATACAAGACGAGGTTTGGAAAGAAGGAAGGAAAGAGAGAAGAGAAAAGAGATGAGAAAAGAGAAGAGAAAAGAGAAGAGAAGAAAGAAGAGAAATCTGAGCCTAAAAATTTGGCAGGTGTTACAATTGTGGTAAGCCTGGCCACTTCTCTAAAGATTGCAAGTTCAAACGGGTGAAAAATTCAGAGTATTATGCCAAGAAATCTTTACTGACAAAGAAGGCAGAAGAAGGGATAGAACTTATGGCTGAGGAAGAAAATTTATTTTACCGGAGTTCTTATGAAGAATCAGCACACTTCACACAAGTGTGTATGATGGCTAAAGTTGATGATGAAGCTGGAACCTCTTCTGACCGGTCTGATTATGAATCCGAGGTAAGTACTTTATATAATTCTGAACTTGTTGAATCTCTCGTGGCTCATATTCAAAACATGGAAAAAGAGTTTGAGAATTTAAAAGGCAAACTTAGCAACGAAAGACAATCAATGATGAGTTTTAGTGATAAAACGCATTATTGAAAGTTGTTGTTGAGGATAAAGAGTCAGAAAAAGATACCTTGAAGAAAGAGAAACAAGTTTTAAAAGCAAAAATCACTGAGCTGGAAATAAATGTTGTTAATTTAAATTCTGAAAAAGGTGAATTTAAAATTAAATTTGAAGCTTTTTTTCACGAGCGAAATGAGGCTTATTGCAAAATTAAGCAACTAGAGGATTTGAATGTAAAGATAGGACATACTGAGCAAACATTGAATTTATTAACGAACAAACTCCACGATGTCCGTTTTTATAATGCTAAAACAGGTTTACGTTTTGAAGAAAATGATGTTTTAAAAAGAGCCATAGAAAACTTGTATAATTTTGAGAAATTGGGGTCAAAACCTAAGAAAATCCCGGATATTCATGAAACGTTTGTTAAAGCTGAAACTCTTAAGTCTGACATCTCTTCTAAAGGTAAAGAAGTGATTGATGATGATACATCAAGTTGTGCTGATTCAATTTCAAGTTTTAAATCTGTTGGTTTTTCTTATAGTGAATTGAACAAAATCTATAAAACCAGAAAACCTGAGTTTGTTGAGTTTCAATCATTATTTTCTACATTTACACCAACATAATCATCCAACATTGAAACAGATATACCTGAAACTCAATGTCAATATGATGAGTATGAATCAGACACTGATGTTGAGAATCAGACTCCAATATCTGAATCAGTCATTTCTGAATCGCCAAGACTTATGAGTGTATAAATGTCATGAGTAAAAGCATTAAAACTGATTTTTCAAAGAAAATGACTGAGGAGATTTTTGAAAACATGATGAATGATTCAGATCCTATTCCTATTATTGAGAAGTTAGAATCAAACTCTGAGCTGAATCAAACATCTATTTTTGAGAAGCAAATCAAAGATCTTCAAAAGATTATTGAAGAGTTGGAAGATGAGAATTGTGATCTCAAATTCAAACTTGACAAATCTTTTGAGGAAAACAAAGAACTCTACAAAGAGTTACATACTTTGAAAGCTGATTTGTTTAAGCAAAATCTTGATGAGAAAAAGATGTTTGAATCTCAGAAATGGAATGTTCATTCAAACCCAGAGTTTGAGACTATCACTTCCAAAACCTCTGTTGTTTATACTGAAACTCCTGAATATCCTCCAAGCATTTTTGAGAAAGGAGAGTCTTCTGGAACTTTAAAGAAAAATTCATATTTTAAGAAGAAAACTGACCAGGTTTCATTTCTTGTTTCAGATATAAGAAAGCAAAAAGATAAAGGATAATGGGTGAAGAAGAGGTCTGAAAAGAAAGTTATTGAGAATAAAAGTAGTGTTAATGATAGTGCTAGTTTGAAATGTAAAAGTTCCAACGATCCAAAATGTCAAAAAGGTATGAATGTTTGTACTCAAATTGATAAACCAAAACTTTTGACATTTGCTCGTAAGAACTTTATTTGCAAACACTGTCATGACAATGCTTTCACGATTCACACTATTCCTCCTAAATCTAAAGTTGCTAAAAAGGCATCTCGAGGTAAACCTGTATCTAAATCCTCAATACAACATACTAAAGTTTTTCATGCTAAGAATGCTTATTATTCTAGAAAACAGAGATTTAATGAGCTTAATGTAAAAATGGTTTGGAAATGGATACCGAAGACTCGTTATAAGTGGCGAATCAAGGCTAAGGTAGAAGATTTGAATAAATTGCATAAAGCTAAACATGAATGTCAGGATCGAATTCTCAACAAGAATTATAAATACTCAGAAACTAATATCAAAGGAGTTTGCGGAATAACACTTTGATATTCAATGAAACAGTAAACAAACAGTAAATATGATGAATAACTTGTAAACTTGTATTGAATGCTTTAAATCACAAGATTACACACACAACCTCAATCTTGAAGAACAGACTCTTTCAAGACGAATTCTACTTCTCTAGAATTAGGAACTATGCCTTGAGGTTGATTCTCTCTCTAAAACAAAAACTTAGAATGAACTGTCATTCTAACTATTCTAAACAATTCTATACATATAAAATATCTTCAGAATATCTTCCATGAATATCTTCAATCTATCCAGCTGTCATTCTTTTAATCCGGATCTTCATCTTATAAGCAGCACTAATCACCTTGGAAGTATTAACTCAAACTTGGCAGCATTAACTACTAAGCAGCACTAACCTCTAACAGTACTAACTAGCTAAGCAGTACTAACTTTGTTCAAGAAGCACTAACTTTGACTAGCAGTATTAATCTTTGAAATCCTCTGGCAGTAGTAACTCTGAACTAGCAGCATTAAACACTTAAGCTTTTCTTCAGTTCCCAACAATCTCCCCCTAACTTGACTTTTAGGAAGAGAAGTCAAGTTCTTCAGATCTGATCTTTAAGATGCTCCCAAAACTTTGTCATGGCTTATATTCCAGTGTTTGCATCCAACCCCGAACTCTGATTAATTGTTCTTTGGATCAAATACTTAGCCATTTCTGAATTTTCAACACATCCAAGCTTCTTCTTCAACATTAAATGAAGTTTCAATCTGCTATGGTTGTATACTTTATCCACTAGGAAGTATTCAATGTGATTTCTATCCAAAGTCACAGAATATACTCCACTAGTTTCATACAAAGTCCAATTGGCAACTGCTTGAAAAACACTCCTTATGATCTCCTCCACTTCAACAGGTTTGAACATCATACACAGATACTCCATCACCAGTTTTGTAATTGAAATCCCTGGAGCATTCAACTGATCTGCATACAACTTCATCCTTATATCAAACATTTCTTCAATATCAGACCTTGAGCATGTTCTAACAATCTTGGCCCAAGTACTGTAGACTTCATACTTTTCATCTTTCCTCTTCAGCCTTATGTATTCTTTTCCATCTACCTCCAGTACATCCCAGTGAATGACTTCAGGAGGTTTAACTCCTACAGGTTCTCCTGCAATTGGTTCAGGCACTTTGTCCATCACAACCATGTACATCTTTACATCCTCAGTACTTGCAGGTTCTTTCATTGTAGATGACTCAAGTGCCTCTTCTTCTTCAGTAACCTTTTCAGCCTCTTCTTCCACTAATCTAGGCTTCTTTGTAGGCTTTCTCCTGGCAATCATCTTTGTTCTTTTTAAAGTCCTTAGACTTTCACCAATTGTTGCTTCCTTCTCTGGAGTTTCTTGCTCATCAGGGAATGGTTTTTGTAAGAAATCATTGATTTCTTTCATTCTTTTCTCCCTTTCAACCCTTGCAAGATCATCCCCTTGAAGCTTTATCATCTCAGCATCATACATCTTCTTGAGCTTCTCAAAAGACATTTTTGAAAACATCTCTACCTTGACACCTACTGCACCCTTGAGGAAAGTAATCATTTTCTTTCTCTCTTGAGCACCCAGGTATGTCTTTAAAGGTTGTCTTTTCCTTGCAGCCATTTTGATCTTAGCAGGCTTCCTCAAAGATGTGGCTTTCTGCTTGGCTTGTTCTGTTGCTAAGCTTTGTTGATAGGCTTTGTTTAACTCTACAGCCATTGCTTTAGCTATCTCTCTATCCTTTTGCACTTGCATGGTTTCTGCTTCTTCAAGCTCAGCCTGTATTTTCCTAGCTAGAGCTTCATCTGAATCAATCAATTTTTGCTTTTTCATTGGTTGATCAGGTTGAACTAGCTTTTCCTTGCCTTTCTCTTTACTCATTTCCTTCTCTTTACTTGATCTCTTTGAAGCATCACCTCTTTCTTTGATGACAACTCCTTCGGCCTTTGAGATGACCTTGGGAGTATCATGCTTTGCTTTGATTAGAGTTTCTGCAATTTCAAGATCTGTGAGCACTTCTTTCATTGTTTCTGCTGCTTCCATTGGTTCAGCAGTATTAACCATTTCTGCTGCTCTGCTTGAACCAGCAGTATTAATGGTTTCTGCTGCTGCTTGTGTTTCTGCTTCTTGTGCTACCTTTTCTGAAGTTATTTGCTCCCCCTCAAACTTTGCATTCTCTTGTTCCCCCTTAGCTTTTGCATCTTCCATATTTTCATCAGTTTTTGACTCCCCCTTTTTGGGAGCATCAGTCACTGGTTTCCTCTTTCTGAGTACAAACTGCTTCTTCTTCTTTTGGAGAAGCAATTTCCTTACCATTTGCTTCAAGTTGAGGATCTGTTCTTGTTGTGACAGAACAATGAGTTTAATCCCTTCAATCTCTTGACCTTGTTTGATCACATCCATATTGATGTTTCCCATGGTTTCCATCAATTCGTCATAGTTATATCTGTCCTCACCTTCTCCAGGAGTGTTAGCCCCTTTTGAATGATCATTGGATCTTTTAGTAGTGGAAGCCTTCTGCCTAGCAGAAGCACTGTCCATCCCCTTGGGTTCTTGGCACCTGGGACCTTTGGATGATTGCTCACCCAATGTTGCCATGGGGAAGGTCTTAGAGATGTTACCACTATCCTTCTCTGTGCTAGCAGAAGTAGTGGCAGCCTTCTCACCCATATGCTCTTCCATATCCTTAGAGAGCACCTCCTGAGGGTTGGGAGACACCCTATTGGATTCCCTTTGGATATTCTCTATTGGAGAATGCTCCAATAGAGGGCCTAAAGGCTTAGTGGGGGAAGGTACAAGAAGGGAAGGAGCCTTCTTGACCTGTTTCCTTTTGTAAGTTTGGGTAATTGAAGAAGTGGGCTTTTGAAGTAGAGACTGGGGAATAAATATAGAGTGGGATGGTTGGGATTGGCTAGCAGTGGGATGGTCTGAGGAGGGCTTTGACCCTGCTGCCATACCTTCATCAGTGTGGGACACCACCATCATTGTAGAGAACAATGGGGTGTCAACTCCTTCCGAGTCCCCAGCAGATCTTCTCATGTTTGAGAAAATCTTGCCTTTAGGGGGTTCAGTTACATATACCCCATCAAAGTGAGGTATATCCATCAATTCATTAGTGATAACTGCCTGTACAAACCTAGGATACATGAAGAAACTCTTCTTGTTGTCCAGGTTTGAGACAAGATCATTGAAGATCATCAGAGAAAAATTATATTTTCTAGCAGTAGATAAACAAACCAAAGCATATGAAATGGGACTGCTAAATTGGCTCCAGCCAGTAGTTTTCTTTGAAATACAGTGCATCAGGGTATGAACAAAGAACCTCCATTGGGATGAAAATTTAGCTTTGAAAAACTTGAAAATTCCCATTTGGCCTTCATACCCCATTCTTGTAAGAGTTGAGAATAATTCCTCATTAGGAATAGAGGTTATACCTGCAGCATCATCTAGACGTAGACAGATGCGTATCACCTCTTCAGTAACTGTTAGGGGTTTTTCACACACCCTTGTCTTGATCATTTGGACACCATCTTCAGTAACGATGGTGGCATTGGCCCAGAATTGCCTCTGATGCTCTATCAAGATGGTAGGAGACACAGTGAGAGCATGAGCGATGTGGCTGGACTTCAGAAAGTCGACTATCTGTTGAAAACCTTCAGCTTGTTTCGGCTTTTGGAGCATCGCGATTTAATTGAACTCGTCAATGAAAGCCATGGATGCCATTGAACTTGAGTGTTCTTGCCTGAAAACTTGGTACTTGAGAGAAAAAGGTTTGAGCGCAAGTGAACCGTATGCAAAGAGTCGTTATGAACTTTTTAGGCGGGCAAAGGGTATTTATAGTATTCGGATTAAAAGCAGTATTAACCTTAAAAAAATAGTGAAAGCAGTATTAACAGAGAGCAGTATTAACCCACTAGCAGTATTAACTGAGAGCAGTATTAACCACTAGAAGTATTAACTAACTAGCAGTATTAACTGAGAGCAGTATTAACCACTAGCAGTATTAACTAACTAGCAGTATTAACTGAGAGCAGTATTAACCACTAGCAGTATTAACTAACTAGCAGTATTAACTGAGAGCAGTATTAACCACTAGTAGTATTAACTAACTAGCAGTATTAACTGAGAGCAGTATTAACTACTAGCAGTATTAACTGTGCACTGGCAATATTAATACTGTACTGGCAGTACTAATACTGTACTGGCAGTACTAATACTGTACTGGCAGTATTAACCATACATACACTTTTAAGCTTGTGAAAAACTGAGTACTGCTATACATTTCCTGAGAAAGAAGTTAGTAACACCAAGAATAAACTATATACAGGTAGTGAACCACTTTTAGGAAGTGGCTTATTCAGAGTTGATCATTCCCACACTTGTTACCAAGAAAGTGAATCTACCCACATCAAAGGCTTTGGTGAATAGATCAGCAAATTGGTTATCAGTATGAACTTTTACAACTTGAATAAGTTTCTTTTCATTGCAGTCTCTTATAAAGTGATACCTGATCTCAATGTGCTTTGTCTTTGAGTGCTTGACAGGATTGTTAACAATGCTAAGAGCACTGCTATTATCAATAAAGATTGGAGTGTGTAGAAAAGTTACCCCATAGTCCAGCATTTGATTCTGAATCCACAACACTTGAGAACAGCAACTTGCAGCTGCTATGTACTCTGCTTCTGTTGTAGATGTGGACACTGTGGTTTGTTTCTTGCACTGCCATGAAACTAGTCTTGCACCCAAAAATTGGCATCCTCCAGAAGTAGATTTTCTGTCCAAGTTTGCTCCTCCTAGGTCACTGTCTGAGTATGCAAGTAGGTCAAATGATGAGTCATGAGGATACCAAAGTCCCAATCTAGGTTGCCCTTTGAGATATCTGAATATCCTCTTAACAGCTTGATAGTGTGATTGCTTTGGCCTAACTTGAAATCTTGCACACACAGACTGGAAACATTATATCTGGCCTAGAGGCTGTAAGGTACATGAGAGAGCCAATCATGGAACTATAGTGATGCACATCCATATCCTCCCCCTCAAGATCTGCTGTTATCTGCTTGTGTGTCTCCATAGGTGTGCTGGCAGGCTTTGAATCTGAGAATCCAAACTTGGTTAGAATGTCCTGCACATACTTGGACTGACTGATAAAAATACCATCTGACTTCTGTTGGACTTGGAGTACAAGAAAAAAGGTAAGTTCCCCCATGGAACTTATTTTGAATCTTTGATGCATTAGTTCCTCAAACTCCCTGCACATACTTTCTCTTGTGGATCCAAAGATGATATCATCCACATAGATTTGGACCAGCAAGATGTCCTTCTTCTTTCTCTTGATGAATAGAGTCTTATCAATGACTCCTCTTTCAAAGCCATTTTCCAAAAGATAGGATGACAGAGTGTCATACCATGCCCTTGGTGCTTGATGCAGTCCATAAAGTGCTTTCTTCAGTTTGTATACTCTGTCTGGATAGCTTGGGTTTTCAAACCCTGGTGGTTGACAGAAATATACCTCTTCTTCAATTGAGCCATATAGAAATGCACTTTTTACATCCATTTGGTAGACTTTGAACTTCATATAAAAAGCATAGGCCAGGAACAATTTGATTGCTTCTATCCTAGCCACTGGTGCAAATACTTCTTCATAATCTATTCCTTCTTCTTGTGTATACCCTTGGGCTACCAATCTTGCTTTGTTCTTTATTACTATCCCTCTTTCATCTCTCTTATTCCTGAAGACCCATTTTGTGCCTATAGCTCTTTGACCTTTAGGAAGGTCTACTAGATCCCAAACATCTTGCAGCTTGAATTATAGCAGCTCTTCTTGCATAGCTTCTATCCAGCTGGACTCTTTCATAGCATCATGAGCCTTCTTAGGCTCAAGTTGGGATAGAAAACAAGAAAGCACTGTATGCTGTTGATCTTGCATATCTTGCAGCCTGCTTTGATGTCTAGTCATCATAGGAGAAGAGATATCCCCTATTACCAGCTGAGGAGGATGATTCTTTTGTGTTCTTGATTGATGACTAGCTTCTTCATTGAGTTCCACCTCTAGATTGGAATCATTCAACTCAACTGAGGTGATTTCAGCAGCTCCTTCAGGTTCTTTATATGCTTGACTCTCCTCATCTCTTCTTTCTTCTTCACTCTGATTTAGTTCAGTAGATGGCTCCTTTTCACAGTCTTCAATAGGATCCACTTTAGGTATGGGAAAAATCACAGGCTGAGATATACTTTCTTGAACTTGTGTAGTCCCTGATCTTCCATTTCCTGAACCTGCATACTTATTACTACTGAAACCAAAAGAGTTAGTTAGTGAATCAATGTCAAATAGCAACTGAGGACCAGACCCAATAGGATTTGGTGTGTTCTCACTGCATTTGACATTGTCACTTTCTTCAATTATTCTAGAAGAAGAGTTAAAAACTCTGTAGGCCTTGCTCTGGGATGAGTAACCAACAAGAAATCCATCATCTGCCTTGCTATTAAACCTACCTAAGTGAGATTTGGTATTGAGAATTGTACAAGGACACCCAAAAGGTTTGAAAAATCCAATAAAGGGTTTTCTTTTATTTAAAAGCTCATATGGGGTCTCGTTCTTTGGTTTGACTACTAGTACTCTGTTTTGGACATAACAGGCAGTATTTACTGCTTCAGCCCAAAAAGTAATTGGCAATTTAGAATCAGCAACAGAGATCTAGCAGCCTCTATTAGTGTCCTATTCCTTCTCTCAGCAACTCCATTTTGTTGTGGAGTCCTAGGAGCACTATATTGTCTCTCAATTCCTTTTCTTCACAAAAGGTGTTTAGGTCAATATTTTTAAATTCAGTTTCATTATCAGACCTAATGACTTTTACTTTTTGATTAGTCTGGTTTTCAATTTTTAGAATAAAGGATTTGATCAGTCCACTTGTCTCATCCTTAGTCCTTAGAAAATATACCCAAGTAAATCTAGAGTAATCATCAACAATAACTAAGCATTATGATTTCTTCCCTATGCTCATCACATTTGTAGGGCCAAACAGATCCATATGTAATAACTGGAGGCAAGAAGAAATTGAATTTAACTCTTTGGTCTTATGAGAAGTTTTGTGCTGTTTGCCTTTAAGACAAGCAACACAATGATCATCACATGAAAAGACTTTTGATGGTAAACCTCTTACAAGATTGTTTTTAACAAGTTTGTTCATTGTCTTGAAATTCATGTGACACATCCTTCTGTACCAAAGAGAGGATTCATCCACAGAAGCTTTTGAAACAAGACAGTTCAGGGATGAATCACTTGAAACATTGTCCATATCTAGACAATACACATTGTCCTTTCTTGGAGTTCTAAGTAGTATCATGCTTTCATCAACTACCTTGAACCCTGGAGCAAAGATCATACATTCTGTATTAGTAAATAATATACTATGTTGTTTGTCACAAACCTGTGATACACTTAACAGGTTGTACTTTAGCTGATCAACATAGTAGACATCCTCAAATGTCATCTTACCTTTTGTAACATTACCTTTCCCACTTATTTTACCACCTGTGAGATTGTCTCCAAATGCAACATGTCCTCCATTTATAGGCTTGAAATCCTGAAGGCATGACATGTTGCCTGTCATGTGCCTAGAGCAACCACTATCCACATGCCATATGCTCTTCCCCTTGAGCTGTTGGTTGCCCTGCACATATGATAAATCAGTTAGTATGGATTAGGAACCCAAGCCAAAGTGTTCTTGGGTACCCCTTTCTCATCAAAATATTTACATTCTTTCTTGACAAGATTTTTAAACTTTGACTCCTCATTACTGGAGTACTTTGTTACAATAATGGGTTTGGATGCATATTTGCTAAAAGCAATACTATTTTTAGAAGAACTAACTGCATTAGCAGCACTTGCATGCTTAGCAGTACTAACCTTGTTAGAAGTATTAACTGTTTTAGCAGCAGTAACTGTGTTAGCAGTAGTAACCTTTGAAGAAGTACTAACAGTGTTAGAAGCATTAAAATTCTCAGCAGTACTAACACTGTTAGCAGCAGTATTGCTACTGGCAGCACTATCCCTGTCAGCAGTACTATTTGATGTAGCAGTACTAACAGTTTTAGTGCTTCTAGGCACCCACATTTTAATACTCTCTTTTAAAACCTTTTTCTTCATTTGGCCTTTGGTTTCAACAGACTTCTTAGCCACATGTTTCTTTCCAGCCTTCCTATAACCAACAGGTTTTTGCACAAATCTTTGAAAGTTCATCTGTTGGTTAATAGGGTTAAAGAAACAGTATTTAGCCAAATGATTCAACTTGCCACATATGAAACAAGGTTTTGGTTTGATTATTTTATTCAGATCAACTCCTTGTTTCTGAGCCCATTAATTATTCCAGTTTCTTTGGTTGCCTCTTTTTATACCAGAATTTAGGCTCTCAGATTTATTGCAAGCACACTATTTACAAGGGCCAGGATTCACAACAGTGGTCTGTTTGTAATGGACCATGTTAACCTTTCCTTTGGTCTTCTCTATCTCTTTAGACATGACCCAGATCCTTCCACCACCCTCATTGGTAACAATGTTGTTTTCTAAGGGTATCTCTTTACTCACATCATTGTTCCTCTTCTTACTGGCTTCTTTCTCAGTCATATCCTTAACAACTACCTCATCCAAAGGATCTATCACAAAATCTTTCTCAGACAAGTCCTTTTTCTCCTTGGTCTCTAACAGATCTGATGTAGGAGAGATATAGTTGTTGTTGTAAGGAGGGGGTGTGTTGTTGTATCCAACACCAGGGTTCATCTTATCATGAATCTGAGCCTTTAGAAGAGAATCCATTGCTTTGGAAGCATATGAAAACTTTTCTATATCAAGCTTAACCTTATCTAATTCTTCTTTCAACCTATCATTCTCTTCTTTGGACTTAGACAGTTTGGTCTCTAACTCATTCTTTTCCCACTTCCAGTAGTTTGTGTCATAAGAGTGTTGAAGTTCATTGGCTTGAAAGCCTTTGATTTGTTCTTCAAACCTCTCCACTATCAACACATAATCTCTTCTGTCCTTTTCTAATCTTTTGAGGTTATCACACATGCTTTGGTTATGATCCCTGTACCTTTTGACAGTGTCTATGCAAGATTTAGTGCAAAGATTAGAAATTACCTCAGAAGGGAGATCAGATACTTCTGCCATAAGAGCTTGGTTCTGAATGGCTTCCTCAACCTGGTCACTCCAGTCAAATCCCATTCCTTGTTGAGAAACAAGGGCTTGAGCAGAGTTCTTGTTTTGATTGAAACCACCATTCTGGGCTTGTTGGTGGTTGTTGTTTGGCACACCACTTCTGCACTCTTTAGCAAAGTGTCCCTTCATGTGGCACTTGTAACATTCCACCTTTGTTTTGTCAAAACCAGCTCCATCTTCTCTTCTTTGAGAGAAGTTGTTCCTCCCAGTTCTTTTAATAAACTTCTTTACCCTCATAGATAACATGGCCATCTACCATTTAATGTCCATCTCCTCCAGATCATCAGGGTGAAGTTGTTCCAGATCATCATTAATCAAAGAGTTGTTGCTGTGACTGGATAAAAAGGCTTCAAAGATAGTTTCAGTGCCTTTTTCTGAATTCACTCCACTGGCAGCACTAACTGCTTCAGGGTTGGCAGCAGTATCAGTAGATGCTGATAGAAGTGCAGCATTGTGAATGTACCCAGTGGGCTTTTTCTTGGCTTCTACCTCAGATTCAAATACTCTTAGATCATTATACAAATCATCTAGTTCCTTCTCCTCCAGATTGTCACTCTGTCTATATGAGACAGTGTACATAGTCCATTCATCCCCAAGAGATCTGAGGAACTTCCTGTTGATATCATCTTGCTCCATCTTCACTCCAACGGTAGCCAGTTCACCAATAAGCTTGTTGAACCTGTCAAAAGTTTGAGTCATAGACTCATTCTTTGAAGAAGTAAAGTTCTCATATTGCTGCTTCAGAACATCCCTTTGATTTCTTTTGATGCTTTTAGTTCCAGCAAATCTTTTCTCTAGAGCATTCCAGAGAATCTGAGCATCAGTGCAGTTGCAAAATTGATGCTGATATTCATTGGGGATGGCCAAGAGCAGAGTGCTTAAGGCCTTCATCTCTGTCTGTCTGATCTTCCTCTCACCATCTGTCTTTGGTGGAGGTCTTTTACCATATGGTCCAATCTTTCCTGCTTCAAAGGGTCCATTCTCAATGATGTCCCATAATGAGTAGTCTGTGAGAAGAATGTATTGCCTGATTCTGATCTTCCACATGTCAAACTCACTGGGTTTGAGCATTGGGACCTTAGAAACAAGAGTACTGTTTGATTCTGCAAAGTTTTCCATGATGAATGAATAGATGTTTCTGAGAGAACAGGCTCTGATACCACTTGTCAGGATCGAATTCTCAACAAGAATTATAAATACTCAGAAACTAATATCAAAGGAGTTTGCGGAATAACACTTTGATATTCAATGAAACAGTAAACAAACAGTAAATATGATGAATAACTTGTAAACTTGTATTGAATGCTTTAAATCACAAGATTACACACACAACCTCAATCTTGAAGAACATACTCTTTCAAGACGAATTCTACTTCTCTAGAATTAGGAACTATGCCTTGAGGTTGATTCTCTCTCTAAAACAAAAACTTAGAATGAACTGTCATTCTAACTATTCTAAACAATTCTATACATATATTGAACAAAAGATAATTACAATTAATAAAATATCTTCATAATATCTTCCATGAATATCTTCAATCTATCCAGCTGTCATTCTTTTAATCCGGATCTTCATCTCATAAGCAGCACTAATCACCTTGGAAGTATTAACTCAAACTTGGCAGCATTAACTACTAAGCAGCACTAACCTCTAGCAGTACTAACTAGCTAAGCAGTACTAACTTTGTTCATGCAACACTAACTTTGACTAGCAGTATTAATCTTTGAAATCCTCTGGCAGTAGTAACTCTGAACTAGCAGCATTAAAGACTTAAGCTTTTCTTCAGTTCCCAACAATGAAGGACCCATTTGGATATGGGTCCTAAGAAGAAGTGATTTGTTCTTTTTGCAGGCCTCACATCTGTGGTACATAGATTCAGGATGCTCGTGTCACATGACTGGATTTAAGCATTTTGAAATTGTAATCCCAATCAAATCAAGCAATCTCTATTCAATATTTGACAATATCAAGATCTTAGAGAGAGAGTAGTGAGAGAAAGCAATCTGATGTGTATTGATATAACAGTGTAATATAATGATTCTAGTTACAAGATTATCAAGGCAATAGGTATTTATACCACAAGTCTAAAACCACATGCTTAACAACAAAGTAAACTCTAAGATTGACTAAACTAAACTTTGACTTTGTTGACTTATCTTGACTTGACTTTTCCTATTAACTCTTGGATACAATAATACACTAACATTCTCCCCCTTTGTATTCAAGATTTAAAAAAAAATTGACATTAGTCTTCAGCGCTTTGATTTTTCAATCTTTAACTCTGACGAATTTGAACTTTGAAGCTCTTTCTGAAGTTGTTGAAGAATCTTGAAAAGTCTTTAACACTTTGCAGCTTTGGAAAGTCAACAAGTCTTGAAAATGAATCATTTAAACTCTTGAAACAATACTATGAACACTTCATCTTCGAAACTTCTTTAAACTTCTTTGAAATCTTTTGCCTTTGAGAAACTTCGAGGAATTTTTCAAAAACTTTATCATCATCACTCTGATCTCTTGATCGTCTTTGGAAAAACGAACTTGCACGAATCTTCTAATTTGACTCTGAATAATCTCAAAATGATTTCTTTTTATCTGTCTTGAAACAACACTTGATCTTCATTTGACTTGAACTTTCAGAATTTCTTCACAAGTCTTTTCACTTTGAGAAATCTTTGAACTTTGTATCTCCAGCTCTTTGATCTCATGACCATATTTGGAAGAACAAACTTTCTCGAATCATCTTTTTTCAGAAATCATCTTCTGAATTCTTTGACAAAACATTCATCTGATTTAATCTTTCAAAATTATCTTCACCTTTTGATATCTCCTTTGATGATTTTGAAATTGATCTTTGTAGATGTCTCCCCCTTTTTGATGATTGTGAGCATCATGATCATTAAAACATCTTCAATTTCAACATTATCTTTGATCACCCCCTTTGTATTTAACGTAACAATCTCCTCATTTATGATGATTTGACATTTTCCATCCTTTGATCTAAGTATCAGAATCATGAACTGTATAAACCCGAATCTTTTCAAATTCAGATATAATGAACTTGGTAACCCTGATTCAACAAATGAAACAGTTAGGAATGTCTGTCAGTAACACAAAGTTACTTTGTACAACGAATGTACAATTTAAGGAGCTGGTTTGATGATGACTCCCCAGGACTTCCATTCAATCATTGAAAAACACAAGGTTTATCTATGAATGTTCTGACAGAAAAACAAATTTTCTGTGTGCTCGTGCTTGTGTATGAAAGAATTTAGCACAATGATTGTGTTTCATAAGGCTCAAATTGTGTAAACTGTTGAGACAACAACAAATATTACACGGACTCAATGTGCATGAAAGAGGTGCGAAGGTGGGGCAACTTTCTTTCTTTTTCAATATCTAAATCTTCCGAGTGAAGACCAGATTACAGATATGTTGCGTCCCCAAAGAAAATTAAACATTTCTTTGTTAAGAAAGAAACGAGTGGTTGGTGGGGTTAATGCAAGAGTTCGCACGGGCTCACTACCTGTTTCAATGATGGTCACCAAAGAATGTGAACCAAGGAGAATATGTGGCTGCCCGTCTCAGAAAGTGGTTGTTGCAGAGTTCTGATATTCTTTTAACTCTGATCTCACACCCTCTTTCTTTTTAACATTTTGCTCACTTCTAACCAAACTCTCTTTTACATTTTTCCGCTCCACGGAATGAGAAAAACTCAACCGGATGAGTTATCTCCCCCACTCTTTGATTTTGACCCCTCACTCCTCAATCACTCTAGGATTACTTCCTGGGTAGGAAACACTGGTAAACGTGAATCCATGGAAGTTCTTATAAGCTCACACATGAATCCCATGTGAGTCCTATAAAGAATAATTGCTCAACAATTTAACTTTAGTAGTTAAGCTCAAAATTAAAATGTATGATGACATCGTCAAAATGTATGCTCATGAGATTTGAGCAATTGAACTTTGAAGATTTCTCAAAACAAGAATATTGAATGAATGAAATGAAATCAAGAGAATTGTTTTGAGAATCTGACAATGTATCAATCAGATCAAATGAAATGGTTAGGGTATCAAAGAATTGGATGGTTTGTTTATATGAACAAATATAAACAATTTAGCAATGAAAGCACAAGATTAGAAATGATGATTGATGCTCAACAATATTTGAAAGCAAATGGGAGTATTACCATCGAAAAATAAGTTCGTTTAGAGACATGGTAATAACATATTCAAATGAAGTACTGAACCGATGTGTGTGAATACTTTACAGTATATAGACAAGATAATACGCAAGTATTGATCTTTGGAAACACACGGTCAGTTAAACATTAAAGCTCAATAATGAAAAACATTTAAAATCACACTTCTTAATTCATAAAATCTTTTGAGAATAGAGAAGTGGTTTGAACATTTCAGAAATTGTTTTTCATGCTTGACAAGTTGTTCTTCTTTCAAACAATCATAGATCGAGATTAGAAGATATTTACCTTTAAGCTCCCCCTCAAATCATGATAATATGATTTAGGTCAGATAAGCTCCCTATGGATATTTGCATAATATCCATGTCTGAACATGAAAGAACGGGTCCTGATCTGTCATGTGATCAGAAGCCACAATCCTTTAACCTTAAAGTCCGGGTTCTAAACTGAAGTGTTTAGAAGCCATACTCTTTGACTTTGAAGTCCGAGTCTTGAGTTGATTTACTCAGAAGTCATACATCTTTGTTCTCCCTATACCTGTGGTACCTGCGAAACAGATTTAACAGGTTTTTATACCCACTGGTATTTGGGTCCTGGTATATTAGATTTAAGAATCCACTTCTCATTAGATGTATATCTTTTAAATCCATAATTCTGAGAAGTTATTCTATAAGAACCGTACCAATTATGAGCAGTTTTTCTCTGAACGAAGTCATTCTCTCCACAGTAAGAACAACAGATTTTCCTTTGAGCAATTCTGATAAAATTATTAGTCGAGTAATATATAACAGAATTACCAAAAGATTTACCTTTGTGTGCACTGTTCTTGTTGGGAACTGAAGAAAAACTCAAGTATGGTTAATGCTGCTAGTTCAGAGTTAATACTGCTAGAAGACTTAAAGGTTAATACTGCTGAGTGTTACTACTGCTAGTAGTTAATACTGCTAGTCAAAGTTAGTGCTGCTTGAACAAAGTTAGTACTGCTTAGCTAGTTAGTACTGCTAGTGGTTAGTACTGCTTAGTAGTTAATGCTGCTAGAAGGAAGTTAATGCTGCTGAAGATTAATACTGCTTATATGATGAAGATTCGTATGAAAGGATATACATGGAAGCTTAGAGATATACATAGAAGATATACTAAAGATATTTTATTTATTGTAATTATTTTTGTATTCAGTATATATATTGTATTGTTTAGAATAGTTAAAAAGATTGAGTTTTCATTTTTTTTTATAAAAACAACCTCAAGGCATAGATCATAATTCTAGAGAAGTAGAATTCGTATTGGTGAGCCTGTTCATCAATATTGAGGTTGAGTGAGTAATCTTGTAACTTCAAAGCATTCAATAAAAGCTTACAGTTTGTTATTCATATTTTCTGTGTTGATTTACTGTTTCATTGAATATCAAAGTGTTATTCCGCAAACTTCTTTGATATTGTTTCTGAGAATTAATTCTTGTTGAGAATTCGATCCTGACAAGTGGTATCAGAGCCTGATTTCTCAGAAACAACTATTCATCATGGAAAATCTTGCAGAATCAAGCAGTACTTTGGTCTCAAAGGTTCCAATGCTTAGACCCAATGAATTCAATATGTGGAAGATCAGAATCAAGCAGTACATACTCCTCACTGACTATTCTATGTGGGACATCATAGAGAATGGTCCTTCTGAAGCAGGAAAGATTGGTGCAGATGGAAAGAGAACTCCACCAAAAACTGATGCAGAAAGAAAGATCAGACAGACAGAGATGAAAGCCTTGAGCACCTTGCTCTTGGCTATTCCCAATGAATATCAACATCAGTTCTGTAACTACACTGATGCAGAGATGCTCTGGAATGCTCTGGAGAAGAGATTCTCTGGTACCAAAAGTACCAAGAGAAATCAGAAAGCCATTCTGAAGCAACAATATGAGAACTTTATGTCAACCAAGAATGAGTCCATGACTCAAACTTTTGACAGGTTCAACAAACTTATTGGTGAACTAGCTACAGTGGGAGTACAAATTGATCAAGATGATCTGAACAGAAAGTTTCTAAGGTCCTTGGGTGATGAATGGACCATGTATACTGTATCTTTCAGACAGAATGATCAACTGGAAGAAAAGGAACTTGATGATCTTTATAATGATCTAAGAGTTTTTGAATCTGAGGTAGAGGCTAAAAAGAGGCCTTCTGGGTATGTTCACAATGCTGCACTCCTTTCAGCATCAACTGATTCTACTTCCAACCTTGAATCAGTTAGTACTGCCAATGGAACAAACCAAGAGAAAGGCACTGAAACTGTGTTTGAGGCCTTTCTGGCAAGTCATGGAAACTCTTCTCTCATTAATGATGACTTGGAACAACTCAATCCAGATGATCTTGAAGAGATGGATATTAAATGGCAGATGGCCATGCTCTCCATGAGAGTTAAAAAGTTCATCAAAAGAACTGGGAGGAACAACTTCTCCCAAAGAAGAGAAGATGGAGCAGGATTTGACAAGTCCAAGGTGGAATGTTACAAATGCCATCAAAAGGGACACTTTGCTAGAGAATGCAGAAGTGGAATGTCTCAGAATAACAACCACCATCAAGCTCAATCTGGAAGCTTCAACAGAAACTGTGCACAAGCCCTTGTCTCTCAACAAGGTATGGGGTTTGATTGGAGTGATCAAGCTGAAGAGGCTATTCAGAATCAAGCTCTAATGGCAGAGGTGTCTGGTCTCCCTACAGAGGTAACTTCCAATCTTTGCTCTCAAAATTGCATTACCACTGTTAAAAGGTATAGGGATCACAACCAGAACATGAGTGATGACCTTAAGAGATTGGAAAAAGACATAAAAGATTATGTGAGGATTGTTGAGAGATTTGAAGAACAGATTAAGGGTTTTCAAGCTAATGAGCTTCAACACTCTTATGACACAAATTACTGGAAGTGGGAGAAGAATGACTTAGAGCTTCAACTGACCAGATCTAAAGAAGAAAGTGAAAAGCTAAGAGGAGAGCTAGCTAAAGTCAAACTTGATGTAGAAAAGTTTTCTAATGCTTCCAAAGCAATGGATTCCTTGTTACAAACTCAGATTCATGATAAACTGAGAAGAGGTATAGGGTACAATACCACACCACCACCCTATAACAACAACTACATCCCTCCTAGTTCAGAGTTGTTAGAAACAAAGGATAGGAAGGATCTACCTAAGGGAGCCACTGAAATAGATCCCTTAGATGAAGTGGTTGTTAAGGATAAAACTGAGAAAGAAGTTGTCAAGGATAAGGACAATACTGTGAGTGGTGAGATTCCTAAAGAAAATCACATTATCACCAATGAGGGATGTGGAAAGCACTGGATCAAGTCTAAAGAGATAGAAAAGACTGAGGGAAAGAACAAGAAGGTTCACTATAAGCAGACCACTGTTGTGAACCCTATTCCTTGCAAACAGTGTGATTGCAATAAAGCCAAGAGCCTAAATTCTGGTTTAAAAAGAGGAAATCAAAGAAACTGGAATAATCAATGGGCTCAGAAACAAGGAGTTGATCTGAATAAAATCAATAGACCAAAACCTTGTTTTATATGTGGCAAGTTGAATCATTTGGCTAAGTATTGTTACTTTAACCCTATTAACCAACAGATGAACTTTCAAAGATTTGTGCAAAAATCTGTGGGTTATAGGAAGGCTGGAAAGAAAAATGTGATAAAGAAATATGTTGAAAGTAAAGGCACTTTAAAGAAAAAGATTTTAAAAGAAAGTATCAAAATGTGGGTGCCTAGAAGTACTAACAGTATTAGTACTGCTAACAATATTAGTACTGCTAACACAGTTACTACTGCTAACAGTGTTAGTACTGCTGAAAATATTAATGTTGCTAATACTGTTAATACCTCTTCAAAAGTTAATACTGCCAACACAGTTACTGCTGCTAACACAGTTACTACTTCTAACAAAGTTAGTGCTGCTAAGCATGCAAGTGCTGCCAAGGTAGTTAGTACTTCTAAAACTAGTACTGATTCTAGCAAACATAGTTCCAAGCCTATTATTGTAACAAAGTACTCCAAGAATGAGGAGTTAAAGTTCAAAAATCTTGTCAAGAAAGAATGCAAATATTTTGATGAGAAAGAGGTACCCAAGACCACTTTGGCTTGGGTTCCTAAATCATACTAATTGATTTATCTAATGTGCAGGGCAACCAACAGCTCAAGGGAAAAAGCATTTGGCATGTTGATAGTGGTTGCTCTAGGCACATGACAGGCAACATGTCATGCCTTCAGGATTTCAAGCATATCAATGGAGGACATGTTGCATTTGGAGACAATCTTACTGGTGGTAAGATAAGTGGAAAAGGTAATGTCACCAAAGGTAAGATGACATTTGAGGATGTCTACTATGTTGATCAATTAAAGTACAACCTGTTAAGTGTATCACAGGTTTGTGACAAACAACATAGTATATTATTTACAAATACTGAGTGTATGATCCTTGCTCCAGGGTTCAAGGTAGTTGATGAAAGCATGATACTACTTAGAACTCCAAGGAAGGACAATGTTTACTGTCTTGATATGGACAATGTTGATAGTGATTCATCTCTAAATTGTCTTGTTTCAAAAGCTTCTGTAGATGAATCCTCTCTCTGGCACAGAAGGATGTGTCACATGAATTTCAAGACTATGAACAATCTTGTTAAAAATAACCTTGTAAGAGGGTTACCTTCAAAAGTCTTTTCATGTGATGATCATTGTGTTGCTTGTCTTAAAGGAAAACAACACAAAACTTCTCATAAGACCAAAGAGTTAAATTCTGTTTCTTCTTGTCTCCAGTTATTGCATATGGATCTGTTTGGTCCTACAAATGTTATGAGTATAGGCAAGAAATCTTACTGCTTGGTTATTGTTGATTATTACTCCAGATTTACTTGGGTATATTTTCTAAGGACTAAGGATGAAACAAGTGGTCTTATCAAATCCTTTATTCTAAGAATTGAAAACCAAACTAATCAAAGAGTAAAAGTCATTAGATCAGATAATGGAACTGAGTTTAAAAATCATGATCTAAACACCTTTTGTGAAGAAAAAGGTATTGAGAGGCAATATAGTGCTCCTAGGACTCCTCAACAGAATGGTATTGCTGAAAGGAGGAATAGAACACTAATAGAGGCTGCTAGATCTCTGTTGGCTGATTCAAAATTGCCAATTACCTTCTGGGCTGAAGCAGTTAATACTGCTTGTTATGTCCAAAACAGAGTTCTAGTGGTCAAGCAAAAGAACAAGACCCCATATGAGCTTTTAAATAATAGAAAACCTTTTATTGGTTTCTTCAAACCTTTTGGGTGTTCTTGTACAATTCTAAATACCAAATCTCACTTAGGTAAGTTTGATAGCAAAGCAGATGATGGATTTCTTGTTGGATATTCATCTCAGAGTAAGGCCTACAGAGTTTTTAACTCATCTTCTAGAATAATTGAAGAAAGTGACAATGTCAAATGCAATGAGAACACACCAAATCCTGTTGGGTCTGGACCTCAGTGGCTATTTGACATTGATTCACTAACTAATTCTTTTGGTTTCAGTAGTGATGATTCTACAGGAACAGGATGTGGAGGATCAGGGACCACACAAGTCTCAGACAGTATATCTAAATCTGTGATATTTCCCATACCCACAGTGAATTCTGGTGAAGACTGTGAAAAGGAATCATTTACTGGACCAAATCAGAGTGAAGAAGAAACTAGAGATGAGGAGACTCAAGAAAATAAAGAATCAGAAGTGGCTTCTGAAAACACTTCAGTTGAGTTGCATGACTCTAATCTAGAGGCTGGACTGAATGAAGAACCTAGTCATAACACCAGAGTTCAAAAGAATCATCCTCCACAACTGGTAATAGGAGATATCTCTTCTCCTATGATGACTAGACATCAAAGCAGGCTTCAAGAAATGCAAGATCAACAGCATACAGTCCTTTCTTGTTTTCTATCCCAGCTTGAGCCTAAAAAGGCACATGATGCTATGAAAGAATCTAGCTGGATAGAAGCAATGCAAGAAGAACTGTTACAGTTCAAGCTACAAGATGTATGGGATCTAGTAGACCTTCCTAAAGGTCACAGAGCAATTGGCACAAAGTGGATTTTCAGAAACAAGAGAGATGAAAGAGGTATTGTCATAAGGAACAAAGCAAGGCTGGTGGCTCAAGGCTATACTCAAGAAGAGGGTATAGATTATGAAGAAGTTTTTGCACCTGTGGCTAGGATAGAAGCAATCAGACTATTCCTAGCCTATGCTTCTTATATGAACTTCAAAGTCTATCAAATGGATGTAAAAAGTGCTTTTCTTTATGGATCAATTGAAGAAGAAGTATATGTCTGTCAACCACCAGGGTTTGAAAACCCAAGCTATCCAGACAGGGTATACAAATTAAAGAAAGCACTTTATGGACTACATCAAGCCCCAAGAGCATGGTATGACACTCTGTCATCCTATCTCTTGGAAAATGACTTTGAAAGAGGAGTCATTGATAAGACTCTATTTATCAAAAGAAAGAAGAAGGATATCTTGCTGGTCCAAATCTATGTTGATGACATTATCTTTGGATCTACAAGAAACAACATGTGCAAGGAGTTTGAGGATTTAATGCATCAAAGGTTCAAAATGAGTTCCATGGGGGAACTTACTTTCTTCCTTGGACTCCATGTTCAACAGAAGTCAGATGGCATTTTCATATGTCAATCCAAGTATGTGCAGGATATTCTAATCAAGTTTGGTTTCTCAGAATCAAAACCTGCCAGCACACCTATGGAAACACACAAGCAGATCACAGCAGATCTTGAGGGGGAGGATATGGATGTGCATCATTATAGATCCATGATTGGCTCTCTCATGTATCTCACAGCATCAAGGCCAGATATAATGTTTCCAGTCTGTGTATGTGCAAGATTTCAAGTTAGGCCAAAGCAATCTCACTTTCAAGCTGTTAAGAGGATATTCACATATCTCAAAGGGCAACCCAGATTGGGACTTTGGTATCCTCATAACTCACCTTTTGACCTAATAGCATACTCAGACAGTGATCTAGGTGGGGCAAACTTGGACAGAAAATCTACTTCTGGAGGATGTCAGTTTTTGGGTGCTAGACTAGTCTCATGGCAGTGCAAGAAACAAACCACAGTATCCACATCTACAACAGAGGCAGAGTACATAGCAGCTGCAAGTTGCTGTTCTCAAGTCTTATGGATTCAGAATCAAATGTTGGATTATGGGGTAACCTTTCTACACACTCCAATCTTTATTGACAACAGCAGTGCTATTAGCATTGTAAATAATCCAGTCAAGCACTCAAAGACAAAGCACATTGAACTCAGGTATCACTTTATAAGAGATTGTAATGAAAAGAAACTTATTCAAGTTGTCAAAGTTCACACTGATAATCAGTTTGCTGATCTATTCACTAAAGCTTTTGATGTGGGTAGATTCACTTTCTTGGTAACAAGTGTGGGAATGATAAACTCTAAATAATCTCCTTCTTAAAAAGTGGTTTTATATCTGTATAGTATTCTTGGTGTTACTAATCTTCTTTTTCAGGATATGCATAGCAGTACTCAGTGTTTAGCAAGTTAAAAGGAGTAAGTGTAGTTAATACTGCTAGTGGTTAACACTGCTAGTAGTTAATACTGCTAGTGGTTAATACTGCTAGTAGTTAATACTGCTAGTAGTTAATATTGCTTTCAGTTAATACTGCTAGTAGTTAATACTGCTTTCAGTTAATACTGCTAGTAGTTAATACTGCTTTCAGTTAATACTGCTAGTAGTTAATACTGCTTTTAGTTAATACTGCTAGTAGTTAATACTGCTAGTAGTTAATACTGCTTTCAGTTAATACTGCTAGTAGTTAATACTGCTTTCAGTTAATACTGCTAGTAGTTAATACTGCTTTCAGTTAATACTGCTAGTAGTTAATACTGCTTTCAGTTAATACTGCTAGTAGTTAATACTGCTCTAGGTTAATACTGCTTATATTCCGAATACTATAAATACTCTTTGCCCGCCTAAAAGTTCATAACGACTCTTTGCATACTGTTCTCTTGCGCTCAAAACCTTTTCTCTCTCAAGTTCGAAGTTTTCAGGCAAGTTTTCACTAAGATCAATGGCATCCATGACGTTCATCGACGAGCACAACGAGATTGCGATGCTACAAAAGCCAAAGCAAGCTTCAGGATTTCATCAGATTGTGGATTTCCTCAAGTCAAGCCACATTGCTCATGCTCTTATTGTATCCCCTACAATCTACATTGAGCATCAAAGGCAGTTCTAGGCTAATGCAACCATTGTTGTGGAGAATGGTGTGCAAATGATCAAGACAAGAATCTGTGATCAATCACTAACAGTTACTGAAGAGGTTATTCGCATCAGTCTACGTCTAGACGATGCCTCTGGTATAACTTCTATCCCAAATGATGAACTGTTTACAACTCTTACAAGAATGGGGTATGGAGGCCCATTGGGTATTTTCAAATTTTCTAAAGCAAAATTCTCACCCCAATGGCGTTTCTTTGTCCATACTCTTATGCATTGTATATCCAAAAAGACTACTGGATGGAGTGAGTTCAGCAGCACTATTGCTTATGCTTTGGTGTGCTTGGCCACTGCCAGAAAGTACAATTTTTCTAAAATGATTTTCAATGATCTTGTCTCAAACATGGGAAACAAAAAGAGCTTCTTTATGTATCCCAGGTTTGTTCAAGAAGTTATTACTAATCAATTGACGGATATACCTCAACCTGTTGGGGTATATGTACCTAAACCCCCCAAAGGCAAGGTTTTCTCAAATATGAGAAGATCTGTTGGGGACTCTGAAGGAGTTGACACCCCATTGTTCTCTACAATGATGGTGGTGTCCCAAACCAATGAAGGTATGGCAGCAGGGTCAAGGCCCCCATTAGACCAACCCACTGCTAGCCAAGCCCAACCTTCCCTCTCAAAATCAATTCCCCAGTCCCTTCTTGAAAAACCAACCTCTCCCATCACCCAAACCTACAAGAGAAAACAGGTAAAGAAGGCTCCTTCCCTTCTTGTACCATTACCCACTAAGCCTATAAGCCCTCTAAGGGAGAATTCTCCCCTAGAGAATATCCAAAGGGAAACCACAAGGGTGTCTCCCAACCCAAAGGAGGTGCTCTCTGAGGAGGAGGTAGAGCATATGGGTGATGAGGCTGCCACTACTCCTGCTAGTACAGAGGAGGAAAGTGGTAACATCAATAAGACCTCCCCCATGGCAACTTTGAATGAGCAATCATTTGAAGGTCCCTGGTGCCAAGAAACCACAGGGGTGGATAGTGCCTCTGCAAGGCAGAAGACTTCCACAAATAAAAGATCCAATGATCCTTCAAAGGAGGGTAACACTTCTGGAGAAGGTGAGGACAGATATAACTATGATGAATTGATGGAGGCAATGGGTAACATCAACCTAGATGTTCTGAAACAAGGAAAAGAAATAGAGGAGATGAAGCTGGTAATCCTGTCACAACAAGTTCAGATTGCCAAATTAAAGAAGATGGTGACAAAGCTTGTACAGAAGAAGAGAAGAAAACAGTTTGTTTTAAAGAAGAGGTCAACTAATAAAGATGCTTCCAACAAGGGGGAGAAAGAGGCTGAAAAATAGAAAGCAAATCCAGCTGAGAGGGCATTTGAGGTTGAGGGGGAGAAAGAGGCAGAAAAAGAAACAGCAGAAACTGTTAATACTGCTGAAGCAGCAGTAACAGGGCTTTCTGTTGAAGAAATGGAAATTGTAGAAACACTAGTCAAAGCAAAGAATGATACTCCTGAGGCTACTCAAAAGGCCAAGGGAGTAGTCATCAATGAAGGAAAAGTTCAACAAAAGGCAACAGAAAAGGCAAAGGAGACAAAAGGAAAAGGAAAGGAGAAAATGGTTGAAGCTGAACTGCCTGCCAAGAAAAAGAGTCAGATTGAGTTGGATGAAGAAATGGCAAAGCTACTTCAGGCTGAAATGGAAAAAGAAGAACAACTTCAATCAGAGAAGGATAGAGAGCTTGCAAAGATCATGGCTAGAAAGTTGAATGCAGAATATCAGAAAAGCATCAAAGAAGCAGCTCAAGCCAAGAAAAACTCTGTGAAAGTTTTTAAGCAAAGAATGCCATTCAAAAAGCAAAAGAGACAACCCTCCAAAACATTTTTGGCCAATCAGGAAAGAAGAAAGATGATAAATTTCCTGAAAGGTGCAATTGGTGTTAAGGGGGAGATATTCACCAACATGGCATACACTCAGGTTAAGGAGTTGTATCAGAAAGAGATGCTTAAGCTTCAAGGTGATTCAGTCCAAAGGGAAGAGGCTGAGAGAAGAATGAAGGAAAGGCATGACCTGAATATTCAAAAGCCATTCCCTGAGGACACCACACCTTCAAAAGATAAAACTGAAGAGATGAAGGAAGAACATGAAGGTGTTGGTATAGAAGCTACATCTGTGAAGAGGGTGAAGTCAATTGCCTCCAAGAAGCAGAACAAAAGGCCAAGAGTTGAAGAAATAGCAGAAACAGCAGAACCTTCAGTTACTTCTACAACTGAATCTGTAAAGAACCCAGAACAATCCAATAAGCAATATAATCTTGATTTTTATATGACTACAACAGCTGATGAACCATTTTCAGTTGATCCCATCTCTATGAAAGCTCCAGAAGTTATCTTTTGGGATATTTTGGAAGATCAAAGGAAGAAATACTTCAGGCTTAAGAGAATGGGATATCTATATGAAGTGTACTCTACTTGGGGTAGACTCATAAGAAGTTGTTCAAGATCAGATTTAGAAGAGATGTTTAAAGTTGGGTTGGAGATATATGAAAAGGAACTGAAAGGAGAAGGAATGAGCTTAATCAGATTAGCTATGGAGTACTTATGCATGATGTTTGACCCTAGCAAAGTTCAACATGTGATCAGAGATTTGCATCTACAGAATAAATTCCAAAGAATAGAAAACTGGATGATATTTGAAAGGTGTGGAGTCTATGTCATCACTGTGGACAGAGCTTATCATGAGTACTACTTAGTTGATAAAATCTATGATCACAGCAAGGCCAAATTACAAGCAATGTTGAATGCAAAGCTTACATGTTCAAAAGATTCAGAAATGGCAAAGATTGTGGTTAGCAGAATCATTAATCAAAGTTTGGGTTTGGATCCTAATCTAGGAGTATGAATTGAGGTGTTGAAAGCATCTTGAAGAAGATTTGAAGAACTTGACTTCTCTTCCTAAAAGTCAAGTTAGGGGGAGATTGTTGGGAACTGAAGAAAAACTCAAGTATGGTTAATGCTGCTAGTTCAGAGTTAATACTGCTAGAAGACTTAAAGGTTAATACTGCTGAGTGTTACTACTGCTAGTAGTTAATACTGCTAGTCAAAGTTAGTGCTGCTTGAACAAAGTTAGTATTGCTTAGCTAGTTAGTACTGCTAGTGGTTAGTACTGCTTAGTAGTTAATGCTGCTAGAAGGAAGTTAATGCTGCTGAAGATTAATACTGCTTATATGATGAAGATTCGTATGAAAGGATATACATGGAAGCTTAGAGATATACATAGAAGATATACTGAAGATATTTTATTTATTGTAATTATTTTTGTATTCAGTATATATATTGTATTGTTTAGAATAGTTAAAAAGATTGAGTTTTCATTTTTTTTGAAAAAAACAACCTCAAGGCATAGATCCTAATTCTAGAGAAGTAGAATTCGTATTGGTGAGCCTGTTCATCAATATTGAGGTTGAGTGAGTAATCTTGTAACTTCAAAGCATTCAATAAAAGCTTACAGTTTGTTATTCATATTTTCTGTGTTGATTTACTGTTTCATTGAATATCAAAGTGTTATTCCGCAAATTTCTTTGATATTGTTTCTGAGAATTAATTCTTGTTGAGAATTCGATCCTGACAGTTCTGTTTGGCATTGGTTGTGGACGCATATGCTTTGTCTTTCTTTTTCTCATCCTCTGAAGAATCTTTAACTCTCCAGACCATCTGATTTTTCTTCGATTGCTTTCCAAGAGATTTAACATAGAAGCTCGCTGGTCCATCAACAGATTTGTTATAAAGTAGATTTGATGGTCTAATCTGATTTGATTTGACAGTTTTAGATTTGACACTGTTCTTTTTCAAAACATTTTTCTCATGAATGGAACTTGAAGTTGTTTTGAAAGAACAGACAGATTCTGTTGAGTTATCAACAGACTAATCACATCAGCTGTTACTTTATCAGATAATTCAATGTTTGCAGCTTCCAAGTCATTTATCTTTTTAGTCAAAATGTTTCTTTCATCTGAAAGTGTGTCAAACTTTTGTTTCAAATCAGGTTTGGCCTTCTTTTCATTTTGGACATCTGATGACAGGACAGTTATTCTGGATGTGAGCTTTGATATTTCAGATTCAAAGTGTGAGCGTTCTTGCTCAAAATATTATTCCAAGTTCTTGGTTTTCTCAGAATATCTTTGAAAATTTCATTATTTCTCTTTTCCGCATTTCTCTTTTCAAGCTCATAAGACTGCTTCTTTTCTTTGAAAATTTGTCTTTCTTTTTCCAATAAGTCTTGTAAAATTGAGATCTGTTTGAGAAATTCAGTGTTTTTATCTTCAAGAACTTTTCTTTCCTTAGCAAATGTGTCTCTTTCAGTAATTAGAATCTTTTCAAAATCAGACACTTGCTTGGAAAGTTTAATGCATCTCAGCTCAAGATCCTTTTTCTCTTGCAAAGTTTTCTTAGAAAGTTTAGACATATGTTGAGTAGAAGATGTCTTCCCACATGATTTTTCTTTTTCTGCTTGGAGAATTGTTTTCAATTCAGCATTCTTCTTTTCGAGAGCAAATATCTTTTCTTCGAAAGCCTTAAACTTGTTTTGAAGCATGACTGATTCATCATGCAAATCCGATGCTTTCTGTTCAGTCGTCTTCAGTTGGCTTTGAAGATTTTCAATCATAGACTCTTTGACCTTGATTGCTCTCTCAACAGTCTTTATCAAATCATCTTTCATTTGAATATCTTTCTCTTGCTCTGTAATCTATTTTTCTCCGGCCTTGATGATACCTGCACAATTAGATTTAGCATGATTAGCACACTTTATACAGTCAGGAGTTTTACCAGAGTTTGACAAATTAAATTTCAACTCCTGAATCTGCTTTAGAAGCACTGAATTCTGATTTTTTCAGTTGATTTCGTTCAGCTTCTATTTTCGGTATCTCAGGCATGTACAAGACTGCCATATCTCTTGCACACAATATAGTATTCCCTTTATCATCAGTAGTAGGCATCTTGACATATTAGTTTGAAAAAAAAATGATTGTAAAAAAATCAGAAAATTATGACCACTATCAAAATATGTCCCCCTCCGCAGACTTAGCACGGGGGTTCCGCTACCCGGTTAGCGGATGGGGTCAAGGGGCAACACCCTTGCGGGGGTATGGGGGCAGCGCCCCTAGAGTAAAATTTTCTGACATATTTTTCTATTGAAAGAAATGCTTGTATAAAATGATCGTTCCCAAACCAATTCAGAAAAGTTGATTGAAAGTCAAACTTGGATCACCAAAAAAAATTTTAATTTCAGAAAAAAATTTATCTCTTGAAACTCGCAGATCACTGTACGTGCTGAACACTATTCACTGAGAAACACGCTAATGTTAATGTGCACGTATCTAAAACCCGCAGGACACTGGTAGCGCGTTTCAACACTTAGAAAAATTTTCACGGATTTCAAACTCGCATGCTCTTCTAGCGCGTTTCACTCAAACTCGCAAGCTTTGCCTTGCGCGTTTATGAAACTCGCTTGCCTATGTTAGCGCGTTTTATCCAAACTCGCACGTTTTGCTTGCGCGTTCTTCAGATACTTGCGCGTTCTAATCCAAGAATCAAATACTTTCTCTTGCGCGTTTGATGATGAACTTGCGCGTTTTACGAATCTAGCGCGTTCTTGGGTTTTATTGCGCGTTCTTCACCTGTTCGATCAAAATTCAAGTAAATCTTGATTTCTGATTCTGAAAAATCTCACAAATAGTCCACGATTCAATACTAAACATGATTACAACACTGAATTTACAAAAGAAATTGAAAATTGCAGTGATTTAATCAAATTACAGTGTTTGACTTCTTACCATTCACGAAAACAACATTTTGATCAAATTGATCAATCTAAAGATGTAATTAGTCTATGTGATCTGAATGAAACTTGATCCTAATGATAATATGTACACAATCAAATCAATTTCTTGATTTAATTGTGAAAAAACAATATGAATCGAAATCAAACAGTAAGTTTCAAGAAACGAATTCGTGAAAACCAAAAATCTCAAATCTATCCAATCTGATTAATCTGATCCTTCTGAATTGATTTGGTTTGCTCTGATACCAATTGAAATTGTAATCCCAATCAAATCAAGCAATCTCTATTCAATATTTGACAATATCAAGATCTTAGAGAGAGAGTAGTGAGAGAGAGCAATCTGATGTGTATTGATATAACAATGTAATACAATGATTCTAGTTACAAGATTATCAAGGCAATAGGTATTTATACCCCAAGTCTAAAACCACATGCTTAACAACAAAGTAAACTCTAAGATTGACTAAACTAAACTTTGACTTTGTTGACTTATCTTGACTTGACTTTTCCTATTAAATCTTGGATACAATAATACACTAACACATTTGTTACATAACTATGTTGAGGAACCTGCAGGGACAGTCTGTTTTGCAAATTCAGAGCTTAATGAAATCATTAGAGGACATGGTTCATTGAAAAGCGGGACTGTCACAATCAAGAAAGTATTGTATTGTTTGTAGATGGACTTGATCATAATCTTTTCAGCAAAACTCAATTCTGCGACAGTCATTTCCATGTTCGGTTTACTGTTGATAGTTATTTCATTGAAGATAAGGACGGTTGTGAGATTTTCAAAGAAGAGCGACATGGCAATTTATATGCAGTGCACTTTCCCACACTTTCTGCAACTAGATCTGTTTGTCTAATTGCCAAAGCTTCAAAAGTTGAAAGTTGGATTTGGCATAGGCGTCTGTCTCACCAGAATTTTCAAGTGATAGATCAATTGGCGAGACATGGCTTAGTCAAAGGTCAACCGGAATTGAGGTTTGAGAAGAATTCACTTTGCCCTGCCTGTGAGATGGGAAAAATGAAACGCAGTTCACATAAAGCAAAGACAAAATTCTCTTGTTCATCACCTCTTGAGCTTATTCACATGGACCTTTGCAGCCCTATGAGAACTTAGTCTATTAATGGGAAGAAGTATATATTAGTGATGATAAATGAGTACTCCAGATACACATGGCTGGAATTTCTACGAAATAAATCTGATGCGCCAGAGTTAATCATTGCCTTTATTAAAAGGATCCAGGTTCGACTTCAACTACCGGTAAAGACATTGAGAAGTGACAACAACACAGAATTCAAAAATGATACTCTTCAAAGTTATCTCGTTTCAGTAGGGATTTCACATAATTTTTATGCTGCTTATACTCCTCAACAGAGCGGCGTGGTCGAAAGGAAAAATCAAACTCTGGTTGAGGCAGCGAGAACGATGCTTGCATACTCTGGTCTTCCATTGTATTTCTGGGCTGAAGCCATAACTACTGCATGTTTTACACAAAACCGTAATATTGTGATCAAACGACATAAGAAAACAACATATGAGCTTATAAATAAGAGAAAGACGAATATTAAATTTCTTCATGTTTTGGTTGTTGGTGTTACATACTTAATGATCGTGATAATCTTGGTAAATTCGACAAGAAGGCGGATGAAGGCTGTTAAGTCTAAATATTGTATCCAAGATTTAATGTGGAATGTCAAACATGTAAAAGTCAACATTGTCTTTGTATTAGAATAGTCAAAGCATGATTAGTTTCCTTAGCCTTTAAGGCTTTGTAATAGATAGGTGGTATATTTAGGTTTGTCCTTTGTGTGATCAGTAACTACGTCTAGAGTATTGCATTATATTTCAGAGACATATGAATACGAGATCTACTTTCTCTGTCTAGGTCTTGATCTTTAATTGCATAATCTTGAGTAATTAGCTTGATTAATTGGGATTTATTGATTAACAAAGGCTATTTTATCGGATACTCTTTGACATCAAAAGCCTATTGGGTCTACAACAGACGAAACAAGACTATCATGAAGAGTATGAACGTGTCTTTTGATGAATCATCCACGTTGACTTCTAAACACAGCAGTTCAGAACTCAAGCTGAAATAGAAGGCTTCTATTCAAGACAGAAGAGAACCCGAACCTTCACAGACTAAGTCTTCTAACTCTAATAATGTCTAATCTGAGTTACATTTACTGTTCTTTGATGCATTCTTGGATATATATGCAGATTTTGACAAATCAAACATATCCGCATCCACTTCAGAGGTTCCGGTCATAACTACAAACATCTCTGGACCTTCTTATATTGTCAAAACAACCTTATCAGGTACATCTACACCAGTTATTTCTGACAATACTAATTCAAACTCTGCATCTACAGATACAGTTCTTGGAAAAGAAGTCCCGAGTAATTCTTCTGCTGCATCAGAACTACTTCAGTCATAAACAAATGTACAAGATGTCCCGAGTACATCTGAGGTTGGGCCTGCGATATATGATGAATATGATGATGAAAATACGCAGATCTCTGTTCAACCACTTCCAAGAACTACTAGATGGACAAGAGATCATCCCCTACATAACATAATAGGTGACGTACGCAGTGGAGTAAAAACGTGGGCGGCATGTGCAAATATTTGTCTTTACTCGAGTTTCCTTAGTTCCCCTGAGCCGAAGAAAGCATCAGAAGCCTTGCGCGATATTGATTGGATTTTAGCCATGCAAGATGAGCTTCTACAATTCGAGCGGAACAAGGTTTGGCAACTTATCCCACTACCTGAACGAAAATCAGTGATTGGCACAAAGTGGGCATTCAGAAATAAGAGAGATGAAGCAGGATTTGTGGTTCAAAATAAAGCTCGCCTTGTTGCTAAGGGTTATTGCCAACAGGAGGGAATTGATTATGATGAGACATTTGCTCTTGTAGCAAGGATTGAAGCTATTCGAATATTTTTATCCTATGCAATCCACAAGAATTTTACAGTCCATCAGATGGACGTAAAATCTGCATTCTTGAATAGGATTTTGCATGAAGAAGTTTATGTTGCTCAACCCGAAGGCTTCGTTGATCCAAAAAACGCGGATTATATCTATGTATTAGAAAAGGCATTATATGGACAAAAACAGGCTCCGAGAGCTTGGTACGAAACATTAACCCAATTTCTACTAGCTTCAAAGAAAGGTACTATTGATACTACTCTCTTTCTGAAGAAAACAAGGTGAAGATATGATTCTAATTCAGATTTATGTGGATGACATTATTTTCGGTTCTACAAATCCTAAATTTTGTAAAAACTTTTCAAAAATTATGGAATCTCGATTTGAAATGTCGATGATGGGTGAAATGACATTCTTTCTTGGTCTTCAAGTAAAACAGTTACCCGAAGGCATTTTCATTAATCCATCAAAATACATCAGAGATATCCTGAAAAAGTTTAACATGTCTGAAAGTTCAGTGATGAAAACACTAATGGCAACGGGTACACTTTTAGATGCTAATCATTCTGGTAAATCTGTAGATCAAAAAAGTGTATCGTAGCATGATTGGTTCATTATTGTACTTAACAGCAAGTAGACCGGATATTATGTTTGCCACGTGTTTCTGTGCTAGGTATCAAGCTATCTCGAAGGAATCACACCTAGTCGTTGTGAAATAAATTCTTAGGTACCTCAAAGGCACTCCCGAGTTAGGCCTTTAGTATCCTACGGGTTCGAGTTTTGATCTAACTGCCTACACAGATGTTGATCACGCAGGTTGCAAGCTGGATCGCAAGAGCACATCAGGATCATGTCACTTTTTAGGTGACAAGTTGGTTAGCTTGACGTCAAAGAAGAAGAATTGTGTATCTACATCTACCGCCGAGGGTGAATATGTAGCCATTGCAAGCTGTTGTTCACAAGTCCTTTGGATGCGGACACAATTAAAGGATTTTGGCTATTCATACCAATGAGTTCCTATTTACTGTGACTCAAAGAGTTCGATAGCAATAACAGCTAATCCAGTGCAACACACAAAGACTTGACACATTTATGTACGATACCACTTCATTAAGGATCATGTGGAAAAGGGAGATATAGAGATGCATTTCGTGCAAACAGACTACCAGTTGGCTGACCTTTTCACCAAACCATTGGATGAAAAGAGGTTTACCTTTCTAGTCATCAAATTAGGTACGTAAAATTGCAATCCATGATTCGAGAGGGAGTATATCTTACTTTTTGCTTAAATTTATTATGTTTTGGAAATAATGAATAGTGTCTATTATTCATCATTTACTGACAAAGGCGGAATCATTTTTACAATGACTACCAAAAAAAATTTATCTTGCAGGTTATCTTTCAAGTGACATTGGTTTCTGGTTTCATCAGATCAAGACCCGTTCTTAATTAGTAAAAATAAATATTACTATTCTCACCGGAGAATATGTAATAATGGTTTCTGAATAGTTTAGTTCCTAACCAATACTCAAATGTTTTTCTTCTGATGGATACTTAACTGATAACATCTTTTCTAGAAGTTTTTTGATTTTAGAGAGAGTTAGTGAATTAAACTGCTATATTTTTTATGGGGAGGAGATAATAGCTAGTTGTACTTTCATTGTTATATTTCTGATAAATTGACTTTTTTCAGATATTAAGGGGGATAATATCTGATGTTTTGTCGAGGATACTTAAACGATGATATTCATTCGAGGGGGAGTTGAGATACTATATACTACATGTATATCTTCTATATCTCAAATTTTATCACTTGTTGAAAGATGAATCACTTTCACTTGTGAAAGATAGTTTTTAAATGATCAAACCACTTCCTATTCTTAAAATGTTTTCAGGAATTGAGAAGCGAGATTTTCAAATGATTTTTACTTGGATTCTTTCATGCTTATCTGACCGTGTGTTCTTAAAGAAAAATACTTGTGTATTTTCTTTTCATACACTCTGTCAAGTATTCATACACACATTGGTTCAATACATTTCTTGATCTTGTTATTACCATGTATCAAAAGATAAATCTTTCTCCGGTAATACTCCCGTTTGTATTCTATGTTGTTTGAATCAGACGTCATTTCTATACTGAAATATGTTATTATTGGTAAAATGTTTATATATTATTCATATAAACAACATTCGTCTTTGATTTCCCAAAATATTATTCTTCATGATTTTTGATCTGATTAAATCATTGTCAGATTCTCAAAACATTTCTATTCTTTCATGATTATTCATTCATACAATGTTTTGAGAAATCTTAAATGCTTAAAATGCTCAAATTTCATTCTGATTTTTGATGAGCATACATACACTTACATTGATTTCTTGCGCTTAAATGTCAAGAAACTCATTGAGGCAATATATTCTTTTAGGATAATACATGGGATTCAATGTGTGAGCTTAACAGAACTTCCATGGATTCACGATAACCAGTGTTTCCTACCCCGAAAGTAATCCTTTCAGTGATTAAGGGGAGAAGGGTCAAAAGATTGAGTGTTGGTGTGTGAAGAGGTAAAATGGAAATGAGAGAATGGTTAGAAGTGAGCTAAAATTTTAAAAGAAAGAGGATGTGAGAACAGAGTAAAAGAATATCATACTCTGCACCAAAATATTTCTGAGTCGGGCAGCCACATTACAGCTGTTTCACATTTCTTCGTGAACGACATTGAAAAAGGCACCTAGCCCATGCCATCTCTTGCGTACAACTCCACCAGCTACTCATTCTTTTCATAAAAAGAGAATGTTTCACATTTTATGGGGAAGCAACACATATGCTATTGGTTCTTCAGTCGGAAGATTCTGATATTGAAAAAGAAGGAAAGTTTCCCTACCTTCGACCCTTTTTCGTGCACATTGAGTTTATGTATAATCATTGCTGTCTCAATGGTTTGCATAATTTTGAGCCTCAACAACAATCATTGTGCTTAATTCTTTCATAACACAAGCACGAGCACACAGAAAATGTGTTTTTCTATCATAACATTCATAGAAAATACCTTGTGTTTTTCAATGATTGAATGGAAGTCCTGGGGAGTGAACATCATTTCAAGATCCTTACATTGTACATTTGTTGTACACAGAAACTTTGTGTTACTGACGGGCATTCCTAGCTGTTTCATTTGTTGATTCAAGGTTACAACTCTTAATTTTTCTGAATTTGAAAAGATTCAGAAAAATACATTCATGAATTAATGACTCATTCAGATCAGACAAAAATTATTTCCTATTACTCTTTGGGGGAGATTGACCATTTATTGTCAAAGGGAGAGATTGTTCATATTTCCCCACAAGGGGGAGATTGTTAATCATGGAGACTGTGCTTATCAGATGATTTAGGGGAGATCTTTCAAAGACTGTGCTGACATTGAAAAAGCTTTGATGATTCTGATTCTCATAATTCATCAAAAAGGGGGAGATATATCAAGGTTTCAAAGTCAGAACAATGTTGATATTATTAAGAAGTCAAAGGAGATGTAATGAAAGGGGGAGATATTCAAATCAGACAGATGGTTGATTGAAAAAGTGAAAGATAGTTCAAGTTTTGAAAGTCAAAGTGAAAGCCAAAGCAATAAAAGTCAAAAGAAAAAGAATGACAAAGTTATGAAGATGTAAAGATCGTTTGAAGATTTCAATGATTGTGAAGAATGTGTTATAAGTTGTTGGAAAAGTCAAAGAGGGAGATTTATTTCAAAGTTGAAGAATGTCAAAGTTTCAAATTTTGCTGAAGATGTTAAAGTTTTCAAGATTCAAAGCTGAAAAAGATTTTTGTTGATGATCATTTCAAAAGACAAGAAGACCTAAAGATAATTGTCAAAAAAAATTTAATCTTGAATCCAAAGAGGGAGTTTGTTAGACTAGAATTGTATTCAAGATTAAATAGAGTGTTGAAATAGTTTGAAAGTTCAAGGGTTTTGTTGAAAAGTGAACTTAGTTTGACTTAGTATAAATAGGTTGTCTTTGTTATAAGAATGGAAGTAAGGACGCACATTAGACATTCAGAGAGTATGGTAAGAGCTCGACCCACACACACAGAGAACATATGTGAGATATGTGACTATATGTTAGATCTATGTGAAATTGTATAATTCCCTAATTCATTCAAGCAATTCAACAATTCAAGAATATGACATTCAAAGTCTAGAGAGAGAGAGTAGAGAGAGAAAGCAACTAGGTCATATGTGTATTGAAATCTGACAGTTTACAATGCTTGGTTATATGATTTACAAAACAACTCTCACTATTTATACTAAGCTACTTCTCTCATAAGCTAAAACTCTCAAACCAAAACTTCTCTCAAACCACTATGTTGACTAAGTTTACTTACTTAGACTTAGACTTTTCTCATTAAATCTTAGATACAATTTTATTCACTAACATTCTCCCCCTTTGTATTGAAGATTTAATAAAAATTTAACAATCGTCTTCAGCGCTTTGATTCTTTAAACTTTGACTCTGACAACTTTAAACTTTGTAGCTCTGACAGTCTTTAGACTCTGAAGTTGATGAAGAATCTTGAAAAGTCATTCACGTTTAGCATCTTTGAATAATCAACAAGTCTTGAAAACGAAATTGGAAGTCTTGAAAAATCTTTTGAAACTCCAGAAATCTTCATCTATGAACTTTTGAGGAATCTCTGATCTTGTATCTTCATCTCTCTGATCTCTGGATCATCTTCTGGAAAACAAACTTTCTTAATCATCTTGACTTGTCTTCATAATCTTTTGAGAATGATTTCTTTTCATCAAACTTCATTTGACTTGAACGAATTGAACTTTCTGAATTTCTCCACAAGTCTTTTCACTTTGAACTTTCTTCATACTCTGAAATTCTTTGAAATTGATTTTGAAATTGAACTCTGTAATTTCTCCCCCTTTTTGATGATTGTGAGAATTATGATCATCAAAACTCATCAATTTTAGCTTAGTCTTTAAAAATTTTCCCCCTTTTAAACAATGTAGAACAATCTTCATGAAATTAACATTCTCCCCCTTTGTGATAAACTATCATTCTCCTTCTTTAAGAATTGACAATCTGCACTTTTTTGGAGTTGCCTTTGACAAAGTAGGAACGTTCTCCCCCAATTGATATGATAAAGAGCCGTCAATTCATGAATGTATTTATCTGAATCTTTTCAAATTCAGACAAATTAGGAGTTGTAACCCTGAATCAACACATGAAACAGTTAGAAATGTCTGTCAGTAGAACTAAGTTACTGTGTACAACGAATGTACAATTTAAGGAGTTAGTTTGATGATGACTCCCCAGGACTTCCATTCAATCATTGAAAAGACACAAGGTATTTTCTATGAATGTTCTGACAGAAAAAACGAATTTTCTGTGTGTTCGTGCTTGTGTATGAAAGAATTAAGCACAATGATTGTGTTTCATAAGGCTCAAAATATGTAAACCACTGAGACAACAATGGTTATACATAGACTCATATGTGCATGATAAAGGGTCGATGGTGGGGCAACTTTCCTTCTTTATCAATATCAGTATCTTCCGAGTGAAGAACCAATAGCTTATGTGCTGCTTCTCCAGAAAATGTGAAACATTCTCTTTTTTAGAAAAGAATGAGTAGTTGGTGGGGTTGTATGCAATAGATAGCATGGGCTAGGTTCCTTTTTGAATATCGTTCACGAAGAATTGTGAAACAACAATTTATGTGGTTGCCCGACTCAGAAAGAAGTTTGGTGCAGAGTCTGATATTCTTTTACTCTGATCTCTCACCCTCTTTCTTTTAAACATTAAAGATCACTTCTAACCAATCTCTCATTTTCATTTTACCTCTTCACACACCAACACTCAAATCTTTTGACCCCTCTCCCCTCAATCACTCTAAGGAATACTTCCGAGGAAGGAAACACTGGTTATCGTGAATCCATGGAAGTTCTGTTAAGCACTCAAACTGAATCCCATGTATTTTTCCTAAAAGCATGTGTATCTCAATGATTTTCTTGACAATTTACGCACAAGAAATCATTTGTCAGTGTGTATGCTCAGTAAAGATAAGAATGAAATTTGAGCATTTTAACCATTTAAGATTTCTCAAAACTTTGTATGAATGAATGAACATGAAAGAATAACAATGTTTCGAGAATATGACAATGATTAAGATCAGATCAAAATATCATGAAGAAATTTTTTTTGGGAAATCAAAGACGTAGTATGTTTATATGAACAATATACAAACATTTTATCAATGAAAGAACATGTATAAAAGAAATGACGTTTGATTCAAACAACAATGAATATCAAACAGGAGTATTACCATATAAAGATTTATCATTTGATACATAGTAATAACAAAATCAATATGAAGTACTCAACCAGTGTGTGAATACTTGACAGTATATAGACAAGATAATATACAAGTATTAATCTTTGGAAACACACGGTCAGTTAAACATTGAAGCTCAATTATGAAAAACATTTAAAATCACACATCTAAATTCAATAAATCTTTTGAGAACCAGAAGTGGTTTGAACATTTCAAAAAACATTTTTCATGTTCGAAAGTTGTTCTTCTTTCAAACAATCAGAGATCAAGATCAGAAGATATTTACCTTTAAGTTCCCCTCAAATCATGATATAATGATTTATAGTAGATAATGTTGGATCCCAGATTTAATTTTATAACAATAATGATATAAACAACAAGAGTATTAACAGCGGAAGCAATATAGTTTAATATCAAAAGCAGATTCAAATATCACAGTTCATATATATAAAGCAAGTAGAAAGAACAAGATCTTCGTGAGATATATTCACTTGATTCTTCTAATACAAGATATCAAAAAGCACACTTTTGTCGAGGGAGTGATGGTCCTATTTATAGGACCAAAAATTAAACAGTGTACTATTATGACAAATAGAAGCATGCTAGAACAGTGTCTTACCTAATAGGTAAGCTCAAGACATGCTTGAACAGTAACCTACTCTATAAAGTAAATCTTATCACTAAGTGATTGGTTATCTGTTCTTATACTTAAGGAAAAATGTCTTCAGCGCCTTCTTAAGAGAGAATGTCTTCAGAGCTCTGATGTAGTCTTCAGAGCCTCTGATGAATCCATCCTTGATGTCTCTTGCTGAAAGTGTTCATCTCTGATATGTACTTCAGAGGCAAGAGTGTCCTATGAAGTCTTCGTCCTTTGAAGTTGTTGTGCTCTGAAGTCTGTCTCTGGAAGTCCTCTGAAGTAGGAGTTCAATATTTTCAAAACTTTTAACAAATGAGAAATTTGAGCTAACAATCTCCCCCTAAGTGTTGAAAAACAATAAATGCAAGAGCAGAAGAGAACATAAAACTTAAACTAGTAAGCATAAAGGAGAAAAACATCCTCTTAAACATTACTAATAAGTTTGGAAATTCATTACTGAGAAAGATAACATTCAAAAATAAACTAGAACGTATCACTAGAACAGATGTTGTGAAACTTCATGACGAGCTCTCTGAAGTTAATCATCGAGTTGATCTCTAAGGTCATCTTTGCTAGTAGATCTGTTTTGTGCCATTCTTTCTTCGTATGGATCATCTTCTGTATTCCTCTTAATGTCTCATAAGAGTACTTCGATACTTCTGAGGCTAGAAAGATCTTCTTCACTTGATTGACTCTGTAAATGAAACCTATAGGTTCTACTATAATTGATCCAGTCTTCTGTTCCTCAAGTTTATCGATCGACTCCACAGGTTCAGTTACCTCCAGCTTCTTTTCTCCCAGGTTCAGAGCAATTTGGAAGTCACGTTTTGCTCTGTGTTTGAGATAGGCTTCCATTGCCCGTCTGACTTCAACCTTGCCCATTTTGATTTCTCTTCTTCCATGATCATATCTGGCAGTGCAATAGGCATATAAATGTGGTAAATCATATGGATTTAGATTTACGAGATCATTATCATTGAACTCGTAAATCTTCTGATCAGATCGAGTTACCACATAGTGCCTATAGACTATCTTGTTATAAGCAAAAGTCTTCTCATAGATTTTGTTGATCTTGATGATTGGATCATCTGAGAGGACCTGTGCTCTTGGTCTGGTTTTATCTCTGACGAATCTTCGCTCATAGTCCGACATGTCCTCTCTGATCCTTGGATTCAGAGGGATGACTAGAGTATCTGTCAAACTGAATTCACAATAGATGTATTTGAAGTGTTCTTCAATGGAGGCTTCGGGATTTGATGCATGGAATGTTGGAGGTTGAGAAAATACTTTGGCCGGTAGACCGATGCTTGCCTTCTGAATAGGATTCTTTGAAGGAGCCTGTTCATTAGCAACCATGGTCTCTGTTTTCTTTGTCTCTGGTGGATCTTCTTGTGTAGGTTCAAAGATGTACCCATCTATCTCTGGTGAGTCTCTTAATTCTGTTGTTGTTGAAGTATGATGAGGTTGAGCATTTTTAAAATGTATTCGTCGACATCAATTACTTCGATTTGATCTCCAGCAGCCTCTTCCGCTCTTTCAGAATTTGCCTTTTGTTCTTCCTTATACTCTGATTGGTAAGCATCTCTCATCACGTGAGTTGGCCTTTCTGGTGATGAGAATGCATCTTCTAAAGAAGAATAATCTATCAGTTGTTCGTTCTCTTCTTCCAGAGCTCCAATCGTTTCTGGAGTTGCATCTAAGATTGGTATCATTGGAGCTCCCGAAGTAGATGGTGCTAGAAATGTTACTGGTACAGCGGAGTGTTGAACTATTTGATTATCATCAGCAGAGGTTGTGTTCCTCCCTGGTTCCTTCTTTTGATTTCCTTTGCCGGTTGCTGTTGATGGAGCAGGGGTATGTGCTGTTGTATCTCTGATCTCCCCCTTTTGTGATTAAGAGGCTTCATCATCATCTGATTCCTCTGAATCTTCAAATCTGGCTCTCTTCGCTGCTTCGCTACAATTCCCAACAGAAAACTTGCGTTTGTATTTGGGAGAGTCTGGTTCAGCAATGTCCTTTCCTTTGGGGTCAAGAGCAGCCTTCTGAATTGATTCAATTGTCTCTGAAGCCGCAGTTCGGATTTCAGCAAGCTGGTCCTCTGATTTATAGAGATGAAGTTACAGAGTTGCTTTAACCTGCTTCTGAGTGACGGTAGAGATCTTTGAAGATCATGTCAGGATGCGGCTCATAATTGCAGACTTAAATGAGGTCAGATCATTTTTGGTGACGAGGTCCTCAGTAGAGTGTATTCTTGGAGTGGGAGGCTCTGAAGATGCTCCTGTGGAGGGTAGAGAGGTTTGAATGGTTGTTTTGACGAGTTCAGAGATAGTAGCCAATTGCTCTGTAGAGAGTGTAAGGGATTTGTTGGCTACTACCTCGTCCTTGGGCGCCTTGATATCGCTCTTTATGACCTCAACGGAAGAGGATTGCTTCTGTAGTGTAGCAACTTCAGCTTTTAGTGCTGGAATTTCCAGAGAAGAAATTTCTCTGAGCTGAACCAGGTCCTGTTCCAACCCTTGAACCCTCTGAGAGGAATCAAAAAGTTGGGTCTTCATAGTGGAGACTTCTGCTCTGAGTTTGGCAGAGCAGAGATCTCTGAACCGTCAATTCGCTGAAAGTTATGCTCATTCATGGGGCCTCTGATTTTCCCACAGAATCTCTGGAACTCAGATTTAGTGAGAAGTTCAGAGAGGGGTACATTGGTCACAACACATGTATCCAACTTTTCCTCGAGTTTAGAGGAGCCTTCGTTAAGAGATGTTTTGATGTTGTCTCTGGAAGGAATTCTACTCAATCCTTGATGTTCCGGAGAATCATCTCTGAGCGTTCTGTTCTCAACCAAGTCCTCCTCCTCAATATCAGAGGATTGGAAGTGAATGTGGGAGTTGACCTTGCGATCTAGGCAAGTCAATCCTTGTGTTTGTAGGTTAAGCCATTGTCCCTGAGTTGGACAGCTTATACGAGATAGCCTAAAGGGTGAGAGATGAGCCACAGAGGCATCATCGTGTGTAGGAATTGTTGTTGTACTCTAAGGCGGCTGAGTACTGATCATATTGGTTATGTCCTGTGAAGAGGACTTTTCCAGAAACTGGGTATTCTCAGGTTTGTGAACTTCAGAGGTAGAAAAAGGTACCTCTGAAGTGACTGGCTGGTTTGAGTTCGAGGTGTGCACCTATGATTCAATAACCATTTCCTCTGGATCAGGTAGGTTAGATTGTGTGGTTGCACTGGGAGATGGGGTATGGGTCCTAAAATAGATGTGCCTTTGGGCATCTTTTTATGTTAAGGGGGAAGAACTCTTAGGTTTCTCCAAATCCATAAAGGACTTGGTCTTCTCTCTCTGAGAATCTTCAGAGCTAGTCTCTGAAGATTCATCCTCACTTTCCTCAGAGCTAGTAGAGTTATTCTCTTCACTAGCAGATGAGATTTCTTCCATATCTCCCTCGTTGACAGCCCTATCAGTTGCGCTGTCATCTCTCTGAACTTCGGTTTCTCTAGAAAGAGTACCCTCTGGTTCACTCTTTGGAGAACTCTGTACTTCAGGGTCCTCAGATCCCTCTGAAGTATAGTTGCTCTCACTCTCCATTTGAGGCTCAGGACCTAAGTCTGTTGGGGTTCCCAAGACTGGCTCTAGTCCTTGGGCAACACTGAGATAAGAAGCTAAGGCTAAAGATTGAGGATTTACCTGATTCAGCATTTGGTGAGGGATCCACCGTGCTTCTGGATAGCCTTCGGAGAGAATCATCCGTTTGAAACTATTCATTATATAGAATGGAGTCTTTGGTTGATCAGCGTTGGTTATTATATGAAGTTTCTCGATGGCAGCATGGATGATCATAGATAGAAATCTGGCGAACGTTATCGAAGGAACCTTGGATGATTGGATCATTTCTTCAGGGTCCTTTGTCAAGCTTTTGTTCTTCTTCTCTACGGATGTAAGAATTAAATAAAAAAATGATGCCTGCCATGTCCAAGTTGCGATTGAAGAATAAGGCATACATTATTGACAAAATTTCGGGTGTAGCTTGATCCATGCTTCCCAGTTTGTAGGTGAGAGTTCGGTTTAGTACAGAGAACATGAAGTTCCAGATTGGTGGTAGATGTTGTCGTCGGATGTTGCTCAATCTGGTTATTTCAGAATTGTAACCTAGCATACGGATGAACTGGAGCAGGGTTTCAGAAGTTGGGCGTTTTTCAAAACGCTGGATTTGAAGTTCGTCAGCGGTGAGAAATGGATTGATGAGAACTCGACATTTCAGATCTTGAGAGATGTCGAACTCTCCGATGAGTCCGTGATGTGCATCGCTGTAGTGACTGGAAGAATACCATTCTTGAACAAACAAAAGGGAGCATTCAGTGGTAAAGGCAGTTAGGGCTTGATTAAGTTCACAGTTGGAGAAGAAGTCACAAATAATTTTGTATTGTTCTTCAATTTTGGACGAATCAAGCTGAATCATATGATTGTTGTCTTTGATCGGAAAATGATACAGCCTTGAAGGTTCACCAGTTTTGGGAAAAAGTTTGTACCATTCACCGGAGGACGCCATTAGAGAGTTGAAGCGAAGAAGATGAAGTTCAAATTCTTATAGAAAGAGAAAGAGTTCTCGAGAGTAAGTAGTAAAAATGGATATTCGGATGTAAGATTGTTTTTATATCCAAATTTAGAAAACGAACACTCGAGTGCATAATGTGAAACGGCGGAGATTTAACCTTTTTGAAAAAAATCCGTTTGATCTTTTACGCTTCCTTTTTGTGACACGTGACATTAGAACCTGTTTCACTTACGTGTGGTTACCAAGAAAATAGGAAGGGGGCACCAGTAGGGATTTTGAAAAGACACGAATGGTTATCCAAAAGATTTATTATTAAAATAATATCCTGGAATATTCGTGTATTGAGACAAGATCACTCTAATATAAGTATCAGAGTCTCTGATATGAGTATCAGAGACAAGATCACTCTGATATAAGTATCAGAGACTAGATCACTTTGATATAAGTATCAGAGAAACTCCCTTGCTCCCGCTGGAAAGATGAAAGGTTCTTTATCTCCCCCTTGACCAAAGAACAAGGTCCTTTTATTTTCTTCCCCTCTACAAAAGGATGATTTTTACCATTTGTGAAAAGTTCAGAGGCTCTGAAGTTAGCTTCAGAAGCTCGGGTTGAACATGCTACGTATGTCAGAGGCTCTGATGAATAGATCAGAGACTCTGATGTTTTCCTGTTTTAGGGAGACATGTTCAACATTCCCAACTTGCTGATTAAAAAATTGAACCTTCGTTCATCTAAAGCTTTTGTGAAAATATCAGCAAATTATAGATCAGTTGGTGCAAAATACATCTCTATTGTTCCCTTTTCAACACGATCTTTCAGAAAGTGGTACCTTACATCAATGTGCTTTGTTTTGGAATGTTGCACTGGATTGGCAGAGATGGCTATGGCACTTTTTGAATCACACAGAATTGGAATTTTGTCATACTGTAAACCGTAGTCTCTGAGCTGAGTTTGCATTCATATGACCTGAGAACAACAACTAGCAGCAACAACATATTCTGCCTCTACTGTGGAAGTTGAAACACAGTTATGCTTCTTGGATGTCCAACTTACCAGCTTATTTCCCAATAATTGACAGCATCCTGATGTACTATTTCTGTCTAGTTTGCATCCTGCATGATCTGCATCAGTGTATGCTGTCAAATCAAAGCTAGACAGTTTTGGATACCAGAGACCTAAATAAGGTGTGCCTCTGAGGTATCTAAAAATTCTTTTGACCGCAGACAAATGAGATTCTTTTGGATTTGCTTGATATCGAGCACAGAGACATGTTGCGAACATTATATCAGGCCTGCTTGCAGTTAAGTATAGAAGTGATCCTATCATGCCTCTGTAGGTTTTGACATCTTCAAATTTTCCCGAAAGATCAGAGTCAAGCTTGACTCCTGTTGCAATAGGTGTTTTCATAGAAGTTGAATCATTGAGTCTGTATTTTTTCAAAATGTCAATGACATACTTAGATTGAGTTATAAAAGTACCCTCTGATGTTTTCTTTACTTGTAAGCCTAGAAAGAATGTTAATTCTCCCATGAGACTCATCTCAAATTTACTCTTCATCAACTCTGAAAACTTATCACAATACTTTTGATTTGTAGAGCCAAATATAATGTCATCAACATATATCTGTACTAAAAGCATCTCATTTTTTTACCTTTTTATGAACAAGGTTGTATCTATTGTACCTTTTTCAAAACCATTATTTATCAGAAAAGTGGACAGAGTAGCATACCATGCTCTTGGAGCTTGTTTAACATCGTATAGAGCTTTATGAAAATAATAAACATGGTTAGGAAACTCTGTATTTTCAAATCCAGGTGGTTGCTGGACATAAACTGTAACACCCTAAAAATCAGAGTAAATTAAAACCTGGAAATATGGCAACAAGACATCCGAATTGATATAAACTTCCCATAAAGGGGATCAGTCCTTAAGACTATACAAAATCTGAACGGATATAGAATTCATCAACAAACTAATCTAAACATAAATGTCTAGACTACAACACTTCACGATCCAAGGTTCACTAAAAGATGGGACTTAAACAATGTCCAACGCCAAAATAATAGACATCTCAAAATGCCTTGAGTCCACGCTCGACTCTCAAAGACCCTGTGCAACCCACCGCTAAAGGAAACCTGTTATACACATCATTTGAGAAAAAGTGTTAGACTTAAAGCCTAGTGAGAACATACAGTTTATAAATTTCAAGAGATATAAACTTTTGTATCAAAGGGAATCTTTTCAAATAAGCATTTCAATGTTAACTGTTGATAAGAATGAAATCCATTAAAAGAGACCATAAACCTTCTTTCCAGAACCTCACAATTTAATGCACAAGTAGTTCTTTTATAAACTTCCCGAAATATAAACATCAGTATCATAAGGAAATCTTTTCATAAAGTTTAATTTATAAAAGATAACATTTCGCCACAAATCCGAGTTATGAGCTAAATACTGGAACCATGGCCACGAACGCTTCGGTCCGTACTACGATGTGAGGGAGGCCCCCAAGGAACCAGTCATACTCATTCGTTAGACTACATTTGACCCATAGCTAGTAACCGATCTCACAGAACCGTACCAAGTTGCCCCCCGAGGATCAAACGTGTCTCACTAGTATAGTCATGAGTTGTCACAATATTTCATGTGACCAACAAAGCTAGATAAATAGCTATCAACACATTTATATTTCAAAATGCCATTTTCCAGACCAACTGCTGGTAAGAAAGATAATCATAAAACCAGTTTATATACATTCTTTCAATAAGCCACAAACATGGGCAAGTAAAACATCATTTTACTTCTGATAAGGCGAAACCCGTCATTTTAGTCAATACTGATCGGGAACCCTGAAAATCACCAAAAACTTCATTTATATCAAAATGTAGAGAACATAAAATCATACCGTAGAAATACTTCGCATTTCGCAAATAAGAGTTTTGACATGTATAAAGTTTGTAAAATGGTAGTAGGAACTCACCAGTAGGTTTTTAGAATAAAACCCGAAAAACCAGATATCGATCACGACGTAGAGGTGAAGCTTAAAACACCGACCCCTTGCTAGAAACACCGCAAACTAGCAACCAAACGAGCCTCGAAGATCGAAGAAGAAAGAAAGAGAAAAGAGAGAAAGAGATCTGAGATATTGAGATATTTTATGAAAATATCCAACAATTGAGATATTTAAGCAAACTCCAAAAAGCAACCTGACAGTCGTGCGCCCTCAAAGAAGGAAGTACGCACGGTCCGTGCGCAAGCCCACTGCCTCATCGCTATTTCATACGCACGACCCGTGCGTTTTCTCTGAAGGATGGCGCACGACCCGTGCGTCCTGCGGAACAGTGCAGAAACCTCCTCTTATCTATTCTTCTTCGCAAAATACCAAACGAAATTCCGGGTGTTACAAATCTCCCAACCTTAGAACGATTTCGTCCTCAAAATCTACTCTTCTCAATGGAACACTATCCGCAGAGGAGATCGTCTCAAACCCAAATGCCAGAATCATTAACGAGATCCTAATACCGACATCCACATTAGCTACCCTTCTTGGGCACAATTTACTCCTAACTGAGCGAACACTCAACACTTCAAAGTAACCTTTACTCCCAAGGTTACGGTTTCCTTCCAACCTTAGGTGACAATTACTACCTCTAGGAAATTACCGACCTCAACTTTCCATCTACCAATTTCTTTCGAACTGCATGGTTCCGAACTCAAAACCAACGGTCGACGCTAATCTTCCCAAAACTCTCAGATTTCACTGATCCATTCCTAATATCGATAAAGATATTCTTACAAGGCGCACTAATGCGTCTTTCCGGCGATCGGTTAACACAGATTCTGTTATAACTCAACTCTGATCCGACTCCAAATCTGGAAGTAGCCCTTATTCAAATTTCTTAATACTTCCATAAATACTTCGTCTACAACCCCATTATAAAGATTAACCTCTAAACATACCACCAATCTATACATTCGGACAATAAAGGACGGGCGCTACTAAAACCCATGCGTAGTCACTATCTCCAACCTGTGGAAGACTTCACCAACAACCTACTCTAGTTCAAGGCTAAGGCCCGACTCCTCAAAGCATTGCTAGAACCGAACCCCCAACAGGAAAATGATGCACTTGTAGATAAATGAAAAGGATTCGTCTTAACGCTTAGAGAGCTCAAGAGTTTTACATAAGTAAAAGCAATTAAATTGATGAACTTCTCTTTAAAATAGAACCTTTCAAATAATGAATTTTAAAACATGGAACAACTCCTTTTCAAAGTTATGCAATTTCAAAGATGGATCCTTTATTTCAACGATGCTTTATAAATTGACACAACTTGTACTAATTCGAAGTATGAAACATTAGTAACACCATGCATACCGTACGTCCGAAATCATGGACATTAGGTCCAATACTCACGCGACCAAAACAAAAGAAAACAAAATACCCATACGCAAGAAAACACACTTCATTCAAACCTTAATATACGTGGGGAGAACCCAATATTAAAGCCATCATTTACCGTCGACTACACATAACCAAAACCGGTAAAGATATAACATTAGTGTTTAAAATACCACGAGTCTACGACGGAGAGACCTGTACAAAAAGAGAATAGAAGGACACGCAAGTATCCGCCCATACAACTTCCTCGCATGACCTCTAAACGTTTCCATCTTGGGTGGCGAGAACAAATGAACGGGGCCACCCGTGATGTTATTGGATTTCACCACGTATCCCGATCTTAGTTCCCATGCCATACCAGACATCACAACTTCAAACCTTTTATTGCCTCTAGCCATACTCCGTCGAGTTCCAACTCAAGGGCTTACGGACACGGGTGCCTATCCAATGCAGACGAGTTCCAACTCAGCAGCTCGTGCTACCTATTGTCTACTCGCTAGCCAACCCGAGCGGTCACTAAGTGTAACCCAAAACCTCAGGATTTACAAAACAGACAGACTGTCTATGGATCTACAGCCCTGTCTAACATTACATGGTTCCAACTGAAAATCCAAAGCTCCCAAAACATGCAATTCCCAATGGCATGAAATAATCGCCATCATACTCCAAAAATTCCACAACTGTTTTTAAACCGTACAAATGTCCTCAAGTCTCCATTTAGTCAAAACTGAGCCAACGACCCAGCAGTTTACGTAAATACCCAAATGAAAGCCGATATAAATATTGAAACACGTTTGACCAACTATTATGCAAACACGACCAAAAGTATAATTAACTAAAATCTCATCGTTGGTTGAAACAAACCGTTTTCCAAATGAACTCATACTCTTATGTTTTCAAAATGCCTCATAACACAATAATATGCATTTTCTGAAAAGGTTTATAAGATCAAATACACCAAATGACACTTAGGTCAATTGAACTCCAATTATATATGTAAGATCATCAAAGAAACACTTCAACATGATTTATTTACCAAAATAACCAAAGATCCCAAAATGGGTGTCTCAACATGTTCATAAAACTAAACATTTCAAAATAACCAAAACTTATCAGCAGTTAACAATTTAATGTAAAACACAAACACTTTAAAATAAACATTTTGGCATGTACACCGTTTTCACAAATCAACTTTAACTCACCAAAAACACAAATAAACTCCATCATACTAAAATATTTCATTGCGGTTATAAATCCGGACAAATGTCCACACGACTCATTCAGTCAAAACCCGAGCCAAAAGCCCGACACTTCACGTAAATTTCCAACGAAAGTCTCGTAAACCTTAAAACACATTTAACCGACATTTAACGTTTCCCCAAATAATGAAATGTCTTTAAACAATGTTTATGAAAACACACGCCCCCAGGACATGATTTCTTAAAACTCAACACGTATTGAGACCAAAGATTTTCCAAAAGTTTATGAATGCAAATATACTAAGATGCACAAAATCATCAAAGATACATAAATCATAATGTAGATTTTACGTGTACAAAATCACCCAGAATATGTAAATCACGCTATTTACTTGCTGAAATATTCAAGCTCGACATGAGCAATTTATGATGTTAAAACAATCCAAGTTACCGAATACGAAAACTTAACAAAATACTCGCACCTTGAGAAATACCGAGTAAAACATACGTAATAATTTACGCTATAATCGTGAAAATAGGTTCTTGCACTTCAACATGCGCAACAATTGTTCGTACAACTCCAAAGGGAAAAATCACAATTTTATCTTTAAAATTCTTCCTCTATAACTAAGAGGCGTTGCAGCAAAAGAATTTTCAACTCACGCCATATGCAACAGTTCATTCCCCAAAGGGCGGTAAAATAACGGGGATGCAAATAAAATTTCAAATCGAGTTTAAAGCTTCACGTTGTAAAAATAAACACATCTGACCAAAATAAAAACTACAACGACAAAAATACCGCTAACTCGCTAAATGCTTTGCGGAAATTTTAACAGTAAGAGTTAATGATGGAAATACAATCAGAACGAAGGTCCTGTCTTAAAATAACATAAATCGTTTATGCAATCATTCACACCAACGTTATACTTAAATCCAATGCACATAGTACCCGACGGTTGACATTTGTTAACAAAACCCAGAAATTAACGCACACAATGATGCATATGCACATGTTCCTGAAATTATTTACGCGACACAAAAGTCGTAAGATGAGGCACCATAATCCCACTGGATTTTCATAAAACTCATTAACGCTAAAATCAAGTGGTGTCCAAATTTCCATTTTTCAACACAAGGTAAGGCGACCATTTTGACAAGTGGTGAGTTTAATTTTGACCATTTTGATGAGACACGACAACCAAAGAACTCATAACTTGCACGCAATGAAATTAAACTCACGCATCTCTAAATATACGCACGCGACAAAAGAATCCGTAAAAACAAACTCCATGAAATTCAACAAAACTCGTACAAACTAAAATCTCCAAGAAACTCCGACTCAAGGCATGGAAATAACTTTTCCTTTAAAACCATTGACATACGTGGAAGAGATCCAATGTCAAGGTTAAAGTTCCACAGCTACTTGCCTATTAACTCAAAAAGCGTTAAAACACATATATTACGACATCCAAAAATAACATTTAAACACAAGACGTGAACAAAGAGAGTTTTGATAACAATTTGTAATCAGGTGCAACAAAACCATTTTAAGCATGCTTATGCTCATAGTTTAAAATATGCTGAGTGCTAAATGTTTTTGCCAAAGCGTTACAAGGTAAATCACTTTATGTTTGGCAATCATGAAAAGCAATTTATGCAACCTTATTTTAGAAATAAATTTAATGCATGAATTCGGTCGGCACTCACATCTTAATACTACGCTTCCCAACATCCCGACGTACTATAATCAACTGGATGCCTCTAGCATCTTAGGGCAACCATCCCATTAATTAACTTACAACCTCCTCGAAATAGAATCGATCTAACAAGATATAGTTCTAATTCCACCAACGAATCTGGCTCAAGATGATTAACTTAATGAGTTCAACGCACTTACTATCATCCCAAAGAGACATTGCCATAAACAACAATCATTCCTTAGCTTACTCGCTTAGAAACTTTTGCACTACTCTAACGGTCAACATACCAAGGTAGAGCAGGTAAACACAAGCACGAGAAAGGGTAAGGATGAGTTTAACTGAAACATGCACGAAAGAAACGTACCGTTACGTCTACCAATTGTCATAAAATTAGCAAACCAATTACACTCACGTAAAATATCCTCATAATCACAATAGCTAAGTGAGATTATGAGCATATAACACATAAGGGTTCTTGTTACCATCATCACAACGCTTGATTAACATAACCTCCGTTGACTCTAAGACTAACCCATCTTAGAAGCTTTACCCAAATCTCACCAATCATTTCTTAACATACTCAGTCTAAGTCTAGACATCTTACATTCATACCTAGTTCGCTTAAACTAGAGCTCTGATACCAACTTGTAACACCCTAAAAATCAGAGTAAATTAAAACCTGGAAATATGGAAACAAGACATCCGAATTGATATAAACTTCCCATAAAGGGGATCAGTCCTTAAGACTATACAAAATCTGAACGAATATAGAATTCATCAACAAACTAATCTAAACATAACTGTCTAGACTACATCACTTGACGAACCAAAGTTCACTAAAAGATGGGACTTAAACAATGCCCAACGCCAAAATAATAGACATCTCAAAATGCCTTGAGTCCATGCTCGACTCTCAAAGACCCTGTGCAACCCACCGCTAAGGGAAACCTGTTATACACATCATTTGAGAAAAAGTGTTAGACTTAAAGCCTAGTGAGAACATACAGTTTATAAATTTCAAGAGATATAAACTTTTGTATCAAAGGGAATCTTTTCAAATAAGCATTTCCAAGTTAACTGTTGATAAGAATGAAATCCATTAAAAGAGAACATAAACCTTTTTCCAGAACCTCACAATTTAATGCACAAGTAGTTCTTTTATAAACTTCCCGAAATATAAACATCAGTATCATAAGAAAATCTTTTCATAAAGTTTTAATTTATAAAAGATAACATTTCGCCACAACCGGGCCTTTTCAGTCCAAAACTCATCATACGATGACAAACGAACCATTTTACCAAGGATTGTGGTGTAACACAAAGTAGACCACCAATCCGAGTTATGAGCTAAATACTGGAACTATGGCCACGAACGCTTCGGTCCGTACTACGATGTGAGGGAGGCCCCCAAGGAACCAGTCATACTCGTTCGTTAGACTACATTTGACCCATGGCTAGTAACCGATCTCACATAACCGTACCAAGTTGCCCCCGAGGATCAAACGTATCTAACTACAACAGAAGGGGCATATCCTTCCCAGCCATAAGCCGACTCGATACCTAGAGATCCACTAGTATAGTCATGACTTGTCACAATATTTTATGTGACCAACAAAGCTAGATAAATAGCTATCAACACATTTATATTTCAAAATGCCATTTTCCAGACCACCTGCTGGTAAAAAAGATAATCAGAAAACCAGTTTATATACATTCTTTCAATAAGCCACAAACATAGGCAAGTAAAACATCATGTTACTTCTGATAAGGCGGAACCCGTCATTTTAGTCAATACTGATCGGGAACCCCGAAAATCACCAAAAACTTAATTTATATCAAAATGTAGAGAACATAAAATCATACCATAGAAATACTTCGGATTTCGCAAATAAGAGTTTTGATATGTATAAAGTTTGTAAAATGGTAGTAGGAACTCACCAGTAGGTTTTTAGAATAAAACCCGGAAAACCAGATATCGATCACGACGTAGAGGTGAAGCTTAAAACACCGACCCCTTGCTAGAAACACCGTAAACTAGCAATCAAATGATCCTCGAAGATCGAATAAGAAAGAAAGAGAGAAAGAGATATGAGATATTGAGATATTTTATGAAAATATCCAACAATTGAGATATTTAAGCAAACTCTAAAAAGCAACCTGACAGTCGTGCGCCCTCAAAAAAGGAAATGCGCACGGCCCGTGCGCAAGCCCACTACCTCGTCGCTGTTTCATACGCACGACCCGTGCGTTTTCTCTGAAGGAGGGCGCACGACCCGTGCGTCCTGCAGAACAGTGCATAAACCTCCTCTTCTCTATTCTTCTTCGCAAAAGACCAAACGAAATTCGGGGTGTTATATAAAGTTCTTCATTTAATTTACCATTTAGAAAGGCAGATTTAACATCCATCTGATATACTTTGAACCCTTTGTGTGCAGCATAGGCTAAGAAGATTCTAGTGCAAAGGTTTCATCATAATCAATACCCTCTTCTTGGTAATATCCCATAGCAACCAACCTTGCTTTGTTTCTGATTATAATGTGTTAAGTCTAAATATTGTATCCAAGATTTAATATGGAAAGTCAATAATGTGAATGTCAACATTGTCAAAGTCATGTAATAGTCAAAGTTTGTTTAGCTTTACTTAGCCATTAAGTCTTGTTTAGATGTTGGTATATATAGGTTTAGCTTGTAAGAATCTTGTAACAACAATGAAGCTCATATTGTAACATTCAGACTTATGAATACGAGATCTACTTTCTCTCTCTAGATTCTCTCTCTAGTTCTTCATATTTTGAGTAATTACTTGATTTGATTGGGACTTATTGATTAACAATTGGTATCAGAGCAGAACCAAACTTTTTAGAAATGATTTGATCATGATTTGAATTGAAATCTGGAGTATTTTGGATCGAAAATCAATATTTTCGAATTTTTTTTCAAGAAAACGAGTATTGGTACTGTTCATCTGAATTTTGTGTGTAAAATCGTTTTTAGTGCAAGAAAATGAAATCATTGATTTCGATTTATGTTGGTGATTGATTCTTGTTTTGATTTCATATCGTAATTCGTTCATTTTCAATGTCAATTTTCGATTTTTGGATTTTCTTGAAATAACGACTTCGAACTCTGTTCTTGTTCGAATTCATGTGAATTGTTGTTTTAATAGAAAATTGATTGTATTCGTGTGTTTATTAGTACTGTTTATCGTTGTTACTTATAAGTTTTTGAGTTCAAATTTGCAGGTTTGAATCGATTTGAGAAAGAATCAGTCAAGAACTTGATTTGCGCAAGTTCATCTTTGGTTTGCGCAAGTTCATCTGGTTTGCGCAAGAATCATCGAGTGCCATCTACGTTATTACGAAAAGTCCAGTTTGCGTATTCCACGGGTTCCGAAAAGTGTACTTTGCGCAATACATTGATCAAGAGAATTGCACTTTGTGTCTTGTACTCTTCACGAAAAGCTACTTTGCGTTTCAAGGCAAATACGTAAAGTCACATTTGCGCATCCTTCGGCATACGTAAACCTCACTTTGCGCATCAAGGCTAACACGCAAAGTTCACTTTGCGCATCAAGGCTCCTACGCAAACTTACTTTGCGCAACACGCTTATCACGAGAACCTTACTTTGCGCAACTCTCTGCTTACGAGAACCTGTCTTTGCGCATCACGTTGATATCCTTTTTATTTCTGATGACCCATTTAGTTCCAATTGCAAATTTTTCTTTAGGAAGGGGAACTAAGGTCCAGACTTTGTTTCTTTCAAACTCTTGAAGCTCATTCTGCATTGCAGTGATCCAATGAGGATCTTCAAGATCTTCATTTACCTTCTTTGGTTCAATGATGCTTAAAAAATTTACAAAAAAGCATTCATTGATTGTGGTTGATCTGGTTTTGACACCCTCTGAAGGTGATCCAATGATCTGATCATGGGGATGATCCTTTGTCTATCTTGTGAGTGGAGCATGAACATGAGGTAGAGTTTGAGCTTCAAGGATGATTGTTGGAGACATCTCTGTTGTGCTGTGCAGAGGCTCTAAAGTAGGTTCCAGAGATGGTGATGCATGCTCTGAAATTCATTCAAGAGAGGTCTCTGGAAATTCTTCAGATGTCTCTTATTCATCTTCTACTTCTGAAGAGAATTGTCCTTCTGTTTGACTTGATTCATTTCTTGGACCTGTATTCATGGAAGCAGAAGTTGTGACTTCGGAGGGACCAGAGAGATTTGTACCTGACGTTTGTGGTTCCTCTAAAGTTGCCCTATGAATATCTCTGAAAAGAAACTCTGAGTTTTCATCATCAAAGAAATCTTCGAATATTTTGTTTAGTTTAGATTCTCTTATCTTTGATGATTCAGAGATATTTTTGGCAATTTGATTGATATCTTTGTTGGCCAGACTTTTGTCATCATCAAAAGACACATTGAAACTCTATTGGATTGTTCTTGTTCTTTTATTGAACACTCTGAAAGCTTTTGAGGCTAATGACTAGCCAATGAATTTGCCTTCATCTACTTTCTTGTCAAACTTTCCAAGAGACTCTGTATCATTTAGAATATAACATCTGCATCCAAAAACATGGAAATATTTAACATTAGGTTTCCTATTGTTAATGAGTTCATAAAATGTTTTCTTGAATCTTTTGACAATGGTAGCTCTGTTTTGAGTGAAACAGGCTGTTGCCACTGATTCTGCCCAAAAGTTTGTGGGAAGATCTGATCCTGCAAGCATAGTTCTTGCAGCTTGAACTAGTGTTATGTTTTTCCTCTCAACAACACCATTTTGCTGAGGTGTTATAGCTGCAGAAAAGTTCGGAGTTATGCCTTCCTCTGAAAGATATGAGTTGATTTTCGCATTTCTGAACTCTGTTCCATTATCACTTCTCAGCTTTTGAACTTTGGTATCAAACAAAACCTGCAATCTTTTTATTAATCTTATTAAAATATCAGGGACATCAGACTTGGCTCTGATGAATTCTATCCAAGTATATCTAGAGTATTCGTCAATCAAAACGAGGATTTACTATTTACCTGACAAGCTCTGCACAGAGATAGGACCACAGAGGTCCACATGAAGCATATGCAGAGGTTTTGGATAATTATTATCACTTTTGGTCTTGTGGGAAGATCTTTTCATTTTTCCCATTTCACAAGCAGAACAAAGATGATCTTTGTTAAACTTTAGAGATGGCAATCCCTTAACCAGATTTAGTTTGACCAATTTATCAAGTGAAGAAAAGTTCAGATGTGAGAACTTTTTATGCCAGAGCCAAACATCTTCACTGTTCAGAGATACTAGCCAGATCTTCTCTGAGTCAGTTTTTATGTGTTTGGAAAAATTCATTCGGTATATGTTAGATCCCATTTCCAGCAACAAAAGAAGATACTCCATAGAAATGTAGAGATAAAAGAGAAATGAAAAACAATTAATCATAAAACTCATCTCATATGCTTTGATTTCATTAATGGAGGGGAAAAGGGAAGAACACCACACTTAACATTAATCGACTCTCATCTGATTCACCTAGTCTGTGTGTGTTAAAAGTGTCTTCTCCAAAACCTAATGATACAATGAGCCATGGGAACCTTTATATAGGGCCCATTTACAATAAAAAGGCTCAAGCCCACACAACTAATTATAAAGCCCAAAATACAATTCTTTATAAAACATTCAATTAAATTAGGGGCTAATTTAATCTAACAATCTCCCCCTAATGTTTTATAAAGAAAGCATCATCATATAGTCTCCCCCTTGCTTTCTTTAGAAGCTTTCGTGTGTCGTTCTTCGAGTCTTCGAAGCATCATAAGCTCCCCCTCAAATGTAGGCTCATATTCTTGAAAGACTTAGACGAATTATCCCAATTTGTCCAGCTTTCATGTCTCAACTTCACCGCTGCTTTTGACCATCAAGCAGTTATATTGAGAGAAAACATAAAGCATGCACATTAAACTCCAGCCTCTTAGATTTTCAAAAAGCTTTGATTCATCCATTTTGGATGAAAATTGAGTGAGTTGTGCAAGATTTCCCTCAGCTGCGCAAAATGGTCGTCAAAACAGAAAATTTGACTCTTCAAACCGCGTTGAGTAAACGTTAAGCACCGAGCCTTAAACTTGAATAATGGAGGAGGGAGTGAAAAACTATGTTTCACAGTAGCAGCTTGAAACCATGAAGAAACGTCTAGAGAACACCGTTCTTGAAAGAGGAAAGAGCGCGAGTGAAATGCGATGCTTTCGGTCCAGCACTCTAACGCAGACTTTGAAACAGATTCTGGCATATCAGCTCACGGAATTTGAGAAAACTCAAAACATCAAAGTCGTTCGTCTGTGTTTTAGAAATCCAACGCAACTGGACTCAAGTAAATCAGAGCTTCGAGAAAAAAGTTGTGCGCATGTTTCTGAAACAGCGCAATGCTGTCAGAAAATTCGAAAAATTCGGGCTTCGGGCACTTGGCTCATTGCGACTTCTGGACCATCGACCTCTGATATGCGTTCTTGGGTCTACCTCTGGTCCTCCCCTTCTGGTCGCTGTTCTTCAGAGGTTTTGGTCCACAGAGGCTCTGTGGACAAGTTAAGAGCTCTGAATTTTACTTCTGCACGTGCTCTGGACTGCCTCAGAGGCTCTGCACATCCTCTGATGTGTACTTACTGCCTCTGAACTTCTGCGCTTGCGTATTTTAGAATCTAGACAGCTTCTGAGTTTGCTCTGATTAAATTTTTTGCTCAGAGCCTCTTGGCACAGCAACCTCTGAACATCTTCACAGAGGCTCTGCACAGGTCTCTGATCTGCACATTTCGAACTCTTGAATCTTTTAGCATTTTGCCAAATTTGGTGTTGATGTACTCATTGTATAGCTCATGCATATCCAGGTCGCATCCATAATGTTGTTGTTGCACAAACATAACACAGATAACACAAGACAGATTCGCACAAAAAATTTGAGTTCTCTGAATATCAATTTCTGCCCACGCAGAGCTTCTGGCAGAGGCTCTGTATTAGCCTCTGATGTGAATAGTACCTCTGGAGATACCACAAAACCATCTTCTGGACTGCTTCTGTTTGTGCAATGAGGCTCTGTGATCTCCCTCTGATGTGTACGTTTTGCATCTCGCAGCCTCTGAAGGTTCTGGAAGTTCACAGAGGTTCTGGACAGCTTCTGCGTGTTTGGACAACATCTGCCTAACTTTCTAGACAGCTGCAGAGGCTCTGTGCACCAACCTCAGAGGCTCTGCAATCTGCCTCTGATGTTAACACGAACTTCTGCACGTGCACAACTTCTGGATCAGCTTCTGGATAGGCACAGAGCTCTGCACAGATCTGCAACAGCAACTTCTGTTTTTATCAGAGGTTCTGATCGTTTTCTAGACAACTTTACAGAGGTTCTGGACAATCCTCTGCACTGCATGTTAGCCCTCTTGTCGTGTTAATCTTTGGTCACTTGATCGTTGTCCTTGACCAGAGCTTATGGTTCATGGATGGCCTCTGATCAATCTCTAGATATATACAAACAACTATGCATATACACTCTCCCATGAAGAGTCAAGCTCTGCACTTTTCTAATAGATAGATTTTCGCACTTGTTGTCCTAACTTTGTATTAGCTGTTGGTGCTCTGATTTGTCGTGATCAGAGTGATCAACACCTTGTCTACTGCTGCTGCTGCACTTTACAATCACCTGTATGCTTATGAATCTGTTTTAGATACATCATTCAAACACATGATCAACAGGATCTGCACATTTTGTGATCAACAACACAAAAATGAAATATGTATGTTGCACATCGAATCTGTTACTTGATCAAAAAAAATCTGTAGCTTGCTGCAGTTTTCTGCAGCTTAACAGCAGCTTGCTGCATCTTAACAGCAACATAACAGCAAAATAACAACAAGCAGCAGCAGCTCAACAACAACTTAACAGCATAACAGCAGCTTAACAGCAACTTGACAGCAGCTATATACCGACTTTAACACAGATTCTGGCCAAACATCCCACTGATTCAGAACAAGCTCAAAACATGAAAAATGTTCATCTATGTCTTAGGAATCTAACCCATTTGGACTCGTCAAATTTGGATCTTCGAGGAGGGAGATATGAGCAAAATTCGACAGGCGCGCAAAGCTGTCATAATTCTGATTTACCTTGAACCAACTCTGGATAGCTTTCAATTTTAACTGTTGTTAACTTTACAAATCTGCACATATCGAATGTCCACAACTCTGGAGCATCTTTGGTAAAATTCTGGACAACTCTGGATAAGCTAAACATGAAATCTGAAATGCCTGATTGACCATTTTGATGAAACAAACCTTGATATCTGGAAGTTTATTCCATGTTCCATTTCTCTGAATGCTTGAATACTCACCTACCAAAGTCTGAATATACTTTATGATCTGTTAAAGCTCTTAGACAAAGCCAAGATTATGATTACACAGAACCATCCAGATTCCCTTGCTGTGTCCTTATCTCTCTGAATTTGGATCAAGCAACATTTTCCAAGACCCAAATGAATTAGTCTTTCATTTTAATCAATTATGAGCAGCGGAATTTTGAACAAAATTTGGATCAAAGAGAGTCCAATCTCGAATGATATCAAGGTCAGATCTGAGATCAATAACCTAACTATCGAGATGCTAAAAATAGCAATGGACTAAGCACACACAAGGATGAGATCATAGGTCAATCATCTACTTAGTACTTATCAAATGTTAGACCAATAAATGAGAAAGGATCAAGAACACACACATGTAATAAAACTGATCAGATTTAACCAAAATGAAATTTTATCTTCACATAGACATTTCATCAAACATGTGGTGTGCAGAAACATATTTTGTGTAGAATCAAGCAAATAATCTATCAAAGATCATCCAAATCTCATTTAAATGAAGAAATAGATTTGCAATAAGCACAAAACAGTGAATAAATCACAGAAATGATATTTGTGTCAAGGCTCATGTGATTGAATCAATCTAAGCACCAAAACAACAAAATAATCATTCAATCTTCCATTGTTGCCATTGATGACCGAAATGAAGAAGAGTTTCTTCATTTGGCTCTGATACCAATTGTTAGATCCCATTTCCAGCAACAAAAGAAGATACTCCATAGAAATGTAGAGATAAAAGAGAAATGAAAAACAATTAATCATAAAACTCATCTCATATGCTTTGATTTCATTAATGGAGGGGAAAAGGGAAGAACACCACACTTAACATTAATCGACTCTCATCTGATTCACCTAGTCTGTGTGTGTTAAAAGTGTCTTCTCCAAAACCTAATGATACAATGAGCCATGGGAACCTTTATATAGGGCCCATTTACAATAAAAAGGCTCAAGCCCACACAACTAATTATAAAGCCCAAAATACAATTCTTTATAAAACATTCAATTAAATTAGGGGCTAATTTAATCTAACAGTATAAATTTCCCTTTCTGTCAGCTCTGAGCATTTCTTGACCTGTTTTTTTTAGTGAAGTAGTGAATAATGTTTTTCTTGAAATTTCACATCAAAACAATGGTCACAAAGTTGACTTATGCTGATCAAGTTATGCTTTAACCCATCAACATAAGCAACCTTTGATACTGAAACATTACCTCTTGTAAGCTCACCATAACCCTTAATTTGTCCTTGCATATTGTCTCCAAAAGTTACTGCTCCCCCAGATTTAGCTTTGAAAGAGGATAGTAACTTTTTATCTCCAGTCATAGACTGTTTCTTATCGGCATAGACTGTTTCTGCAAGACAGATTAGATTTTCTTAGGTACCCATCTTATTATGGGTCCTATTTTGTTAGACTTTTGATTCTCTCTTTGAAATTTTGCCTTCTCATCTTTTGATGTTTTGGCAGAATTGTCCTTTTCCCTTTGAGGCTTTGTCTCTGAATTTTTATTCAGAGATTGATTAAGAAAACAGTGAGAACCTCTGAAATGATTTTTCAGTTCCATCAAGAGTTGGATGCAATTGCACTTTACAGAATAAGAAGAAGTAGAAGCAAAGGATTTCATTTCATTAAATGCATTCGATACATTATGATTATTTTTTGAATTAGTGCTAGGAATAATACAAGTATTCCTAACTACTTCCTTTCTTCTAGCTTGAAAGACATCCTTCTTTTCATGTTGTCTTTTCTTGTTCAGAAACATCCTCTTCTCTTTGTTGCTCACTGCACAAACAGGATCAGAATGGTTAATTTCTTGCCATTTTCCTTTTTGTCCAGGAGTAAACTTGATTGGTTTATAAGTGTAGAGTTGAGAAGTGATAGTTTTACTCTTTGCCTTTTCTTGTAATTCTTTTTCAAGATACAGAGAAGTTTTTTCTTTAAGACATATTTCTGCAAAGTCAGGACATATTGTTATTCTGCATTTATTTTTCAAAACAGAAATAGGAATGTTCAAAATTCTAGAACCGACAGTATCTATCTTTTTATGAATTACTTCCTCTGGTCTGTAGAATATTTGTTCATCTACCTCTGGATCAGATTCAGAATCAGAGTCAAGAAAGTCTCGTTCAGTCTTACCAGAGATAACTACCTCTGACGGTTTCTCAATTTTCTTGGGTCTTGAGACTTTGATGATTCATTTCATGTTTTCTTTCTTCTTTAAATCAGCTATGATATTTTCTTGATTTATTCTCTTGATGTCATCCTCAAATATAGTTCTGATGCATTCATCATAGATTGGTGAATACAGAGGGGCATGTGGATTAAGTGAACTCTGAGGTTCATCTTCAGAAGTATTTGCATCAGAGGTACTTTGTTCAGATGTCTCTGACTCATCTTTGATAAATGCATTAAACATAAAAATCTCTTTAGGATCATTGCTCTGAGGTTTTGTGAAAAATACCTCTGAAGTTTCCTTTTCTATTTTTAAGATAGAATTTGGAAAGCTTTGTACTTCAGAATATGCAACATTTTTAAAGTTCAGAGCCCTTGTTTTTGATCTCTCTGAGGTTTTTATTCTTTTGAAATTGTTCAGTGATGGACAGTCAGAGCTCTGGACCTTTCCTTTACAGAAAGTGGAAGAAAGTGAAGTTTTCTTCAATCCAGTGAATGGATCCAATTCATTGAATCCAAGCCCTTGAGTATCCATTTGAGAGTTTATCTTTATATGTACATCCTGAGCATCAAGATAGCTTCTAATTTGAAGTTCTTTCCTTTCCAGAGATTGATGTAAGATTTCTCTTTCTTTTTGGAAAAAATTGGTTAAGGCAAAAGAATTGAGTCTTTCATACTCAGATTTTTTTACTTCTTCTTCTTTAACTTTTAAAACTTTCTCAAGTTCTTTGAATTTTTCTGAAAAGGTTTTTTCTTTTTGTTTCTGAGCTTTTTCAAGTTCAGATTTTTCAACAAAAATATCTCTCTTTTCGGATTCAAGAAGATCTTTTTCCCTTTTTTAAAAACTGAGATCTTTTGTCATTTGTTTTGCTTTTTCTTTTTCTTCAACAAGTTTTTGCTTTAGGATTTGAAATTCATCTGTTAGTTTAATAACATCCAATTCAAGTTCACTGTCAGAGGTGGAAGGAGAGTTTACCTTTTGATAGTAGTCTTCTGATGATCCATCATCTGTGAACGCCATACCACAGAGATTGGTAGGTTCTTCCTCTCCATCGCTTGTTGAGTCTGACAACCAGTCTTGCATCTCTGCTATAAGTACTCTTTCTTTGACGTTGTACTTGCACTTGTTTTTGTAGTAGTCTTCATCCTTGATGAGTCTACCTCTGTAGTTGGCGGAGTAATGTCCTGGCTTTCCACATCTAAAACATCTTCCATCGTTTTGGTTTGATGGAAGAGCAGTGTCTGATTCTGTCTTTTGTGCTTGTGCTTGTGACTTGAAGTACCTCTGAGGTTGAGGATACCTTGGATGGTTGCTAGGAATGGTTTTGTTGTCTAGCTCTTGCAAGCAAGGAAATGATTATTGAGATCTTGATTGTTGAGTAGAATCATGATTGGTGAATTGAACGCCCTTTTGATCACTATGCAGAGTAGATCTGGGCTCTTGTTGATAGTCAGTTTTCTGAAATCTCCATTATGGATTTCCTCTTCTTTCTTCATCATCTCTTCTTCCTTAAAAAACTTTCTTGCCAAATTTCTTGTAAAATTGATGGGTGATTAATGCAAGAGATTTGGCAAAAGTTTTGATGTCATCATCTGAGTCTGCATCTGAGTGTTTAATTTCTTCAGACTTCAGAACCTTCTTGGACTTTCTTTTAGATTCCCTTTTTGAACAGTTGTTTGTTTCTGCATTTCTGCATTCTTGTGATACACCCTTTTGTTTTGACACGAGTGCAAGTGGTCCACCTAAAGAAGTTTTTTATTTTTGTTTAACTACTTCCTTTTCTTGTGCAACCAGGGTGCCATAAATGTCAGTCAATGACCATGATTCAAGATTTTGATTGACTTGTATTAACATTGACAGTTGTGACCATTCTTCATTTAGACTTTTAAGAAAAGAACATTATTTTCTTCTTTACTTCTCATGACTCCAAATTTTCTGCATTTGTTGATGAGGATGTTGAACCTTGAGTATGTTTGGTGCAAGGTTTCTTCGGGTAATGCATGAAAATCATGATATTCATTGATACAAAGATTTCTCCTGTTTTTTTGAGTTTGTAGGCCACCTTCAAGTTGATTTAACAACTGATCCCATATCTGTTTTTGTAGATACACAAGAATCAAGTTCTTCGAAGATATCATTGGGAATGGCCATTATAAGTAATCTAACAGCTTTTGAATCATTTTCTATCATGTTTGTTTCTTCATCCGTAAAGTTTGAAGTTTTCTTTTCATAGTAAGCAGGGATTTCAGCAGTATCTGCTATTGCTGGAACTCTTGGTACCAACACCATTGGTTGGTGAGGTCCATCGTTCACTGATCTTAACAGATCCCTGTCCATGCCTTCCAAGAAGTTTACCATTCTTATCTTCCATTGAGAATATTCATCCCTTAGAAGTGTAGGCGGTTTGGTTAATGATCCAGTTGTATAAATGGCACTTATGCTTGAGTTTGCCATTTTGTGAAGAAAAGATGATGATTGAAGAACTGATGCTTTTCTATGAAGATCTTTCTATTAAATGATGTAACTGTGATTTACTTTTAAATCTGGAACATATGAAGTTTAATAAACCAGGGTTTATATAAACATGCACAGATGTTAAAAGCTTGAATCAATAAGAAATAAATCTATCCGAGTATGCAGATATGATCTTTCTTTGTTTTAAAAAACAAAGGAGGCTCTGATACCAATTGTTGGATCCCATATTTAATCTTATACAATAATGATATAAACAACAAGAGTATTGGCAGCGGAAGAAATATAGTTTAATGTCAAAAGCAGAGTCAAATATCACAGTTCATATATATAAAGCAAGTAGAAAGAACAAGATCTTCGTGAGATATATTTAGTTGATTTTTCTAATACAAGATATCAAAAAGCACAGTTTTATCAAGGGAGTGATGTTCCTATTTATAGAACCATAAAGTAAACAATGTACTATTCTGACAAATAGAAGCATGCTTGAACAGTGTCTTACCTAATAGGTAAGCTCAAGACATGCTTGAACAGTAACCTACTCTATAAAGTAAATCTTATCACTAAGTGATTGGTTATCTGTTCTGATACTTCAGGAAAAATGTCTTCAGTGCCTTCTTCAGAGAGAATGTCTTCAGAGCTCTGATGTAGTCTTCAGAGCCTCTGATGAAGCCATCTCTGATGTCTCTTCCTGAAGGTGTTCATCTCTGATATGTACTTCAGAGGCAAGAGTGTCCTCTGAAGTCTTCGTCCTCTGAAGTTGTTGTGCTCTGAAGTTTGTATCTGGAAGTCCTCTGAAGTAGGACTTCAATATTTTCAACACTTTTAACAAATGAGAAATTTGAGGTAACAGATAAGCTCCCCCTGGATATTTGCATAATATCCTTATCTGAACATGGAAGAACGGGTCCTGATATGTTAGATTTAGGAATCCACTTCTCATTAGACTTATATCTTTTAAATCCAGAATTCTGTGAAGTAATTCTGTAAGAACCGTACCAGTTATGAGCAGTTTCTCTCTAAACGAAGTCATTCTCTCCAATAGTAAGAACAACAGATTTTCTTTTGAGCAATCCTGATCAAATGATTAGTCGAGTAATATATATCAGAATTACCAAAATATTTACCTTTAGATACACTGTTCTTTTTGGCATTTGTTGTGGATTTGAACGATCTTGCATTCATCTTCTCATCATCTGAAGAACTCTTCACTCTCCAGACCATCTTATTTTTCTTAGAATTCTTTCCAAGAGTTTTAACATAGAAGCTCGCTGGACCATCAACAGATTTGTCATAAAATAGATTACATGGTCGAATCTGATTTGAGTTGAGAATTTTAGATTGGACACGATTCTTTTTGAAAACATTTTCATGTATAGAACTTGAAGTTGTTTTGAAAGAACAGACTGATTCTGTTGAATTATGAATAGGTGATTGATCAATCACATCATCTGTAATGTTTTCTGACAATTTACAGTTTGCAGCTTCTAAATTCTTTATCTTTTCGGATAAAATGTTTCTTTCAGAAGCCAATGTGTCAAACTTTATATTCAAATCAGATTTGGCCTTCTGTTCTTTTTGGACATCAGATGACAGAACAATTATTTTGGATGTGAGCTTAGATATCTCAGATTCAAAATGTAAACGTTCTTGTTCAAAATCTTTTTCTAAGTTCTTGTTTTTTTCAGAAATATCCTTGAAAATCCCAACATTTCTCTTTTCAGAAATTTTCTTTTCAGATTCAAAAGACATTTTCTTTTCCTGAAAAATTTGCCTTTCTTTTTCTAATAAGTCTTGTAAATATGAGATCTGTTTGGGAAACTCAGTAGTTTTATCTTTAAGAATTTTTCTCCCTTTGGCAAAAGTGTGTCTTTCTGTAATTAAAATTTTTTCAAAATCAGACACTTGCTTAGAAAGTTTCATGCATCTATGCTCCAAATCCTTCTTCTCTTGGAAAGTTTTCTTAGAAAGTTCAGACAACTTTTGAGTAGAAGATGTCTCCAGATTTGATTTAACTTTATCTGCTTGGATGCTTTTCTTCAGTTCAACATTCTGTATCTCCAAGGTAGATATCTTGTCTTCAAAAGCATTAAACTTATGTTGAAGCTTAACTGATTCATCTTGATGTTCTGATGATTTCTGTTCAGTTTTTTTCAGTTGGCTTTGAAGATTCGCAATCTTTCTTTATTTGAGTTTTAACTCTTTCCCACATGTTAGAATAGTATTCTCTTTTAAAGCAACAATTTTATCATTTTCTTTTATCTCTTTCTCTTTTGCACTGATGATACCTGCAAAATCAGATTTAACAGTGTTAGTACACTTTATACAGTCAGGAGTTTTATCAGAGCTTGACAAATTAAATTTCAACTCCTGAATTTGTTTAAGTATAGCTAAATTCTGATTCTTCAGGTTGTCTCTTTTAGCCTCTATTTTCGGTATCTCAGGCATGTACAAGACAACCATGTCTCTCGATGAAAGTATAGTATTTCCTCTCTCATCTGTAGTTGGCATCTTGAATGATTAGTTTACAATGTGTTGATCCCAGTTATGATGTTCTTTAACTTGATTTAACCTTTTTCTACACACAGATTAATAAAATAGAGTACGGAAGCGTTTAAGATGTGTAGAAAGGATTGAACATGCAAGGTAGTAAACACACAAGTAATTAATGAATAGGAAGTAAAGTATTATATGAAAATTACTCAAAGAACTGTTTCATTAATTACTCAAGAACACCAAGAACACGCACTGGTATGTGCAAATATGCTCAAGGATTATATAGACTGCTATTTTTGTGTGTGCTCTCGTCTTATGTGCTCTAAGGTGGTGCTCCCTTAATATAGCAGAGGGATGCACCCCTTAGTACAAGACAAAAACTGACATTCCATAAACGGAATGCCACCTGTAAAGTAAACATCGTAGGACGCCCATTACTTTGATCTTGAGGATCTTTGTACAGCAGTCCTCACGTGTTTTGCATGTGGTCTTGTCTTGAACTCTAAGAGAGGTTTCAACATTGATCTCCAGAGGTTAGCCTTCACAGAGGCTCTGTGATCTGAGTATCATTATCAGGTTTGACCTCGGGTGCATCTTCTGTGGAGTAACTTATGAGCTTTGCACCTTCTGTGGTGTACTTGGGTGTTCAGCGGCTGATTTCTGCGATTTCCATACTTAGCCTATTTTTCAATACTTCTATACAATGAGAGTGGAGCTAACAATCTCCCCCTAAGTATTGAAAAAATAAAATTTGAAAAGTGAGGTGTTGGCTAAGATGAAACAAAAAGAGGTGAAAGGAACTCAACCTCTGAAAAGTGATATTCATTCATAAAAGAAAAATGCCAAAAGGCAATTACATTAAGCATCGAAATACATGAATGAACAACAAAAGATTACAGAAGTCATTGGGGAAAATCATTTATCGGGTTGGTAAAGCTTTCAGCTAGAGTTTTTCTCATCGATAGAATGAGTTCCCTGTACTTCAGTTGTGCGTCAATCTGTCCTATCATTGTCTCTGCAGGTCCTGCTTGCACAATCTCAGAGCCTTTCTTCCTCAGAATCGTGTTCTTTATCTTCTGCAGAGTGTTGTTCGAATACTTGTGACTTTGATTTGTCCGATACATCTTTTTAAGCCCATCATCGTCTCTGTAGATGAATCCGAACTCAGGCTCTGTGATTAAGGATTTAGAAGGAACGTTCTCGATTCCGGGGAATTGATCATGTGGTTTGGTGATCGACAACTTTTCGACTCCGAGTTGTAGAGCTACCTCGAAGTCCATTTTGCTGTGATATTTTACATGTTCGCGCATCACCTCCTTGATCCTGCCATTCGCTATCATGTACTCCTTACGCTTTTCAAGTCTTTGCTCTGTGAAGGCATGTAGTTGGGGAAGATCGTAGGCACAGAGGTTCTTTAAGTCTGCATCTGTGAACGTGTATTGCTTCCCATCTTTTCTCTCAACTAAGTATTTTGCATACATGATTGACTTGTTGGCGAAGGAGTGCAGAGAGATACTCATCAGGGTTTTGATATCTTCTGTGGAGAATACTTCATCCCTTTCTAGTGCAGTTCGCTCGAAGCGTCTTCTGATATCTTCTTTGATTAAGGGATGCAGATTTGGTGCTAAGAAGACGGCTTTGGGGTCTGCGCTGTAAAGATAGGTATGAATGTTCTCTTCAAACTTAAGTTCTTTCGGTGGAGTCCTTGGGATTGGAACTCTCATGGCGTCCATCGATTGAACTATCTCTTTTACTCTGTTCTCTTGACGTTTCTGCTCTGAGGACTGTTTCTTCCGTGGAGAGGTCTCTGAAGTATCTGCAGCGTTTACTGGATCAATGCTTTGAAACTGTACAGCGGGTGTGAGTGTAGTGGGCATAAGTTCAGACTTGAGGGTGAGGGTTCTACAAACTTTGCGAGTCCTTCTACGATCTTTTCAGAGCTCACACTAACCTTCCCTTTTTGAGACCCTGCAGAGGTTGTTCCTTGGACAGTTGGAGAGGTCGGTATTGAGTCCTCAGAGGCACAGGGCATGGGATTCTGTGGTTTGTGTGCCTCTAAAGATGTTCTTTGTAAGGGTAGGGCTTGAAGAGGAGTGGCAGAGATGACAGGTGCTTTTGGTGTCAAGGCCTTCTCCCCCTCATGATGGCCAGGGCCAGAGGTATCTGGGTCCTGATCATCATGGTGAGCCCTTTTCTGTGAGGCCTCCGCTTGGCATGAGGCAGGGGCCTTTCTCTTCTTCCTCTTGCAGAGGTGGTCATCAGCATGTTTGTTGATCTTCTGTAGGGCGTCCTCTACAGCCAATGATAGGGCGTTGATTTCCACATCAGACTTGAACCAAAATGTGGCTACGGTTTTCTTCAAGTCTGCTGCCACCTTCTTTCCTTGGTCGTTGAATTCGGATCGAAGGAGGTTTGGGTTTTGCAGAAACTGATTTCCCATGGCTTCCAAGTCAGCTTTCGTTGCAAACGCAGAGGGGTCTGGTGCAGAGGTTGATGCCTGTGTGTGAAAGGGGACCATAACACTGCGAGTTATGTCCTATATTTCCTCTCTGAGCCTGGTCATTTTGTTCACTCCAGTCTGAACTCCTTGTGTAGCATATTTTGGGAACTCTTCTGTGCAATCATCCCCTAAAATTTGAATCTGATTGGAGTGTGAGATGATGGTTTGACCGCACGCTTGAAGGTCAGCCCTGGTTGCGCACTTTATATTGAGGACTTGCAGAGCTTCAGTATTGGTTTTAGGGCCTCTGCAAGGGATTGAGAGTTGGCTTGGGACTCTCCAGAGATAGATCTTTGCAAGTCGTCAACTTTTGTGAGCACCATGTCAGTAAAGGCTTTAAACTCGCCCTTTGTGACAAAAGCCTCTGGAACAACACATGTTCCAGATTTAGCCAACGAGTTTTTGGCACCTTCAGAGCCTGTTTTTATGTTGAGCTCTGGAGGTTTTCCTTCCAATCCTCGATGTTCCATAGAGGAAGCATCTATGGAAGTTCTGTCAACATGTTCTTTGGGGGAGGGTTCAGAGACTCCCTTAAGATCGATATTGAATGGATCCTGTGGTTGTTCTAGAGCCACAGAATCATCGTGTGCTTTCACCACCAACTCTGAGGTGGTTTGGGTGTCACTCTTGTGTGTGACAGAGGTAACGAATACCTCTGTGTGTGGAAGAGATGTGTCCTGTGGCGAATGGACACGCAGAGCAACACTCTCACCCTTTTGAGAGGGTGAGGTGGTTTTGGTTTCCCCGAATGGTGGCACAGAAGATGAAGGAATATCCTCTGTCCGGGTGGCTTGGGTAGGGTTCGGACTGTGCGGTCCTGTTTCAATACCCCTCTGCACTAGAACTGCAGGGGTAGAAGTGTGGGTTGCACTGGGAGTTGGTTTTGGTGGTGTGCCAAGGGCGTGTTTTTCTCCTAAATCCTCTGAGATTTTGTTACCCTCATCATCTGAGCTTGAAAGGCCCGTAACGTCTTGCACTGTAAAATCTATGAATTCCCCTAAGGTTCCAGAGTGCATCTTCTGTATCTCCTCAGCTATGGCCAATGCGACTCGGAGAGGGCTGGATGGCCTTTCCTCAGAGCTTTCAATGACTTGGGCTTTTCTTCTTCTCCTCTGCAGAGGTTGTTCGAACTCTGCAGGTTCACTCACGTTTGGAGAGGGTACAGGTTCAGAGGTTGCTGCCTTGGTCAGTTTCTTAGCCTTGTTCTTTGGCTTGGCAACTTCTGTTGTGGATTTTGGAGCCTCTTCTTCTGCGACTCTCTTTTTAAGCTTTTTTACCCGTTTCTCAACTACAACTTCTGTCTGCACTTCAGCTTTTTCACCCTCCTCTTTCTAACTTAAGCTCCCTCACCTATCTCTGTCCTAAGGTAAACCGCTATCTCACCCACTTGGAATCCTACACGTGGGGGGTTCCAGGACTCGGTGCAGGAGTCCTGTGCCCACGAATGTAAGTTCTCACCCCATCTTCACTGTTTAGGTAGGCCAAAATTCGGGTTGGCAAAGGTCTTGCACCCGGATACCCAGATTTGAGAACTGTGGGCTTGTGCGACTTCATGTCATAAACCTTGATCATCTTACCCTGTGTAGGTAACTTCTCTTCTCCTATCAGAGCATCTCCTAGTAGAATGGCAAAAAATCTGTTGAAGACAAGGTTTTTGGGCTCTGTGCCTCGAGCTTGGTCCTCTTGCTTGACTATGACCGCGTTTCTGATTTCCCTGAATATTAGAGTTGCATAGTCCAGAGGCAAATCGTAGTACATACCATCCATATTGCAAGTATGGTATGACTAGATTGGTCAGGACTGACTACCTTGCAAGTCAAACAGCGATTTAGGATAGAGAAGAGAACGTTCCACAGAGGTGGAAGGTTCTGGCGTCTAAAGTCGGTCCTTTTGGAGATTGGTGCAGCGTACCCTATGAACCTAAGGAACTCCAAAATCTCATCGTCAGAGGGCTCGTCAGAGTATCTTTTTAGGTTTAGCTGGGTCTTGGTGGGAAACTCGAATACCTCTGCGACTCTTCTTCGGTTTATACCAAGGTCCAGAATTTGAGTAGTGGAGGGATGGGTGGCATATCCCATCACACAGTAGCCATAACGGTCCAGTTTCTCATTCTTAGCACTCAAGCAGAATTGTTGAATGTAAGTTTCAGGAATATTGGTTCTTTTAAAAGTTAAGGCTTTTGTGAGAATGTGGTTCTTTAGGATTTGATATAAAGGAGCAGCGTCCTCAGGATATCCCTTGGGTTCCAAGACAACATAGTGATTGTTAGGCTTGAGGTTCAGTTGTCTGGAGTGATAGTCATGGTGTGTGAAAGAGAGCATTCTGCTTGTTAGGACATGTTCATGTTCAACAGAATGGGAATCGTCCTTTTTAGCTTCAGAATGCATCGAGTGATTTGATGCAGAAGATCCCTTGGAGTTCTTGGGAGAAGCAGAATGAGATGCCATGAAAAGAAATAGAGAATGAGAATTCTTTGCAAAGGGATTCTTGAAGGAGAGAAGATAGCAGGTAAAAAGAAATTTAGGGTATGAGAGGGGTTTATATATGAAGAGAGAGAGGGTAAAAAGAATGAGCGGTAAAAAATAAAATTTTCAAATCCGTGATGAGTGGTAACGGATAAGAAGCCGTTTTAAAAAAACGACGGTACAGGTTACAAACCAATCAAATATTGCCACGTCAGATGATGGCGGTGCACGATCTAGGACGTGCGACACCCTATTCTTACGCGCGTGGCATTTACTATTGTCACATGACAGTGACTTTCAAAAAATAACCCGCAACACATGACTTTAATTTCTAAAGTGATGAGAATGACAGAAGCTCTGTGGATAAGAGGCTTCTGAGGTCACAGATAAGGTTGTTATCAGAAGAGCTTTTTAAGAGGGAGGAAAGTACGATGAAATGATCGAGTTTCTTTTAAAGTGCATTTGGTCAGTCATCCTCAGTTTAAAGGCGAAGAGACTCTTGTGATAGATCGCAGAGGCTCTGTGGTCGACCTCAGAGGTTCTGAGACCAAAAATTTCCTTTTTAGGAAATATTTTCAAAGATTTGATCATTTCAAAGTTTTGACAGAGAAATTGGTACAAAGTGGGATCTTTCTGAGGGTATAGAGCTCGAGAAAGAGTTTTGACCCTTGGTTCAGATGAACTAACCTCACTCTATAGTCTGTTGCGCAGAACTGTCTTGCTCCCCCTTGAATAGTCAAGATTGGTCTTTGATGGTTCGGTCTGCTCCCCCTTTAACTATGCTTGGATCATATAAAGATAAGACTGGCACAAGACATAGATTCGCAGAAAAGAATATATGATAAAGAAAGTCGAAGAGAGTATTAACAAACAGGAAATAAGTTGCATACAGATATGTACAACAGAGGCTCTGTGCAGGAGTACAGAGGCTCTGTGCTCAACTCATGTTGAGCATACCAATCTTGCCAACTAGAAAAGTGAATCTTTTCTCATCCAATGCCTTCGTGAAAAGGTCGGCAAGTTGGTAGTCTGTGGGCACAAAGTACATCTCTATTGTTCCATGCTCCACATGATGTTTCAGAAAGTGATACCTGATATCGATATGCTTGGTCTTTGAGTGCTGCACGGGATTGGCAGAGATCGCAATGGCACTTTTGGAGTCACAGAGGATGGGGATTTTTTCGATATCAAATCCATAGTCTCTGAGTTGGGTCCTCATCCACAGAACTTGTGAACAACAACTTGCAGCAACAACATATTCTGCTTCTGCCGTAGAGGTCGAGACACAGTTTTGTTTCTTGGAAGTCCAACTTACTAGTTTCCCTCCTAGGAATTGGCAACTCCCAGAGGTACTCTTTCTGTCGAGCTTGCATCCTCCATAATCTGAATCTGTATAAGCCATGAGATCAAAGCCAGAGTTCTCCGGATACCAGAGACCAAGATTTTTGGTCCCTTTTAGGTATCTGAAGATCCTCTTGACAGCATGAAGATGAGATTCTTTGGGGTTAGCTTGAAATCTTGCACATAGACATGTGGCAAACATTATATCATGTCTACTCGCGGTTAAGTATAGCAGAGATCCTATCATTCCTCTGTAGAGTTTACACTCCACATATTTGCCATCTGGATCTGCATGGAGCTTGGATCCAGTGACCATAGGAGTTTTCATTGGTGAAGAGTCAGAAAGCTTGTATTTTTCAAGTATGTCAGAGACATATTTTGATTGGTTTATGAAAATACCCTCTGTGGTTTGTTTGACTTGCAATCCTAAGAAGAATGTAAGTTCTCCCATCATGTTCATCTCAAACTCACTTTTCATCAATGACTCGAACTTTTTGCAATATAAATCATTTCTAGACCCAAAAATAATGTCATCAACATAAATTTGTACAAGGAGAATCTCACCTTTTCTCTTCTTATAGAATAAAGTCGTATCAGTAGTACCTCTTTCGAAACCATTTGCAAGGAGGAAGTTTGAAAGTCTGTCGTACCATGCTCTGGGGGCTTGTTTCAGTCCATACAGAGCCTTGTCTAGAAAATAGACATGATTTTGGTACTTAGAGTTCTCAAACCCTGGTGGTTGTTGGACATACACTTCTTCTTGAATCTGCCCATTTAGAAAGGATGACTTGACATCCATTTGATATACTTTGAATCCTCTGTGGGCTGCGAAGGCAAGAAAGATTCTTATTGCTTCGATTCGTGCCACAGGGGCAAATGTTTCTTCATAGTCAATGCCTTCTTCTTGACAGTATCCCTTGGCCACCAGTCTTCCTTTGTTTCTGATCACCACACCGTCTTCATCCTTTTTGTTCCTGAAGACCCATTTGGTCCCTATTGCGGTTTTGCCTTTCGGCAGAGGCACTAGGGTCCATACTTCGTTTCTGTCAAACTGCAGAAGCTCATCTTGCATAGCTTCTACCCAGTTTGGGTTTTCAAGAGCTTAAGATATCTTTTTAGGTTCGATGATACTCACAAAATTTGTATAGTAACAAAATTTTGCAGTGCTCGATCGAGTTTGGACCTTGTCCGAAGCGTCACCAATGATTTGGCTCTGTGGATGACTATTGGTCCACTTTGTCATGCGGGGCAGGTGATCATTGGAAACTTCTGTGGTTAATTTAGGAGCACGTTCGTCCTGATGTGGATCATTTTCTGTTGAGAGAAATTGATCATTTGTACTTGCCACAGGGCTTGGTTATTCATTATGAGTTGAGGTAGAGAGCTCTGTGGAGCCTTGATCTGGTGTTGAACCTTCAAAGAGATTTTGAAGATGATCATGATCTTGATTGAGCTTGGGGCCTTAATTCGTATTGTCCTCTGAGTGCTCCCCCTCGATGGTTGCACCTGCAGCATTATTGGAAGAGGGTGAAGCATTACTTGGACCAGTTAGGGAAGTACCTGTTTGGTCCTCAGAGGGTTCGACTTCAGAGGATCTGCGGTCATCTTCAGAGGGTTCATCATCATTGAACATCTCTTCAAATAGATGATGAAGATCATTTGTTCATGATGATCCACCAGAATCTTCATCCTGATGTTTGAGTCCTGAGCTGATTTGCTCAGAAGTCACCTGAAAAGAATCATCAAACGAAACATTAATACGTTCGAGTATATGCTTGGATTTGAGTACATAGATTATGTATGCCTTGGAGTTTAATGAATTGCCAACAAATTTGGCTTCATCGGCTTTGGGACTGAATTTCCCTATCTGGTCTCTATCGTTCAGTACAAAGCATCTGCAGCGAAAGACATGGAATTACTTAATGTTTGGCTTCCTATGGTGTAGTAAGTGATATGGTGTCTTTGCATGTCTCTTCACGATCATGGATCGATTTTGGGTGAAGCATGCGGTTGAAATAGCTTCTGCCCAGAAAGAAATAGAGAGCCCGGAAGCAGTGAGCATAGTTCTTGCGGCTTCCACTAGTGTTCTGTTCTTTCATTCAACAACACCGTTTTGTTGTGGAGTCCTTGCAGCAGAGAAATTCTGTGATATGCCTTCTGTCGAAAGATAGGCTTCAATGGTTGAGTTCTTAAATTCTGTCCCATTGTCAGTTTGGATTTTCTGTACCCTGCAGTCATAAAGACCTTGTATTCTCTTGATAAGATTGATTAGTACTTCAGGAACATCTGATTTCTTTCGAACGAATTCAACCCAAGTATATCTAGAGAATTCATCTATGAGTACAAGGATGTACTTCTTGCCACCAAGACTCTGCACAAATATAGGGCCACAGAGGTCAACATGAAGCATCTGCAGAGGTCTGGTGCAAGATATGTCAGACTTAGTTTTGTGGGTAGCCCTTTTGAGTTTTCCCATCTCACAAGCTGAGCATAGATGATCCTTGTCGAATCTAATACTTGATAGACCACTTACAAGATCTAGTTTCATAAGTTTGTCAAGTGTGTGAAAGTTTAGATGACAGAACCTGTTGTGCCAGAGCCAAGCTTCTTCATTTTTACTTGAGACTAAGCAGAGCTTTTCTTCTCTGTTAGTTGATTTAAAGTCCATGAGGTATAAATAACCTCGTCTTTTGGCTCGCAGAAGCTCTGTGGTTGTATCTTCTTTTAACAGAGAGTAGTACTGTCTTTTGAACATCACATCGAGTCCATTGTCACAGAGTTGACTTACACTCAGAAGGTTGTTCTTGAGGCCATCCACATAGGCAACTCCGTTGACATCGATGTCTCCTTTGGCAATGACTCCATAGCCTTTTATTTGTCCCTTTTTGTTATCTCCAAAGGTCACAGATCCTCCTCCATGTTTTTCTTTGTAGGAGGAAAGCAGCCCTCTGTCGCCAGTCATGTGTCTTGAGCACCCGGAGTCTAGGTACCAGATAGGCACATGCTGTTTCTCCTGTGGACAAATTAGAGAGATTTAGGTACCCATTTCCAAATGGGTCCCTTTTTGTTAGGAGGTTGTGAAGATGCCTTAACACCTTTGGTTTTGGATTTACCTCATTTTCAGAGGTACCAGATTGTCTTTTCTCACCCTTGAATTTTGTATTCTTGGGTTTGGGAAAAGATATAAGACAGGAGGGCCTCGAGAAATGCTGATTCAAAGTATGCATAAGATCAAAGAATTTACAATAAGGAATATTTGAGGCAAACTTCTTAAAAATCTCATTAAATTTGTCAAAGGAGGGTACAGAGAAATTTTTACTACAACCCATTTTAGATTTGTGTTTCCTTTTACAGAAAGCTTTGTCTAATCTAGGTTGAGTTTTTTCAAAAACTCCTCATGAGTGGCTCTTTGGTTGTACTCTCCCTTTATCTTCTTTCCTTGTTTTCACTACAACAGAAGCATCAAGTTTATCAATTTTAGGCCATTTATTCTTCTGTTGCCAAGTGAATTTTTCTTGAAAAGGTCTTAATGGTCTTGGAGCTTTTGAAACATGAGAGATCTTGTTCCTTTTTGATTTTTCAAGCTCTAGAGAAGTCTTTGCTTGCAAGCACATGTCTAGGAAATCAGGACAGATAGGTACACCTGTGGTTTTCCTTTTGGGAAGAACTGTTCTATTAAGAAAGCCAAAGGTAAGTTTACTCTTATCTGGACCACAGGGGACTCTGATTCTGACTCAGAGTCTGAATCGAGAAAGTCTCTGTGAATGAGATCCTGACCTGTAAGTGCCTTGCTTTGTCCATTGGTGTCCTCTGAAGTATTTAGAATTTTTGAAATACACAGAATGACCATAGGAACGTTAAGACAGTTTTGTAGATCTTGCTCAAAGATTTCTCTTATTTTAGAGGTTAAATCAGGATGGTTGAGAAAATGATTTTCATAAGTTATTTTCAAGTCGTTTTCTAAAAACCTTTTAAATAGTTTTTCTTCCACAGAGGCAGGTACAAACTCTGGTGCTTCAGAGGATAGTTCCTTTTCAGGAATCATCATGCACAAAAAAGCCATTTGAGTTTGCGTTTCTGGGTGACCATATCTGAAGACCCCTATCTGTTTTTGAGACATATATTTCTTTGGTATAGATTTTCCTATTGATGAAGGTGCAGATGGTAAATCATTGTTTTCATACCATACATTTGCCATCTGTAGAGGTTTCCTCAGATGTGGTCCTTCAGAAGTTCTGCGCCTCTTAAATGTGGATAAAAGGTTTGGAAGACTTGGTTTTAAAAATTGCCCAGGGCAGAAGATGTTTGATAAAGATTTGTTTCTTTTATTTCCTGTGTAAGGGTCAATGTCCTCGAACCCTAATCCTCTTATGCCGATCTGGGTGTTTACCTTTTCATGAACTTTTTGAGCATCCTGATATCTCTTAATTTGGAGATCTCTGTCGAATAGATCTTGACGAAGGACTTCTCTTTTTTTTGAAAAAAGTTTTTCAAAGAAATGGCATTTAAACGATCACTCTCACATTTCTTTAGCTCTTTGACCTTATCTTTCAAAGCTTTGTCAAGATTTGTCATTTTTTCCTTGAAACCCCTTTTTGTTGAAATATGCTCAGAGATAAGAGATTCGTTTTCAAGGTAAAGCTTGTCCTTCTCCTCTGTGAGAAGCCTAGTTTCTCTTTCAAAGAAGGCAAGTCTTTTTTTAAGATCCGAGCATGTATTTTTATAAGCTAGAAGATCATTTTGTATTTCAAGAAGCGTGTTTTCAAAGTCCGAGTTACAAGAATTAGAAGTGGATACCTCACTCTCATTGTCAGAAGAGTGGACTTCTGCCATTCCACAGAAGAGTGTGTTGTCTTCTTCATTAGAGGATTCATCGGTTACAAGGTTCTCTTGTTCTGCCATTAGGGGTCTCTGAGTGTAGTACTCAGCGTCCCTTGTGGGTTTCCCTTTGTTGGCAGAGGACCTGCACTCTGCGGCGAAGTGGTCTGGTTTTCCGCATTTAAATCACCCTTCAGTTTGCTTTGGGAATTTTTCACTAGCTCTGCCGTCTGGCCTCTGTCCATTCCTTTCTTCTTGCCTTGGCTCCCCAGACTTTTCTCTTTCATGTCTTCTTGCTTCACCATATCCTCTGCTTCTGTCATCTCTTCCTTCTCTCCCTCTGTACTCCGGCTTCTTGAGACCACGATTGAATTGTCGGGTCATAAGTGCAAGTGTTTTGGCCAGAGCATCCATGTCAATCTCCTCCTCAGAATCTTCTTCACTTTCACTCTATGTTACAAGTACCTTTTTCTTCTTCTTCCTCTATGCCTCCTCAGCTGCCTTATCCTTCTTTCCCTTGTCTTTGCCTTCTGAGGCACTTCCCACAAGAGCCAGAGGACCTCCAACAAAGGTTGTCAGTTTGGAAATTCTGTTCTCTTGGCTGATCAGTGTTCCAAAGAGATCAGATATGGACCATACATCAAGATCCAATGTGGCTTACATGGACATGGTTAGATGAAGCCATTCATCATTCAGGCTCTGTAGAAATCTGACATTGTTTTCTTCGGCGGTTCTGTGGATCCCATACCTCTTACACTTGTTTATCAAATAATTGTATCTATTGTAAGTGCTTTGAATGGATTCACCCGACAGAGCTTTGAATGCAAAATACTCATTTATGCATAAGGCTCTATTGTTCTTGAGGGTTTTGGCACCACCCTCAAGTTGTTTTTCTAGCTCTAACCATAGGTCCTTTGAAGTTTTACATGAGTCAAGAGATTGAAAGATATCGTTTGGGATAGCCATTATGATTAATCTTTTGGCTTTCTTTGCAAGCTCATGTTGTGCCTTTTCATCTTCACTCCATTCAAGGACATGTTTGGGATGTTGATATTCAGGGATTTCAGAAGTATTGGCAGTGGCTGGAACACGAGGAACAATTGTCATTGGGATGAAAGGAGGATTGTTAAGAAACTCAACCAGACCAGGATCCACACCCTCAAGGAAGTGCACCATCCTGATCTTCCACTGAGGATATTCATCCCTTAGAAGAGTGGGAGGTTTAGACTGAGATCCAGCACTGAAGTAGTTAACAGTGTTTGCCATTTTAGTTTAGAGAGGAAAAAAAAGAGAGTATGGCACGAACCAAAAAGAGTATAACAGTAATGGTTTTAGAAATGATGAGAATATGAATCAGTAAGAACAGATGACCAACCAACTAGATTTGAATCTGTCTTTGAATGAAGGACACACTTGTACCTGTTTCTATACCAAACAGGTTGATATAGCTTCAGAAAACAGAGTGTGACTGTAAATGCAGTTTGGGACGAAGAACAGACTCAAACTACTACCTTGAATACTGGAAACAAGTATAGAACAGGATCCTTTGATATTGAAAATCAAAGTTTGCTCTGATACCAATTGTTGATCCCAGTTATGATGTTCTTTAACATGATTTAACCTTTTTCTACACACAGATTAATAAAATAGAGTGTGGAAGCGTTTAAGATGTGTAGAAAGGATTGAACATGCAAGGTAGTAAACACACAAGTAATTAATGAACAGGAAGTAAAGTATTATATGAAAATTAGTCAAAGAACTGTTTCATTAATTACTCAAGAACACCAAGAACACGCACTGGTATGTGCAAATATGTTCAAGGATTATATAGACTGCTATTTTTGTGTGTGCTCTTGTCTTATGTGCTCTAAGGTGGTACTCCCTTAATATAGCAGAGGGATGCACCCCTCCTTAGTACAAGACAAAAACTGACATTCCATAAACGGAATGCCACCTGTAAAGTAAACATCGTGGGACGCCCATTACTTTGATCTTGAGGATCTTTGTACAGCAGGCCTCACGTGTTTTGCATGTGGTCTTGTCTTGAACTCTAAGAGATGTTTCAACATTCATCTCCAGAGGTTAGCCTTCACAGAGGCTCTGTGAGTGATCACAGAGGCTCTGTGATCTGAGTATCATTATCAGGTTTGACCTCGGGTGCATCTTTTGTGGAGTAACTTCTGGTCTTTGCAACTTCTGTAGTGTACTTGGGTGTTCAGCGCCTGACTTCTGCGATTTCCATACTTAGCCTATTTTTCAATACTTCTATACAATGAGAGTGGAGCTAACACAATGCTTGGTTATATGATTTACAAAACAACTCTCACTATTTATACTAAAGATACTTCTCTCATAAGCTAAAACTCTCAAACCAAAACTTCTCTCAAACCACTATGTTGACTAAGTTGACTTACTTAGACTTAGACTTTTCTCATTAAATTTTGGATACAATTTTATACACTAACAGTATGACTTCAATGTAATTGTGATTTGATATAATAAAGATGGTGTTCTTAATGATTGTGTGAATATATGCTAGTAATCAGGGTCAGACTCTTTTTTCCATTTTACCTCATCACACGCCAACTCTCTGATTTTGACCCCTCTCCCCTAAATCACTCGTGGATAACTTCTTGGATAGGAAACACTGGATATTGTGATTCCATAGAAGTTCCGATAAGCTCTCACAGCAATTCCCATGAATTTTGTCCTAAAAGAATAGTGTTGCTCAACAATTTATCTTTAACAGATAAGTATCCAAAAGTAGATAACAATGTCAAATGAAAGTAAGTTCCAAAGAAATATCATTCAAGTGTGAGCTTGTGAACAATGAAGATCTCTTAAAACAAGAATAATGAATGAAATGAAATGAAATGAAATGAAATGAAATGAAATGAAATGAAATTAAAAGAATTGTTTTGAGAATCTGACACTATTTCAATCAGATCAACTATTATCATGAAAAATGGCTTAGTGTATCATAGAATGAAATTTGTTTATATGAACAAATATAAACATATTGACAATGAGTGCACAAAGTTTAAAAATGATGTCTGATACTCAATCAACAGTGAAAGAAAAAACGGGAGTATTACCATCGAAAAATTGTTTCTTTATAAGACGTCGTAATGACAAAGTCAATAAAAACTACCGAACCGGTGTGTGTGAAGACTTGACAGTATATAGAAAAGATAATACACAAGTATTGATCTATGGAAACACATGGTCAGTTAAGCAATGAAAGTTCCAAATTAAAATTATTTAAAATCACACTTCGAAATTCATAAAATCTTTTGAGAAGAAGAAGTGGTTTGAACATTTAGAAAACGATTTACATACAGAAAGTTGTTCTTCTTTCAAAGTATGTTGAGATTAAGAATTAGAATGATATACCTTCAGTATAGAATTCTTAACTCCCCTGAAATGAATATTCTATCTCCCCCCTTCAATTAAGAACAGGAAAATAAAATGTAATCTATTAAGCTCCCCCTTGACAAAACCTCAAATATTCTCTCTTCAACACCTGTAAAAAGTCAAGCATATTAGCTCACAAAAAAAATTATGTATTCTCCCCCTGAAAATATATCTATTAAAAATCAATCTCCTAATCTCTTTAATGTCTCCCCTTAAACAATTTAAAGATACTTCCTGATTAAGATTGATTAGTCGGCTCAAACAACAACAATCAAAAAACTTTGAAGTACGAATTCTGAACTGAATTATTCAGAAGCCAATGTTACATATTCTCCGGTGAGAATAGCAACTTTGATGAAAATATCTTTGTAACCTGCAAAATAAGAATGATTTTGGTAATCATTTGAGATGATTCCGCCTTCGTCAGTATTAAGAAGATATAACCAAATATCCGAACTCCCCTTAAAGATATGCACAACCAAGATAAACTCCCCCTAGATTCATGCGAGAAAATTTAACAGACTCAAGATTATATATTGAGCATACCCAACTTACTCATCAAAAATTTGAAGCGTTTTTCATCCAAAGGCTTGGTGAACAAATCAGCCAGCTAGTAGTCAATCTGTAAAAAGTGCATCTCAACATCGCCTTTATCTACAGAATCCTTGATGATGTGATAGCGAACATCTCTATGCTTCATTTTCGAATGTTGCACCGGATTAGTTGTTATCGCGTTTCGAGTCACAGTAATAGGGACGCGCTTATAAGTGTAGCCAAAATCTTTTAGTTGAGTCATCATCCACAATACTTGGGAGCAACAACTCCCAGCAGCAAGATATTCAGCTTCGGCTGTCAAGATAAACACACAATTCTGTTTCTTAGATGTCCAGCTAACGAGTTTATCGCCTAAGAACTGACAAGAACCCGAAGTGCTCTTCCGGTCTAGTTTGCATCCCGCGTGATCTGCATCAGTAAAAGCAGTAAGATCGAAATCAGACTCCTTTGGATACCAAAAGCCTAACTCGATAGTGCCTTTGGGGTATCGAAGGATCCGTTTAACGGCTGCCAGGTGGGATTCTTTTTGATTCGTCTGATAACGAGCACAGAAACATGTAGCGAACATTATATCTGGTCTACTGGATGTTAAGTATAGTAAAGAACCAATCATACTCATGTAATTCTTTTGGTCGACAGATTTTTCGAATAAATCTGCATTCAGAAGAGTTCTTGTAGCCATTGGTGTTTTCGTTGACGAACAGTCAGCCATATTGAACTTTTTCAAAACATCTTTTACGTATTTAGACTGATTGATGAAAATTCCTTCAAGGGACTGCTTCACTTGTAAACCAAGGAAGAAATTCAGTTCTCCCATCATGCTCATCTCGAATCGAGTGTCCATAATTTTTGAAAAACTCTTACAAAACTTTGCATTTGTAGAACCGAATATGATATCATCTACATAAATCTGGATTAAAATTAAATCCTCACCTTGATTCTTCAGAAACAGAGTAGTATCGATCATACCTTTTTTAATCCCATACGCAAGTAGGAATTGAGTTAAAGTCTCATACCATGCTCTAGGAGCTTGTTTTAAGCCATATAATGCTTTGTCGAGAACGTATACATGGTCAGCATACTTAGGATCTACAAAGTCCTTCGGTTAACTTACATATACCTCCTCATGCAGAATTCCATTGAGAAATGCCGACTTTATGTCCATTTGATAGACCTTAAAGTTTTTATGCGCTACATACGATAGAAAGATTCAGATGGCTTCAATCCTGGCAACTAGTTTCATGCGAAAGTTTCATCATCCACAATACTTGGGAGCAACAACTCCCAGCAGCAAGATATTCAGCTTCGGCTGTCAAGATAAACACACAATTCTGTTTCTTAGATGTCCAGCTAACGAGTTTATCGCCTAAGAACTGACAAGAACCCGAAGTGCTCTTCCGGTCTAGTTTGCATCCCGCGTGATCTGCATCAGTAAAAGCAGTAAGATCGAAATCAGACTCCTTTGGATACCAAAAGCCTAACTCGATAGTGCCTTTGGGGTATCGAAGGATCCGTTTAACGGCTGCCAGGTGGGATTCTTTTTGATTCGTCTGATAACGAGCACAGAAACATGTAGCGAACATTATATCTGGTCTACTAGATGTTAAGTATAGTAAAGAACCAATCATACTCCTGTAATTCTTTTGGTCGACAGATTTTTCGAATAAATCTGCATTCAGAAGAGTTCTTGTAGCCATTGGTGTTTTCGTTGACGAACAGTCAGCCATATTGAACTTTTTCAAAACATCATTTACGTATTTAGACTGATTGATGAAAATTCCTTCAAGGGACTGCTTCACTTGTAAACCAAGGAAGAAATTCAGTTCTCCCATCATGCTCATCTCGAATCGAGTGTCCATAATTTTTGAAAAACTCTTACAAAACTTTGGATTTGTAGAACCGAATATGATATCATCTACATAAATCTGGATTAAAATTAAATCCTCACCTTGATTCTTCAGAAACAGAGTAGTATCGATCATACCTTTTTTAATCCCATACGCAAGTAGGAATTGAGTTAAAGTCTCATACCATGCTCTAGGAGCTTGTTTTAACCCATATAATGCTTTGTCGAGAACGTATACATGGTCAGCATACTTAGGATCTACAAAGTCCTTCGGTTAACTTACATATACCTCCTCATGCAGAATTCCATTGAGAAATGCCGACTTTATGTCCATTTGATAGACCTTAAAGTTTTTATGCGCTACATACGATAGAAAGATTCAGATGGCTTCAATCCTGGCAACTAGTTTCATGCGAAATTTTCATCATAATCAATTTCTTTTTCTTGACAAAATCCTTTTTCCTTCTTCGTCTTTTGTGTTTCTGAAGACCCACTTTGGTACAATAACAGATTTATCTTTAGGTCGTGGGTTAAGTCGCCATACCTTGTTCCTCTCGAACTGTAAAAGTTCATCTTGCATCGCCAAAATCCAGTCTGGATCTTGTAATGCCTCTAAAGCTTTCTTAGGCTCCAATACACTGAGGAAACTAGAGTAAAGACAAAAATTTGCTGACGCAGACTTTCAATGTAACCTATAATGTTGTACAAGGGTTGATCTCTTGTCCATCGATTAATACTTGGTAGGGGTTAAATGTTTATCCGATTATTGTGTTCATTGTACTCATCAGTTATTGCAGGTACAACTTCAGAAGTAGTTGTCTGTACTTCTCCAGATTGTAATTATGAATTAGGTAACTCTGGCATAAAGAATATAGTGCTCGGGACTTCAACATTAGAGTTGTTTTCTGTAGAAACAGAAACATTGTTAGTTTCATAAGAATTATTTAGACTATTAATATTTGAAGAAGTAGTTATGGGTTCAGATGGTCTAGAAACATCAACACTAATATCAGGGACCACTGAAGATGATGATGCAGATACATTAGATTTATCAAAATCAGTACAGATATCCATGAATGGATCAAAGAAAAGTAAATGTAACTCAGATGTAGAAGAGTTTGAGTTAGAAACAGAAAACTTAGTGTCATTTGACGCGGTTTCCACTCGAACTTGAGTAGAAGCATTTTCCTTAGAACCGAATCCTGAACTGTTGTGTTCAGAAGTCATAGTCAGAGATTCAACAAAGGAAACGTTTATGCTCCCCATAACCATCTTGGTTCTTTTGTTGTAAATTCGATAGGCCTAGGAAGTTAATGAATAACCAGTAGCCTTCGTTCGCTTTCTTATCGAACTTACCAAAACTGTCATGGTCATTGAGAATAAAAAATCTTGTTGAGTCCAATTCAAGCCAAGATTAATCAATCTAACACAATTCAATCAAGATCAAGATCACATAGTATAGAGAGAAAATTGTATGTATTGCATTAGTCATATGATTACATAATGATCGCACGTCTCTCAAGGAATCTCACAAGACTAAGCTATTTATACCAGCTACTTCTCTCAAAGCAAAGAAACTCTCACGACATTGGTTCTCTCAAAGACTTTACAAAGTCAAAGTTAAACAATTACAAAAGTCAAACTAACTTGATCTAAACAAAGCATTAACAATCTTCCCCTGTTTGGATCAAGTGTTGATATTTGGTCTTCCCCACCGAGATAGTCTTCCTTGACGAATTCCAAGCAACGATTCAAAATTTCTGATTCCACGCCTGATGTTGAAACGTTCATAGATAGCATCTACAATTCTTTCAGTACGGATCTTGACAATCTTGTTCATTCCTTTTTCTCCTTGCTTCAGCTTAACTTTTTTTTTCCTTAAGCATTCTCTTCAATTGCATTTTGATTACTTTCAAGGTTCCATCTGAAAACTTGGCGATTTCGGATAATCTGAAGAACCTCTTTTTGTTCTCAGAAGTCTTGTATACTACACCAAGTTCAGGCTTGTCTAGCACAGTAAATAGATTATAATCATCAATACCATCCAAACTAAGATCAAGCTTCTTCATGTTGACTTTCCTCTGATTCGTCTCTATACCGAGTTGGAAGTCACAGCAGTACGTGTAGTTTACCTGCCTTCTCAGAAACCTTTTCACAGCATCCAAGGCATCAAGAATATTATATTTCCTAATAGTCATATTTCTAAAAAGATGATACAAGTACTTGATATCATCTACATTCAGAAAGCAAAAATCGGCTTCGGAAAATGTACATTCTGAAAAGTCTCTCCTCTACACATGGAAAACTGGATACCAAATATGTACAAACTACACAAGTCTCACTTGCTTCACTGTCACTATTCCTGACTTTTTTTTCACAATATTCTCAGGATTTCTTTCCTAGTTCATCATTCGAGCATATTCCTCTTGATACTCCAAGGGTTGATCTGAGAAACCCAAGACATTGAATTTATCCATTTCTCTGATCCTGTGAACAAATATGCTCTTCATCTCCACTTCCAGAAACGGTTGTCTCAGAGTATTCCTCATTTTCCTGATTTGATTTTCAGTAGGGGCAAGAGGTACTTGAGGTTGGTCTGAGGGACCGGCTTGGGCTTCGGCTGGGTTAGAAGGAAATAAAGGTTCAGGTTCAGTTTTTAGTGTTTATGTTGGGTAGGTTTTCAAAGCTAGGTGGTTCATCATGATTTGGGCTTGGAAATCTGTGTGGGCTAGGTAAATTTGTGTGGGTAGGTGGAATAGGTTGGCTAGTTGGAATTGGTTGAGTTGAGATTGGTTGGGTAGTTGGAACAGTTTGGCTAGGTTGGGTAACTTGGGTAGATGTGGTAGTTTGGGTGGGTTGGTATTCTGGGCTAGATATGTTTATTGGTTGGTTGGAAGGTTTGTTAAGGTTTATTTCATTAAAGGATGGTATTTCGGGTTGTTCACGGGAAGTTTCTAGAAGGTCATAAATCATAGGACTCAGCTGGATATCTTCTTGAGAACATGCAAGGATGTCCAGTATGCTCTCTTCACCTTCTCCTATTAACTACCTTTCCTCCTCCTTGATCTTCCAAAAGTTGTCATACTTCTCAACTGATGTTTCTTCATCATCGGAAGATAAGTCAATTGCATATATCTCCTCCAAACCAGTAATCCTTATAATATCTTCTCTTGTAGCAACCACGGGCTTTTCAACCAATGGTTCTACATCTTCGTTAATGTACAAGATTAATTCCCTACCTTGTCCTTCACCCATATCCATCTACTCATCACTGCCAATATCAATCATCTCAGTATCCTCTCTCTCCTCTATCTGATCCACCAATAGCATGTTCAGATTCTGTAGCAGTTCTTTGGCGTTTGCTTATCTCCCCCTTATGGTCATGATCCAAATCATGATCATGCCTCTTCTTAGAACCTGCTTGGACTTTGCACGAATCCTGAACTGCTTTTGTTAACTCTTATATGTGCTGAACCATTTCTATCTTGAAGGCTTGGAACTCAGATATGGAAACAGCATCAGTCTGTACATGAGGTTGTTGAGTTCTCAACAAGCCAATGAGATCAGCATCAGACTCCTCAGCGGGTGCCTGGGATCAAAGTTTGGCATATAATAGAGATTTTAGCTCCTTCACCGAGAGATCAACCGGTTGTGGTGGTGGTGGGGGTGGCTGAACAGGCTCCTCAACCGTTGGGCCTTTCCCTCTTAGTAGGCTCTTGACTTTGGCAATCTCCTCCTCAAACTTTGCAGATAAAGTCTCAGTAACATGATTCTCAACAGCCTTTAATGTGCCGTCGAGGCATTCCTTTGACACGAAGTCGGGTAAAATAACTCTGAGGTCACTTAGAATTCCCGTTGTCACAACTGTTGAGGATCCAACAGTGTGGCCTGTGTTCAAAGCTGGAATATCGATAGCAATGTCAGGACTTCCATCCGATCCTCGTAGTCCGGATTGCGGATCTACTACGGATGTTCCGATCGGGTCACTAAGACGTCCGATGTTAGCAGAAGTATGTGTATGTGTCCTAGGAATAAGAGATGATAAACCAATAGGCTCTAGAATCAATGGTGCACAGAAAGAAATTGAGCTTTGGGGCAGCTGAGCTCTTGTTTCAATACCTGCACTTTCCGGGTGAAAGGCATATATTGTTTGTGCTAAAACCCCGTAGGAAGTTGAGACTATGGCCTGTTGAGAGGTTATAGAATGGATGGCAGAGGTGTGCAATTGCATAAGCGGGCTACTTACAACTTGTGCTTCCGAATGCAACACATGCAACGGAGCACTTGATGTGGTTGCCCTTCTGGAATGGTAGGTTATTGTACACTCTCTCTCACCATATTCTTTTCCTTCATTCTCTCTTTGCCTCACATTTTCAATATTTTCAACCATAACTCCCTCAGAACTCCTTATGTCTCCCAAAACTTGTTCGATTGCATTACCAGTAGAGTCTATAACCATATCATCATGATGCAGAGAGGCATCATCTAATGTATAGGATAAAATCCAATGTATTAATCAATAAGCTCAAATCTTGTTTTTAGAAAACGTTTTGATACATAGAGTATCAAGTACAGAATGATTGTACTTTGAAGCTCACAAAGATAAGCACAGAAAGTTACATGAAGCAAAATGTAACTTGAACAAAATTACAGAAAAAAAATGACTCAATAAAAACTCTTGAAGTTTTGATTTTGTTTCCAAAATGCAGTAGTAGTGTTTGAACACATAAGCACCTGAAAATTTTTTAAGAAAAATTAAACGCATAAAATATGCTAAGTATAGAACTCTCAAAAGCATTGAGAGACCAAAAACTCGCATGACAATTAGTTTGAACCAAGAACTCGCAAAGAACTTGAACTGGACAAAGAACTCACAAGATAAGAATTTGGTTACAAAACTCGTATGACACTTATGTTAGCCAAGAACTCTCATAGATCTGTGTTCTATGTGAAGAACATGCAAAGAACAGTGTTTATCAAAAATTTGAAATTTTGAACTTTGAGCCCCCCCAAAAAAAATTTAATTTTATGATTCGATTTTGATTAGGGTATATGTCCAGATATCGATAGAGTTCAAAAATTCCATCTTTTCAGAATTCAAGGTCTAAAATCTCAGTCCATGAGTTCGATTTTGTCCAAGTGCAAATGCAACAGTTCGAGTTCAACAGGTTGAGTACAAATCCAGAGTTAAGGTATCCCTGATCAAGAACAAACAAGATAGCAAACCCAGATGCAATATGGTTTAAACAACATGTGTACAAGACTATTTTGAATCCAAAATCAAAACTCAAGGAGTTCGGCAAGAATATTAACCGACATAAAAAAATGAACTTTAAACCCTAGAAAATTAAGAATTGTAACCTGCAAATGCGAAAACAAAGAACACAAACTATAAACGAATAAGAAACAAATGATAAGAGACATAAACCTACACTGATTCTTCGAAGAAAGATTTGAAATCGAAGGGTTGCACAATGAGAAGTCGAGAGAAAATAACCTAAGTGTGAGAAATCGCAAACAAGTCTGAGAGAAGTGAGTCTGAACAGTGAAAACACTCAAATATATACTCAAAGAGTTGAAAGACACGTGGCACGATTTGAGTGGATGACACACTTCTCGCAGACCAAAGAACAAATATTTGTCGCACAAAGAAGAGCAAGGCAGTGTGTGTACACTTCGCACATGAAGCTATATGCGTGAAGTGTAAAACTCGCAAAAGGTAACGTGCGCGAAGATGAAACGTGCAAAACGTTATGTGCGTGAAGTTGAATAAATAGTGAAAACTCGCATGCCGTTGTGTGCGCGAAGTACAAACGCGCATGACATAGCTTGTGAGTTTTGTACTTTGCGCAACCTTTGCTATGCGCGAAGTGGGAACTCGCACGACTCAGTGTGCGCGTTCTACACTTTGCGCATGCAATGGTTTGTGCAAAGTAGAAACTCTCATAATGCTATGCACGTTCTATATTTAGAATTTTTTTTGAGAAATTTCCAAAAATGATTTGATCTTCTTTCCAAAAATTGCAAGTTTTATAAAGATACTTTTAAGCACCAAAATGAAACTTTTTCTCTGAAAAATCTTTCTGATTTCAAAAACTTTTAACAATACCAACTCACACACTCACTTACAGACTTTCCATTATTGCTCCCCTTGATGTGTGCATGTATGTGTACTCCCCCTTGATATGGTATTCTGTTCAGGATACTAAAGTACGAGTCCTTATCTGATGTGATCAGAAGTCATAGTCCATGATATGAGCTTTTTATAGACTGCAGGAAACCATTCATACTGCAAAACAGAATAAGGCTTTGGTACTCATTGTACATGAGTCCACAGTTGTTAATAATATCAAACTTTTGAAACATAATATTGACCAAAACACAAAACAGATAGACTCAACTCCCCCTCAACAACAGGCACATAAATAGAAATATAACTATGCATCAAGGTTCAACATTCCATGTTTGCTGACCAAAAATGTAAAACTTTTTTCATCAAGAGGTTTTGTAAACTAGTCAGCAACCTCAAAATCAGTAGAAACAAAATGCATTTCTATATTTCCTTTCTCAACATGATCTTTTATAAAATGGTACCTGATGTCGATGTGCTTAGTTTTGGAATGTTGTACCGGATTAGATGTTATTGCAATGGAACTTTTTGAATCACAGTAAATGGGGACTTTGTTGAATGTATATCCATAGTCCTTCAGTTGTGTCATCATCCACAGAACCTGTGAGCAACAACTAGCAGCTGCAACGTATTCTGCTTCAGTTGTAGAAGTTGATACACAATTTTGCTTTTTAGCTGACTAGCTTACTAACTTGTCACCCAAGTACTGGCATGCTCCGGAGGTGCTCTTCCTGTCTAATTTATTGTTTGCGTGATCTGCATCTGTGTAGCCTGTTAGCTCAAAACTAGAATCTTTCGGATACCAAAGGCCCATATTTGGTGTGCCTTTGAGATATCTGAAATTTCTTTTAATGGCAGCAACATGGGACTCTTTTGGATTTACTTGATACCGAGCACAATAACAGGTATCAAACATTATGTCAGTCTACTTGATGTCAAGTACAAAAGAGATCCAATCATTCTTCTGCAGGTCCGTTGGTCTACTGATTTTCCAGAAATATTTGCATCCAATAAACTTCTAGATTGCATGGGAGTCTTCATGGGTGTTGAAGAGTTCATGTCAAATTTCTTTAACATGTCTCTAATATATTTGTCTTGGTTTATGAAAATCCCTTGCGGGGTTTGTTTTACTTGTAAGCCAAGAAAGAAATTTAATTCACCCATCATTGACATTTGAAATATTTTCTTCATGATGTTTTGGATTTTATCACAAAGATCAGGATTTGTAGATACAAAAATAATGTCGTCTACATATTTTTGTACCAGTATTAGGTCCTCACCTTTCTTTTTAAGAAACTAGATTGTTCGATTATACCTTTACGGAAACCGGACTGAGTCTGATAGATTGACTAAGTTTCATACCATTCGTGCGGTGCTTGCTTCAATCCGTAGAGCACTTTATCCAGCACGTACACATGGTCTGGGAACTTTGGATCAGTGAACCTTCAGGTTGACTTACGTATACTTCTTCTTGTAGTACACCGTTGAGGAATGCCGATTTGACATCCATCTGGTACACTTTGATGTTTTTGTGTGCAGCATACGCAAGAAAGATCCTTATAGCCTCGATCCTTGCCATGGGTGCGTAGGTTTCGTCATAATCGATTCCTTCTTGTTGATTATAACCTTTTGCCACTAACCGCGCTTTGTTCCTGACAATAATACCTATTTCGTCCTTTTTGTTCCGAAAGATCCATTTAGTTCCGACGATGGTTTTATCCTTGGGTCTAGGTACTAGTCGCCATACCTCGTTCCTCTTGAATTCATTTAGCTCGTCTTGCATCACATTAATCCAATCTGGATCTTTAAGTGCTTCAGACGAGTTTTTCGGTTCCAAGTTGCTCAGAAAATTTGAGAACATACAGAAATTAGCAGATGCAGATGCAGTTGTCGTAGCAGATCTGGTAGACATCCTAGCAATCGGATCTCCAATAATATTTTCCAGGGGATGACTCTTTGTCCATTTGTGTGTACTGGGCAATACATCTCTTTCAGTTTGATCATTTGAAGTGTCAAACTCATCATGTATTGCAGGTTGATTAGTTTCAGTTGCATTTGGACTTTGTCTACTTGAAGATGTATTAGCTTCCTCAGTTGTGGTTTTTGGTTGATGTTCTCCAGATATGGCTGATGTAGATCCCGGTTCAATCTGTGATGAGATCATTTCATATGTGTTTTATGGATCAACTTGTTCAGAAACCTCTTGAGTTTTACTTGTTGAAGCTTCACCATTTTCTTCAAATGGTCAAGAGATATTTGCACTAGTAGGATGTTAGTCTGTATTGCTGAGTCCAATTCAAGACAAGATTAATCAATCTAACACAATTCAATCAAAATCAAGATCACATAGTAGAGATAGAAAGTTGTATGTATTGCATTAGTCGCCTCTCAGGGTTACAAGGAACTCTCACAAGACTAAGCTATTTATACCAGCTACTTCTCTCAAAGCAAAGAAACTCTCAAGACATTGGTTCTCTTAAAGAATTTACAAAGTCAAAGTTAAACAATTACAAAAGTCAAACTAACTTGATCTAAACAAAGCATTAACACATCTACAACCAAACACACGAAAAAACTTAACATTAGGTTTTCTATGATTGATAATCTCATATGCCGTTTTATTTAACCGTTTTGTGATGATCATGTGTAACTCCCTAAAATGAATAGGGACCATTTAAAATTTAAAATTTCGGCTATATAACGTCTAAATTACGAAGGTTTCCAACCCTGTAAATAATGACAACTAAAGCCCGAAGAGGTTGGGGTAGTTAATAACAATTAGAGTAGCGGAATAATGAGACATAAAATTACAACAACCTATTTTATCTAGAACAAAGTTAAAACTAGATTAAGGTGGGTGTTGCTATGCCTCCAAAACACTCTTCTCGACGAAATCCCAAAAGCCCGGTCCTCCAAAAGTCATAATCATACAACCGGTAATCAAGGTGCTCCTTGCACCCCACTAGAAGGACCTGTAGACAGAACACAACATCAAGTGTTAGGCTAAGAGCTTAGTGAGATTTCACACAAGCGTTAAAAGAATTTAATATTGAAACATGAAGAACTTCCAAGTTAGCACAACCGTGATGATTTTCCGAGTACATTCCGCTATAAAACATGGGGCCCAACCTGCTCACAGTTCTTCACAAAACATTACAAGTTCTTTTACGGGGGGGACCTGTGACCTCTCAAGTGACTGAACCCATGAATGGAGCCACTTGAGTTTAATAATGGGGAAATTACACCTCAGGCTATTGCTTTATGCACACTGTATCCGGTGTCACCTCAAGCATCTTTACTACCTTTAGTGTCTACTCAGCAGAGTTCCACCTCAAGGCTTATTGAACCTTAGTGCCTACCCTTAATTTAGTAGGGTTCCCCCTCAAGGAGTAGGTCCTTTAGTACCTACCCTCTAATCATTCATTCAAGATTTATATGACCAACCAACATCCACCCAACTCTCATGCACGAGAGTTAGGTTCCATATTAAAACAAGTCTCCACTTAATACATGTTAACATAAATTCATGAACCATCATATAGACGACATTATACACATATATATACAACTTGACAAGTGCTCATCACTCCAAATATTCACCAAGACAACATATCAAGCATAAAATATCCCTCATATCCATGGTTAGGTCAAAACTACATACACGACAATTTCTTTGCATTTAAATATAGCAATTAAGCATTTATGTGGAAAACTTAGTAGAAAACTCACCTATAGGGTTTGTAAAGAGAAAACCCTAAAATGAAGAAACCATAAGTTGAAGATGAATTTTCTGGGCCCAATGTGGTCTGGGATACTCCTTCCCAAAAAAAATTAAATTGAAGATGACTTTTCTTGAGGCTTTAATGACTCTTAAATCTTTACTTGGTTGAGGGATTTGAGGTGGGTGAAACTCAATAAATGACCTAGATGGATTTTAGGTCAAATATTAAAAGAGGGGAGAGGGAGGAAGAGAGAAATCGTCACTTGCAAGGAGAGAATTTCGCCACTTGAGAGAAAAGGTGAGAAAAATGAGTTCATTTGGCTGAAAAACATATTTAATGCATCAGATGGGCCTACGGCGACCTTGCGCCGCAATAGTTTCTTGGCATTGTCGCCAAGCACTATCGCCCGAACTGTACCGTAAGTGGTACGCGGCCCACGATTGTGACACAGCGAGAGTGACCATGAAACTATCGTCGGGCACTCTCTCCCTAGGTGTACCGAACCTTATTTCCTCGTGCGATAATGACCAAGGCGAGAGTGACCACGACATAGTCTCCTGACACTCTTGCCGAAACCCTCCAGAACCCAAAAATCAATTCTTTCAGCCTCGACTCACCAACCAACGATACCATAAGTGTGATAAGATAGATTTAAGGATATTCGTATGATACAAGAATTATACAAGCAGTCCTATATTCATAAAATCATAAGTATAAACACGAGAAGGCACCAAAATAAAGAGTTGTCAAGTAAGTAGAATGCAAGCGGATTTCGGGATGTTACAATCCTCCCCCACTTGGAAAGGATTTCGCCCTCGAAATCTGTACTACTCAAAAAGCCTAGGATAACGCCACCTGATATCCTCATCGGCCTCCCATGTCAGGTTTGTACCTCGGTGGTGTTTTCATTGAACCTTATAATGATCACTTCCTTATGTCTTAATTTCTTCGTCTTCCTTTCAAGTATGGCTTTGGGATCTTCCACAGAACGGTTGCTGTCCACTCGAATTTCTGTCAATGGGATGGTGCATTCTTCTTCTTCTAGGCATTTACGTAAATAGAAAACATGAAAGGTGGGGTGAATCCCGTCCATTTCGGGTCGTAGCTCCAGTTTGTAGGCTTGAAGTCCTACTCGTTCAATAATGGGAAGGGTCCGAGAAATCTGTTAGGTCTATTGATCACAGTTTAATTGATTAAAAAAGATTAACAAGAATGATTGGGAAGGGAAATTGTTTGTTTATTAACTAATTTAGAGAGTCAAATGTTTCTCTCTGTAGAAACACTCAGATCATATACGGATACATTTTTGAATAAAATCTTACAAAACAACTACAAACAAATCCCTGTATATACCCCATCACACTTGTATACATTTTAAGCCCAAACCCAATTACAAGGCTGAAATATACAAACACAAAGATTACTTTACAAAACCTCTAAATAGAACATTTTATGTTCTAACATTCTCCCCCTAAGTTTTGTAAAGGGATCATCCTCTTCAGCTTCAGCACTTCTCCCCCTTGATTTCTTTTGAAAACGTAGTGTTTCTTAAACATCAAAGCATCTCTGGCTCCCCCTTGAAAATAGCTCTTATCATTGAAGTTTCACCTTTAAAATCAGATCTGAAGTAGACAATAACCTTGACTGAGTGCACATAAAGACAACTTTTATCTTTTGTAAATCCAACACATTTGTTATGCCCACAACAAAGAAATGTGTGAATTATGACGTGACAACCAAAGTGCATCTTCAGTTTAAAACACCGGATCTATCTTTGAACCATGAGTTGAATAGGAATTTAGCTTAAGAACTTATTCTGATAAGCTTGCAGGATGTAGATCCGAGTACAGTGCAATCAGCAGCAAGTAATATCAAAGTTGATCAATTATATGGCCACAACTACTAGTCATATGATTAATATGAAATCAAAGGGTTACAGGTTTACAGAAAGAATTTATGATCTGAGAAAGTAAACCTATAGACTAGTGTTATGAGAATAATGAGACTAACTTGTAAATGAAAGTAAATCAACCTTTATATAACTAGGCTTTACAAGAAAAAGGGCTTATGGGCTTTTAGGCCCAACAAGCTAATACTAATTCAAAGAAATACAATTTACACCCTGAACTTCTATTTAACATATAAATTGCCCTAACAATCTCCCCCTTTAAATAGAAGTTGAAAATCACGCGAGTTTGGAACATAAATCTTTCGAAAACCAAAGTTGATCTCGAAATATCGAATTTGAGTCCTGTACTCCAGTCGCTCTTCAATTACACCCAGTGCTTCAAGAACAAGTGGTTTGTATTTAGGATCCAAAGACTGAACCCCTTTTTCATCTTGACTAACTGTACATTTCAACTTGTCTTTCAGCAACATCAATGTACCATCACAGAATCTGGCAATCTGATCGAATCGGATAAAGCGTAGAACACCTTCGTTGTTCACATATGTCATGCCGAATTCTGGAATCTTTATCACTGTAAATGCATGCACATTCTGGGCATCAGACGGAATCATCAAATCAGGCTTCAGCAGATTAATCTTTGGCTTGTTGCTTTCTAACCCAATCTGAAAGTCTTCCACCGAGGCAAGTTTCATCGCACACTTCATATACCTCTTTACAGTCTCGAGTGCATCAATGACTTCCCCGGGTCTGATGGTTCTGGTCTTTAAGTCTCGAAGAATGAACAACAGATCTTGTGGTTCAAGGCACGGAAAGTCAGCTTCAGAGAAACAGTACTTCTGACCATCTTCTCTCGTTACCATGAAGTCTGAATACTTTACTTTCATGAAGAATGCAGATTGAATCTGGTCAACTGATGTAATCCTAAGCTTTGTCTTGGAGTGCTTGCCTTGAAACTTCTTATACACGAATACAAGCTCATGCTGCTTTTCCTTGTTTTTCACAGACTGTAGACCATGAAGTACAACTTCGTCATATGAACGAATCCAGTGGGTAAAGATCCTCTTTTGGCTTTCTTCAAGGAAAGGAACTTTGATTCTGACTCTTTCCCACTTGGATGGACGAACTGATGGAGTACTTTCTGTTTCCATAACTAGTGATGCTGGAGGAGATCTGACGGGAATATCTGATTCAGGAAGATCAGGGTTATGAACAGAATAAGTCAAAAGTGGAACCGTGACAGATGTCTGATCATGTGGATGATAATCCGAATGAAGAATCTCATCTATTTCAGCTTGCATGACTACCAGCGCTCGTTCAGTGTTGGCATATTCTTCTGTCGGTTAAGAAACTTCATAAGGATCAAGAATTAACGCCCAGTCTTCAGAGACAATCGGAGAACCTTCATCAAATTCTTCAGGCTTTTCAACCCTTGGAATATCATACAGCACCAACTCTATACATTGTTCCCGTTCCTGTCCCTGCCCTTCTGATCGAGTACCAAAACCCGAACCCTGTTCCGTTCCCACTTGAAATGTTTCCACAGACTGTGTCTCCGTCTCTGTTAGGCGTTGGTGCTTCTCCCCCTCATGGTGATCAGGATCATCCTGATCATCATGCCGGCGCTTGAGCCTGTCTGCCTGGCCACGGCAGGTGTCTTCCACTACTGATAAGCGTTCAATCAAAACAGCTACGGTTTGCTGTAGAGACTGAAGCATGGCTTCCTGAAGCTGGAAGGCTTCGGGAGATATAATGGAGTGGGGATTGTTGGGGTAGGTGTGGAAGCTTGAGCACGTAGAAGTGATAGAAGATCGGCAACCCGGGAGGGTTCTGTTTGAGATTGGGCAAGAAGCTTGGCAAGGAGTATGGATTTTAGGTCCTCGATTGACATCTCGGTAGCAGGAATGAAAGATGGTGGTGTAGGATGTAGTGGCTCAGTCGCTGGACCTTTGCCTTTAATCATACGTTTCAGTGAATCTACCTCCTCTTTCATCATGGTTTGGACAACCTTTAGGGCGCCGTCCATATATTCCCTTGAGACGAACTCAGTTGGGGTAACTCCTGGGTCACTTAGACTTCCAATTAAGGTTGCAACTGCAGAAGTCGAACCGCCTATGTTCACAGCTGGCGTCATGATAGCTGTGGTAGGACTTCCACCCAATCCTCGTAAACCAACCGAAGTTGGAGTTACTATAGGTGTTCCGGCTGGGACACGAAGGCCTTCAGCAGTAGCCGAGACAGGAACCCGTGTCCTAGGAATAGGAGAAATTATATCAAACGGCTCTAGACTTTGTGCAACGAAAGAAGTCGAGAACGGGGGCTGCTGTTCTCTTGTTTCAATACCGGAACTCTCCAAGTGAGAGGCCGGTAGCTGTTGTGCTATATCCCCGTGTGAAGCTGAAACCACCATCTGTTGAGAGATGGCGGAGTGGCTGGGTGGGGTGTGCAGTTGCGCCGCTAGGTCCACGGCGGCTTTTGCAATATCCTATCTCAACACATGAGACTAGATAGTAGATGTGGCTACCTGGGTGGATGTGGCTAGGGGGTACAACCGTTGATGGTTGCCCCGTCACTCGTGTACGCTCATGATGCATCTTGGTCCTCCTTTCCTTCTCTCTACTCACCTCTAAATTTTCACCTGAAACTCCCTCCGCTCTCCTTGTTTCTCCAGGTGAGGGCTGATTATCGTCACCATCCGAGTCAGAAGACTCTTCATTTGATTCCGATACGATGGTGGCTTGTTCCGACTGACTGCTGGATTGATCTGCTGCGTCCTCAGAGTCGGTGGTAGCATCCGAATGAGAGTCGGATGTACCTGTTTCCTCCGCAGACTCGGTTGCAGTTTCAGAAGATGTTTCCTCTTCCGATGCATTGGCAGAAGAGGACTGAATGTTGGCGGATTCAGTAGTTGTGTCCTCTTCTACCATCGGAGATGTCTCCCGTGGCGGGGTAGGTGATCGTCGTGAAGTACTGGCTTGTCTCGATCTAACGGCACTGCCTTATCCAGTTCCCCTCACAACGATTTCTCTTGTCACACCCGGTCCGGAAGCCCCAGCTATCCGGACTCTACCACCTCTTGTACGGGGACGCGGACCCTCACACCTCTCAGGTCATGCTCCCTGGGAGGTCCTACCGGATCTGGTTGGACCATAGGAGCTGGAAGATTGTGTGTGTGCCTATACTCTATAACACGCAGTGCCGAAGGACGAGCATTGGCCAGTAACCCGACTGGGATTTGTCGGGTGACGATACCTTCTTGATCTTGGCGTGCTGGTATCTTGCGATTCGGGTGATGCGGACAAGTAGGGTGCGTGGAACGGCGAGGTATCTCGAGATACAGATTCATGTAGCTTATAATGATCAGCTGGAGAAACCTCATATAAGGTGTGAAGTGTTGTCTCTTTGTCGCGTTCGACCAAACTTTCTGAACAGGGTCGTACCATAGGAAATCGGCGAAATCCGCGTGGCAGTGGAATGCCACTGAGTGGAATAGGCGGAGAATGTGAATACTCGTCTGGTCGATGCCTTTCGTGATGGCCGAAAGACATCGATTGAGGTAAGTAAACATGGTGTACCAAATAGTGGAAAGGTACTTGCGGTTGAAACTGGATGGAAGACGTAGATTTGCGCCGTATCCTAGGGACAAGATGTCAGCGCATAGAGTGGCGTTTGATACTAGCGGGTCAAAGCTATTTCGCCCCTGGACTGAACCGGCGGTCGCCAGATGAAGAAATTTTCGGAAAAGATCACAAGTGAGGAGCACAGGTGTGTGATCAATTCGACCTTCCAGATGGAATTCACCGTCGGCCTCCAAGGCATGTAGAGATTTCCAGAACTGTTGTAAGTATAATAGCGGCACTTCCGCTGTCTCCGTTAGAGCATATGATAGAGGATGGCCACTGAGGATCTCGATGATGACCTGATATTGAATGGCAGGTTGGGTTCCATCGAGATGATAGTTCTTGGGTGTGAGCTGAATGAACTGATCCTCGGGAATCAGTTCGGCATCGGCGATTGGATCAATCGCGGGAGGTGGATTTTGCGCCATTGTACCTGTTGAGAGTAAAGTGGTTAGATATTAGGAACATGGTAATCAAGATGTCGTTGGAGTTACATGGCCACGGTTTAAACCACAACCTATACTAACTCCAAAATACTGGAAAAAACAAACCCAATTCGTGAAGTAGGGTCCGTGACCAATTCGCGCACTACCACATAGAAAAAGATCAACTCACAGATTCACCTCACAATCTTACATCCTAGAAATATAGCAGTTAAGCACAGATAGCAAAAAAAAACAATACTGTGTGCAATTAAGAACACCAAAAGGACCGGGGTCAAGCTTCGATCGATATAGATAGACGACCGGTAAAGGCTTAGACCGGTAAGGACATTCGATCGGAAGAGTGTTGGACCGGTATGAGCATTCGACAGAAAGGGTCTTAGACCGGTAAAGGTCTTCGACCGGGGAAGGATTTGACCGGAGGATTATTCGACCGATACTGGTCTGCGACCAGAGGGTCATTCGACCGATACTGGTTTTCGACTGGTACTTGTCTTCGACCGGTATTGGTCTTTTGACCGATAGACGTTATTCGACCGATATAACAAAAGGACCGGGATAAACACTAGACCGGTATGGAAATCGACTGGGAATGCTATTCGACCGAATGCATTCGACCGATAGGCAAAAGATCGATAAAATCTAGGTCTAATAAACAAACACCCCAAACGACCGGTATTACAGATTCAATATAACCTCAGATGGATTGAAACATAATAGCAACGAGATCAAGCAAACCTAGACTATATACTCGTAAAAAACCCTAAGACTAACCACGACCAAGGTCGTGGCCTCAAAAACAATAAACCCTACATCAACCGAGGTTGATTTCGAGTAAGAGAGGGTCAACGAAGGATCGACCGGGGGAGTCGATACCCTCGACCGGAATTCGAGACACAACTATAGACTGGAGAAGAGAAGTAACTGACTATGAAGCATAAAAGATCGAGAGCAGTAACTGTTGCCTTACCTGGTGGTGATCGAAACAAGGGAGACGAGAGATCGACGGCGAGAGAGATCGAAATCGATTGCCGGTCGAAAGAGAAATCGAGAGTAAGGCTAGAGAATGATAGAGATACAGAGATATTCGAGAGATTGAGATCGAGAGAATGAGGGAATTGAAAAGACCCGGGGTTTTAAACAACCCTGTTTGTTTGATAGCGGGCCAGGTTGGGCCGAAGCTCGGTTTGGGCCGATGAAATGGGTTTGGGCCGGGAAAGAGAGTTGGGCCAGGCCTAATTTCTAATTATAGTAAAACAAACTTAAAAACAATGAAAAACAAAATATTTTGGTTTTTCGATTTATAAAATGAAAGACTAACGGAAAATTAAAGGAAAAAAATTAACCTAAATAGAAGAGAGAGAAAAAAAAATTCCTAAGGAACACAAAAAAAATAAACCTAAGAACTAAAATAAAACCTAAGGAAAAAAAATGATCCCCCTCGAATACAAAATTACGCACGAGAATTTGCTCCCACACGACGATTATCGTGAGGAAATCGAAACACAGGAAAAACATACCTGCTCCCCCTCGAACGGAGGACTCGAGAAGCTTACCAAACATCAGATGATAGTGCTCCCCCTGAACACATGAACATCGTCTGAAGAACAGCTCAAACGACAAACGTTTCCGGATAGAACCATAACGACCTGCAAAAGAAACGCGAAAACACCACGAAGAGAGGAAAAACACACGAGAAAAAAAAACTCGAAACAAACAAAATCTACTATATTGATACAGAAGTTTAAAATTGAAATAGAACTTAACGAGTAAAATGCAATAACCAAGGAGTGTGGATCGGAGCAACCAGAGAAAAGTCACTGGAGCAATAGACACAGTCATTCGTTATTGAACGAAACTCGTTGAGGGCTGGGAAAGGATCAAACTTTCAGATTTAGCATACCTAGCTTGGACACAAGATAATTAAAGAGTTTTTCGTCCAAGGCTTTGGTGAACAGGTCTGCTAACTGATGCTCTGTATTAACAAAGTAGAGGTCGATGGTACCTCGTTCCGCGTGGTCTTTTATGAAGTGATATCGCACATCAATGTGCTTCGTCTTCGTGTGCTGGACTGGATTGCTAGATATTGCAATGGCGCTCTTGGAGTCACAGTAGATAGGGATCCTCGAGTAGTTAAATCCATAGTCTTTCAGCTGGGTGCGCATCCATATAACTTGCGAGCAGCAACTGGCGGTCGAGGTGGACACGCAGTTTTTCTTCTTCGAAGCCCAGCTGACGAGACGATCTCCCAGGAACTGGACATGGCCGGATGTGCTTTTCCGGTCCATCATGTTTCCAGCATGGTCAGCATCCGAGTAGGCTGTCAATTCAAAACCTGTCTCTTTTGGGTACCACAAACCAAGATCAGAAGTACCTTTTAAATATCGGATAATACGCTTAACCGCAGCTAAGTGAGACTCTTTAGGTTTCGACTGAAATCGTGCACATAAAAATGTCGGGAACATAATATCTAGCCTGCTCGCCATCAAGTACATCAGAGAACCTATCATACCTCTATAAGTTCTAGCATTCACATCCTTTCCTTAAGGATCGGTGTGTAGTTTTAAACTAGTAGACATGGGGGTTTTCATAGGTGAAGAGTTTTCCATCTGGTATTTCCGAAGAATATCCGATATGTACTTAGATTGATTAATGAAAATTCCTGTTGCTAATTGTTTTACTTGAAGGCCCAGGAAAAAATTCATTTGCCCCATCATGCTCATTTGAAAATGTTTACTCATAAGGGCAAAAAAGTTCTGACAGTACTTGGGGTTTATAGAGCCAAAGATTATGTCATCAACATAAATTTGTACAAGAATGATATCTTTCTTTTCTCTTTTAATAAATAGGGCAGTGTCAATTTTACCTTTAGAGAAGCCAGATTTAATCAAGAAGGATGAGAGAGCGTCATACCAGGCTCGTGGCGCTTGCTTCAGAACTCACGAAGCCTTCGGGTTGCAAGACATACACTTCCTCTTTGAGAACACCGTTCAAAAACGCGGATTTCACATCCATTTGAAATACGATAAATTTCTAGTGAGCGGCGTAGGCGAGGAACATGCGAATTGCTTCAATACGGGCAACCGGTGCAAACGTTTCTTCGTAATCTATCCCTTCTTGCTGGCGATATCCTTTAGCCACTAGACGCGCTTTGTTCCGGACAATGATTCCATGTTCGTCCTTGTTCTTGAAAATCCATTTCGTCCCAATCACCGTCTTGTTCTTTGGCCGGGGAACAAGGCGCCACACTTTGAGGCTCTCAAATTGGTTGAGTTCCTCTTGCATAGCGATCACCCAGTCTGGATCATTCAAAGCTTCGGAGACGGTGGAAGGTTCGATACGGCTGAGGAATGAAGAAAATAGGCAGCCGTTCGCAATGTAGATCGAGTCGGAACAGGCGTCTTGGGATCACCAATGATCTGATGAAGGGGGTGTGCTCGAGTCCACATGGTGGTGTGTGGAAGAGGTTGATATGTCTGTTGAGAGGTATCAGAGCCCACATAACCACCGGGGGGTAAATCCTGAATTGCTTCGAGTGATGACAACCGGTGAGGTGGAAGTTCCTTAGTTGGAGTCGAGAGTGCAGTAGAGGACGACTCAATAGGAGAGACATTTAAAGCAGGATCCGGGATTGCCGGAATGGGAACTTCAGGAGTGCCTTCCACAGGTGTCGGTTCAGGAGGGCCTACTATTTCCAGTGCGACATTAGGGTCTTGGATAGGAGGAGGATCACTCGAGCTTGGGAATGCAGAATCATTGTCAGTAGATGATGGAGCACCAGGCGAGGATGTACCACCGGAGTCGGTTGGACCAGTGACTTGTGTTTCTTCTGGTGCTTGAGGGGCATTCCTGTTACAAGACACAGTATTAGACTTAATATTGAATAAGTCATCATATAAATACTCAAATAGTAAATCCAAATCAGAAAGGTGTGCTCTTGACGTAGACGCATGATTTGGATCTATTGGAGATTGTGTAGCTCCTGAACGAACTTGTCCAGAAGCTAACACACCAGTTAAAGCGGGTTCTGAACTGAGGTGTTCAGAAGCCATATCAGCAGCCTCGTCAAAAGACACGTTCACACTCTCAACGACGGTCTTTATCTGTTTGATGTAGACACAGTAAGCTTTGGCTTGCTGGGAATATCCAATGAACACTCCTTCGTCCGCTTTGGGGCTGAATTTTCCGAGATCATCCCTGTCATTTAGTACGAAGCATGTGCACCCGAATGCATGAAAATAGTTGATATTGGGGATGCATTTGTTGATGATCTCGTACGGTGTCTTGTTGAACCGCTTGTTGATGATAGTGCGGTTTTGAGTGTAGCAAACGGTAGCAACTGCTTCTGCCCATAAAAATAGCGGTAGCTTGGACTGCGATAACATCGTGCGAGCTGCTTCAACAAGAGTTCGATTCCGGCGCTCTACTACCCCGTTTTGCTGAGGAGTACGAGCAGCTGAGAAAGTATGTGTTATGCCCACTGAAGTCAAGTAACCGGTGAGCACTTGATTCTTGAACTCTGTGCCGTTATCCGTCCTTATGGTCAGGACTGATAGGTTGAGACTGACTTGAATACTCTTCAGGAGAGATATAATCAATTCGGAAGTTTCATCCTTTGATCGGAGGAATCGGACCTATGTGTAGCGAGAAAAATCGTCAACCATCACCAGGACATACTTCTTATGATTGATGCTTTGGACGCGCATCGGTCCACATAAATCCATGTGAATGAGTTAAAGGGACCGTGAAGTACTAGGAGTGACTTTAGGCTTGTGAGAAGACTTCTTCATTTTTCCCATTTCGCAGGCGGCACACAAATGATCTTTTTCGAATTTAAGATCAGGCATTCCCTTAACGTGTCCACCGAGCACCAACTTATTAATCGTCTTGAAGTTCAGGTGCGAGAGACGACGATGCCATAACCATCTTTGTTCGGCAGATGCTTTGAACATTAGACAAATGTCCTTATCTGTTTTCAAAGACGAGAGGTCAATCGTGTAGAGGTTGGTGCGATGTGTTCTAGCAAGGATCTCTTTTCCATCTTCAGTCCGAATGTTGCACCTTTTTGCTTTGAAGGTGACCTCTAGATCCTTGTCGCAGAATTGACCGATGCTGAAGAGATTGTGACCAAGTCCTTCGACGTAGGACACTTTCTTGATTGTTATATTATCCTTGACAATATCTCCATACCCCATTATGGGAGAAGAGTGATCATTCCCAAACCGTACATTCCCACAAAACTTCTCGGTGAAGTTTGTGAGTAGCTCCTTTCTTCCGGTCATGTGCTTGGAGCAGCCTGAATCTAGATACCACACATGACCGTCCTACAAAATAAGTTATTTCTTTTTAGGTACCCATTCGTAAATGGGTCAGGTGGTGTTAGATTTAACACCCGTTTTGGATGCCCGCTTAGACTTGGGTCTTTTCCTATGACGGGTAATATTCAACCGAGAATGATAATTATCAACATGATACGAGCCAAACCAATCAGATGCATAACGACGATCAACAAAATCATTCGATCCACAATAAGAGCAACAAATAGAATCATGAGACAGTTGAAGTTAATGTGGAATAGAATAAACTTTTAAAGGTAAAGTTCCATTACATTCAACTAAAGGTTTAAAATTAAAAACATCATGATTGTTATTGTTTTTCCTAGACTTTAAAACTGGATCAACTAATTCTGCTGTTGTCATGCTCTCTTTAGACTTCTTAGCTACCCAAGCATATCTTACTTCTTTGCGCCGACCAAAAGTATCTGAAAGACCGTTAAACTTATAGTCAGAAGATGTGAAACTTGAAGATTGTTGAGGAATTTAGGACATCGGAAGAATTTGTTTGAAATGGATCATAGGCGGAAGCATGTTTAAGATCAGAACAATGATCCGTTTCTAAAACATGAGGCTCTTTTCCTTTATTTGAAAGATTTGGTGACGAGTCACCTAAAAAGGCTTTACAGGAAGAAGTGTCAGAGGCAGGATAAGAATTGTCAGACAGGGTAGGTTTCTCACTTTGGAGAATTGTAGGCTTAGCTTGAGGCTCAGCCTTGTGAAATTGTTCCTTCAGACGATCTGCTGCCGAGGCAGACAGTTGTGATTTTAACTTCTTTATTTCTGTCTGAAAGTATTCTATTTCCTTGTCGGACACAGATTCCTCTTTATTGGAAGTGAGGCACTCAATTTGAGATAAGAGGTCTTGTTTTTCCTTTTGAAAAATGTCCCTCTCCTGTTTAAGTGACGTTTCTAGCTGAACAATTTTCTTTTCTAAAATCAGAGGTGGAACATAGACTTTATGATCTAGAGATTCCTCCTCAGTTTTAACTGTTTTAACATCAAGTTCAGCTTGAGTATAACTTCTAAAATAGTCATTTGATAGGAAACAAGGTTTTTCTTCGTTGTAAGATGCATTTAATGAATCATAAACAAAAGGAAGTTTCATTTTAGTAGAGTTCTCCCTTCTCAACTTATCCTCTTCCCAGTCCTCATCCTCAATTGGTTTGGTCCAATTGATCTTGTATTCTGGAAATGTCTTATCTATTCCAAAAAATTCACACGCATAAATCGTAGGAACTTTGGATAGGGCCTTTTTCAGATAATATGGGTTATCGTAACCGATACCCGTATTCGCATACTTGGGTTCCTTTGGTGCAATTAGATTTAGCGTTTGATGAGATTGACCAATTCTATAAAGCTTCTTTTCAATCTGCTTTACTGATTAGATAATCTTTGATTTTCATTTTTATACACCACGTTTTGAGACACAATATCAATTTTCTCATTCTCGGACATGCGTAGCTTACTGGTCAGATCATCTACTTTGGTCTTTAGCTCTTGTGATTCTTTTGAACAACTCTCACACTCTTCTTTTAAATTAGAAATTGTGCAAAGATTTCTTGAGATTTCTAAAATTTGATTTTCTATACATTCAGACTGTGCAGCAACTCGTTTTTATAGAGATGAGATGAGTTGTTCTTTTTCTTTTATGAGTAGCTTGAAAGCGTCTAGTTTATTCATGGCAAGTTTCATCTGATCAATTAAAGCTTCGTGATAAGGAGCACATACCTGACATGGAGAGTTTCAATCTTCATCATCAGTGTTAGAAGGTGATGAATGCTTGCCTATGAAACACAAGTGTGCTTCGGAATCTTCAGGTTCTTCCTCAAAGACTTGTAGCCAGTAATCATCTTCAGCCATGAGAGCCTTACCTGCTTCTTTATCTTTGGCCAGTAGAAGCTTGGCTCTGTAATAATCGGAATTGCGCATAACAGACTTGCGACAATCCTTTGAAAAATGGCCTAAGCGACCACAGTTGTAGCATCTGATCGGCTCATCTTTTGGCTTTTCTTCGTGTCTCTTGTCAGACTTCTTTCCATCTTCAACACGTTTCTTACCTTCAGACTTCTCTTGATGGTCACGACGAGTGGAAAACCTTTGCTTGTTGGAAGACTTGTTAAAGAACTTCCTTTTCTGGAACTTTTGAGTCAAGAATACCATAGTTTCTTTCATCTTAGTGAGTTCAGGATCCGAATCACTATCAGGATCTTCGGGTTCAGACACACTTTGCATTGGCTTCTTTTCAGACGAACGACTGACAGACTTCACTCTTTTCTCAGATACGAGTGCTAACGGATCAACTACCGGCTTTTCTTCAGCTTTCTGATTCCCCATTAGTTCCATAACTTCCTTTTCATCCTGGAGCAACATTTCATAAAGTTCATGTAGAAAAAGCTTCTCCAGGGTCTGAGTATGACGAATATGAGAGACAAACGGCTTTCATTCAGGCTGGAGGTTGTTCATGAACTTGATGTTGTTCTCGGTGTTCGTCTTTGTGATCTTATTCTTCTGGAGATCATTCAGAAGCAAGTTGAACCTTTCACATGTTTCTGTCAGTGTCTCGCCTTTTCTTGCTTTGAAGCCATCATATCTGGTGATGCAGTTTGTCACCTTGAGCTGATTGTTGATGTGGCTCCCCATCATCATCTTCTCAATCTAGTCCCACATTTTCTTTGCAGACTCTTTATAACTGTGGATGCAAGCATAGATGTCGTTGGGTAGACTTTGTAGAAGATATGTCTTTGCATGCTTTTCAGCATAATACATATCCTTTTCTTGAGTTGTAAAGTCAGTGATATTCTTTGGAACATTGCATTCAGGTTGACCTTCTTCTGTGTTTCCCGGTACAACTTTCATTGGCCAGTCTTGTGGCCCCTCTGTCATACACTTGTAAATGGCTTCATAGTTTGATTTCGATTCAATGAAGTTCATGAAGCGATCGTGCCACTGAGGATATTCTCCTCGATAGAGAACCGGGGGCTTCTGATCCGAACCAATAGCTAACGCGTCTCTTGAATTCATCTTAAATCTCTTAACTTAAAAGCACTGTAACTATCGTGAGACAAGCAGGATGATCCAAACACAATAATAATAATAATAAAAACAGAATAGGACAAGGACCCGGTCTAACAAGAGTCCGGTCGAACTAGGTACCGGTCAAGCAAAGGACCGGTAAAGGCAATGTACCGGTCAAGCAAAGGACTGGTATTGACAGAGTACCGGTCAAACAAAGGACCGGTGTTGACGATGTACCGGTCAAGCAAAGGACCGGTATTGACAACGTATCGGTCGAACCAAAAGTACCGGTATTAACAACTTACCGGTCAAAGGACAAAGACTGGTAATTAGGGTACCGATCGAATCAGTGTATCGGTCGAACACAAGACCGATAGTGTCTAAGTTTCGGTCGAAGCAAAGACCGGAAAACAAAATGTATCGGTCAAACACAAGGACCGGTAATTACACCTTCCCGGTCAAAGGATGTCTATCGGTCAAATAATAGATTAAGACTAATTAATAGATAGACCAATAAATACAAGCACCGATAAACAAATAAGCCCGATAAACTCGAAGAATACCACCGAAGAACACGATGAATTTTCTGGAATTCGACCGAAATCAACGCCCAGAGAATTGAAATCGAACAGACCGATAAACCACAAAATCAACAGTAACCTTCGATCGATAAAATCTTAATTATTTTTCCAGAACAACTTCGATCGATAAAAAACAGATTGAAAAAAAATCGACCGATAATAACTTTTTCCAGAAACCAATAGACCGATAAATAAAACAACCCAGATAGACAGAAATCAAGCAGATCGATAAAAACTCAAAAACAGATAAAAGCGATTAACACATATGATTGATTATAGGGTTTTAGACAAACCTTTTTCTGGATCAAACCTTTAGTCTCTTTGCTCTGATACCAATTGTAGATCCCAGTACAGTGCAATCAGCAACAAGTATTATCAAAGTTGAACAATTATATGGCCACAACTACTAGACATATGATTAATATGAAATCAAGGGGTTACAGGTTTACAGAATGAATTTCTGATCTGAGAGAGTAAACCTGTAGACTAGTGTTATGAGAATAATGAGACTAACTTGTAAATGAAAGTAAATCAGCCTTTATATAACTAGGCTTTACAAGAAAATGGGCTTACGGGCTTTTAGGCCCAACAAGCTAATACTAATTCAAACAAATACAATTTACACCCTGAACTTCTATTTAACATATAAATTGCCCTAACACAGGAGGAACCATCTTGTAGCACCCACTACAATGCAAGGATTAGAAGAAAATTTTTGAAATTTGTTCCACAACTGATGAAATACGATCATTTTCTAACTGCTTTTCAGAACACTTGAACGAACGAACTCAAAACTCCTTTCTTCATGAATCATATGGATAATTATAAGCACTCAAAACACCAGAATAATGACTGCAGATACTCAGGCTGCTAATCCAATCCAATTAGAGACTAAATCCAAACATCCAATATCTGAAAATATTGACAAGCATTATAACTCGTGAAAATTTAGATCAGTTGCTAAAAATATGTGACCAACAGAAGATAGGAAGATGTCACATATGCATTACGTGGAAAATCTCGGGAACATGGAACACTTGTAGCAAAATGGGTTCAGAACAGTCACTTTTCGCATAACATCAAATACTTTTCACATAGCACACACAATTCGAAGATCATTGAACATTAAGGGCACAATACACATGAGGCTTTAGCCAAAATATCCATAATTCGCATAGGCTTCCGTGTGAATTCTTACTTTTCGCATAAGCCTATGTGCGAATTCCTCGCAATTCACATATAACTATAAGCGAATTCTGAACTTCTTGCATGTCTCTATCAAGCGAATTCTATACATAGACAAAAAAAAATTCCTGGAAGCCACTTCTCGCATATAACATCATGCGAATTATTTACATTTCACATCTAGTGGCTTGCGAATTCTTTGCAATTCGCACACAACCTATGCACAATAGTATGCGAATTCTCCGCTTTTCGCATATGACTACTTGCGAATTCCTGACTTAGAAAAATTGTTGTGTCCAAGAATATTTCATGCGAATTCTTCAAACTTTTCACCATACGAATTCTTCATGCGAGTTCTTCAATAATCATGCGAATTCTTGAGATCTACGATTGTTTTTCAAAAACAAAACATTGAATTAAGCTTCAGTTCTTCGAATCCAAGTCTAAAAATTTGTGAGCATGTTCGAAATCAACATTGGAGCACTTTTGTAGTTGATTATCTTGTCTGGAAAGCAATCTAAAAGAAAATTCGATCTCAAAAGAGTGATATAACATTTCGAACCAAAACTTTCAGATTTGATCAATTCTCCCAAATTGATTGAAATTAAAGCTTGTAATTGATTCACTATAGATCAACTATGTCCTCTGAATCAATTTATCATCAAAGATCAATCAATTAAGCACCAAATCAAATAATTTGATCTTCACAGAAACTGTTCATGCTAATGTGAACTTTTCAATCAAATAACTTGTGATCTTGATCGAATCGATGAAAGATTTCTTCGATTTAGGCTCTGATACCACTTGTTAGGTCCATTGATCAGAGATTAATTGATTAGGAAAGATTAGCAAGCATTATTGGGAAGGGAAATTGTTTGTTTATTCACTAATCTACAGACAGTCAAATGTTTCTCTCTCTAGAAACACTCATATCATATATGACTACATTTTTGAATGAAATCTTACAAAACAACTACAAACAAATCCCTATATATACCCCATCACCCTTGTATACATTTTAAGCCCAAACCCAATTACAAGGCCCAAATATACAAACACAAAGATTACTTTACAAAACTTCTAAATAAAACATTTTATGTTCTAACAAAATCGGGGACTATGCTTTTCCCGTTTTCCAAACCTGATGATTCCCTTCCACGATGACACCTTCAACATTACCTTGTCCCCCACTTGAAATTCTATCGGCCCCCTCTTTTTGTCCCCGTAGCTCTTCTGATGGTCTTGGTCCGCCTTTAACTGCTCTCTAATGCCCTTCACCTTATCTGCCGTCTCTTTTACATTTTCCGGCCCGACAAACTATTTATCCCCTGCCTCTAGCCAACACACGGGTGTCCTACATTTTTTGCCATAAAGAGTTTCAAATGGTGCCATGCCAATGCTAGAGTGGTAACTGTTGTTGTAGGCGAATTATACAAACAGAATATGAGAGTCCCGATTTCCTCCAAAATAGATGATGCACAACCTCAACATGTCTTCCAAAGTCTAAATGGTCTTTTCGCTTTGTCCATCCGTCTGCGAGTGATAAACGGTACTCAGTTTGATTCTAGTACCCAATTCTTTTTGCAACTTATCCCAAAAATTTGATGTAAAGCGGCTATCGCGATCTGACACAATGGAGAATGGCACCCCATTCCTCGAGACCTTTTCATTAATATAAATCCTTGCCAACTTATCCATTAATAGCGTTTCCCTCATTGCCAAGAAATGCGCGCTCTTAGTCAACCTATCCACCACTACCCAAATGGCATCGTAACCTCGTAAGGTTTTGGGTAACTTGGTCATGAAATCCATGGTTATATGCTCCCATTTCCACACCAGAATCTCGAGAGATTACAAACTCCCATAAGGGCGTTGATGTTCGGCCTTGAATTGCAAGCAAGTCACACATTTTTCCACGTACTTTGCAACATCGAGTTTCATCACCGGCCACCAATAATTTAACTTCAAGTCCCAATACATCTTTGTGCTCCCCGAGTGAAAGAAGTATCTCTATTTCTGAGCGTCGTTTAGGAGTAGCTCCCAACATCTCCTGATCTTGGGTACCCATACTCGTCCTTAGAACAATTTTAGTCCCCGACTATCTTCCACCAAAACAAGATGATGCTTCGTCATTGCTTCGTCTTTGAGATTTGACTCTAGCAAGGCTTCAGCTTAAGATAACTTGATTCTAACAAACAAGACTTGAGACTACATCAACTCTTGAGATCGATGCCCGCACAAAACCACAATATTCCTTACGACTCAAGGCATCCGCTATAACGTTGGCCTTACTAGGATGGTAGAGCAACTCGTAGTCATAGTCCCTCAATAACTCTAGCCATCGCCGTTGGCGCATGTTCAATTCCTTTAGATCAAATACGTACTTCAGGATTTTAAGGTCGGTGTAGAGCGTACACTTCATGCCATTTAGATAGTGCCGACAAAGCTTCAAGGAAAACACCACGACCGCTAACTCGAGGTCGTGGGTTGGATAATTCTTCTTATGCTCCTTCAGTTGCCATGAAGCATAAGATATGACTTTCCCTCGTTGAATCAAGACGCATCCCAATCCCATCTTGGATGCATCTCTGAAAACTACGAAATCTTCCGTTCCCTCTGGTAGGCATAGGATTGCTCCTTACACACCTTCTTTTGCAAACTTCTGAAAGCTTGCTCTTGAGTTTTGTAAATGTATGATCCCCAACAATTCAAGCACAAACAATTAAAGATTTAACAATCAATATCTTAGAGAGAGAGTAGAGAGAGTAGAGAGAGAAAGTCTCTGTCGTATGTATTATGAATCTAACAATTACAATGCTTCAAGATTGTTACAAACACTCATGACACAAACACTATTTATACTCACTACTAAAACTCTCAAGACATAAAAAACATCACAAACTCTCACAAGCTTAAACTATCAAACTCCTAAGATTGACTTTCACTTTACAGACTTTGACTTACATTGACTCAGACTTTTCACATTAAATCTTGGATACAATTATACACTAACAATCTCCCCCTTTGTATTCAAGATTTAATAAAAATTTGAGAATCGTCTTCAGCGCTTTGATTCATCAAACTTTGACTCTGACAGCTTTAAACTTTGTAGCTCTTACAGTCTTTAGTCTCTGATGCTTTGAAGAATCTTGAAAAGTCTTTCATATTTAGTATCTTTGGAAAGTCAACAAGTTTTGAACACGAATCTGAATTCTTGAAATTTTTTTGAATCTTTATATTTAAGACAACTTTAAAACTTCTTTGATTCTTCATCTTTGAACTTTAAGGAATCTTTGATCTCATATCTTCATCTCTGTAATCTCTGAATCGTGTCTAGAAAACCAACTTTCTTAAACATCTTGATTTGTCTTCAGAATCTTTTGAATCAAAATTTCATTCAAGCTTTCATCTGTCTTGAAGTGTTTTCATCGGTCTTGAAGTGTCACTTAATCTTCTTTTGACTTGAACTTTATGAATTTCTTCACAAGTCTTTTTCACTTTATGACTTAGAAATACTATGAAACTGAACTTTATAAATTTCTCCCCCTTTTTGATGAATTGTGAGAATCAAACTCATCAAAACTCATTTCAATTTCAGCTTAGTCTTTGAAACGTCTCCCCTTTTTAAACAATGTAGAACAATCTTCATGATCTGAACATTCTCCCCCAATTGATCTAATAACGAGCCATCAATTCATAAATGTATTCATCTGAATGTTTTTAAATTCAAACAAATTGGAATGATAACCCTGAATCAACAAATGAAACAGTTAGGAATGCCTTTTAGTAACACAAAGTTACTGTGTACAACGAATGTACAATTTAAAGAGATAGTTTGATGTTGACTCCCCAGGACTTCCATTCAATCATTGAAAAACACAAGGTATTTTCATGAATGTTCTGACAGAAAAACAAATTTTTTGTGTGCTCATGCATGTGTTATGAATGAATTATCACAGTGATTGTGTTTCATAAAGCTTAAAGTATGTAAACCATTTAGACAGCAACGGTGTTACACAGACTCAATATGCATGATGAACGGTCAAAGGTGGGGCAACTTTCCTTATTTTTCAATATTAGTATCTTCCAAGTGAAGAACCAATAGCGTATGTGCTGCAACCCCAGAAAATGTGAAACATTCTCTTTTTGAGAAAATAATAAGTAGCTGGTGGGGTTGTATGCAAGAGATGGCATGGACTAGGTGCCTTTTTCAATGTCGTCCACGAAGAAATGTGAAACAACAGTTTATGCGGATGCCCGACTCAGAAAGAAGTTTGGTGCAGAGTCTGATATTCTTTTACTCTGATCTCTCACCCTCTTTCTTTTAAACATTAAAGCTCACTTCTAACCAATATCTCTTTTCCATTTTACCTCATCACACACCACTCTCAATCTTTTTACCCCTCTCCCCTCAATCACTCAAAGAATACTTCCTGGGTAGGAAACACTGGTTATCGTGAATCCATGGAAGTTCTGTTAAGCACTCACGCTGAATCCCATGTATTTTTCCTAAAAGCATGTATCTCAATGATTTTCTTGACTATTTAAGCACAAGAAATCATTTGCTAGTGTATGTATGCTCATAAAGATAAGAATGAAATTTGAGCATTTTAAGCATTTAAGATTTCTCAAAACTTTTTATGAATGAATAATCATGAAAGAATAGAAATGTTTTGAGAATCTGACAATGATTAAGATCAGATCAAGATTCATGAAGAATAACATTTTGGAAAATCAAAAACGTAAGATGTTTATATGAACAATATATAAACATATTAACAATGAAAGCACATATAATGATGAAATGATGTATGATTCAAACAACAATGAATAACTAGCAGGAGTATCACCATAGAAAGATTTATCATTTGATACATGGTAATAACAAAATCAAGAAATGTACTGAACCGATGTGTATGAATACTTAACATTATATAGACAAGATAATACACAATTATTGATCTTTGGAAACACACGGTCAGTTAACCTTTAAAGGTCCATAATGAAAAACATTTAAAATTCACACTTCCAAATTCATGAAATCTTTTGAGAATAGAGAAGTGGTTTAAACATTTAAGAAAACGTTTTTCATAATCAAAAGTTGTTCTTCTTTCAAACAATTAGAGATTAAGATTAGAAGATACTTACCTTTAAACTCCCACTCAAATCATGATAGAATGATTTTATTCATTTAAGCTCCCCTTGGATATTTTCAAAATATCATTATCTTTAACATTAAAGAACGAGTTATAAGATGTGTTACTTAGAAGTCATAGTCCTTTAACATTGAACTGCGGGACTTCAACTAAATTATTCAAGAGCCACTTTGACATTGATGTCCGAGTCTTGAGCTGATTTACTCAAGAACCATTGTTCTTTGTTCCCCCTTAAACCTTGGGTGCCTGCAACACATATTTAGCTTTTGGTACCCACTGGTATTTGGCTCCTGATGTGTTAGTTGCAGTTCTTTTAGGGGTTACATAGTAAGAACCATACCAGTAATTAACAAAATTATTACTTACAAAGTCATGTATTCCACAGTAAGAACAACAAATTTTCTTCTGATCAACCCTGATCAAATGATTAGTAGAGTACAACATATCAGGTTTACCAAAAGATTTAACTTTATGTGCATTGTTCTTTTTGGCATTTGATATGGAAGCAGATGCTTTGTCTTTCTTCTTTTCATCCGAAGAACCTTTAACTCTCCAAACCATCTGTCCTTTCTTTGAATGCTTTCCAAGAGATTTGACATAAAATCTCATTGGACTATCAAGAGACTTGCAATAGAACAAATTAGATGGTTGAATCTGATTTTATTTGACAATGTTCAGTTTGACACTTTTCTTTTTAAAAATATTTTTCTCATGTATAGAACTTGAAGTTGTTTTGAAAGAACAAACTGATTCTGTTGAATTATCAACAGGTGATTGATCAATAATATCAGTTGAAACTTTATCTGACAAATCAACATTTGCAGCTTCCAAATTCTTTATCTTTTCGGATAAAATGTTTCTTTCAGCAATGAGTGTGTCAAACTTTTGTTTCAAATCAGATCTTCCCATCTGTTCTTTTTGGACATCTGATGATAGAACCGAGATCTTGGATGTGAGCTTAGATATTTCAGATTCAAAAATTTGACGTTCTTGCTCAAAATCCTTTTCTAAGTTCTTGTTTTGTTCAGAAATATCTTTGAAAATCCCAACATTTCTCTTCTCAGCATTTTTCTTTTCAAGCTCAAAAGACTTTTTCTTTTCTTGAAAATTTTTTCTTTCTTTATCTAGTGAGTCTTGTAATGCAGAGATCTGTTTGGGAAGTTCAACAGTTTTGTCTTCAAGAACTTTTCTCTCTTTGGAAAAAGTGTCTCTTTCTGTAATTAAAATCTTTTCAAACTCAGGCACTTGCTTAGAGAGTTTCAAACATCTTACCTCAAAATCCTTTTTCTCTTGGATAGCTTTCTTAGAAACATCAGATAGCTTTTGAACATAGATTTTCTACAAATCAACTTTAATTGTATCTGCACTGAGATTTTTTATCAGATCAACATTCTTTGCTTCCAATGCAAATATCTTCTCTTCAAAAGCCTTAAACTTGCTATATAGATCAACTGATTCAACTTTCAGCTCTTATGATTTCTGTTTAGTTGACTTCAATTGGCTTTGAAGTTTGGTTATCTCTCTCTCCTTCAATCTAATCTCTTTCTCTTTTGCCTTGTTGATACCTGAAAAATCAAATTTAGAATGATTAATACATTTTTCTCATTTTGAAGTTTTGTCAGAATTAACAAATTTAGCTTTCAACTCCTGAATCTGATTTAGAAGAACTGAATTTTGATTCTTCAATTTATCCCGTTCAACTTCTATAGCAGGTATCTCATGCATGTACATGCTGGCACAATCTCTCCCTGACAAAACATTAGACATCTTGATATCTGAAAAAATTTACTTCAAAATGATCGTCAAAAATCAGAAAATTATGATCACTATCAAAAAAATGTCCCCCTCCGCAGACTTAGCGGGTGGGGTCAAGGGGCAACGCCCTTGCGGGGTCTGGGGGCAGCGCCCTGAGATTTTTTTTCCTGACATATTGAATGTATGCTTGAAATGATCGTTCCCAAAATATTCAGAAAAAAAATTGACTTGAAAATCAAACTTGAACAACACTTGAAAAGATCAGAAAATTTCTAAGTCTAAAACTCGCATAACAAAGAAAGTCGCAAAACATTATTCACTACACTTCGCGCTAACAGCCTTGTGCGCGTTTCTGGTTCACGCATAACACTATGTGCGCGTTTCTCGTCTATGCGCAAACAGCAGTGTGCGCGTTTTGACTTCTCGCAAGGTTTGTCGTGCGCGTTTTGGGTTCTTTGCGCATTCTATACTTCGCGCAAAATGTAAACTCGCTAAATACAAACTCGCTAAACATAAGAACTCGCAGATCACTGTAACATCACTTCGCGCAAATAGGCTTGTGCGCGTTTCCTCTTCGCGCAGATAATTACGTGCGTGTTCTTCGTTGCTTTGCGCGTTTAGTGATGTGCGTGTTCTTCACTTTGAATCTTGCGAGTTTTTCAAATCTAGCGTGTTCTTCAGTTTTAATCACGGATTCGACCAAAAACCTTTAATACCTGCAATTAAACCTCCATAATGCACAAACATGATCGAAATGACAACTAGAACATATTTCTAATACAAGATTTTGATTAAAAACAACAAGAAATGAGTAGATCGATCAATCACATTCAACATTTTCAAAAACCGAAAACTTCAAAATATTTAAAATTGAATATTAAACAATGTGAATTTCGAGATGTTACCATAACAAGAAAGCTCCAAAAACACAAATCGAACATCATGAGCCCATATTCTTGAACTAAAAACATTTGATGATAATAAATTCGATTGAACAGTGACGTTCTGCGTGTTCATGATAAAATCAAGAAAATTCGATTAATCCAAGTGTAGTCCAATTCTCTGAATGATTTTGGTCTCGCTCTGATACCAATTGTAAATGTATGATCCCCAACAATTCAAGCACAAACAATTAAAGATTTAACAATCAAGATCTTAGAGAGAGAGAGAGTAGAGAGAGAAAGTCTCTGTCGTATGTATTATGAATTTGACAATTACAATGCTTCAAGATTGTTACAAACACTCATGACACAAACACTATTTATACTCACTACTAAAACTCTCAAGACATAACAAACATCACAAATCTCACAAGCTTAAACTATCAAACTCCTAAGATTAACTTTGACTTTACAGACTTTGACTTACATTGACTCAGACTTTTCACATTAAATCTTGGATACAATTATACACTAACAAGTTTCCGTCCATAAGAATTTCACGTTATATCTCGTCAAGGCGGTCAAGGGCGAAGAAACCTTGGAGAAATCTAGAATAAACCTTCGACAATTACTGGCTAGACCCAAGAAACTTCTGATCTCGGTTGGGCTCTTCGGCGGCTTCCAGTTTAACATGGCTTCAATCTTGAATGGATCCACCTTGACACCATCTTGTGACACCACATGTCCGAGGAATTGGACTTCTCGAAGCCAAAATTCGCATTTTGAAAACTTCGCAGAAAGTTTTTCCCTTCTTTGTATTTCCAAAATTTCCCGCAAATGATAATCATGCTCCTCTTCACTCTTGGAGTAGATTAGGATGTCGCCGATGAATACAATAACGAATTTTTCCAAAAAGGGGGAAAAACTCGATTCATCAAATCCATGTATATTGCGGGTGCGTTGGTTAGTTCGAATGGCATCACAAGGAACTCGTAATGCCCATACATGGTTCTAAACGTCGTCTTCGCCAGGTCCTCTTCCTTTACCCTCATTTAGTGATAACCCTATCGCAAATCTATCTTTGAGAAACATCATGCTCCTTGTAATTGGTCAAAAAGATCGTCGATCCGCAGAAGGGGATACTTGTTCTTCCCAGTCACCTTGTTCAATTCGCGATAGTTGATGCACATTCGCATGGTACCTTCCTTCTTCTTGACGAATAAGACATAGCTCCCTAAGGCGAGGAACTGGGACTCATGAAACCTTTCTCCAATAGCTCTTGCAATTGCTTCATCATTTCATGCATTTTCGTCGGCGCATGACGATAAGGTGCTTGGGCGATTGGCGCCGCGCCCGGAACTATGTCGATGTTGAACTCCAATTGACGGTCGGGAGGTAATTCCGGCAAGTCTTTGGGAAATACGTCCGGAAAATCTTGGAATACCCTCACGTCCTCCAACTTCTTCTTTTCAATCTTGGTGTCCAATACGTATGCTAGAAATGATGGGCACCCCTTCGATAAGCATTTTCACTCCTTGAGAGAAGAGATGACCCCCACTTCTCCTTTTCCCTTCTCTCCATAAATAAAGATGAAGCTTCCATTCGCGGTTGGCACACGGATGAGTTTCTTCGAGCAAAGGATTTACGCTTGGTTCTTCACTAGCCAGTCCATCCCTATCACTACATCGAAACCTCCAATAGGCATAGGGAGTAAGTCTACCGGAAAGTGTTCACCATCGATCTATAACAGACAATCTGTTAGTGTATAAATTGTATCCAGGATTTAATGTGAAAAGTCTATGTCTGTAAAGTCAACAGAGTCAACATTAGTAACTTGAGAGTTTCTATTTGTGAGTGTTGTTTGTAACAAGTATTAACCAAGTATTGTACGTGTATTCATTGTCAGATATCAATACATATGACTTGCGTGTGTCTCTCTCTAATCTCTCTCTAGATCTTACTGTTAAATTTTGTTTGTTTGTGCTTGGAAACTGGAATCATACACTTTCATTTGGTATCAGAGCGAGACCAAAATGATTCAGATAGATTATTAATTGAGTATGATGGGAGAAATGAATTTCTTTCTCGGATTACAAGTAAAACAGTTTTCAACGGGGATTTTCATTAACCAATCTAAGTACATTTTGGATATTCTTCGGAAGTTCAATATGGAAAATTTTAAACCAATTGGAACCCCGATGGCACCAGGTACTAAAATTAGCACTGATCCTTCAGGTAAAAGTGTTGATGTTAGAACTTATAGAGGTATGATAGGATCGTTAATGTATCTTACATCTAGTAGACCAGATATTATGTTTTCAACATGTTTATGTTCTAGATATCAGGCTACTCCCAAAGAATCCCATTTGGCTGTTGTCAAACGGATCTTTAGATATCTGAAGGGGACTACAGACCTTTGTCTGTGGTATCCTAAGGATACTGGGTTTCAACTGACTACTTATTCAGATGCAGATCATGCAGGTTGCATGTTGGACAGAAAGAGTACTTCAGGTCATGTTCAATTTCTTGGAGACAAGCTCGTTAGCTGGGCATCAAAGAAATAATTATGTGTTTCCACATCGACTGTTGAAGCAGAGTACGTAGCTGCTGCTAGTTGCTTCTCTCAAGTGCTGTGGATCCGAACACAGCTACGAGACTATGGATTCAAGTTTGACAAAATTCCAATCTATTGTGACTCGAAGAGTGCAATCGCAATATCTGCTAATCCTGTCCAACATACGAAAACCAAACACATTGACTTCAGGTATCATTTTATAAAAGATAATATCGAAAAAGGAACAATTGAACTTTATTTTGTAAAAACAGATTATCAGCTTGCAGATTTATTTACCAAACCATTAGATGAAAAGAGATTTAATTTTCTTGTCTCTAAGCTTGGTATGTTAAATCTTAAGACATAATCGGTTGTTACCTAATAAAGTTACGTCTTGTTATTTTTCATCATTTTCTTTATCTTTATGTCTGAAGGATATCTGCATTTTAATTGTTTGCTCATGATCTCAGGAGGAGTAAGAGAAGAATTTTAGATGATTTACATACATTTGAGGGGGAGCATAACTAATTTCTAACATTTTGATTAACTGACAAATTTTTGTGATGCATTATTTTAGGGGGAGCATATAATATCAAAAGGAGTAAGACTATGATTTCTGATTATTTCAAATCAGAACTCGTACTTTAATCGTTTTATTGCTTTATGTCTTTTACATTCAAATAAATTTGTGAATAAAGTTGCTTTGACTAGACTTTGAGACTTGTGCAGGATGAGAGAAGCTTAAAAGATCATATCATTTTGACTTAAGCATGACTTCATGAGATTTAAGATTGCGCGAAAAGGTAAATTTCTTATCTTAATCTCAAATGTATCTGAAAGAAGGACAACTTTCAGATATAGAAAACATGTTATGAAATGTTCAAACTACTTCCTGATTCTTAAACAGATTTTATAATTTGGAAGTGTGATTTTAATTGTTTTCATTTTATTTTTGTCCTTAATTGATAAACAAACCGTGTGTTTCCAAGGATAAATACTTGTGTATTGTCTTTTCTACATACTTTCAAGTATTCGCACACATCGGTTTAATTTTTGATTCAATTGTTCTTACCATGTCTCTAAATTTAAACAATTTTTCGATGGTAAGACACCCCGCTTGTACTTCAAAGAAAATATCATTATTCTCGAAACGTCATTTCAAGAATGTCTATATTTTTGTTTCGTATAGAAAATATCCATTATTCTTGACCTTAAGCTTTGATTGTTATATCATTCATTTCTGATTATTTTTCATACAATGTCAGATTTTCAAACAAGTCTTTTGCATTCATTCCTATTCATTCAATATACTTGTTTGAAAATACTTCCATGTTTAAAAATGCTCATATCTTCATGATTATTTTCTGAGCATACACATATCTGACCCATGTTTTCCATATCATAAATGATCAAGATAAACCATTTGAGCAACAATATGCTTTTTAGGACAGGGTTCTTTGTGCTAGGACTTAAATGAACTTCTATGAAATCACGTTAACCAGTGATTTCTACCCAAGAAGTTAATCTATAGAGATTGAGTGTGAGGAGTCTAAAAGAAATGAGTGTGGGTGTGATGAGGTAAAATGGAAAAGAGAGTTTGGTTAGTAGTGAGCTTAATGATTAAAAGAAAGAGGGTGTGAGATCAGAGTAAAAGAATATCAAACTCTGCACCAACTACTTTCTGAGCCGGGCAGCCACATTACTAGCGTTTCACAACTCTTTGGTCAACGATATTGAAACAGGCAACTAGCCCATGCCAACTCTTGACTAAACCCCACTAGCTACTCATTTTCTTCTCAAAAAGAAATTATTTCATATTTTCTGGGGACGCAACACATAATCTATCTGTTTTTCATTTGAAAAATCTGGATATTGAAAAAGAAGGAAGTTTGCCCCACCTTCGCACTTCAATCATGCACATTGAGTTTGTGTTTATCTACTGTTGTCTCAGTGGTTTACACTATGTTGAGCCTTTATAAAAGCAATCATTCGTGCTTAATTCTTTCTACACATGCACGAACACACAAAGAATTTGTTTCTTTGTCTTAACATTCATAGAAATTGACTTTGTGGTATTTCGATGATTGGATGGAAGCCCTGGGGGAGTGAACATCAGAAAGCTCCTTTATATTATGTATCCGTTACACACAGTGACTTCGTGTTACTGACAGGCATTTTAACTGATTCATTTGTTGATTCAGGAGTTACATGTTCTTATTTTGTCTGGATTTGCAAATATCTAGATAAATACTTGGTTATGGATCACAGAATCAGAGGCTCAGTTTGACAGATCAGATTGGTCAATGACATTTCTTGGGAGAAAAGTTTTGATGATATAGATGCTCAAATCATCAAAAAGGGGGAGATGGTATCAAGAAATGATAAGGTGTTGAGAGATGATTTTCAGAAATGTCTATGTCAGAAAAGTTCAAAGTAAAGATTTGATGATTTGAAGAAGATCAAAGAATTTCTGAAAATATGCTGATTTTTGAGGAAATTTTCTTTCAAGTTTATTTGCTAAAGCAATCCGAGCTGATTCTAAAGATAATTTCTTTCCAAAGTTTGAAAGTTTTTTTGTAAAAGTTTTGGGGAGATTGTTAATTGTTTGAAGACAGTTTTGGAAAGAATATCGTTAAATAAAAAGGGGAGATTATACTGACAGAGCTTAAAAGTGAAGACTGAATTGCTAGATCTTTCATCAGTGATCTTGAATCCAAAGGGGGAGATTGTTAGAGCATAAATATGTTGGATACAAGATCAAGAAGACTGAAGGTCAAAGTGTAAGAAATCAAAGCTAAGAAAGTCAACACTCATCAAAGTCAAAGTCTATTTGTTAGTAAAAGTCAAAGTCAACATTTGTATTTGTTTTTAATTTCTTTGTATTTTAGGTGTAGGTATAAATACCTTGTATTTCTGTTTTTAGGAGTAGTAACAAGTCTGATAGAGAATCTGAGAGAGAGAATTCGTTAGAGAGAGATCTGTAGAGAGAGTGGGAGTTCTAGAGAGAGAATGTTGTAATTGTGAAATCTGAAAGAGAAATCAAACAGGTAATTGATTGATAAATCTTGTTTGTTTGATTAATTGTGATTAGAAACTAGAATATGGGATTATCAATTTCAAAGATCAATTTCTGAAAGATCAACTTCAAAGTCATAAAGAGATATCAAAGTGAAAAAGACTTGTGTAGAAATTCAGAATTTTCAAGTCAAATGAAGTTGGAAGAGATAATACAGAATTCTCAACTCAGATGAAAGTTTTTTTGTTCAAGAAGATTTAAATTTGTTTCATGAAATAAAGATGATTCGAGGAAGTTTGTTTTTCTGAAGACGATTCAGAGTTTACAGAGACGAAGACACGAGATCAAAGATTCCTCAAAGTTAAAAGATTCCCTAAGTATCAAAGATCAAAGAAGTTTCAAAGAGTTTCAAAGTTATGTTCAAGACTAGATGACTTTTCAAAGGCAAAGTGAAAAACTTTTCAAGATTCTTCAAAACATCAGAGATTGAAGATTGCCAAAGCTTCATCGTGTAAAGCTGTCAAAGTAAAAGTTTGAAAAATCAAGCGCTGAAGACGATTGTAAATTTTTTATTAAATCTTGAATACAAAGGGGTATATTGTTAGTGTATTTTATTGTATCCAATATTTAATGTGAAAAGTCAAAGTTTGTAAAGTCGACATTATCAACCTTAGTGGTGTGAGAATTTCAATATTGTGAGTGTTTAGCCTTGTGAGAGAAGTGTTGTTCATATAAATAATGTTTGTGTTGTAAGTGTTTGAAACACGTAGCTTTGTAACTTTCATATCGTAAATCATATGACTTAGTTTCTCCCTCTACTCAGTCTACATCTTCAAAGTCATATCTTGAATCTTGATAGAATTGTGCTTGATAAACTGGGTTCATACACTTTCAGTGTGAACTCAAACCCCAAAATTTTAGCAATTGGATAATAACACAAACTCAACACGTCACCAAAAACAAGGATAAAACTAAATACCCCAAAACAACACCTCTCGGTGACGGGGGAGTACCGAATTCCAAGGCTAGTAGAGGAATACAAAAGTAGGCCACATTCCAAGTTACTAAGCTCACCATACTAGGACCCATGGCCACGAGCACGCCAACTTGTACTAAGATGTAGGGGAGGGCACCCGAGGATCCTAATCATGCTCATTCGCTAGGATTACATTTACGACCCATGGCTAGTAACCGGTCCCACATAATCGTACCAAATTGCCTCTGAGGACCCAATGTCTCAACTATCTACAAATGGGAAATAACTATCCCATAAAAACAGGATTAGAAATTACATCACGGATGCAGGTCCGAGTATTGGACTCCACGATCCATCACCGTATTGTCCTCGAAATCCCATGACTAATTTTGGTGCCAACATATAAATAATAGCCCATTTTCTTTAAATAATAAAGATCGACTCATATGCCCATGGATCCACTGCATTACAGTCTAAAACATTACATGACTCCAATCGAATGACCAACGCACTCAAAACATGTAATTATCAAATGATAAGCATTAAGCGCAATCATACTCACAACTCCACGATGGGCTATTAAACCAGACAATTTTCCTCAAGACTCATTTTAGTCAAACCGAGCCAGAGCTCAACAAAGAGATTGTTTTATCGTACAATAAATGTTGATGTAAACAATAAAACATTTTTAACCCAAAAGTTTGATTAACCCAAAACACAATGTTAGAGTAAAGTTTTGATTCAATTTGTAAGTGTTTATGTTTAAGTTGTGTTGACTTTTCTTGTAGCTTGTGTTGAGGACAAGACCTTGTTTAACCCTATATAAGCATTCCTTTGTCTTATTTTGTATAACTTTTAGTAAGCTTTTTAGTCATTTTAACTCTCATATTAGACATATGCATACGACAATATAAATATACTAATTCTCTCTCATCTTTGATCTTGATTGTTTGATTGTTATTATGTGTGCATGATTGCTTGAATCTGGGATCACAATTGGTATAAGAGCTTAATCAGAAAATTCAGAAAGATTTGAATCATGATTTGAAGCAGAAAGATCAAAATTTTTTAATTTCAGAAAGTCACTGTTCTATTGAAATCGAATTGTTGATTCAGTGGTGTTTTTTATGTAAATTTGATAGTATTGTAATCGAACATGGTATTAGAACAATTTGTGTTTTGATTAGAAATCCATTTGATCAACCAACTGTTATAATTTGATTGATTTCTGTATTTTTAGAAAGTGTATAGTCGCAAACTGTTCAGAATCGATTCATATTTCGATAGTTGTTCTTGATGAAATTCATTCTGAAGGGTTGTTCACGATGATATAGAGAGTGATTCTGCAATGTTTCAGATTCAAACATCAAGATTTAGATAGTTTTCTGTTGAATTTTTCAGAAAAATGGCCAAGATCCAAAGAATTCGCAGATTTAATGAAGAACTCGCACATAGAACTTGCAGAGCAATGGAACTCACAAAATGGATATTTCTATTGATATTAAGGGAAGAATTCGTAAACTGAAGGGATTCGCATACTAAAGAGAATAAAAGTTGGTTAAGGAAAGGATTCGCAGAAGTGTTTGTACGAGAAGTCTAGAATTCGCATTTGAGAGATACACTAATTGAAAGGAATTCGAATCTGAGTCTTATACGAATTTCAAAGTATTCGTATAAGCCTTCATGCAAAAAGCTTAGAACTCGCACATGCTTGTATTCGAAAAGCTCAAGTTTCATATCCTTTTGATATCCTTTTATGCGAATTGTTTTATACAAATTTTTGTTGTGTGTGTTATGCGAATTGTGACATACGAATTGTTGCATATGAATTTTGTGTTTTGTGTTGCATACGAATTCTTGTCTTGTTTTTCAGTTTAAGTGATTTTTCTGTATTTTTACTTCAAATTTTGTTGATTTTCTGACTTAAGATCATTTCAAGCATTAATTTTCATCGATACTAGTCATGCCTTACACAAATGAGAAGGGAAATTTGTGTCTTACAAAGAGGGATTGTGCATTGTCATATATGCCTGAGATTCCAAAGATGGAAGTTGATCTTGAAGAGATTAAAGTTAAGAATGAGAAGCTGAAAAGTCAAAACTCAAAGCTGAAAGCTGATATTGATATTCTGAATTTCAAACTCACCAAGTATCAACTTATGAAGCTAAAGGAAGATAACGGTTGAAGAAAGTTGATGAGACGTTCAAGAAAGAGAAAGTTGAACTAGAGAAAACTTTCAACCTGAAGTTGTCTGAACTTTCAAGGAAAGCTGACTCTGAGAAAAAGGAGTTAGAAATTAAATGTGCTAAATTGTTTAAACAAGTTTTTGAGTTTGAAAGAATTGTTATTACTGAAAGAGATATGTTTGAAAAAGAAAAGAAAAATGTTGAAAAGAAAAATACTTTGCTTTTCAAAGATATATCTTAGAAAAATCAGAAAGCTAAATCTGATTTGCAAATCAAGTTTGACAAAATTTGTAATGAAAAAGCCAAGTTGAATGACAAGATCAGTCAACTTGAGAAAGTTAATACTGATATTTCTGATAAGATAGCATCTGAAACACCTGTATTATCTTCTTATGATGGTGATGTAAGTGAATCAGTTTGCTCATTTCAATCATTCAATAGCTTATTTCATAAAATGGTTTAAAAGAAACAAACTGTTAAATCTGAAATCTTGAAACCAAATCAGATTAAACCTTCTAGTTCATTCTATGTTAAATCTATTGATAGATATGCTGCTTATTCTGGACTTAGTACTTCCAAGAAAGAGAAGATGATCTGGGTTGTCAAAGGTTCTCCTGAATCAGTAAAATACCATAAATCATCTGCAGAATCTGAACTGAGAAAGAAGAACAAAGCTCAAAAAGGTAAATCTTTTGCACCTGATGCTATTAAGTCAAACAAGAATCTGATCCGGTTAGCAAAAAGAAAACATTGTTGTTTATATTGTTGTAATGATGATTTTGTTCACAAAGCACATATACACAAAAGGTATAATTCTCATAAGAAGTTTACTGATATTGCTTATTACAGAGGTGAAAACCTCTCAATGAAGTTTTCACATACTAACCATAATGGACCCAAACTCAACTGGGTACCAAAAACTGTTAAACCTGTGATGCAGGATCCTGAATTCAAGAAGGAGTAATTGGAAATGGCTTCTAAACAATACAGTTTAGGACCCATTCATCAATGTTCAAGACTATGACTTCTAGACACAGTAGCCTAGAACTCAGACTTCAATGTCAAGATTTTGACAAGATCTTGAATGTCATATCTTCACAGGGAGTTTTTTCTTGGCCTAGACATAATTTGTGTGAATTGAAGTTGAGAGAAGATCCTAGTTGTTATATCTTATAAAAGGGAAAAATGTTATCTAAGAGGAGATTATTTTAGTAAAATTGTTCTGAATTTTTATATTTTTTTCTGTATGCAGTTATGAAGGGGGATCATATCCATGCAGAGAAGAAAGATCCACAACATGTCAAGGGGGAGCCAGCAAGAAATGACAAACATTTGGTTTCAAGAAAGAACAAAACTTATGATAAGAATAAGAAGAAAAAGACATCAAGTCAAGGGGAAACTTCTTACAGATCATATCTGAAAAGGGTTGTAAGTGTGCAATGTGTGTAAAGGCTTTTGAAATTAAAAAATGAGTTGAAAATGTCATTTTTGAAAAGTTTCCATTTATGGAAAGTTTCTATTTTGGCAAATTTGTTAAAACTTTCCAAAATTAGCAAATTTCCTTATTTAGCATCTCATGCGAAATCTGAGGAATTCGTAGATGTGTGTTGCACGAATTCTTGAGAATTCGCACAACAGAGTGATACGAATTCTAACAATTCGCATATGTCTTTCTGCGATATGTGAAGAATTCGCATCTCACTGCTATACGAATTCTTTGCCTTGCATAGAATTCGCATACTTGCTTCATGAGAATTCTCACACACCATTGTCTTATTTTTTTCAAGACAATTCGCATAAGTGTTTCTGCGAAAAGTGGGAGGTCCAGTGTAATCGTGCCACGTGTCCATATCATTCCAGGGTGTATATACACTATCTTTCTACGAAACCCTCACTTTTCGTATATTGTTTAAACTTACGATTTCGTTCATAGCACAAACCCAAAACCCTTCCTTACGATTTCTCATTCATATTCGATTTCTTCTCGATTTCGTTGATTCAAAGGTGTTATTTTGTTTCTCTGATTATACTTGTGTTGTTTGTTTGTTCGATTTCTATGCAGGTTTAAGCCTAATCTGATTTTTTTTTGAATTTCTATGGGATTGTTCATCGTCTTTAACTCGCTGGACTTTGAAATTCCGAAAAAAAAATTTAATCTTGATGATTTCTTATTGTTGATTAGAATATAGAAGATCATTCATCTAACCTAATTGAAACTAATGTACACAACTCTTAATCTAAATCACTAAAATTTGGGATTTGACTCTTCGACTGTTCTTTATTTGTTCTTGATGTTCTTGGTTGAAAACAAAGAATTCATGGTCGATAGTTCTAATAATCTCAGATTTGTTGGTAGTAACTGGTTTTTAATCTTTAATCGAACCTAAGGATTCAAGATTTTTTGGATTAAAGTTTAAAATTCCAGATTTTGAAATTTGGGTTTGTTCGAAGGTTGGATGAAGTTCTTTAAAGTTCATGCGAATTCTTAATGAATAAGTACCATACGGATTCTGAATCTCAGTATCAAATTTGTTGAAGTAAAGAATTCGCATACTTGATTCATTCGAATTCTAGGGTTTTAATGTCAAAATTCTTCAAGTCAGGAATTCGTATCTTGCATCATACGAATTCTATGAGTGTACGAATTCTTTGATACGAATTCTTGATTGTTCCTTGAATTCCTAAGTTAAGGATTCATAGATTCCTATCATGCGAATTCTATACATAGAGTTTTTCAAACTATTTTTTTAAGTGTCAAAAGCAGTTTTTCACAAACCCATTTGGACCCTGTCCATTATTGTTAAATCTTTTCAGGTACCAATGGAAGATCAGACAGTAGATCAACATGTTCACACCAGTGAAAATTCACCAGAAGTACAACAAGCTTCTGAACAGTGTCCAATGCCATCTTCCCGATCTGATTTCTAAGTTCCACAGGATGCAAATCCTTATCTATTCCTGATCTCACTAGCTGAGATGAAACCACAACAACCAAACAATCATCACCTCCAGTTCACTATTCGTATAGATCCTTTGATACTGAATATCTTGAGGAATCACCCGCTCAGAGATGCACTTACTGCTCAAGCTGCAGTTCCAGAACTTTATGTGCAACAAGCATGGAAGACCATCAGGGTCACCCATATGAAAGAGCAGGGAGTAAGAGTTCAGATATTCAAGCTATAAATTGATCATTTCACATCTGTTCTGACTCATGAGAGGTTGAGGTTAATTCTTAGTCTACCATCAGAAACTGCAAGAGAGGGATGAACCACTTATGATGAATTTCCATCTGATGCTGAAGTGTTCAAAGGCATTAGAGACATGGGTTATGTTGGAAATCTTACTCAAGTCAGTCATTTCAAGAAAAAGAACTTGCCTCTATTCTATTATACCCTCTTCTCGGTGATCAATCGGTGCTTGACTGTAAAGAACTTTGGATCAGACAATGCAAGTATTCACATACTGAAACTCTTCTACTCGGTTGTTCATGATTTGCATATAGATTATGCTCATATTTTCTGGACTGAGCTCTATGAGAAGCTGATTGCCAAGAGGACATCCAAAGCACCTAACTACATTCCATACCAGCGGTTCATGACTCTTATTGTTCGAAGTATGATGCGGAGTAACAGGCATATCCCGACTAGAATCAATCATCTGCATGCTCCAGTTAGTGAAATGAGATATTTAATGAAGCAAAAAAAGGAGTTTCCTTACACCATGCCTGCGCCTGAAGCTCTATTGGACTACGCAGATTCAGAGTGTGATAGTGTAGTTGATTATAGAGAGTCTATGGGACAACCAAAACCTGTTATCCCTTCCCAAGGCTCAATCCCTAGGAGAGAGAAGTCCGTGAGGGTCTCTGATACCTCAGGGGTACATAAACGGGGAGCGAAGAGGAAAATTTCTGAGAGGGGCTCTGGAGGGGGTCAGAGACAAAGACTTGAGGGTTCAGGGTCACGAGTTGTTACCCCACGTATAGTGACACCTCCTGCTGATGAAAGTCCTTGTTCTGATAATCAACTGGATCTGGCACAAGAAAAGGCAGGCAGTGGTAGTGAGACAAGTATTGTACCTTTTGCATCTAGTTCCACAGATGATGAACAGACTGACACAGATACCGATATTGTTGAAGGTGAATCAGATGGTGATGATAATAATGATCAGGATGATGGAAGTAAGGATGATGATCAAAATGATGGTGATGATGATAGAAACATTGTTGAAACTGTCGAGATTTTTGCAACTCACACAGATCAAGCTAATGTTTGTGCTGATGATGAAACTGATGTATTTGCACCTTTTTATGGTACTGATGCCATGGAAGTCGATGACCAGCAACGTGTAGACTCAGTTCTTACTGCGGTAGTTGGAGAGATAAGGCAGAACGAAGGAGATTTAGTTGAAAATTTTGAGAGAGAGAGCGAGTGAAATTGTAGAAAAAGAAGATGGTGAGCGTGTGATAACCCATACCTATATTTCCAAAAGGGCAACCTCATCTAGCACTTTGTCGCATGTGTTGTGATCAGATGCTTAAGTCATAAACAACCCACTTATGCACTCGGACACCCAAGCTAGCCACTCTATGTCTTCTCAAAAAGATATAGTTTCATGTTCTCACGAAAAATTAGCACAAAATCTACCAAGTTCTCATTCGGAGAATCAAGGTATTGAAAATAGAGAACAGCAGCCCCTGTTCTCGACTTCTATTCCTTCAAAATTGAAACTAGTGCCATATCGTTTACCTATTATCATTCCTAGGTGTGAATGCAATTTCCCAATCTATCAAGCACAATTCTCATAAAAGATATGACATTTATCAAGAACTAGAGAGAGAAAGTAAATCTTGAATCATATATATCACGTCTAATGAATATGACAATACGATTCTTCTACAATCTTACAAAGCAAAAGGAACTAAAACCTATTTATACCACAAGTCTAACAAAGACTTAACAACTAAGTAAACTAATACAACTTTGACAATTTTGACTTTGACAATGTTGACCTTACAACTTTGACTTTCCTATTAAATCTTGGATACAATATTTTCACCTAACAATCTCCCCCATTGTATTCAACATTTAATAAAAATTAGACACTAGTCTTCAGCACTTGATTCTTCAGCTTTTGTCTCTGACACTTTGAACTTTGAAGCTTTAACAGTCTTCAGTCTTTCAGCCTTTGAAGAATCTTGAAAAGTCTTTAACACTTTGTATCTTTGAAAGTCAACAAGTCTTAAACACGAATCAGAATACTTGAAACTCCTTTGAAACTTCAACTTTGAAACATCTTTGAAACTTTGAGGAGTCTTTGAAAAATTGAATCTTCATCTCTTGTGATCTCTGAACCGTCTTCCGAAAAACAAACTTTCACAAATCTTGATTTATCTTTGAATTATCTTCAAAACTTTCTCAAAACATCTTCAACACTTTTCTCAAATCATCTTTATTCGGAAATTGAATCATCTTGGAATGATTTCTTTTCACATAACTTTCTTTCTTTATAACTTTGAAATTGAATCTTTGTAAAATTCTCCCCCTTTTTTGATGATTGTTAGCATCATGATCATCAAAACTTCTTCAATTTCAGCACTTTCTTTGATTTCCCCCTTTGTACTGACTAACAATCTCCCTTTCATAATAAATTGACATTCTCCGCCTTTGATCTGAGTATCCGTCAATTCATGAATTTTATATACCCAAAACTTTTCAAATTCAGATATAATGATCGTGGTAACCCTGATTCAACAAATAAAACAGTTAGGAATGTCTGTCAGTAACACAAAGTTACTATGTACAACGAATGTACAATTGAAAAAGCTGGTTTGATGATGACTCCCCAGGACTTCCATTCAATCATTGAAAAACACAAGGTTTATCTATGAATGTTATGATAGAAAAAAAAAATTTCTGTGTGCTCGTGCTTGTGTATGAAAGAATTTAGCACAATGATTGTGTTTCATAAGACTCAAATTGTGTAAACTGTTGAGACAGCAACAGATATAACATGGACTCAATGTGCATGAAAGAGATGCGAAGGTGGGTCAACTTTCCTTCTTTTTCAATATCTAAATCTTCCGATTGAAGATTAGATAGCAGATGTGCTGCGTCCCCAAAGAAAATGAAACATTTCTTTTTCGAGAAAGAAACGAGTGGTTGGTGGGGTAATAGAAAGATTTGGCATGAGCTCACTGCCTTTTTCAATGATGGTCACCAAAGAATGTGAACCAATCAGTAGATGTGGTTGCCCGGCTTAGAAAGTGGTTGGTGCAGAGTTCTGATATTCTTCTAACTCTGTTCTCACACCATCTTTCTTTTTAACATTTAGCTCACTTCTAACCAAACTCTCTCTTCCATTTTTCCGCTCCACACACTAAGAAAAACTCAACCGGATGATTTTTCTCCCCCACTCCTTGATTTATGACCCCTCACCCCTCAATCACTCTAAGATAACTTCCGGGGTAGGAAACACTGGTTACGTGAATCCATGGAAATTCTGTTTAAGCTCACACATTAATCCCATGTAAGTCCTAAAAAGAATGGTTGCTCAACAATTTAACTTGAACAGTTAAGCACAAAATGATATGAAAACATTGTCAAAATGTATGCTCATTAAAGATATGAATGAAATTTGAGCATTTAAACAATGAAGATCTCTCAAAACAAGGATATTGAAGGAATGAAATGAAATCAAGAGAATTGTTTTGAGAATCTGACAATTTATCAATCAGATCAAATAAAATGATTAGGGTATCAAAGAACTGGATATTTTGTTTATATGAACAAATATAAACAATTTTGCAATGAAAGCACAAGATTAGAAATGATGATTGAAGCTCAACAATATTGAAATTCAAACGAGGGTATTATCATCGAAAAAATTTGTTCGTTATGAGACATGGTGATAACAAATTCAAATGAAGTACTGAACTGGTGTGTATGAATACTTTATAATATATGGACAAGATAATACGCAAGTATTGATCTTTGGAAACACACGGTCAGACGGTCAGTTAAACATTAAAGCTCAAAATTGAAAAACATTTAAAATCACACTTCTAAATTCATAAAATCTTTTGAGCATAAGAAGTGTTTTGAACATTTAAGAAATTGTTTTTCATGCTTGAAAGTTGTTCTTCTTCCAAACAATCAAAGATCTAGATCAGAATATATTTACCTTTTAAGCTCCCCCTCAAATCATGATAAAATGATTTAGGTCTTTTAAGCTCCCCTGGATATTTGCAAAATATCCAAGTCTGAACATTGAAGAACGGATCCTGATCTGTCATGTGATCAGAAGCCATCACCTGTACTCCCCCTTAAATTATGCATCTGGAATATGTCAGTTAAAACACAAGATAGAGATCAATACAACTCCCTTTTGAATTGTAGACCGTCATATCGTAAGTATATTGTCAATGAAAAAGCACAGGATAGAGATCAATACAACTCCCTTGTGAATTGTAGACCGTCATATCTTATCGGATGTAAAGTATTACCGGAGTAAGGTCTTTTTATCACTGAAGTACGAGTCCTAAACTGTTATGTTTAGAAGTCAAACTCCGTTGAAGAACGGGCTCTAAGCTGATGTACTTAGAAGCCTTAGTCTTTCAACTTTGAATTCCGGGTTTTGAATTGCTTTGTTCAAAAGCCTTTGTTCTCTTACTACCCCTTGACTTGAGGTGCCTGCAACACAGAATCAGTTTTCGGCTTTGGTACCGACTAGTATTTGGGTCTATGAATGTTAGTTGCGGTTCTTGTGGGGGTAATAGAGTAAGAACCATACCAAAAATGATCACTGGTCTTGTGAATATGATCATGTGTACGGCAATAAGAACAATATTATTTCTTACCTGACAACTTGATTAATTGATCTCTCGAGTAGATATGATCAGGTTTACCTTTATGTGCGTTGTTCTTCTTGGCTTTGTGTGTATGTACACATGACTTATTTTCTTTCAGATCATCTTCTTTTTCATCCTCAATTGGTTTCTTCTTCCAGACTAGTTTCTCTTGTTCATATCTCCTTCTTCTTTGATGTGTACCTGAACCATCTATATTTCTATTATAGAAAAGGTTAGTACTACGAATCTGATCAGAAAATTTAATTAACCTTTGTGAAGAAACAATTTTCTGATTTGAACTTGATGCTGTCTTTTAAAGCTCTTTAATCTTTGAAGCAAAGTTGTCTCTTGTCTCTTTCTTTGATGAGAAGGTCGATCTTTGTCTCGCACTCAGACTTCGTTTTCTGCTCTTTCAGTGCAATCTCAGATAGTTCAGATAACTTGCCAGTGAACTTTCTAATCTCAACCTCAAACATGCTTCTTTCTTCTTCAAATCCCTTCTCAGCATCGTTTCTCTGGCCGGATATTTCCTTGAAGAATCCCACATTCTTTTGTTCAATGGCCTTCTTCTCTTTGGCAAACTTTTCATTTTCTAGAATGAGTACTTTCTCAAAATCAGAAACTTGTTGAGAAAGCTTTATACATTTAAGTTCAACAATCTTCTTTTCATCAAAACACTTTCTTGAAAAATCTGAGAATTTCTTTGAAAATCCTTTCTTTTCATTCTCAAAATCATACGTGTCTGTAGCAAGATTTTGCTCCAAATCAAATATTCTCTTTTGAAGATCAGCATTAGCATCATTCAGACTCTTAATCTTCACCTCAGAAGTTTTAACGGATGCTTTTTGGATTTGGACAATCTGATTTTCAAAATCAGAGATCTTTCTTTCCAGCTCAGAATTCTCAGATTCCAATCTTAGTATTTTCTCATCATTCAACCTAGAAGTCTTTTTCAGAAGATCTTCATTAATATTCTTTAATGCACTAACTTCCTCTTTCAATAAGTTGGTTTCATCATACTATTGTTTTGTCTACTTAGAGTAGAAATCAATATCTAAAGCAAGATTTACTTTCTCTAATTCGAGCTTTTTATTATTCTCTTGAAGCTCAGCAAAATATCCAAATCCCATCTTGAATGAGAAATCAGCTTGATAAGAATGATCGTTCCCAAACAATTCAGAAGAATTTGACTGAAAGTCAAACTTAGATCACAAAAAAATATTCTCAGAAAAATTCTATCTCTGTAACTCTCAAAGCACTTGAATCAGATCACTTGGAATTGAAATTCTCAAATCTCTTGAACTTGAATTCGCAGATCACCTTCACCACCGTCCCATTATTGGCGCAAATCTCAAGTGATATATGGTGCAAAACTTCAAGTGATAGTGGTGCAAAACTTCAAGTGAATGTGGCGCAAAACTTCAAGTAATAGTGGCGCAAAACTCAAGTGATATATGGTGCAAAACTTCAAATAGCCTGGAAATGCAAAATGAAAATGGCGTAAAACAATTTAGTAAGATGGCTCAAAATCAATTACAATCTTCATCACTGTCCCACTAATTTTGAAACTTGAATCAGGCGCAAGCTTTGATAGCTTGAATGGCGCAAAAGAAGATGGTGCAAATGACAACTTAGATAAGAAATGCGCAAATCAAAGAGATTAAATCATGCAAACCGAATGATTTTTGGATCAAAGTTTGATGATAATCGCAATATCAATTTGGATATGCAAATCAAATTTAAACTTGCATTGCACCACCCCACTAATTTTTGATATCCAATCAAAAACCATTTAAAAACCATAGCCACCATCTCAATTTAAAAACCAATTTAAATTGAATTTGATTCTCAATATAGCCACCGATTGTAACAAAATTTGAGAGAGCCAATCACAATGAACTTTAATGCAAAACCTTGAGGGTGGCGCAAAAGAGAAAATGGCTAGTTTTGCGCCATTAATCTTTAGCGCAAACTTTTGATAAATGTGACGCAAAAGAAGAATGAATGCTTTAATCTGCAGCCTCCACTACTCCACTAACTTGTAAACTACAATCTTTAGCGCAAAGATTTAAGTTGTTGAAATATGAAGGTGGCGCAAAATATGTTTATGATGGCGCAAAGCAAAGTTTTACTTGAGAAGAAGATGGCGCAAGATTTAATGAAAATGGCGCATTATCAAATTGAACAAGAACACACAAATTAATTGGATATAGCATGCGCAAATCAATGAACTATCCACCGCCCCACTAATCTTGTCATCAACCAATCAAAAATCAATTCCACTAGAGCAAAAATAGAATGAAGGTAGCGCAAATCTTCATTATCTTCAATCTACAACTTCAATTAAAACCTGCAACTTTAATGGAGGTGGCGCAAGATTTGAATGAGTTTCACGTCGGATTCACCAATTGATTCTTGATACTGCAAATTGATTCTCCAAAACGTATTAACACAATCAAAAAGAAAATCTAAACATATTTCAAAGAATTCAAACTTGCTAAAATCAACAAATTTCAGACCTATTTTCTGAATCACAGAGATCGATGTTTTCACTAACAAAATTCAAGAATTCGAAATTGAAATCGAACAAGTGATTAATCTGTGATCAAATTGAAACAAGAATCATTCTAAAATAGATTTCAAACACAATGAGATCATTTTCACAAACAATCAAATACAAATCAAAAAAAAAATCACAAACAGAGATGAATCTTTGTTCTTGAAAATTTTCCAAAAAATCAACTTTTTGATCCAAAAATTTCAGAAATCGATCTAAAATTTAGTTAAAATATTTCTGAATTTGTTTCGTATAGCTTTGATACCTATTGTGAATGCAATTTCCCTATCTATCAAGCACAATTCTCATAAAAGATATGACATTTATGAAGAACTAGAGAAAGAAAGTATATCTTGAATCATATATCTCACGTCTAATGAATATTACAATACGATTCTTCTACAATCTTACAAAGCAAAAGGAACAAAAACCTATTTATACCACAAGTCTAACAAAGACTTAACAACTAAGTAAACTAATACAACTTTGACAATTTTGACTTTGACAATGTTGACCTTACAACTTTGACTTTCCTATTAAATCTTGGATACAATATTTTGACCTAACACTAGGAAACATTTTGAGATTGCTACCATTGGAAGCCTTTGTGACCCGATCGGAACATCCGTAGTATATTTGCAATCTGGACTACGAGGATCGGATGGAAGTCCTATCATCGACACGTCTTTGCGAACGATAAAAACAGGGCATGCAAATGATTCTTCAGTTGTCATGAAAACAGTTAATCTAAGTGATACCGGTGTTACTAACCCTGACTTTATGTCAAAGGAACTGCTCGACGGTGCCTTAAAGGCAGTTGAAACACGTATTTTTTAGAAGGTGGAGGAGGAAATTGGAGGTCATAAACGTCTATTGAAGGGAAAAGACCCAGTTGCTCAATCTGAGCCTATACACCAAAGCCAGCAAAATCCATACACTCAACCTGCTGATTTGTCTATTCATGAGCTTAAATCTTTGTTCCTTGCAAAGTTGTTATCTTAAGCTCCGGATACTCAACATGATGCAGATCTTTTTACCCTTCTGCAATCCCACCAACAAAATCAACAACCACAATCTGTGCAACCAACAGATGTGGTTAGTACTTTAGAGTTCAATTCATTTAAATATGACATTTTGTTTGCTTTATCTGATCTCAAACAGGTAATTCCAACATCTTGTAAAGCCCAAGCAGTTGTTTCTATCAAAGAACATGATCATGATCCAGATAATGACCATGAGGGGGAGATAAAGGATAAACAAGCAGCTGCAGGTAGTTCTGGTGGTATAGTATTGATGGAGGAAAGACATGTTAATGTTGAAGGTGTGCAAAGGGAAGTTGATCAAGGAAATGTGCAAAATGATCAGATGGAACTAGAGTTGTATCTTAAAGATAGTGTTGAATCGAGGGTTGAAAAGCCTAAGATTGCAACAAAGAAGGAGATTTTAGAGATTACAGGTCTACTAAATCCTGATGTGATAGCCCTTGAAGATGATACTCTTGCTGAAGTTCATACCAAATATGAGATTTATTGGAAAATGAAACAAGAAGGGCAGAAAGATGACTTGGTTGAACTTGATTCAGATGATGAGGTGGTAGATGTTACTGAGATTGTGAAGACATCTGAAGAAATACCAGCTCATGAGGCAAGTGTTCTAGTTGATTTGTTTGAGTATAGAGACACAGATGCACTGAATGATATGTTTGCTCAGAGTACACCCTAGGGACAACATCTTAGTCCTATTCATGTTCAATTGCCTGAACCTAGTACTATTCCGACTATTCCATCTTTCAGTGAGTTTGTTCCTCATCCCAATGTTGTTCAACCTGATGTTACTAATCAGAATGTTGATTTTCCTATAAATCTTGATTCTGTTGTTGATGTTCATGTTTCTGTTAGACTAATATTGTATTCAAGATTAAAAGTAAGAATATGTTGTGTAAATGTTGTATATTTTGAGTGTTTGGTTGTAAAGTCAACTCAAGTTGACTTAGTATAAATAGGTTTGTTCCTTTGTTAGACTAGTAAGCACACACACATTCAGACAATCAGTTTGGTAAGGAATCGTACACTTAGAACACACACATATGTAAGACTTGTGATTTTGTGTTAGATCTGTGACTACTCTATAATCATATGATTTGATCTATAAAAGATTGTTTTCCTAATCTGTTGTATATCATATGCTAGTATACTGGGCCACAATTGGTATCAGAGCTCAGATCAGAAAATTCAAAAAAGATACGAATTTCGTGAAATAGAAAGTCACTGTTGAATTGAAATCAAAGTTTCGATTTCATGGAGTTTTTGATGAGAATTTGTTCTCACAGTGTTCGCATATAGTATTATAACATCTTTTGTGTTGGAGAGAAACTCAATCGATCAACAGATTGATTGAATTGAATCAATCATTGCATTTTTGGAAAGTTTCCTATCGTGAACTGTCAAGATCGATTCCTATATCAATTGTTGTTCTTAACAAAATTTACTTCGTAGGGTTGTTTCGATGGTATAATGATCGTTCCTACAAAGTTTCAGAGCCAAACATCAAGTTTTGGGTGGATTTCAAGTGAAAAATTGCAAAATATCAACGAGATCTACATAATTCGCAGAAATGTTGAAGAACTCACAAGTAGAACTCGCAAAGCCAAGGAATTCGCAGAATACCTATTTTTGTTGATCCTAAGGAAAGAATTCGCAGAGAAGAAAATTTGCTAAGGGAGGATTTCGCATGTGTGAGAATTAAGAATTTAGAGGAATTCGCACCTGAGAGAGATACGAATTTCAAAGAATTCGCACAAGACACAAGTACGAATTGTTCAGAATTCGCAAACCAGTGTTCTGCGAAAAGCTAAGAATTCGCAAACCAGTGTTCTGCGAAAAGCTCAAGATTTCGTATCCTTTTTAGTATCTTTATCTTACAAATTCTTGCTTATGAGTGTCTTGCGAATTGCTCATACGAATTCTTGATTAATTACGAATTGTTGCTTACGAATTGTGTTGTGAATGACTTTCGAATTCTCACATATGAATTATGTACTTGTGAATATTTTTGAGTGTTTTTCTATGATTTTTACTGTAAAATTTTCTGATTAAAGATCATTTCTAGCATATTTTTTTTGATATCAAGTTGCCCTATGAGATTTAACTGTCATATTCGCACAAGAAGTATAACATACTAAGTTTGCGTAGGGGTACATATTTCTTAGTGTGACTAAAGTGTCTCATTTTTTTAGTATTTTTTTCAGATATCATCATGCCATACACAGATGAAAAAGGAAATCTGGTGCTAATCAACAGAGATTGTGCTTTAGTGTACATGCCAGAGATTCCAGCACTGATAGCTGAGAACAAGCATCTGAAGATTCAGAATTCATCTCTTATTGAACAGATTAATAAATTGAAAGATCATAAATCTTTAAAGAAAGATTTTGTTTGCTCTGAATATATCTCTAACTCAAAGATTAATTTTGCAGGAAATATTGAATCGAAAGAAAAGGAGATTTTAAATCTACAAGGCAAGCTGAAAAGTTCTGAAAGTTTTAATTCTAGCTCTACATGGTCCAAGAAGGAATCAATGCAAAGAGAGCTAGATGAACTAAGAAGAATAGCAAACATTACAAGTGAAACTTGTGAAGGGCTAAGAAAGACAAATTCACAAATCTTTGTTGAAAGATAAAGTCTTCAGTCTTGAGGTTGAAATCAACACGATGAAGGAGAAAGCAACCCAAGACAAAGACAACATAAAAGCACAAGATGAGATAAAGAAGATTTAGAAGAAGAGAAAGGAAAGTGAAAGAGATAATGCTGCTGAAAAGAAAGATAGCTGAACTGAAAGAAAAGATCTCTTTAGATGAAAAGAAAATGAAGAAAGAAAGAAAAGAGTTTACAAAGAAGTTTTCTGAATTCTCCAGAAAAGCTTTTGAAGAGAAGAAAACAGTTGATCTTAAATGCATAAAGCTTTCGCAACAAGTTTACGACTTTGAGAAAGTGATCATCTTGGAGACAGACAAGTTTGAGAAAGAAAAGATGAAGATTGAGCAGACAATGAATGTAAAGAAAGATTTTGATGAAGAAAAGAAAGTGTTTGAGACTAAGATAAAGAAGTTGAATGAAAAGTGTTAGATCACAGATTTATTGGATTCAAGATCATCAAGACTGAATACGAAAGATTCAAGAAGTCAAAGCTGCAAAGTCAATTCTCAATTAAAGTATAGGTCATTTTGTAATAAAAAGTCAAAGTTTATTTTTGTGTATTTTGTTTTTCCCTAAATAGGTATATGGTTATTAGGGTTCTAGGGTTAAGTGTGTAAGTGTGTGAAAAAATAGAATTATCAGCCGCACCTTTTCTAGAGAGAGAGAGAGCTTAGAGAGAGAAATCCTTCAAGAGAGAATCTGTAATCCTTTGATTGTGATATCAAAAACCAGGTTTGTTAATATCTTGATTGTGATTATATGTTTATTGTGATAAGAAACTGATTTGTAGGGAACATCAATTGGTATCAGAGCCTAACCAAATTGAAATAAAAAAGAAACACTGTTCGAGTACTATTTCATCGAACATCAGATTCATTTTTGAATTTGAGGTTGAAATTTGAGTTGTACTTGCTTGATTTTTTTGTTCAATTTGAGTAGTAGATTGAGGTTGTATTGCTTTATTTGAGTTTTTCACTGTAATAGATCTTTAATCTTTCTTTCTGGAGTTTTTGGTTTTCACGAGTTCACAAGCACTATTACATTAATCGAGTCTTCTTAGAGTGTTTGCTTTTTAAATTATTTGGGTGTAATCTGTTCTAGATGTGTTTGTGGTCTTATTGTCAAAGTTTGGGATTGCAATTCGATGTCTAGATAGATTTTGAGTGATTCAGAGTCGTATTTTGAAGCATAAGTGAAGAACTCGCAACCAAGCTGAAGAACTCACAAGGTCGTTCAAGATTTCTGTGTTTTAGCGCAAAGTATATTTTGCGCCACTGCCCTTAGCGAGTTTCTGAATTTCTCGCCAGCTTCTCTTAGTGCTATGTCTCTTTTGCGCTACTGCCTTTAGCGCATTTATGAATTTCTCGCCAGCTTCTCTTAGCGCAAAATCCCTTTTGCGCTACTGCCTTAGCGCATTTCTGGGTTTAGCGCATTTCGGGGTTTTACGTGTTTTTTGTATTTGTATTGTATTTGATTTTGATTGATTTTATCTGGACTAACGGTCATTTTCAAGTTTCTTATTGCATATTTTTCAAAAACAGGATGACATCAAGAGAAGCTCTCGCTATTGGAACAGATGTAAAGCCACCAGTACTCTTCAAGGGAGAGTATGAACAATGGAAAGACAGATTCATGGACTTCATTGAAAGACACGAACGGGGTGTTCTTATTAAGAAATCTTTGGAAGATGGAATCATGCCAAATCTAATGAAGACACATACTGTTGAAGGTGACGAGAGAGAGTATCCAGTGCCACCTGAAAAGTTCACATAAGAGCAAACAAAAAGAGCCAAAGATGATAGACTAGCAAAATCATTCATTCTTCAAGGCATCCCAAATGAGATTTATGTGAAAATTGATAGCTACAAAGCTCTAGGAAAACAAATATGGGATCAACTGGAGAAGATGATGCTTTGATCAAAGGTTGGGAACCAGCTCAAAATATCCAACTGCCTCAATAACTATGAGGAATTTAAAGCCAAAGCTGGAGAATCTCTGGAGGCGACTTATGACAGATTCGTGACTTTACTTAATGAACTCAGCAAAAACAAAGTAAAGAAGTCACAAATTAAGCTCAATATGAAGTTCCTTAGTATCCTTCAACAAGAGTGGAAAAGGTTCACTAGACAGATGAAGCAGATGAAAGACCTGAACGAAATTCCACTTCATGAAGTCTATGAAAACTTAAGGCAGAATGAAGAGGAGGTGGATGAGATCAAGGATGAGAAGAAAAAGGCTGAGAAGACAGTTGTTGATCCAGTTGCACTTGTTGTGAAGAAGAAAAGTGTGAGTCTCGAGAAAAAGAAGAAGATGATAGTTTCTGAATCAGAAGAATCTGAAAGTAAGAATAACTCTGACTCTGACGACTGTGAGACCTTGAAGCAGGCTATGCTCATGTTAACCAAGGCTTTTCAAAAGAAGTTCTACAAAAATCCTAGCTCTAACAGTCAGAGGTATTCATCTGGTTCAAGTAACTACGATCACAAGGAAATAATTGAAGGAAAAAGGATAGAGGAAAGGAAGCTAGAAGAGAAAAAGTATAGAGCTGAAGAGAGTAAACAGCCAGAACCTCCAAAATGCTACAACTGTGGCAAACTCGGACACTTTGCTAAGGATTGCCGAAAACCCAAAGTCCGAAACTCCGAGTACTATAAGAACAAGATGCTCTTAGCCAAGCAACAGGAGGCTGACAAGACATTAATGGCTGAAGATGAATTTTGGCTCGACCATTCAGACCAGGAAGATGAGGAAGAAGAGAAGGAAGGGACAACACACTTGTGCTTGATGGGTCAGATAGAGAAGGAAACCGAAGCTGATTCTGATGAAGAGGATAACGAAGAGCTATGTGATATGACTGAATCAGATTATTTGAATTAAATGCATGCTATGATGAGTAAACTCCAAGAGTTAGAGTCTAAACTTAAGCGTGAAAAAGGTGTCATTAATGATAAAAATCAATCTATACATAAATTTAGCAATGCTATTGGTGAGAAAAATTTATTGATTGAAGCATTGCATAAAAACATTGACACTAGCGCGAAAGAGAAGACTATAATTCATAACGAGTTATCTGAAACTATTTCAAAATATAGATTGTGTGAGTTTGAATATAAAGATCTTTCAAAAATGTATTTCTTCGCTTTCAAAAGAAAACAAATCTTTAACTGAAAAGGTGAATGCTTTGGAAGGGAAATTTTATATTCTGGGTCAAACTGAACAAACCATTCATCTAAACAAACCCAAAGAGAACAGAGAGGGTTGGGGACTCGGATACGAGAATCCACAATCTCTCAAAAAGGGTATATCTGAAGTGCCTGCTCTTTATGATTTTGGATTTTTAAAACTGGCACCTCAATACCCTGAACTTCAAGTTTTATGGACTAGAATGTCTGAAAAAGGATGAAGCCAAGGAAACCGAGAAAAGAAAGAACACATCTAAAATTCAACTTCCATTTCGTTATGAGAGATAGAATAATAGTTATCGTTCTGATAAATCAAAATTTCTTTCAAATAACTATTTTAAGAGTTATTCTGTAAAAGAAATGAAGGCTAAGCCCATCGAAGGTAAGCTTTACATTCCTCCTCTCGTGTTGGAAAGTAAAATTTCTGAACTCGAGAATACTCTCAAAGAAGAAAGGATCTTGATGGACTTAGAACAAACTATTTTTTCTATTGTGTTTAAATATTCTGATTTTTCTAAATCATTCAAGGCTTCAAAATCTTCTGATATGTCTGGTTTACTTGATGAAGGGTTTGATTTTCTAAACTCTGATGGTTGTTTAGATGTATGTGTTGGTAATTTTGCCTTTAATGCTAAACTTCGTGATCATTCTTCTTTTGTTGTTAATTCTCTTGGATTACCAAGTGTGTATGAAAAAGGTAAAACATCAACGAAAGTTGATAAATCAGTTCCTGTGAAAACCAAAGTTGCCAAAGGTAAAAGAAGAAATTTGGGCATTCACAGAAACAGATCAACACTAGTAAGTCAAAGAAGAAGCATTTATTTGATTCTCACCGTTCTAACTCTAAAGCTTCAAGTGTTTTAGATTTGAGAAAGAAGAAGCCTGGAGTTAAGTCGGAATGGATACTGAAACAGAAGATCGATAAGAAAGCTAAATCATTTTCTAGTTCTGATTGTAATAAGAAGACTACTAGTAAAGATGATTTGTTTGTGAATGTTGCTATTTCTAAACCAAAACTTGTTGATTCTCGCAATAAATATTCCATACAGCAATTATTCCAGTTATCTTCGTCTGCTAGAATGTTTTCAAATTATGATAGATATGATTATGCTTCTCAAAAATATTCTGATGTTTGGTTTGGAACTTATCATGTATACTCTTATCGTTCTAATTCTTCAGTTGGTTTTCAAAGGAAAAGCGGACCCAAATTTCAATGGGTGCCAAAATCATGTGCTAACATTGTAGGTCCCATTTATAAATAGGTACCTAAACCTCTTGTTTCATGATTTTTCTTGTGCAGACCCGTCATATGTGGTACATGGATAGTGGGTGTTCCAAGCATTTGACCGGGCAGAAAAGTATGTTGGCTAACTATACAGAGAAATACTACAGAACAGTTCGATTTGGTAACGACCAGTTCTCACCAATTCTGGGATATGGTGATGTGGTTCACGACAATGTAACGATTAGGAAGGTGAGGTACGTAGAAGGATTAAGACACAATCTTTTTAGTATTGGCCAGTTCTGTGATAAAGATTTAGAGGTAAATTTCAAGGCCAAGAGGTGTTCGGTACGCACTGAAGGAAGGTAAATAACTCTTGGTCGGCACTCGCAAGTCAAACGTATACACCATCAACTTGTCAAAGGTCCAGACTGACAATGAGGTGTGTCTACTCTCAAAAGCATCGATGCAACAAAGATGGCTATAGCATCGACGACTTTCTCACCTGAACCTTCGTTACATCAATAAACTGGTTAGTGGAAAGCTAATGAATGGACTTCCTGATCTCAAGTACGTAAAAGAACACTTGTGTGCAGCATGTGAAAAAGGTAAGATGAAGAGAGCTCCACACAAACCGAAGCCTGAACCGAGTACCAGCTCTCCTTTAGAGTTGTTGCATATGGATCTCTATGGTCCTATGCGAACGCAAAGCTTAGGCGGAAAGAAATACGTTTTAGTTATTGTGGACGATTATTCGCTATACACGTGGGTCAAATTTCTACGGTCAAAAGATGAGACACCCGAAGTTCTCATTACATTTCTATAGACGATCCAGGTGAATCTCCAGAAACCAGTCAAGCTTCTCCGAACTAACAATGGCCCAGAGTTTAAAAATAAAACAGTTGAAGAATATCTCGAATCGGTCGGGATATTACATCAATACTCTGCTACACGTACGCCTGAACATAACAGAGTAGTCGAAAGACGAAATCGTACGCTAGTGGAGGCCGCTCCTACTATGCTCAGTGAATCCGACTTACTTCTATTTTTGTGGGCCGAAGCTGTATCGACTGCATGTTACACTCAAAATCGGTCCATGATACACCGCAAATTTCAAAATACTCCGTATGCATTAATCAATAACCGAACACCAACAATCAAGTATTTCCACATATTTGGGTGTAAGTGTTTTGTGCTAAATGACAGAGAGAGTCTGAACAAGTTCAGTGCTAAGGCGGAAGAGGGCATCTTTATCGGCTATTCTTCTACATCTGCTGCATATCGAGTGTACTTGAAGAAGTCAAAGATTGTGGTCGAAAGCGTAAATATTACATTTGATGAAGAAATGGCTTCTGAACATGTCAGTTCAGAACCCGTGATAACTGAGTACTAACTTCGGGATAAATTAGTCCAGAACCTGTATCTCAAGCAAACAAATCAGATGGCGCATCAACGTCTACTAATCACTTATCTGATTTAGATTTACTATTTGAACTATTTTATGATGAATTTCTTGGATCTAAAGTGACTAAATCTGTTGTAGTTGACAGGATGGAAGACTCGATGACTACTCATCTAACCATTTTAGATATCTCTACTGAACCCAACTCCCCGATTCAGCAAGAAGTTCAAGTTCAAATACCTACTCCGACAGTTGAAGTTGTGACCAACAATGAAGAGACAGAAGTTGCTGGATCAGTAGGGTGTACTGTAAGGACTGATCAACAGACTGGTCATGCTGAACCCACTGAAACTTATGCACCTTCTACTTCAACTGAACCCCCCATTCCTACTTAACAACCTGAAGAAGATACCATTGTATTCTTAGATGATAATCATGATCAATCTACATCTAATCCACTCCCTCATGAACACAAGTGAACCAAAGAGCACCCGGTCTCTCGAGTCATTGGAGATCTATCAAAACCGGTGCAAACTAGGTCTGCAACATTAAATCAATGTATGCATGACTCATTTCTGAGCAAGATTGAACCTACTCGCGTATCTGAGGCTCTTGCTGATTCAGATTGGGTGACTGCAATGCAAGAAGAGCTGAATCAATTCGAAGCACTTAAAGTCTGGAGACTCGTACCCAAACCTCAAGGTAAAACCATAATTGGTACGAAATGGGTTTTCAAAAAAAAGAAAGATGAAGATGGTACCGTAATCCAAAATAAAGCAAGACTTGTCGCCAAAGGATATAGGCAAGAGGAAGGAATAGATTACGACGAGACTTATGCTCCTGTGGAGCGTATAGAAGCAATTCGCATGTTTCTTGCATACGCTGCTTACAAGAACTTCACCGTCTATCAAATGAACGTGAAGACAGCCTTTCTGAATGGCATACTCAAGAAGGAAGTCTACGTCTCGCAGCCAGAAGGCTTTGTCAATCAAGAGAAACCGAATCATGTATACATTCTCGACAAATCACTTTATGGACTGAAACAAGCTCCTCGCGCCTGGTATGATGTCTTATCTCAATTCTTGGTCAAGTCATGTTTTACAAAAGATACGGTCGATACCACTTTATTCATTAAAAAGGAAAAAGTCGATATCATTCTTATTCAAATATATGTGGATGATATTATTTTTGGCTCTACAAATCCTAAATAGTGTAAGCATTTTTCAATCCTCATGGTGTCACGTTTTCAGATGAGTATGATGGGGGAGTTGACTTTCTTTCTCGGATTACAAGTCAAACAATTTTCAGCGGGGATTTTCATCAATCAATCTAAATACATTCTTGATATTCTTCGGAGATTCAAAATGGAAAACTGTAAACCTATTGGTACCCCGATGGCGCCTGGTACTAAGATTGGCACTGATCCTTCAGGAAAAGCTGTTGATGTTAAGAATTATAGAGGGATGATAGGTTCTTTGATGTATCTTACTTCTAGTAGGCTGGATATAATGTTTTCTACATGTCTATATGCTAGATATCAGGCCAATCCTAAAGAATCCCATATGTCTGCAGTCAAACGTATTTTCAGGTATCTGAAGGGGACTGCAGATCTTGGTCTATGGTATCCTAAAGATACTATCTTTGAACTAACAGCATATTCAGACGCAGATCATGCTGGTTTCATGCTATACAGGAAGAGAACGTCGGGTTATATACATTTCCTCGGTGATAAACTCGTCAGTTGGGCATCGAAGAAGCAATTATGTGTCTCCACTTCAACGGCCGAAGCAGAATATGTAGCTGCTGCTAGCTGATTTTCTCAGGTCTTGTGGATGAGAACGCAACTGCGAGACTTTGGTTATCACTACAATAAAATCCCGATTTATTGTGACTCGAAAAGCGCTATCGTGATATCAGCTAATCCTGTTCAATATACGAAGACCAAACACATTGATGTTAGGTATCATTTTATAAAAAATAATGTCGAAAAAGGAACAATTGAACTTTTCTTTGTAAAAACTGATTATCAGCTTGCAGATTTGTTTACCAAACCCTTAGACAAAAAGAGATTCACTTTTCTTGTCTCTAGGCTTGGAATGCTAAATCTTAAGACATAATCAGTGGTTACCTATTAAAGTTTTCTCATTGTAAATTTTTCATCATTTCTTTGTCATTATTTCTGAAACATATCTGCACTTTAATAGTCTGTTCATGATCTCAGGGGGAGTGTGAGAAGTACTTCATAAATGATCAATGTTATTTTGGGGGGGAGCATATAAAATTTCTGCATTTACCTATCTGTCAAATTTTTGTAATGCATTATTTTAGGGGGAGTTTTTCAAGTCAAAGGAGTAAGGCTATGACTTCTGATTACTTCAGATCAGAACTCATACTTTAATCATTTTACTGCTTTATGTCTTTTAATTTTTGTGAATAAAGTTGCTTTGACTTGATTTAAGACTTTTGCAGTTTGAGAGATGCTTACAAGATCATATCTTTATGACTTAAAGCTTGACTTCATGAGATGTAAGATTGCACGCAAAAGGTATAATTCTTTATCTTCATCTCATATATGGTTGAAAGAAGGACAACTTTCAATCATAGAAAACATTATTCTTAAATGTTCAAACCACTTCCCGATTCTCAAACAGATTTCATGAATTGGAAGTGTGATTTTAAATGTTTTTAAGATCTATATTGTGCTTCAATGCTTAACAAACCGTGTGTTTCTAAAGATATATACTTGCGTATTATCTTGTCTATATACTTTCAAGTATTCACACACAGCGATTTAATTCTTTTGTTGAATAAGTTTATCACCATGTCTCATATTGACCAATTTTTCGATGGTGATACACCCCGCTTGTATTTCAAAGAATTTTTTAGCGTCATTTCATTTCGAAACGTCATTTCAACAATGTCTGTATTTTGGTTTGTATAGACACTTATCTGTTTTTGTTGACCATAAGCCTTGATTGCTATATCATTCTTTACTGATCAATTTTCATACAATGCCATATTTTTCAAACAAGTCTCTTGCATTCTTGTTCATTCATTCAATTTACTTGTTTGAAAATACTTCAATGTTTCAAATGCTCAAATCTGTATGATTATATTATGAGCATACAAACATCTGACTTGTATTTGAGCTTTAACTGATAAAGTTAAATCATCTGGGCAACACATGCTTTCTAGGAAAACATGGGATCTTTGTGCTAGGACTTAAATGAAACTTCTAGGGATTCACGTTAACTAGTGTTTCCTACCCAATAAGTTAATCCATAGTGATTGAGTGCGAGGAGTCGAAAAGAAATGAGTGTGGGTTGTGCGTTGAGGTAAAATATAAATGAGAGTTTGGTTAGATGTGAGCATATTGATTAAAAAGAAAGAGGGTGTGAGATAAGAGTAAAAGAATATCAAACTCTGCACCAACTACTTTCTGAGCCGGGTAGCCACATTACTAATGTTTCACAATTCTTTGGTAAACATTATTGAAACAGGCAACTAGCCCATGCCAACTCTTGACATTAACCCCACCAGCCACTCATTTTCTTCTTAACAAGAAAATGTTTCATTTTTCAAAGGGGAAGCAACACATTTACTATCTGATTTTCATTTAGAAAATCTGGATATTGAAAAGAAGGAAGTTTGTCCCACCTTCGCACTTCAATCATGCACATTGAGTCTGTGCTCATCTACTGTTGTCTCAGTGGTTTACACAATGTTGAGCCTACATAAGCAATCATCTATGCTTAATTATTTCTATCACATGCACGAACACACAAATAATTTGTTTCTTTGTCATAACATTCATAGAAATTGACTTCGTGGTGTTTCGATGATTGGATGGAAGCCCTGGGGGAATGAACATCAAAAAGATCCTTTCCAATATGTATTCGTTACACACAGTAACTTTGTGCTACTGACAGGCATATTAACTGATTCATTTGTTGCTTCAGGTGTTACATTCTTATTTTGTCTGGATTTGAAAAGATCTAGATGAATACATTGTTCGAATTGGCAACGAATAAGTGCTCATTATCAAAGATCATAGGTCAAGAAGAATTTCAATGACATTTCTTGAGGAAGTTTTGATGATATTGATGCATTTTCATCAAAAAGGGGTAGAAGAGAAAGTTGAAGAAATGTCCATTACAAGTTTTTGTTTCAAGAGACGCTAGAAAATAGAAGAGTTAACCAAGATATGGAGAGAATACAATTTTTAAAGTAATGTCCAAGTCAGAATGTTCAAATTTTGAGGAAATTTTCTTTGAAAAAATTCTACTAAAGCATTCTGAGCTGAATGTGGAGATAATTTATTTCCATTATCTGAATGAGTGTTTTTCTACAACTCTTGGGAAATTTACAAGATGTGTTAAAGAAAAAGTGAGAGATTGTATTTTTCTGAGCTTAAAGAGAAGATTGGATTGCTAAATCTTTTTAGTAATGATCTTGATCCAAGGGGGAGATTGTTAGATCATAGATTTATTGGATTCAAGATCATCAAGACTGAAGACGAAAGATTCAAGAAGTCAAAGCTGCAAAGTCAATTCTCAATTAATGTCTAGGTCATTTTGTAATAAAAAGTCAAAGTTTACTTTTGTGTATTTTGTTTTTCCCTAAATAGGTATATGGTTTTTAGGGTGCTAGGGTTGAGTGTGTAAGTGTGTGCAAAAATAGAATTATCAGCCGCACCGTTTCTAGAGAGAGAGAGAGAGCTTAGAGAGAGAAACCCTTCAAGAGAGAATCTGTAACCCTTTGATTGTGATATCAAAAACAGGTTTGTTAATCTCTTGATTGTGATTATATGTTTATTGTGATAAGAAACTGATTTGCAGGGAACATCAAAAAGCTATCTGAGTTGTCAACAAACATTCTGAAGGAGAAGAATGCGAAAGCTGAATTACACAAGAAGTATGACATACTGTCAAAAGAAAGAAACTGTATGTCTAAAAAGATCAAAGAACTTGAGGAGATCATGTTCAAGGTGAAGCTAACTGAGCACAAAACGCCAGAATCAATTGCTCAATCATCGAGAGATGATCTAGCTGCATCCGAATGCTCATTCAAATTAGCTGCAAGTTCAATTTTCACTAATGTTTCTAATAATCCTTTGTTTGATTCTAATGATAATCATACTTACTTAATGATAAAATTCGTCCTTCTAACCTTTTCTATGACAAAAATGTTGATGATTCAGGTAACATCAAAAAGGACAAGTCTCAGAATAAAACATTTTGGAGAAGGAAAGATGAGAAAGAAAAGTGGATTTGGAAAGTGAAAGGTTCCTCGGAGGAGAAGAAGGAACAAAAATCATTTGTGCATACACTGAATGCTAAAAGCAACTATGCTTCGAAAGGTAAAACTTTTAGCAAACCTGATCTGGTCAAATCAATTGATAAGGTTAGCACAGAAGAAAATTAGTTGTTCCTACTGCGGTTCAAATGATTTTGTAAACAAAAATTATGAAAAATAGCTGGTATGGTTCTTATTATATCTCTCCTACTAGAACTGCAACTAACAATTCAGGATCCAAATACCAATGGATACCAAAAGCTAAACCTGTGTTGCAGGCAAATAAAGACTAAGGGGGAGAAAGAACTAAGACTTCTGAATACAACAGTTCAGAACTCGTTCTTCAAAGAACATTGACTTCTAGACAAAGCAGTCTAGGACTCGTACCTCAGAGAAAGAACTATGGTCTTGGATAAAAAAATTCAAGACCCGTTCCTCAATGTTTCAGAAGTTTGGTTTCTGGTTACATCAGATCAGAATCCGATCTTCATTAGCAAAATTGAATATTACTATTCTCACCGGAGAATATGTAATAATGGTTTCTGAGTAACTCAGATCAGAACCCGATCTCAAATGTTTTTCTTCTAATGGTTGCTTAAATGAAAACATCTTTTCTAGAAGTTTTTGATTTGAGGGGGAGCTAATTGTTATATCTTTAAGGGGGAGGAGATATTAGCTAAACGTACTTTCATTGTTATATTTTTCTAATAACTTGAATTTTTACTTCAATGATGAAGAATATCAAAGTTTCAAAGTTTGTTGAAAGTGTCAAAGATTTGAAGATTTTGTAAAAGTTTGTTGTAAACAAAGGGGGAAAATTAATGTTTCAAAGTTTGCTGAAGATGTTAAAGCTTTCAAGATCTCAAAGTTGAAAAAGATTCAAAGCTGAAGATTATTCTAAAGATAAGAAGACCTGAAGATTATCGTCAAAAAAAATTTTAATCTTGAATCCAAAGGGAGAGAGTGTTAGACTAATATTGTATTCAAGATTAAAAGTGAGGGTCTGTTGTGTAAATGTTGTATAGTTTGAGTGTTTGGTTGTAAAGTCAACTCAAGTTGACTTAGTATAAATAGGATTTTTTTCTTTGTTATATTGGTAAGCACGCACACATTCAAACAATCAGGTTGGTAAGGAATTCGTATATTTAGAACACACACATATGTGAGACTTGTGATTTTGTGTTAGATCCGTGACTATTCTGTCATCATATGATTTGATCTATAAAAGATTGTTTTCCTAATCTGTTGTAAATCATATGCTAGTGTACTGGGTCACAATTTATGATGTTCATATGGAAGAAGAATTGCCATACCAGAAAAAGCCAGGAAGTCCAGATATTCATAAGGAGTTTGTTAAAGAACCATCGTTGTTCCAAAGTTTCCACAAACTGAAGCACGTCCTTCAGGCACTCCAGCAGTTTGTTCTATTCCTTTTACTGGTTATGATGAATTTGGTCTGACTCTTGAAGAGATTAAAAGAATTACAAGAGCTTTACGTGTACCATATCTTGAAGAAGGAGTTAAAATATTTGTGAGCTACATTAGACAGTTAGATCAAGCTCAACTCTTGGGGATTAAAGTCAGTCTCCATGGTATCAAAAAGATTACATCAAAATGTTGCAGATTATGGGGAGAACACGTAAGGATGTTAAAGTCAGATCTTAAATACTTGAAGTTGTCAAGGTTAGCATGAAGCAGTACAAGAAGCTTTGGTATCCAGAATTCACTGTTCAAAAAATAATTTGGGAACTTATTTCTTCAATGAAGTTGATTATGCTAATCTTCATTTCAGAGATATTGAATTCATTTATCATGACTTCAGAGACCGAACAATCAGGCATCCTGAAATAGTATTTGCCTTAGATACTATTAAGAGGTTCATCCGAAGGCATATCTACCATACTTATTTGTATGATTTTCAGCTAGGCATTGAGACTAATCAAAGAAGGATTAATTTGCTAAAGCCTGACATGACACATCCTGTACTTGAAAAGACTTCACTCTACACAGTACTAAGAGAGCCAGAACTTGGTGTTGTGTATGAGAATGAGACTAAACAAGAGAAAAGTTTTATGAGAGCAACTGAGATTCATAAGTACTCTTATGGTACTTTGGAAGATGTTGTCAAGAAGATGCAGACCAAGTATGAGGAAAGTGAGAAGAAGAGATTAGAGGAGAATGATCACATACCCAGAATGGAGAGAATCTTTACTGAGAATGTCATTGATGCAATTAAACACATAATCAGATTCAGACAAGCAATCAGAAGGTTTGAGGGATATTTGGGTTTGAGGAGATCTAGCATGAAGAGGTGGACTAGTTGAAGACTTCAAATTGTTCAAAAAGGGGGAGATTGTTAAGAGTATAGGTTTGAGTCAATTTGTAAGTGTTTGTGTTTAAGTTATGTTGACTTTTATTGTAGCTTATGTTGAGGTCAAGACCTTGTTTGACCCTATATAAGCATTCCTTTGTCTTGTTTTGTATAACTTTTAGTAAGCTTTTGAGTCATTGTAACTCTCATATTAGACATATGAATACGACAATACCAATGACTAATTCTCTCTCATCTTTGATCTTGATTCTTTGATTGTTATTATTTGTGCATGGTTGCTTGATTCTGGGATCACACACAAAGTTGGTTGAGGCAAACCATTTTCCAAGTGAACTCATACCCTTATATTTCCAAAATGCCTCATGACACAATGATATGCATTTTCCCAAACGGGTATATAAGATCAAGTACTCAAAATGACGAATACGTCAAATAAACTCCATTCATATAAAATTGTCAAGGACACATGTCAACATGATTTATTTATCAAAATGCCCAAGAATGTATGATATATAAGTTTATAAAGTTAAACATTTCCAACTAACCAAAACTTATCAGCAGCTAAACATTTTCATGTAAAACACAAAAAACATTAAAATAAACATTTTGGCATGTACACCATTTTCACAAATCGATTTGAACTCACCTTGCTATGTTAGGTTAAACCTAGGTTCCAACTCCAAACATTAGCCTCCATTAGTGTAGATTCCATCATTTCCAAGTCATCTTCAACAATGAGCTAGGTTTCCAAACAACCCATTTCTTCAACTCTAGAAATGAATCACAACAAGTAAAACCTTTAGATCTACAAAGATCCTTACACTAAAGCTTAGATTACATAAGGAAGCTTACCACTTTAGATGTCGAGACTTTCCACCCAAAGTAATTCAAATCCAAGCTTCTAACACCAAACCTTCATGTGCCTTTAGGATAGATCCTCCATGGATGCTCCAAAATCGGCTCTTTGAGCTCTCAAAATCGGACTAAGGGAGAAAGAGAGAGGGATAGTAGGAGTATGAAATGAGAGAAAACCCTATAATTTGGGTTTTAATCGATCAGATTGTTCCCGCAGCCTTGGCCGCAGCCTCCAAGACGCGGGCCAAGTCACGCGTGTCCCTGAGTCACGAATCACAGTGACTTGGGCGGGTTTATTCGTGACTTGGAAGCCGTGGGCCAAGCCGTGCACATCCTTGTTGTGCCTCCTCATGTGTTATGTTAAACCGCTCCTCGACCGTTCCCTTGGCCTGCCGCTGACCGTTTCCTCGGTCAATCATTAACTGTTCTTTAGAGAATTATGGGTGTTACAATACAAGAACGGTGAGAGAAGAGGTAAAATTATGAGCGGGGAACTGGTGGGGGTCAGATACCTGGACAAAAGGATATAGGATCAGAGGCAAATGCCTCACATAAAGTGAATCCTACTGCTAATGACAGTCAAGGCTCTAAAACTGAGCCAAATCATGCACATGGAGATGTTGATGATAGTATATTTGTTCCATCTGCTATTGGTATTGATGATGATGTTCAAGCTAATGATAGGGTGATGATGATCAAGATGATCCAAATGATCAAGATGAAAATGTTGTTCATAATGATGCTGATGCTGATATTGGATTTCATGATGATGCCATAGATATAGACTTTGATTCTACTGTGATGAATGTGGTGGGAGACATAAGGAGAAATGAGGGAGCTTTAGTTCAAAAATTAAATGTGAGTGAGGTGTTCGGGAAGGAAAAGAACATGGTGATAGTGAGTGCATCCTAACCTACAATTCCAAAAGGGCGGCCACATCCACTACTAGGTCGCATGTGTTACGAGCCAGTTTTGCAAAAGACATAAGTAGCCTACTTATTCTCTTGCACACCCAAGCTAGCCATTCTATCTCCTCACAACAGGGGGTATTCTCAGATATACATGGTGGATTAGAACATAATCTATCTGGTTCTCATTCAGAGATCTTAGACAAAAAGTTATTTATACCTAGACAAAACTAAGTAAACTAAACACTTTGACTTTTGCTTGACTTTGACTTTCCACTTATAGAAGCTTTGACTTTGAAGACTTTGACTTGGGCTTTGACTTTCAATTCCCATGATCTTGGATCCAACATATTTATGCACTAACAATCTCCCCCTTTGGATTCAACATCATCTTCAAAAAGAATTTTAGCAATAATGAACAATCTCCTCCTTTGTCTGATCTTTAGCGAATTCAATCTCCCACTTTAGCATCTTCACAAAGATAAACATGTTATCTCCCCTTTGGATTCAAAAAGAAATTCAGCATTCACGGACAATTCTTCTTTGAAAATCAATCTCCCCCTTTGAGTAAATTTGTTCAAAGTCAATCTTCCCTTTCTTTGAATTATCTTCAGATTTTCGGTAATTTCCCCCAAAGTCTGTGACTACCTTCTTCCAGAATTTTAGCAATCTCCACCAAGGTTATGAAAACCTTATTCAGACTTCAGAAAAAAAATTATCTTCAGATTCAGCTTACTTTGCTTCAGCAAATAATCTTCAAAGAAGATTTCAGCAAAATTTCATCAAACTTTTAAAACTTCTTGAATTTTCTCTTTCATTCTAAGTACTTCTTGAAATTATTTCTCCCCTTTAACCCCTGAAAACAAACTTTCTTGATCTTTAATCTCATAGCTTCTTTTCATTTTTTGATTTCTCCCCCTTTTTGATGATGTAGAGCATATAAATTATCCAAACTTCTTCCAAAAATGTAATGAACTTTTTTCTAACCACTGATCTTTCCATATAAGCATCTGAACATCCGTCAATTTATAATATATTCATCCGAATCTTTTCAAATTCAGACAAATAAGAATGTAACCCTGAATCAACAAATGAATCAGTTATAATGCCTGTAAGGAGCACGAAGCTACTTAGTACAACAAATGTACTTTACAAGGAGTTTTATCGTTGTTCACTCCCCAGGTCTTCCATTCAATCATCGAATAACACAAGATAATTCTATGAACGTTCTAATAGAAAAAACTAATTTTCTATATGTACGTGCTTGTGTATGAAATAATTTAAGCATTTTGCTTTATATTAGGCTCAAAATGTGTGAACCATTGAGACAACAATAGTATTAAACAGACTCAATGTGCATGAACGAAAAGCGAAAGTGGGGCAACTTTCTTTCTACAATATCCACATCTTCCAAATGAAGACGAGATAGATTATGTGTTGCTTCCCCAATAATATTGAAACATCTTCTTTTTGAGAAAAGATTAGTAGATAGTGGGTTAAAATCAAGAGTTGGCATGGGCTAGTACCTATTTCAATGATGGTCACCAAAGAATGTGAACCAACAGATTATGTGGTTGCCCGACTCAGAAAAATTTAGTGCAGAGTTTTCATATTCTTTTAACTCTGTTCTCACACCCTCTTTCTTTTAATCATTTAAGTTATCTACTAACCAAACTCTCTTATCAATTTTACCTGATCACACACCCACAATCAGATATTGACCCCTCGCCACTCGATCACTCAGGATAACTTCTTGGGTAGGAAACACTGGTTAACGTGAATTCATAGAAGTTATTTTAAGTTCTCACACTGATTCCATGAAAATATCCTAAAAGAATGATGTCCAACAGTTTATCTTGAACATGTAAAGCACAGAAAAACGAATTACAAAGTCAGATAAATGAATGCTCAGCTAAAATATATTAACATGAAAATTTGAGCATTTCAAACTTTAAAGATTTCTCAAAACAAGGACATTGAATGAGTGAAATGAATACAAAAGACTTGTTTGAGAATCTAACAATGTATTGAAAGATCAAATATGATTGATAATCATTTGAAGCTTAGGTCATGAAAGAGCTGGAATTTTTCTATATGAACAAATATAGATATTCTTGAAAGAAACGCTTATGTGTTGGAATGAATGTAACGCTCAACAAACATTGAAATCAAACGGGGTTTATTGCCATCGAAAAATAGTTTCAACATTGAGACATGATAAGAACATAGTCAATAAAAGTACTAAACTGGTGTGTATAATATGTGACAGTATATGGAAAAGATAATACACAAAGATTTATCTTTGAAAACACATGATTCGTGAAATATTGAAGCTCATAAAATGAAAACATTGAAAATCACTCTCCTAAATTCATGAAATCATTTTGAGAATATAAAGTGCTTCGAACGATTAAGCAAAAAAGTTTTTATGACTAAAAGTCGTCCATCTTTCAAACACATATGAGATTAAGGTTAGAATATTCCTTATGCTCAGTAATCTCACAAAGTCAGCTCCAAAGTCATGATTGATATTATCATGTAAGCTCCCCCTCAAAATCTGCAAATAGTGAAAGCAACAAAGTCTTATTCAAAAATATTTATTGAAATGTAAAAACATGAAAAAACAGTAAAACATGTAAGAATGAGTTCTGATTTGATTGAATCAGAAGTCAATGTATATACTCCCCATGAAATCATGAACATAATCTTTCGGTGCAGATATCATTCAGATTAAAAATGAAGAAATGAGGAAAAAATAAAAATCAAACTGTACTAGGTAAAACGGATTATATTTTAAGATTCATCATACCTAATTTCGAAATGAGAAAGTTAAATCTCTTTTCGTCCAAAGGTTTAGTGAATAAATCAGCTAATTGGTAATCCGTGTTTACAAAGTAAAGTTCAATTGTACATTTTTCGACATTATCTTTTATAAAGTGATACTGCACGTCTATGTGTTTGGTCTTTGTGTGTTAAACAGGATTAGCAGATATCGCTATGGCGCTCTTCGAATCACAATATATAGGAATCTTGCTGAAATGGAAGCCATAGTCTCGAAGTTGTGTATGCATCCACAATACATGAGAGCAGCAACTTACGGAAACTACATACTCTGCTTCAGTAGTCGATGTGGAAACACATAGTTGTTTCTTTGATGCCCAACTTACGAGCTTGTCTCCCATAAATTGAATGTGACCCGATGTACTTTTCCTGTCTAGCATACAGCCTGCATGATCTGCGTTTGAATATGTTGTTAGCTTAAAACCAGTATCTTTAGGATACCACTAACCAAGATCTACAGTTCCCTTCATATGTCTAAATATCTGCTTAACTGCCGAAAGATGGGATTCTTTGGGCGAAGCTTGATATCAAGTACATTAATGAACCTATCATGCCTCTGTAAGTCCTAAGATCAACAGCTTTTCCCGAAAGATCAGCTTCGATTTTAGTACCTGGTGCCATCCGGGTTGAAATAGGAGTACAATTTGACATATTAAATTTATTTAAAATGTAAGCAATATACTTTGATTGATTTATGAAAATCCCCGTTGAAAATTGTCTTACTTGTAATATGAGAAAGAAATTCATCTCTCCCATCATACTCATTTGAAATCTTGACACCATGAGTGTAGAAAAGTTCTTACAGTACTTTGGGTTTGTAGAACCAAAAATTATATCGTCCACATATATTTGAATTAAAATGATATCAATATTTTCCCTTTTAATGAATAAGCTGGTATCAATTTCACCTTTTGAAAAACCATACTTGACTAAGAACTTTGAAAGAACATCATACCAGGCACGAGGGGCTTGTTTTAAACCGTAAAGAGACTTGTCAAGGATATATACATGATCTGGTTTATCCGCATTGATAAAACCTTCAGGCTACGAGACATAGACCTCCTCCTTAGAAATTCCTTTCAAGAAGGCAGTCTTCACGTCCATTTGATAGGCTATGAAGTTCTTGTGTGGAGCGTAGGCTAGGAACATCCTAATTGCCTAAATACGTGCAGCTAGAGCATATGTCTCATCGTAATCGATGCCTTCCTCTTGCCAATATACTTTAGCCAAAAGTCTTGCTTTGTTTCTTACAATAATACCATCCTCATCCTTTTTATTCTTAAATACCTATTCGTACCAATGATTGTTTTGCCTTCAGGTCGGGGCACCAATCGCCAGACTTTAAGTGCATCAAATTGGTTGAGCTCATCTTGCATGGTTGTAATACAGTATAGATCACGAAGAGTTTCTAAAACTTTTTTAGGCTCAATTTTGCTTGGAAAAGAATCAAACATGCATTCATTTGCTGTTGCAGATCGAGTTTGCACCGGCTTTGACGGATCACTGATAATTTGATGTACCGGGTGCTCTTTGGTCCACTTGTTTATGTGAGGGAGTGGATTAGATATAGAATGATCATGTTGATCATCTAATTATCCAGTATCGTCTTCTTGTTGGGGTTTAGTTGAAGTAAATGGTGTAGAAGTATCAGTTGTTGGACATTTGATGTATGTTGAGTAGGCATGACAGTATATCCAACTGATTGTGCAACCTCAGGCTCTTCAGTATCATGTGCAACTTCAACTGATTGAGTAGGTGTTTGAACTTGAGTTTCAGTCTGAATCGGGGAATTTGATTCAGTTGAGACCTCTAAAGTAGTTGGTTGATTTTCATGTAAGTCTTCAGATCTGTCAATCACAATAGGTTTAGTCACTTTAGATCCTAGAAACTCATCATAAAATTGTTCAAAAAATAAATCTAATTATGTTAAATATGATGTAGATGTAGAAGCCTTATCAGAATTAGTAACACTAGAAACAGGTTCTAGACTGATTTGTCCAGAAGATAATACTCCTGTTATAAGGGGTTCTGAACTGAAGTGCTCATAAGCCATCTCTTCATCAAATGTAACATTGAGACTCTCAACCATAATCTTTGAATTCTTCAAGTATATTCTCTATGCCGCAGATGTCTGAGAGTAGCCAATGAAAATGCCTTCGACAGCCTTAGGACTGAACTTGTTCATGTTTTCGTTATCGTTTACCACAAAACACCTGCATCCAAAGATGTGAAAATACTTAATGTTAGGTATTCTATTGTTAATTAAATAATACAATGTTTTACCAAACCGGCGATGGATGATGGATCTATTTTGAGTATAACAAGCAATAGACACAACTTCAACCCACAGAAATAAGGGTAAGTTAGATTGGCTTAGCATAGTGCTTGCAGCCTCGCCTAAAGTTCTATTCCTTCTTTCAACTACCCAATTCTATTTTGGCGTTCTGACAACAGAAAGTTGATGACTTATCCCGACCGATTCAAGATATTCGTCAACTGTTTTGTTCTTGAATTATGTGCATTATCTGTTCTGAGCAACTTAACTGTCTTCTACAAGTTCACTTGGATGGTCTTCAAAAATGAGATGATGACATCGCGCATCTCATATTTTGATCTTAGAAATTTGACCCAAGTGTATCTTGAATAATCATCCACGATTACTAGAACGTACTTCTTGTCGTTGATGTTTTGTGTTCGCATAGGACCGCAGAGATCCATATGTAACAACTCTAATGGATTACTTGTACTAGGTTCAGGCTTAGGCTTATGTGAAGCTCTTTTCATTTTGCCTTTCTTGCATGCATCACACAGATGTTCTTTTTCATATTTAAGCTTAGGAAAACCTTTAACCAAATTTCCAGTCACCAACTTGTTGATGTAGCGAAAGTTGAGGTGAGATAGCCTTCTCTACCATAACCAGCTTTGCTGCATAGAGGCTTTTGATAGTAGACACACAGCATTATCCAGCTTGACATTGAACATATTGATTGTGTAGATGTTTGACTTTCGAGTGCCGACCAAGAGTTCTTTGTCGTCTTCAATTCTAACAGAACACCTCTTGGCTTTGAAGTTAACCTCTAAATCCTTGCCGCAAAACTGACCAATGCCGAACAGATTGTGTCCTAAACTTCTACATAACTCACCTTCTTGATTGTTACATTTTCTTGCACGAAATCTCCATATCCAAGAATTGGTGAAAACTGGTTATTCCCAAATCGGACATTGCTGCAAAATTTCTACATATAATTAGACAAAATATCTTTCTGCCCTATCATATGCTTGGAACCGCCTGAATCCAAGTACCACATATGATGGGTCTGCATAGGAGAAATCAAGCAAAAACCGGTTTAGGTACCCATTTATAGATGGGTCCTTTCATGTTAGCACAAATTTTTGGAATCTTCTTCCTATAAATCAAAACATGTTAAATTTCCAAAATAAAATTGTACATTTAACCTCATCAATTATAAACTCCAGTCTTATTCAAGGATTAAACCAATGACGGGTGTTACTTAACCCAAATACAAGTTGTTAATCCTATAATAAATGTGGAAGACTTTACCAAGCTATTTACATCTCGAGCACACAACTAACACTCATCTCTTCATAGTTTCACTAGTACTAATCCCAACCGGAACTTGTTGCATATGCCGACAAATAAGAAGATTAGGCTAACACCTAGTGAGTTAAAGAGTTTTCAACATGAATAAATATATCGTTGAAAAGAAAGAATGCAATTTAAATCATAATCTTTCAAAATGATATGCTTCAAATATGAAAACGACTCGTTTTCCAATAATATGCATTTTAGGCGAAAGAAACACCAATATAACGTTTTTCAATCCAAACTATTTTAAGGACTAAGATTCCAATATAAAACGTTCTTTCGTACATTAAATTCAACCCAAAAGTCACTCAAAATGAGAATAGAAATTGAACTCCCAATTTATGAAACGCGAATAAAACTTTATATTCCGAAACACCCAAAATATGAGTGGGGCATAATATTCAATCCATAAACCATGGATAAAAATCCATATATACAAAACGTCATCGAAAACATGGATAATAAAACTCAATACCCAAAACAACATCTTTCGGTGACGGGGGAGACCCGAAATCCATCGAATGTGGCGGGCACACAAAGTTAAGCCACTTATCAATGTTCTCGAGCTTCACGTAGAGCCATGGATCCTCGTATACGGCTCCCTACCGAGCAACCACCGCAAGATACCCAAATGACCCAAGTATCTACTCGACCTCTAGATGAGTGTCGCCACCAAATCCACAAGTCACCGTATCCGCTTCACCATGGGCACCACCGCAAGACTTATCTCTGTATACGGCTCTGCAGAGCAACACCGCAATCTTACATAAAAACATGACTTGGGGACCACTCACTAGACTTTAAAAGCATACACTAAATTCCACGATGAATAGCCAGACTGGATTACACGGGCATCAAGTTCAACCACCCATGATCTATACCTCGAGCCCTTCACTAAAGGTTACACGGTCATCGAGTTCAACCACGCATGATCTATACTGATTATACCTCGAGTTCCCGCTAGCCATAAATCATTTACAGTCCTAAAATAAGGATAGAGCTCCCAATTAAACCAAATGACTGACTCATATGCCTATGGATCCAATGCATCACAGTCTAAAACGTTACATGACTCCAACGAATGAACTAACACATTCAAAACATGTAACTCTCAAATAAGATGCAACTAAGTACACCATACGTCAAAGGCTCCTTATCGAGCTACTACAACCGAACAAATGTTCCAAAGACTCATCTGAGTATAAATCAAGCCCCAAAGGGCATAATAAACGTTTGGATAAAATATGCGAGCAAAAGTGGTTACATAAACCAAATTACATCTTTTCCCAAAATCTTTATCTCTCAAATCACAATTGGCCTTCGGCCCCAAAAACCAGAACGACTTGAAATTTCTAAAATGTTCTCAAGGTTGAGAATGACCAAAATCAAGTGACTCACACGTTCGTATTTTCAAAACGTCTCATTACATGAATGATGCATATTTCCAACAAAACATTAAAATTGCATTTTGACCAAGTAATCTCCATTTATGCAATAATTCATCAAACACTTTCCTTTATGACTTATTTATCAAAATGCCCAAAAATCCTAATTGTGGGTGTTTTACAAAGTTTATAAAGCTAAACACTTCAAATAATCAAAAGTTACCAAATAACTCAACAAGTTGATAATTCATGTAAAACACATATATACTTTAAAATGGACATTTTGGCATGTACAACGTTTTCACAAATCAACTTGAACTCACCTTGCTAGATTTAGGTTAAATCTAGGTTTTACCCCCAAAACTTGAATCTCCTTTGATGAAGGCTTGAAATCTCCAAGCAATCTCCCTAGATCTTATATCCAACACCTCCACAAGGTTTCCTTTACCACAAAGTTACAAAATTACACCAAGGTTGAATGATGTGAGGAAGAGGATGAAAAACATTAAACCCTAGTCTCTAAAAGAAAGGATGAGGAGATTACCTTGACCATAAACCCTTGGATCAACCCAAGATCATCAATACTATTCTACCTAAACTTGAAAAGCTTCAAAAAACAAAACCCTAGGTCGAAGAATCACCAAAATCGGACCAAGGGTGAAGGAGATAACATCAAATGAAGAAAACCCCAAAATTCCCGATTCTTAAACGTACAGACCCTTACCGCAGCTTGAGGCCGCAGGGAAGCCCGTGTGTATCCCCCTTATCGACCACAGCGACTTGCGCGGTTTGTGTCGAAACCCAACGTCACGCACCGTGGTCTCCATTTCTTCATTTTCCTTCCATCTCTTGCACCCAATTCAATCCTCAATGGCTCCACTACAATAAGGAAATAAAACCTTACTAAATCTCCATAATGGTGTTCATACGGTTACGATCTTATGAGTTAAGGGTTTCCAAAATCACGGGTGTTACATCCTGGGACTCGACCAAGCTCAATGAAAACCGGTTACCAGAGGCGGATGCCTATGAAGATCGGTGGTTTTCTTATTGCTTAGAAGGCTTATGTACTAATATATATATATATATATATATATATAGAGAGAGAGAGAGAGGCTCCTTCGAATAGAAATTTTTTATAGTACAAAATATGCATCCCAAGGGTATTTCTGTCTATTTACAAATTTCGTATTTTTAGGAAAAACCAACTTCCTTAATTATCTCTCTCTCTCTCTCTCTCACACACACACACACGATCCACCGTCACCATCCACTTACGACAACGTCCTCCCACTAGCGGCGACCTCCTCCCACTCCGGCGACCTCCCCCATTTCCGGCGAGTTTCATATGAGAAAGAACATAAGAAATTTCAAAATTTTCATGATTCATATGAGAAAAAACATACGAAACTTCAAAAATATATGACTATTTCGAAAAAATTTGAATATTCATATAGGAGAAATTTATGAAACTTAAAAATCCGATTATTTATATGAGAAAAAAATATATGAAACCATTTATGAAAATATTTGAAACCGTTTATGAAAATATATGAAATTATATAAAAATATATGATTATATCGAAATTTTCACGTTTCATATTAGGAAAAACATATGAACCGATTTATGAAAATGCAGAAAACCTACCGGAGTTTAGAAGGATTCGCTGGTGTTTGGCATCCCTTTCGGTTTAACATTCTTGTTCATCATGGTGGCCAGAATTTTTGAGAGACAAAGAGACGGGTTCACTTTCTTGTTCATCATGGTGGCCGGATTTTTGTTCATAATGCCATGGTGGTCGGATTCTTGTTCATCATGGTGACCGGAGTTTTGAGAGAGAAAGAGAGAGATGGTGGACGGATTTTTGATAGAGAAAGAGAGAGATGGTGGCTAGATTTTTTAGAGAGAGAGATTAGGTAAATATGGAGAAAATTAAGCAGATAATGTAACTATAATTAGATTAATTCAAATTAATTAATGAATTTAAATTTTAAAATAGCTAAAATTATTCCCAAACTACCCTTACCTATTTTTTTAATAAATCTAAATCCTAAAAATCTTCAACCGTTGATCAAAATTTCGGATGGTCTAGATGGGTTTGTAAGTATACATGATTTAAAAAGATTGCAAATGATTATCCCTCTATATATGTATATGTATGTATATATATATATATATATATGGATAGACTCATTTGAGAAATGGTAAATGTATGAGAAATAAAGAAGTAATCATAGTCATTCATCTATTCAACATTTGCATCTTTGACCGCAAAGCACCGGATAATTCCTTGCATGGTCTATAGAAGGTAGAAGGGTAGTTTCGTAAAATACGCGGGATGAGTTCATATATGAACCTATATAATTCACATATAATCTATACGTTCATATGTGAATCAGTTAATTAGTTCATGTATGAATCACAAAAGTTCATATATGAATCACAAAAGTTCATATATGAATCTGTTAATTAGTTCAACTGATTCTTATATGAACTTACAGTTAATTAATTCATATGTGAATCAGTTAATTAATTCATATGTGAATCAGTTAATTCATTCATATATGAATTACAAAGGTTCATATATGAATCAGTTAAAAGAGTTCAGATGTTAATTACACTAATTCACATATGAACATATAGTTCATATGTGAATTATACAGGTTCATATATGAACACAACCCGTGTATTTTTTAAAAATTACGAAAGATTGCTTCTAATTTTGGAATAGCCGCAACTTTTGACCGGTCAAAGCCGCAACTTTTGATCAGTCAAAGTCGAAATATTTGACCAGTCAAATCTGATCTTGACCGTATGAATGACTAGGATTACTTCTCTATTTCTCATATATTTACCATTTCTCAAATGAACCTAAGACTATATATATATATATATATATATATATATATATATATACGGTTAAGATCGGATTTGACTGGTCAAATATTTTGGCTTTGACTGGTCAAAAGTTGCGGCTATTCAAAAAATAGGACACTTTCGTAATTTTTACAAAATACACGGGCTGTGTTCATATATGAACATGTATATTTCACATATGAACTATATGTTCATATGTGAATTAGTGTAATTCACATCTAAACTCTTTTAACTGATTCATATATGAACTAATTAACTGTAAGTTCATATATGAATCAGTTGAACTAATTAACATATTCATATATGAACTTTTGTGATTCATATATGAACTAGTTAATTGATTATCATATGAACTAATTATCTGATTCACATATGAACGTATAGTTCATATGTGAATCATATAGGTTCATATATGAATTCATCTTGCGTATTTTACGAAACTACCCCTCTACCTTCTATAGACCATGCAAGGAATTATCCGGTGCTTCGCGGTCAAATCCGCAAATGTTGACCAGATGAATTGCTAAGATTACTTCTCTATTTCTCATACATTTACCATTTCTCCAATGAACCTCTCCTATATATATATATATATATATGGGTCCTTCATGGGAGAACTGGCTTTCTTGTGGTAACCGTGAGATCCAATCTCATCCACACAAAATTATAATCAATGGTGTAAAAAAAAGTAATTTTCTTTATTATATAACCATAAATAATAGCTATTAATTATTAATTTATATACAAAAAAGGGCAAATTAAGTCATTTTACATTGTGAATCATAGTGATCTATTTTGGGCACACACTATTTATGGGATCATATCAATCGTAACCGAGGAAGGGATATCACGAATACAAGTCAGGGAAAAGGAGTATTAGAATCACACATTTCTTAATCTCAGTCGTTCATTACATATAAGTCAGGGAGAAGGAGTATTATAATCAAATGCAAACAAACCTTCACCTTCTCAAACAGAACCGACGACACAATAGACCTAGATCCTACTGGAGAAGACGACATTGACGAAGATGTAATACCAACCACAGGTAATCGATTTTTCATGTTTTTGTTGATAATGGGAATATGTTTTTTTGGTATATGTATGTTTACGTGATACTTGAATTGTATCAAGATATGTGGTTCATTGTGATTAAAAAATATAGGAACCATTTTGTACCTATTTTCGAAACAAAAAAATATGGGAAGCAATTTCTGTGAAACAAAGATACGTGGTTCAATATGATGTTTAACAAGTTGTGTGGTGGAATGTGATTTGTTCGAATCATATTTGGTTCACTGTGGTCTTGTTCAATGTGATTTTGAAAGAGTATATGTGAATCACCCTGTTTTGGTTGTGTGGGTCAATGTGATAATTTATGGTTCACAATCACTCTAGTACCACAATATGTATCATAGTGGAAATAATAGAGAAGTGAACCAATATGTATGTGAAATAAAGATACGTTGTTCAATATGATGTGTATCAAGGTGTGTGGTGGAATGTGATTTGTTCGAATCATATTTGCTTCACTGTGGTGTTGTTCAATGTGATTTTGCAAGAGTATATGTGAATCACCCTGTTTTGGTTGTGTGTATCCATGTGATAATTTGTGGTTCACAATCATTTTGGTACCAGAATATGTATCAAAGTGGAAAAAATAACTTGTTTGAACATACATTTTAGTTGAACAATCATTTTCGTATCACATTTGCTTTGTATTGATTTTGAAATAGGCACAGTTTGATTTGGATTGATTTTACCAAAACAGGAAATTCAGAAAAATCGGTACACGCGTTTGAAACGAACAGTGTTCACTCATTAGAAATCGATACACGTACTTGTTTAAACATACAGTTTAGTTGAACACTCATTTTGGTATCACATTTGGTATCCCAATTGGTATCACAAGTTCGATTCCATATCGCTATTTAGGACTTGAAATTAAAAGATAACACCCTCCACAATGCTTGAATGTATAACTGTCAAGATTGTATTTTGTGGTGATGGATCGATATTGCATATGGCTTATCAAAGTAGATAGGATTATGTACATATAATGTTGATTGGTATGTATTAATTTGGTTATCGGTGATAAAAACATGTGTTAAATGCTATTGTATGTGATGTCATTATGGACTTTCCAGGTCAAGAAACAAAGAAAAGGAAGTGAAACATGGCTTCAAGTCCATCTAGCAAACGAGAAGGTTCTAAGGTCAATGAAAAAACTGTGACACCTAGAAAAAGACCAAAACACAAAGTGGCAGCGAAGGTCAATGAAAAGGATGATACATGTAGTGATGTGTCACAGCTGAATATCCCTCGTAAGTCGCAATCTAAATGATTAACAATTGTTAGTGTTTCACTATGAACTTATGTCTAAGTGTTTTGTCCATCTTGGACGAAGAACCGAAACTTTGGATGAACATAAACTACTATGATGTAAAACACCCGAAATATCCCCTCATTAATTTAAAATATTCAAAACCAATATTATCCTTAATTAATCTCCTTAAAACTAAGGATATTAATCTATAGCGATTGAAATAAACTAATAAAAAGAAAAAATTTACAAAACTACCCCTATTCCTAAAGTTGGGCAAGTTAAGAAACAAGAATAAATCGTGACACATGATTGATTAAAATGATTTTGTAAAGTTAACACTATTTAAATGGTTAACAAATGATTAAGACACACTCTCCCTCTCAATATATATGATTGAGCTATCGAGTCTTGGATTTTAAGAAGCTTTAAGAAGACGGGGGGCATGGAAATTGAATTTAGACTCTTTTTCTTATCGTGTTTATAAACTAAGTTTTTACTTATTTAATATCTACATACTTTTAACACAAAATCAAGTTATCTTCTACGGACAAAAATAAATATCATTAATACAAGTAGAGATCACTATAAATGGATATACAATTTCATATTAACTAGTGGGTGGCACCGTGCGCTGCGCGGTAGTGAAACATTTTGTTACATAACATGTAAGTAGGTTAAGATTAAATGTAATTCATTAATTATTGATAACTAAAGGAGTGCAATGAATACATTGAAAGTATTTTAGATGTAAATTATTTTCTTGATTAATTTCATAAATATGGAATTTATTAAGGTTTTAATTAGAGCGGCGTACATTACAAAAATGAAAAGGCTTGAATAAATGAAATCTCCCTTGCCATGTTGTGGTTCAAACCGCTAACATCCCCAGTTATTGATAAATACTTGGCCACTAAGCTATGAAATTGACGGATATAAAATTGTGTAGAAGACATAATTCAATCCACTTTATGTGTTTAGACACACTAATAAAGATTCTCTTCCTTGGAATTATTTTATAAGGGAAGTACTTCAACAACCATGAAAATCAATAATTCAAGCCTTATATATTAAAATTATAACTAAAATGTAAATTAAAATTACTTTTCGAGATGATAAATTTAACTCCAAAAACACAAACTATTTTCATACTTTTGAAATCAATACTCAATTTGTAAAACTTTTCTCACCACAATAAAATAAGAAAATGAATTATAAAGAGAATATACTTTGGAGGAGGAGGATAAGTAGAAGCAACCATCGCAGGACCAAATTGGGACGTTGGTGTTCAATAATAGTTCATAATTATTCCATTCAAATAATACTTCTGCCCTTTACCTTAACAACCATTATTAAATAAGGAGCAATAATGATCTAGGAACTTCAACCTCAAGCTTTCAGAGTTGCACATTTATCTCGATTTGGGAATCCCTGAAAATGGGTTAGCCATGAACAGGAAATACGAATGTGTTCATTAAAAATTACTAGAGACAATAGATTTCAATTTGACAATACATATATTTATCATGATGTCTATTGATCTTTATACTTCCATAATATTCATTTGGAAATTATATATACACACCTGGTGGCAATCTTGAGCTGCTCTTAATTCTAAGAATTTTAGTCCTATCCAAGATGTATTAGCAATGCCTACCAGGATGTATTAATATTAGCAAGAACAAATGGGAGGGATGAGGATGGAGACGAAAAGATTGAGAGTAAAGACGTAAAATGGAGAGTTAGGAGAAGATGAATAGTTTGTTGGTTAAATGTAGGAAAAATGAGCAAAAGATTCGACTCATAAAGAAACCATCATTTTATGTATTGGGGGCATAATGGTCTTAAACATATTATGGATTTTAAAAAATCAAAAAATTTAGAAATTTCTTTTGAGGATTGCTGCACAATGAATCCGCGACGTCATACCTTGAGGTTATTGCTTTTATATATATAAAAGACTAGAGTCGACCCCGTGCGTTGCGCTGTAGCAATAAATATTTTAAGTAAGTAATTGACCAATTTAAGATAAAACGTAATTTTTTAGTTAATAATTAATTAGATACGTTTTATAATGAAGAGTGTATTTCTATAAGTGGTTCATTTTAATGTATTGATAGCGGTTTATTATTACGAAGAGTTTGAGATGTATCAATAATAATTTTTGATGTTATGTTATTTGGAATCAAACGACATGTCACACACTCATATCGTTATTGTTCTTTGGAAGATCTGGCCAAAGAAGGTGATAGCCCTGTAGATTCGTTCTCATGGTTTGATCATTCCCATTAAAATGCCGCGTGTTCGAATTCTTCTTCGAGATTTGTTATCTTTCTGTTACTATGGACTAACCAAATAAAATATCTCATCCACCTTTTATACGTTAACCTCATCTTTCCACTTTATCGTTTTTCACAGATGTGGGATAAACAAATAAGACATCCATCCTACTTTTATGTACTAACATTATCTTCCAAATCTATTGTCTTTCCGTCGATGTGGGATATCAAATAAGACATCCATTCACCTTTTACATACTCATACATTCTTCCAAACTTATCGTCTTTCTATCACTGTGGGATAACCAAATAACATTACAATTCAAGATTTGAGAATACTTAAATCTTCTTGTGAATTATGAGATAATAAAAAATACATTGTGGTTCAACATTCGATAATATTATATAAATTGATGAAATATGATGATTTGTATACATTTATCTATCAATTTATTTGCTTGTATAAATAGTTTTTTTTAAGAAAAATAAGGTCGGGCAAAAAGAAAATATTTAGCCAAATAATACTTTAATTTATCAAAATCCAAATCTCCTTATTTCTTATAGCTACTTTAATTATCCAATCTTATATTCTCTCATCAATGTGAGATGTGTAAAAACAACACCACAATGTTGTATTTGAAAATACTAAGATGTCATCAAATCCAAATGTCCTCCTTTCTTATAGCTACCTACATTCTCAAATTTTACATTTACTTATCAATGTGGGATTAGTAACATCACTACAATGCTAGATTTGAGAATACTCAAATGTCACAATGCCTCGTCATTCTCTATGGTTCTTTCTTTTATATATATAAAAAAATTCTAATTTTTCAACTTCTCAACACATCAATGTGAGATGTATAAAACTACACCTCAATGCAGTATTTGAAAAATACTCAGATCTTATATCAAGTCCAAATGTCCCCTTTCTTATAGCTACCTACATTCACCAATTTTACATTTGCTTATCAATGTGGGATGAGTAACATCTCTACATGCTAGATTTGAGAATACTTAAATCTCAACGTCTCGTCATTCTCTATGGTTCTTTCTTTTATATATATAAAAAAAATTAAATTTTCAACTTCTCAACTATTGTGTCATTTCCTGACTCTTTGGTTCAATTATTGGTTTTTTAACATATTTATTGATTGATTTTTTTATATAACAAGAATCTTTTATTTTTGTTGCAAAAATTTCATCCAAAATAAAACTTATGAGTCATAACCCCATGGATGGATACAACGGCATCACATCTCATTTCTTATTCACACCTCCTTATTCCAATATTTCAACTTTTCTCCAAAGTGAGATTGCCAAACTCAACCACAATTCACCATTTGAGAATATTCATATCTCAAGGTGTCATCTCATGACCTTTTGGTTATATATATATATATATATATTGATGATTGATGATATTTTTTTTGTAAAAAATGTCATCTAAAATAATACAACCTTATGTGTCAAAACCCCATGAATAGACACAAATGCATTATATCCAACTTTCTTATGCACACTTATTTATTCCAATTTTTAACTTCTCACGAATGTAGGATAGTTAAAACTAAACTACAATCCACTATTTGAGAAAACTAAATTTTTATGATGCAAAAAGAAGCTCATCCAAAATAAGACAACTCTATGAGAATTGACACAAAATCATCACATCCACCTTTCTTATACACATTTTTTATTCCAAATTTTCAACTTTTCACCAACGTGGGATAGTTAAAACTAAACTACAATCCACCATTCGAGAATACCCATTTTTCATGATGCAAAAAGAAGGTCATCTAAAATAAGACAACTCTATGAGAATGGATACAAATGCGTCAAATCCACATTTCTTATACACACATCTTTATTCCAAATTTTCAACTTTTCACCAATATGGGAGGGCTAAAACTCAACCATTATCTATCATTTGAGAATACTCTCATGATGCAAAAAATAAGTTATTTAGGATAAGACAACTGTAAGAATGAACACAAAGTCATCACATTCACCTTTCTTATACACCTCTTTGTTCCAATGTTTCAACTTCTCACCAATGAGGGATGGCTACAACTCAACCACAATCCACCATTTTGAAAATACTCAACTCTCATGGTGCCACTTCATCACTCTTGGGTTTTCCTTTTATATATATAAAGACTTACATTCTCACGAATGTAGGATAGATAAAAATAAACTACAATCCACTATTTGAGAAAACTAAATTTTTATTATGCAAAAAAAAGGTCATCCAAAATAAGACAACTCTATGAGAATTGACACAAAAACATCACATCCACCTTTCTGATACACATCTCTTTATTCCAAATTTTTAACTTTTCACCAATGTAGGATAGTTAAAACTAAACTACAATCCACCATTTGAGAATACCCAGTTTTCATGATACAAAAAGAAGATCATCTAAAATAAGACAACCCTATGAGAATGGACATAAATGCATCACATTCACATTTCTTATACTCACATCTTTATTCCAAATTTTCAATTTTTCACCAATGTGGGAGGGCTAAAACTCAACCACTATCTATCATTTGAGAATACTCTCATGATGCAAAAAATAAGTTATCTAAAATAAGACAACTCTAAGAATGAACCCAAAGTCATCACATTCACCTTTCTTATACACACCTATTTGTTCCAATGTTTCAACTTTACAACTCAACCACAATCCACCATTTTGAGAATACTCAACTCTCATGGTGCCACCTCATCACTCTTGGGTTTTCCTTTTATATATATAAAGATTACCACTAGTTATTGTTAGATGTAAATTGTATTCAAGATTAAAAGGAGGGTCTGTAATGTAATTGTTGTAAAGTGTGTGGGTATACATTGTAAATAGTGTAAGGTGTTGACCAAATGCTAAGGTGTGAATTACAATTCCAAAACAATCAAGCTAATTTCAACAAGATCAAACATTAAAGTCTACAGAGAGAGAGTAGAGAGAGAAAGTAGATCTTGAATCTTCATCACATATCTCACGTCTCTTACAAAATGAAATATTACAATGAAAGTCTTAACAAAATATCAAAGACTAAACCTATTTATACCACTGACTAAAACTAAAACTTAACCACTAAGTAAAACAAGAAAACTTTGACTTTTCTAAGACATTGACATTGTTGACTATACATTTTGACTTTTCTCATTAAATCTTGGATACAATATTTAGACTTAACAATCTCCCCCTTTGTATTCAAGATTTAATAAAAATTTGACACTAGTCTTCAGCACTTGATTCTTCAGCTTCTGTCTCTGACAACTTTGAACTTTGAAGCTTTAACAATCTTCAGTTTCAGCCTTTGAAGAATCTTGAAAAGTCTTTAATACTTTGAAGCTTTGAAAGTCAACATGTCTTGAACGCGAATATAAAATCTTGAAACTTTTTTTGAAACCTTGAACATTGAAACAACTTTGAAAACTTTTTGAAACTTCTTTCATCTCTGAGAAATATTTCAAAACTGTATCTTCATCACTCTGATCTCTTGACTGTCTTCAGAAAAACAAACTTTCTTGAATCATCTAACTTCAGAATCTTTTAAAAACTTTGACAGAACTTTCAGAATTTCTTTCCAAGTCTATCTTCACTTTAACATATTCTTGATGACTTTGAAATTTATCTTTCAGAAATTTCTCCCCAATTTTGACATCTCGGTTTTGAAATTAAACTTCGTAAAATTCTCCCCCTTTTTGATGATTGTGAGCATCATGATCATCAAAACTTCTTCATTTTCAATACAGACTTTGAGCATCCCCTTTGGATTCAACTAATAATCTCCCCTTTCTATGATAAATTGACAGTCTCCACCATTTGATTTGAATAACAGAATCATGAACTGTATATACCCGAATCTTTTCAAATTCAGATATAATGATCGTGGTAACCCTGATTCAACAAATGAAAAAGTTAGGAATGCCTGTCAGTAACACAAAGTTACTGTGTACAACGAATGTACAATTTAAGGAGCTGGTTTGATGATGACTCCCCAGGACTTCTGTTGGGAACTGAAGATTTGATTAAATGATTACTACTGCCAGGCTTTCAAGATTACTACTGCTAGTAGAATTAATATTGCTTAAAGAGTTAGTGCTGCTACTTGAATAGTTAGTACTGCTTGGAGAATTAGTACTGCTAGTAGTTAGTACTGCTGAAGATTAGTACTGTTCAGAGTATTAATGCTGCTATGACTTAATACTGCTTATTTGATAATCAAGATACACGCAGATCAAGGCTGAAGATAATCATGGAAGGTTGAAGATAATTATGGAAGAATATACTGAAGATCTTTTATGTTTTGTAATTATCTTGTATTCAATCTTGGTTTATATAGTATAGAATAGTTTGATAGATGAGTAATTTAATTATGAGTTTTTGTTCTAGAGAGAGAATTAACCTCAAGGTTTACAATCCTAATTCTAGAGAAGTAGAATTCGTCTTGGTGAGCCTGTTCATCAAGATTGAGGTTTTGTTTGAAAGCTTGTAACTTTAATCATTCAATAAAGTTTACAAGTTGTGATTCATTCTTTACTGTTACATTGATATTTTGAATATTAAAGTGTTATTTCGCAACTTCTTTAATATTGTTTCTGAGTTTTATTATTCTTGTTAAGAATCAGATCCTGACAAGTGGTATCAGAGCCTAGTATTCTCATAAACCTTCAGTCATCATGGACAACACAGTTGAATCAAACAGTACTCTTGTTTCAAAGGTTCCCATGCTCAAACCGAATGAGTTTGACATGTGGAAAATTAGGATCAAGCAGTACATCCTCCTTACAGACTTTTCTATGTGGGACATTGTTGAGAATGGTCCCTCTGCTGAAGGTAAAATTGGACAAGATGGAAGAAGACCACCTCCAAAAACTGATGTTGAGAAGAAAGTGAGACAATTGGAGATGAAAGATTCTATGGAATGCTTTAGAGAAGAGATTTGCTGGCACCAAGAGAACTAAGAGGAACCAAAAGGATATTCTCAAGCAGCAATATGAGAATTTTACATCTTGAAAGAATGAGTCTATGACTCAAACTTTTGACAGATTCTATAAGTTAATTGGTGAGTTGGCTACTGTTGGAGTTCAGATGGAACAAGATGATGTCAACCGAAAGTTCCTTAGATCTCTTGGAGATGAATGGACCATGTACACTGTCTCATTCAGACAGAATGACAGGTTGGAAGAAAAGGAACTGAATGATCTGTATAATGATCTAAGAGTGTTTGAATTTGAGGTGGAAGCAAAGAAGAAGCCTACTGGATATGTTCATAATGCTGCACTCCTATCAGCATCAACTGATTCTACTGCTAACCCTGAATCAGTTAATACTGCTAGTGGAGTTAATCAAGAAAAAGGCAATGAATCTGTGTTTGAAGCCTTTCTTTCCAGCCATGGTAACTCTTCTTTAATCAATGATGACTTGGAACAGCTTCATCCTGATGATCTTGAAGAGATGGATATTAAATGGCAGATGGCCATGCTTTCTATGAGGGTGAAGAAGTTCATTAAAAGGACTGGGAGGAACAACTTCTCCCAAAGAAGAGAAGATGGAGCAGCCTTTGATAAGTCAAAGGTAGAGTGCTACAAGTGTCACATGAAGGGACACTTTGCCAGGGAATGCAGAAGTGGAATGTCTCAAAACAACCACTAACAAGCTCAGACTGGAAGCTTCAACCAGAACAGAAACTCTGCTCAAGCTCTTGTTTCTCAACAAGGAATGGGGTTTGACTGGAGTGATCAAACAGAAGATGCCATTCAAAATCAAGCTCTCATGGAAGAGGTATCTGATCTCCCAACTGAGGTACTTTCTAATCTCTGTTCTCAAACTTGCATAGACACTGTGAAAAGGTATAGGGATCACAACCAAAGTATGAGTAATGACCTTAAGAGATTAGAAAAGGATAGAAAAGACTATGTGAAAATTGTTGAGAGGTTTGAGGAACAAATTAAAGGTTTCCAAGCCAATGAACTTCAACACACATATGATACAAATTACTGGAAGTGGGAGAAAAATGATCTAGAAATCCACCTGACAAAGTCTAAAGAGGAGAATGAAAAGTTGAGAGGAGAGCTAGCCAAGGTTAAGCTGGATGTGGAAAAGTTTTCATATGCTTCTAAAGCCATGGATTCAATTCTAAAGGTCCAAATCCATGATAAGCTTAAACCTGGAATTGGGTACAATACCACACCACCACCATACAACAACAACTACATCCCTCCTAAATCAGACTTGCTAGAGACCAAAGATAAGAAGGATTTGCATGAGGGAGCCACTAAGATAGATCCTTTAGATGAAGTAGTTGTAGAGGACAAGACTGAGAAAGAAGCTAGTAAGAGTAAGGATAACACTGTGAGTAGTGAGATTCCCTTAGAAAATAACATTCTTACCAATGAGGGTGGTGGAAGGGATTGGGTCAAATCTAATGGTGTTGAGAAGACTGAGGGAAAGTCTAAAAAGGTCCACTACAAGCAGACAACAGTTGTGAATCCTGTTCCTTGCAAACAATGTGCAGGTAATAAATATGAGCTCCTAAAACATAATAAAAAGAGGGGAAATCAAAGAAATTGGAATAATCAGTGGGCTTAGAAACAAGGAGTTGATCTGAGTAGAATCATCAGACCAAAACCTTGTTTCATATGTGGCATTTTGAACCATCTTGCCAAGCACTGTAATTTTAATACTATGAACCAAATGATAAATTTTCAAAGATCTGTGCAAAAACCCTTTGATTATAGGCAGAATGAAAGGAACCATGTGGCTAAGAAACATGTTAAATCTAAAAGCCACATGAAGAAAAATACTGTAAAAGAGAATGTCAAGATGTGGGTTCCCAAAAGCACTAAAACTGTTAGTACTGCTACCACAAATAGTACTGCTGACAAAGATAGTGCTGCTAGAATCAATACTACTGCTATCAATGTTAGTGCTACTGAGAGTATTAGTACTTCTAAAACTAACATTGTTAGTACTTCTTCAAATGTTAATACTGCTAACTCTGTTAGTGCTTCTAACAAGGTTAGTACTGCTAAACCTGTTAGTACTGCTAACTCTGTTAGTACTTCTAAAATTAGTACTGCTTCTAGTGTTTGTGCTTCTAGACCAATCATCTTGACAAAGTACTCCAGTAAAGAGTTTTCTGAATTTAAAAATCTCATCAAAAAGGAGTGCAAGTACTTTGATGAGAAAGGGAGGCCCAAGACCACTTTGGCTTGGGTTCCCAGTCAATACTAATTGATTTATCTTATGTGCAGGGCAAGCAACAGCTCAAGGGAAAGAGCATTTGGCATGTGGATAGTGGTTGCTCTAGGCATATGACAGGGAACATGGCTTGCCTCAAGAATTTCAAGAAAATTGATGGAGGGCTTGTTGCCTTTGGTAATACTCCAGATGGAGGTAAGATTAGTGGTAAGGGTGATGTAACAAAAGGTAAGATGACCTTTGAGGATGTTTTCTATGTTGACCAGTTAAGGTACAACCTGTTAAGTGTATCACAGGTTTGTGACAAAAAGCATAGTATATTATTCACTGATTCTGAATGCATTATCCTTGCTCCTGGATTCATGGTAGTTGATGAAAAGATGATACTACTGAGAACTCCTAGAAAGGATAATGTCTATTGTTTAGATATGGAAAATGTTTCAAATGATTCATCCCTAAACTGTCTTGTTTCAAAAGCCTCTTTGGATGAATCATCACTTTGGCACAGAAGGATGTGTCACATGAACTTTAAAACAATGAATAAACTTGTTAAAAACAACCTTGTAAGAGGTCTGCCTTCAAAAGTCTTTTCATGTGATGATCATTATGTTGCTTGTCTCAAAGGCAAACAACATAAAACTTCTCATAAGTTCAAAGAGTTGAACACAATTTCTTCTTCTTTTTAGTTGTTGCATATGGATCTGTTTGGTCCTACAAATGTTATGAGTATAGGTAAGAAATCATACTGCTTAGTTATTGTTGATGATTACTCTAGATTTACTTGAGTATATTTTCTAAGGACTAAGGATGAGACAAGTGGACTAATCAAATCCTTTATTCTAAGAATTGAAAACCAAACAAATCAAAGGGTAAAAGTCATTAGGTCAGATAATGGTACTGAATTTAAAAATCTTGACCTAAACACCATTTGTGAGGAAAAAGGAATTGAGAGGCAATACAGTGCTCCTAGGACTCCACAACAAAATGGTGTTGCTGAGAGAAGAAATAGGACACTGATTGAGGCTGCTAGATCTCTGTTAGTTGATTCAAAACTTCCAATTACTTTCTGGGCTGAAGCAGTTAATACTGTCTGCTATGTCCAAAACAGAGTTCTAGTGGTCAAGCCTAAAAATAAGACACCATATAAGCTTTTAAATAAAAGAAAACCATTTATTGGATTTTTCAAACCTTTTGGGTGTCCTTGTACCATTCTCAATACCAAAACTCACTTAGGAAAGTTTGATAGCAAAGCAGATGATGGTTTTCTTGTTGGTTACTCATCTCAGAGTAAGGCTTACAGAGTATTTAATTCTTCTTCTAGAATAATTGAGGAAAGTGACAATGTCAAATGCAATGAGAACACACCAAATCCTATTGGTTCAGGTCCTTAGTGGCTATTTGACATTGATTCACTAACTAACTCTTTGGGTTTCAGTAGTGATGATCATGCAGGATCAGGAAGTAGAGGACCAGGGGATGAACAAGTATAAGATATTATTCCTCAGTCTGTGATCTTTCCCATAACTACAATGACCCCTGTTGAAATCTGTGAAAGGGATAATGTTACTGAACCAAGTCAGAGTGAAGAATAAAGAAGAGATGAGGAGAATTTAGAGCATGAAGAGCCAGAAGCAGCTGATGAGATTCCCTCAGCTGACTTAAATGATTCCAATTTAGATGTGGGAATTAATGAAGAACCTAGTCTTCGGACAAGAACTCAGAAGAATCATCCTCCTGAGCTGGTAATAGGAGACATCTCTTATCCTATGATGATTAGGAATCAAAGCAGACTTCAAGATTTGCAGGATCAGCAACATACAATACTCTCTTGTTTTCTATCCCAGATTGAGCCTAAGAAGGCTTATGAAGCAATGAAAGATTCAAGTTGGATAGAAGCCATGCAAGAAGAATTGCTACAGTTCAAATTGCAAGATGTTTAGGACTTGGTGGACCTTCCAAAAGGTCATAGAGCTATTGGCACCAAGTGGATTCTCAGGAATAAAAAGGATGAGAGAGGAATAGTAATCAGGAACAAAGCATGGCTAGTGGAACAAGGGTACACTCAGGAAGAAGGCATAGACTATGAGGAAGTGTTTGCTCCAGTTGCACGTGTAGAGGCAATTAGGTTGTTTCTAGCCTATGCCTCCTTTATGAAGATCAAGGTATACCAGATGGATGTGAAGAGTGCCTTTCTATATGGAACAATTGATGAGGAAGTATATGTTTATCAGCCCCCTGGATTTGAGAATCCATCATATCCTGACAGAGTATACAAACTGAAGAAAGCTCTCAGGTTCTATGGATTCAGAATCAAATGCTAGACTATGGGGTAACCTTTCTTCACACTCCAATCTTCATTGACAATAGCAGTGCTATTAGCATTGTTAACAATCCTGTCAAGCACTCCAAAACAAAGCACATTGAAATCAGGAAGTTTATTGCCCTGCTCAGACTAACACAAGCTTCAATAGTGTAAGTATAGTTAATGCTGCCAGTGCAAAGTTACTACTGCTAGTCTGAGTTACTACTTCAGGTAGTAGTTAATACTGCTAGTCGTTAATACTGCTAGTAGTTAATACTGCTAGTTAGTTAATACTGCTAGTAGTTACTACTGCTAGTTCGTTAATACTGCTAGTTAGTTACTACTGCTTTCTGTTAATACTGCGAGTGGTTAGTACTGCTTTAACAGAAAATAGGGTTAATACTACTTCTTTCCCGAATCATATAAATACCCTCTTTGCCCGCCTAGAAGCTCACAACGACTCTTTGAATACTGTTCATCTTCTATCTAACTTCTTTCTCTCAAGTAACCAGTGTGTTTCAGTCAAGAATCCTCAAGAACGATGGCATCCATGGCATTTATTGATGAACACAATGAGATCGCAATGCTTTAAAAGCCGAAGCAGGCTGATGGATTCCATCAAATAGTCAATTTTCTCTAGACCAGTCATATAGCGTATGCTCTTACTATGTCACCACCAATCTTCATCGAGCACCAGAAGCAATTTTGGGCCAATGCTACTGCTGTTACTGAAAACGGTGTGCAGATCATCAAGACAAGGGTGTGTGACAAACCCTTGATAGTCACTGAAGAGGTCATTCGCATTAGTCTACGTCTAGACGATGCCTCAGGTATTACTTCTATCCCTAATGAGGACTTGTTTTCCAATCTCACAAGAATGGGGTATGAAGGCCAACAGGGTATTTTCAAATTCTACAAAGCTAACTTTTCTTCCCAATGGCGGTTCTTTGTTTATACACTTATGCACTGTATTTCTAGAAAAACTACTGGATGGAGTCAGTTCAGCAGTACCATTGCGTATGCTTTGGTCTGCTTGTCCACTGCCCGAAAGTATAATTTCTCAAAAATGATTTTCAATGACCTTGTGTCAAACATGGAAAATAAAAAGAGTTTCTATACGTATCCAAGATTTGTCCAGGCAGTTATAACCTCTGAATTGACGGATATACCTCAGTTTAATGAGGTATATGTACCTAAAATCCCTAAGGGCAAGGTCTTTTCAAATATGAAAAGATCTGCCAAGGACTCGGAAGGAGTTGACACCCTATTGTTCTCTACAATGATGGTGGTGTCCCACAATCAAGAAGGTATGGCATCAGGGTCAAGGCCCTCACTAGACCATCCCACTTAGAGCTAAACCCAACTTTCAACCACTATATCACTTCTTCAGTCCCCTGTTTTTAAGCCAACACCAGTTTTAACCAAAACTTATACTAAAAGAAAGCTACACAAGGCTCCTTCCCTTGTTGTACCTCCTACAAACCCAGAACCTCAAAGCCCTCTAATGGAGCATTCTCCATTAGAGAATATCAATAGGGAAATCACTGGGGTGTCTCCCAACCCCAAGGAGGTGCTCACTGAGAAGATGTATGAGCATGTGGGTGAGAAGGTTGCCACTACTCCTGCTAGCACAGAGGAGGACAGTGGTAACATCACTAAGACCTTCCCCATGGCAACTTTGGGTGATCAATCATCCAAAGGTCCCAGGTGCCAAGAAACCAAGGGGATGGAGGGTGCTTCTGCTAGGCAGAAGACCTTTACTACTAAAAGTTCCAATGATCAATCAAAAGGGGGTAACACTCCTGGAGAAGGTGAGGATAGATATGACTATCATGAATTAATTTCTGCCATGTCCAAAATGGCAACAAAACTGGATTCTCAGAAGATGGTTATAAATGAACTCAAGAAAGTCATCATCGACCAACAAGAAGAGATCAGCAGCTTAAAGAAGTTGGTTCAGAAGGTGGTTCAAAAGAAGAAGAAACAAAGGTTTGTGGTCAGAAGAAGGAACCCAGTGAATGATGCTCTCAAAAAGGGGGAGTCAGAAGCTGAGGTCAACTTGGAGAGGGAGATACATGGAGTTGAGGGGGAGTTTGATGTACAAACAGAAATAGGGCTTGTGTTTGAAGAAGCATCAATAACAGATAGAGCAGCAGAAACAGTTAATGCTGCTGAAACAAATGAAGCTGCAGAAATTGTTCAAGAGGTATTATCTGACCTCATTAGTAGAAATTTGGAAGAATTTGAGATAGCTGAAGCACTAATCAAGGCTAAACATGATACTCCCAAGGTCAATTCAAAGGCCAAAGGAGTTGTCATCAAAGAAAAGGGTGAGGTTATCAAGAAAGCTAGTGTTGAGAAGGTAGCAAGCAAGGATAAAGGCAAAGCGAAGATAGTGGAATCTGACCAACCACTTAAAAAGCAAAAGTTGATTGAGTCAGATGAAGCTTTGGCTAAGAAGATTCAAGCAGAACTTGAGCAAGCAGAATCAGTTCAGGAGAGAAAGAAGATGATCACTTTTCTCAAAAGTGCTGTGGGAGTTAAAAAGGAGATGTTCTCAAAGATGTCATTTGAACAGAACAAAGGGTTGTATGATGCAAAGATGACTAAACTACAAGGGAATGACCAAGCAAGAGTAGAAGTGGAAAAGAGGATGAAAGAGAGTAATGACTTTCTAATAGAAAAACCTTTTCCTGATGATCAAGAAACTCCAAAGAAAGAAGCTACTCTAGGTGAAACTTTGAAAACTTTGAAAAGAACTAAAATGATGGCAAGAAGAAAACTTGTTAAGAAACCTAGAGTGACTGAGGAAGTAGCTGAACAAAAGGTAGCTGAAGAAGAAGGGGCACCTAAGTCTGAAGAAAAGAAAGCTCAATCTCAGGAAGAACCATCAAGTCCTATGATGTAAATATGTACATGGTGGTGATGGAGAAAGTGCCTGAGCCTATAACTGCTGAACCAGTTGGTGTCAAGCCTCTTGAGATTATTCACTGGGATACTATGGAAGTAGATGGAAAAGAGTATATCAGGCAGAAAAGGAAAGAAGAAAAGTTTGAAGTGTATCCTACTTGGACCAAGATAGTAAGAGTATGCTCCAGATCTGATTTAGAGGAAATGTTTGAAGTGGGGATGAAACTATATGGTGACAAGCTGAAAGCTCCAGGGATACCAGTTACAAAACTTGTGATGGAATATCTGTGTATGTTATTCAAGCCAGAGGAAGTTCAGCATGTTATCAGAAATGTTTTCAAAACCATCAACAACTGGACTCTGTATGAAAGAAGTGGAGTATATGCACTGGCTATGGATACAAGTCACTTTGAATACTTCTTAGTGGATAGAATCTACAAGCATAACAGGTTAAAGTTGCATGTTATGTTGAAGAAGAAGCTTGGTTGTGCACCTGATTATGAAATGGCAAGATATTTGATCCAGAGAATTATCAATCAAAGTTTGGGGCTGAATCCTGATATAGGTGTATGAAAAATAGTGTTTTGGGAGCATCTGAAGAACTTGACTTCTTTTCTCTAAAAGTCAAGTTAGGGGGAGATTGTTGGGAACTGAAGATTTGATTAAGTGAATACTACTTCCAGGCTTTCATGATTACTATTGCTAGTAAAATTAATATTGCTTAAAGAGTTAGTGCTGCTACTTGAATAGTTAGTACTGCTTGGAGAGTTAATACTGCTGAAGATTAGTACTACTCAGAGTATTAATACTGCTATGACTTAATACTGCTTATTTGATAATCAAGATACGCGCAGATCAAGGCTGAAGATAATCATGGAAGGTTGAAGATAATTATGGAAGAATATACTGAAGATCTTTTATGTTTTGTAATTATCTTGTATTCAATCTTGGTTTATATAGTATAGAATAGTTTGATAGATGAGTAATTTAATTCTGAGTTTTTGTTCTAGAGAGAGAATTAACCTCAAGGTTTACAATCCTAATTCTAGAGAGGTAGTATTCGTCTTGGTGAGCCTGTTCATCAAGATTGAGGTTTTGTTTGAAAGCTTGTAACTTTAATCATTCAATAAAGTTTACAAGTTGTGATTCATTCTTTACTGTTACATTGATATCTTGAATATTAAAGTGTTATTCCACAACTTCTTTAATATTGTTTCAGAGTTTTATTATTCTTGTTAAGAATCAGATCCTGACAACTTCCATTCAGTAATTGAAAAACACAAGGTTTATCTATGAATGTTCTGACAGAAAAACAAATTTTCTGTGTGCTCGTGCTTGTGTATGAAATAATTTAGCACAATGATTATGTTTCATAAGGCCTAATATTGTGTAAACTGTTGAGACAACAACATATATGACACGGACTCAATGTGCATGAAAGAGGTGCGAAGGTGGGGCAACTTTCCTTCTTTTTCAATATCTAAATCTTCCGAGTGAAGACTAGATAGCAGATATGTTGCGTCCCCAAAGAAAATGAAACATTTCTTTGTTAAGAAAGAAACGAGTGGTTGGTGGGGTAATTGCAAGAGTTGGCATGGGCTCACTGCCTTTTTCAATGATGGTCACCAAAGAATGTGAACCAATCAGTAGATGTGGCTGCCCGACTCAGAAAGTGGTAGGTGCAGAGTTCTGATATTCTTTTAACTCTGATCTCACACCCTCTTTCTTTTTAACATTTTGCTCACTTCTAACCAAACTCTCTTTTCCATTTTTCCGCTCCACACAATGAGAAAAAATCAACCACATGAGTTATCTCCCCCACTCTTTGATTTTGACCCCTCACCCCTCAATCACTCAAGGATAACTTCCTGAATAGGAAACACTGGTTGGCGTGAATCCATAGAAGTTCTGTTTAAGCTCACACACGAATTCCATGTAATTCCTAAAAAAATAGTTGTTCAACAGTTTAACTTGAAAAGTTTAGCACAAAGTGTATGATAACACTGTCGAAATGTATGCTCATGAGATTTGAGCAATTGAACAAAGAAGATCTCTCAAAACAAAGATATTGAATGAATGAAATGAAATCAAGAGAATTGTTTTGAGAATCTGACAATGTATCAATCAGATCAAATAAAATTGGTTAGGGTATCAAAGAATTGGATATTTTGTTTATATGAACAAATATAAACAAATTAGCAATGAACGCTCAAGTTTAAAATTGATGATTGATGCTCAACAACTTTGAATTTCAAACGAGGGTATTACCATCGAAAAATTGTTTCGATATGAGACATGGTAATAACAAATTCAAATGAAATACTGAACCGGTGTGTATGAATACTTTACAGTATATGAACAAGATAATACACAAGTATTGATCTTTGGAAACACACGGTCAGTTAAACATTAAAGCTCAAAATTGAAAAAACATTTAAAAGTCACACTTCCAAATTGATGAAATCTTTTGAGAACTAGAAGTGGTTTGAACATTTTAGAAACCGTTTTTCATGCTTGAAAGTTGTTCTTCTTCCAAACAATCAGAGATCTAGGATTAGAAGATATTTACCTTTAAGCTCCCCCTCAAATCATGATATAATGATTTAGGCATTTTAAGCTCCACTTGGATATTTGCAAAATATCCAAGTCTGAACATTGAAGAATGGGTTCTGATCTGTTGTAATCAGAAGCCATCACCTTTACTCCCCCTTAAATTATGCATCTAAAATATGTCAGTTAAAACATAAGATAGAGATCAATACAACTCCCTTTTGAATTGTAGACCGTCATATCGTAAGTATATTGTCAATGAAAAAGCACAGGATAGAGATCAATACAACTCCCTTGTGAATTGTAGACCGTCATATCTTATCGGATGCAAAGTATTACCGGAGTAAGGTCTTTTGATCACTGAAGTACGAGTCTTAAACTGTTGTGTTTAGATGTCAAACTTCGTTGAAGTATGGGTTCTAAGCTGATTTACTTAGAAGCCATAGTCTTGACAATTAAATCCGGGTTTTGAACTGTTTTGTTCAAAAGCCTTTGTTCTTTTACTCCCCCTTGACTTGAGGTGCCTGCAACACAGAATCTGTTTTCGGTTTTGGTACCCACTGGTATTTGGGTCCATAAATGTTAGTTGCAGTTCTTGTGGGGGTAAACCATACCAGAAATGATCACTGGTCCTGTGAATAGGATCATGTGTACAACAGTAAGAACAATAATATTTCTTACCTGATAGCCTTAGTAATTGATCTCTTGAGTAGATATGATCAGGTTTACCTTTATGCGCTTTGTTCTTCTTCGCTTTGTGTGAATGTACACATGATTCTTTTCCTTTTTAGCTCATCTTCCTTGTCATCTTTGATTGATTTCTTCATCCAGATCAGTTCCTCTTTCTTGTAACTTCTTCTTCTCGGATATGTACCTGAACCATCTAAATTTCTATCATAGAAAATGTTAGTTCTACGAATCTGATCAAAAGATTTAACTGACCTTTGTGAAGAGACAGATTTCTGATTTGAACTTGAAGTTGTCTTTTCAAGCTCTTTAATCTTTGAAGCAAAGTTATCTCTTTCTCTAACAAGCAGGTCAATCTTCTTCGTGAATTCAGACTTCGTTTTCTGCTATTTCAGTGCATTAGCATATAGTTCAGATAGCTTGGCAGTCAGCTTTTTGATCTCATTCTCAAATTTGCATCGTTCTTCTTCAAATCCTTTATCTGAATCATTTCTCTGGCCAGATAGTTCCTTGAAGAATCCCACATTCTTCTGTTCAATGGCCTTCTTTTCTTTAACAAACTTCTCTCTTTCCAATATAAGTACTTTCTCAAAATCGGAAACTTGTTGAGAAAGCTTTATGCATTTAAGCTCAACTGCCTTCTTTTCTACAAAACTCTTTCTTGAAAAATCTGAGAATTTCTTTGAAAAAACTTTCTTTTCATTCTCAAAATCAGATTTGTCTGTAGCAAGCTTTTGCTCCAAATCAGATATTCTCTTTTGAAGATCAGCATTTGCACTTTCCAAATTCTTAACTTTCTGCTCATTGCTCTCACTAGAGACTGTCTGCTGAATTTTAGCTTCCAACTCAGAAATCTTTCCTTTTAGCTCAGACACAACCTTTGGCCCTAACATTGTCCATTCAAGATAGTCCCACATCTCCTTTCCTGTCGACTTGTATAAATCTTTTCTTGTCAACTTATAGGTATTTATATGACCATTAATATCATGACGAATACTATTAAACACAAAAGTTCGGGCTAAAATATCAGCTCTCTTTCTTTTCTCCTGTTCCTCAGAACAACCTTCTGTTGGAGTTTGAGGTTTCATCTCTCCTTCAGACAATGATAATCTGATATATCAATTCACCTCATGTTTATCTACAAAATTGAAAAAATCAACTTTCCACTTCTCGTATCTTCCTCTGAGTAATATTGGTGAACTCATCCTGTTTTAAACAGAATTTGAAAAAAATGATCGTTACTCGGAATGAATGCAAATACAAAATACAGACAATCTAACTGAAAGTACATAATTTCCTCTCTCAGAAAATATTGAATGACAAATCAGCTTGATATGAATGATCGTTCCCAAACAATTCAGAAAAATTTGACTGAAAGTCAAAATCAGATCAGCACAACAAAAATAATCTCAGAAAAAATTCAATCGCTGAAACTCTCAATGCACAGAAACTTGCAGATCAAATTAATTCAAAACCTGGAAAACAGAGAGTCGAAAATCAGATTAATTGAAATCTGGTGCAAAAATGAAAATTGTGCTAACTGTTAGTGGCGCAAGAAACAGTTTTGCACGACCTATTGAATGCGCAAAGTTTGAAATTTGCGTGAACTGCTGGTGGCGCAAACCTTTCAAATGAATTAAACCATCACCCCCTTATTCATACAAGTATGAGTATTGCTCAAAACAAATGAGAATGGCGCTCCACTATCACAATGATAACCAATCAAATTTGCTTCATTAATATTCAGTTTTACGTGAGCTGTTAATAGCGCAAGAAGCAGATTTGCGTGAGTATTGTGAGGCGCAAAAGATGAATTTTATGTGAGAAGGCTATAGCGCAAACTGCATGTTTGCGTGAGATGCTCTTGGCGCAATCCTATGGTTTGCGTGAGTGCGTGAGATGTGGCTAAATGAATTCAATCCACTCACAAGGTCACCGTCCCATTATTAAAGATGGATCCAATCAAAATTAAACTTGCACAGACTTGAAAGTCCACCGCCCCATTAACAAGTTTCAACCAATAACAATTGATTTCTAATATTCATCCATTATTAAACTTGAGTGGCGCAAAGTCTGGAATCAAACAATATCACCGCCCCACGATCTTAAAATCAACCAATCAAACTGCAGCAAACATCAATATTCATGTGAAACTTTGCGCGAGATTCAATATAGGTTTGCGCTAGATTTATAAGAATTTGCGTCATCTTCAAACCTGCACATTCAAACCAAAAAAAAATCAATTTCAAATCTGCAAAATCAAACTAAAAAAATTTATCAATACAATCAAAGAAAAAATCTAAACACATTTCTAAAATCAATTTCTGATTAACAACTACAAATCACAGAATTTGATTCAACTAGTGTTCTAACAAAATTTTTCAAGAAACCAAAATTTCAGAAATCGACATCAATTTAGTTCGAATTTCGAGATGAAATCAATACAAGAAACTATCCAAAACACAAATCTATTCCAATAGTTCCATTTTCTTGCATCAAAATCGATTTTTCAAAAAAAAAATCGGATGAACAGTAACTCTCGTGTTCTTGAGAATTTTCAGAAAATCAAACTTTTTCGATCTAAAAATCCAGATTTCAATCCATCTTTTTGTGCAAATCTTTTCTGAAAATCGTTTGGTACGGCTCTGATACCAATTGTGAAATACAATTCCCAAACAATCAAGCTAATTTCAACAAGATCAAACATTAAAGTCTAGATAGAGAGTAGAGAGAGAAAGTATATCTTGAATTTTCATCACATATCTCACGTCTCTTACAAAATGAAATATTACAATGAAAGTCTTAACAAAATATCAAAGACTAAACCTATTTATACCACTAACTAAAACTAAAACTTAACCACTAAGTAAAACAAGACAACTTTGACTTTTCTAAGACATTGACATTGTTGACTATACATTTTGACTTTTCTCATTAAATCTTGGATAAGGTCATGTTGACCATATAAATATCAGGTCATAGTGTAGTTTTGTCATAAGAACACACGCGCAAATCAGTGTAAGAACACCATACGAACACACAAACACACACATAGTTTATTTGTAACACGCACTAAATAGGTATATGGTTTTATTTAGGTGTTGTGATCAATAAAAAGAGTGTTTCTTGATAATCCAAATATTGTGTTAATAGCTAGAAACTGGAACAAGAATTGGTATCAGAGCCTAATTCGACAATTTGACAGAAAATTAGTTCGTAAACTGAGTTCTTAAGTTTTTGAGCGATTTGTGATTTCAAAAGTGTTTTTGAGTAAATATTTGGTTGAAAAGTGATCTTTTTATGTACTAAAATGAATTTGTGTGATTGAATTTTATTGATAAATTGTTTTTGATCACTAAATTTCGATTTTGGTAAGTTTTGGTTCAAACGAGTCATAGGTACTGTTTGATTATAGAATTTGGTGATTGAGTGTATTTTTGTGAAATTGATTGATTTGGATTGATTCTAATTGTGAGGTCAAATTATCAAGGTTTAATTGATTAGAAAAGGATTAACAAGAGAATTGGGAGGGAATCTGTTTTATTATTCACAAAGTCTAGAGAGAGTCACAAGATTTCTCTCTCTATAAACAAGGAACTCGTATACGGCTACATTGTTAATGTCTTGCTTATAAAACACTACGAACAAATCCCTATATATATACGCCAACACCCTTGTTTACATTTTAAGTCCAAACCCAAATTACAAGGCCCAAAATACAAATACAATGATTACCTTACAAAACTTATAAATAGAACATTTTATGTTCTAAAATTCTCCCCCTAAGTTTTGTATAGGAATCATCCTCTTCAGGTTCAGCTCTTCTCCCCCTTGATTTCTTTAAAAAACTTAGCATTGCTTTAACATCAAAGAATCTCTGGCTCCCCTTTGAAAGTAGCTCTTATCCTTGAAGTTTCAAATTTAATACCAGATCTGATGTAGACAATAACCTCGACTGAGTGCACATAAGGAAAACTTTTAACACTTGTAAATCCAACACATTCGTTATGCCCACAAGAAATAATTGTGTGAATTATGACGTGACAACCAAAGTGCATCTTCAGTTTAAAACACTGGATCGGTCTTTGAACCACGAGTTGAATAAGAATTTAGCTTAAGAACTTATTTTGATCAACTTGCAGGAGGAAGCATGTGTGTCCCACAATCAGTGCTAAACAAGATGACAATCACAATTTCAACAAATAATTTCTATATTACAGAGTGCTCTTAAAATATTTCTCTCTCTACTCACCGATACACGCATAACCTAATGAGTCTACAAACGAAAAAGCTATTTATACCTAGAACTCTTACAACAAAGAAACACTCACAACACTAACATTGACTTCGACCTTATTACAAATACTTTGACTTTTAGCATGAGAGTTTACTTGAGCTCTTTGACTTTGACTTCTATCTTCAGTCTTCATTATCTTGTATCCAACATATATTTATGCACTAACAATCTCCCCCTTTGGATTCAAGATCATCTCCAAAAACATTTGCAATACAATCTCCCCCTTATAGATTTCTTTCACAAATTCAATCTCCCTTTGATTTAGAAACAAATCATCTTCAGAAAATTAACCATTGAAGCACAATCTCCCTCTTTGTCTAAGCAGTCTTCAAACTTTCTGTAATCTTCTCAAAGGCTTTGAACAACATCTTTTTCAATAAGCTTTAACAATCTCTCCAAAAAGTTGTAGAAACCTCTTTCAGACCTCAGAAAGATATTATCTTCAGATTTAGTTTGGTTTGCTTCAGCAAATCATCTTCAACAAAATTTTCAGTAAATTTTAGCAATCTTTTCAAAATCTCTGAACTTTCTCTTTCAACTATGTAAAATCTCCACCTAACTTTCAGTTTTTTTTTTAAAAACATGCAACAAATTTCTTCAAATCATCTTTCTTGAAATAAATTTCTTCATTTGTTAAGTCTCTCTCCATAACTTTTACAAACTCTTCTTCATCCAACATTTCTTAAAAATAACTTCTCCCCCTTTTTCATGATGTAGCAGAGAAATCATCAAAACTTCTTCAAGAAATGTCATAAATATTTCTAACCATTGATATTTATCTCATGAGCTTGTGACCGAATCTTTGCAAATTTAGACAAATAAATAATGTAACTCCTGAATCAACAAATGAATCAGTTAAGATGTCTGTTATTTGCATGAAGCCACTGTGTGTAACAAATACACATTGGAAAGGAGCTTTTCGATGTTCACTCCCCCAGGTCTTCCATTCAATCATCGAATAACACAAGGATAAACTATGAACGTTTAGACAGAAAAACAAATTTTCTGTCTGAATGTGCTTGTGTATGAAAGAATTAAGCACATGATGATTGCTTGTAATAATTGGCTCAAAATTGTGTAAACCATTGAAACAACAACAGTAATACATAGACTCATTTGTGCATGATCGAAGTGTGAAGGTGGGGCAGACTTCCTTCTTTTTCAATATCTACATCTTCCAAATGAAGACGAGATAGATAATGTGATGCATCCCCAGAAAATTTGAAACATCTTCTTTTTAAGAAAAAGATGAGTAGCTGGTATCAAGAATTGGCATGGGATAGTTGCCTGTTTCAATGATGTTCACGAAGAATTGTAAAACAATCAGTAATGTGGTTGTCGGCTCAGAAAAATTTGGTCCAGAGTTTGATATTCTTTTACTCTGATCTCTCACCCTCTTTCTTTTTATCATTTAAGCACACTTCTAACCAAACTCTCTTTTCATTTGACCTCATCACACATACCCACACTCAGATATTTTGACTCCTCGCCTCTCGATCACTCAAGGTTAACTTCTTGGGTAGGAAACACTGGTTAACGTGAATCCATAAAAGTTCTGTTAAGTTCTCACACAATAAACCCATGTTGTCCTATAAACAAAGTGTTGCTCAAATGGTTTAACTTTTTCAGTTAAAGCACATAATGAAATACATGTCAGATATATGTATGCTCATGAATGTAACCATGAAAATTTGAGCATTTTAATCATGAAAGATTTTCTCAAAAACAAGTATATTGAAAGAATGAAATGAATACAAAAGACTTGTTTGAGAATCTGACAATGTATGAAAAAATCAAATATGAATGATTTATCAATCAAGGTTTAGGTCATGAAAATTGGATGTTATCTATAAGAACAATTATAGACATTCTTCAAAGAAACGTTTTGAATGAAATCGCGCTCGAATATCAATGAATTTTAAACAGGGTGTCTTACCATCGAAAATTAGTTTCAAATTTGAGACATGGTAAGAACTTGGTCAATAAAAGTATTAAACCGGTGTGTATGAATACTTGACAGTATATGGAAAAGATAATACACAAGTATTTATCTTTGGAAACACACGGTTAGTTAAACATTGAAGCTCATGAAAATGAAAACATTTAAAATCACACTTCTAAATTCATGAAATTTGTTTAAGAATCGATAAGTGGTTTGAACGTTTAAGCAAATCATTTTCATATCTAAAAGTCGTCCTTCTATCAGACATGTATGAGATTAAGTTTAGGATGATCCTTACGCCCAGCTTAAATCTCATGAAGTCAGCTCGAAAGTCATGATTGATGTGATCATGTAAGATGTTATACCCAGTAATTAGTTGATAAATAACATCACAACACAATAACAAAAAGCGATAAAGAGAAATCGATCCAATATGTCATATATCTCTATAGCCGTCGAATGCTTGATGTGTGTGTGTTCTTGGTCTAAAATCACTGCCTTGTGTGTGAGATATTCAAATGATTGCCCTAGGGATTAACAAAGAAACTATGCGTTATATAGGTACACATGACCAAGGCAAGGCCCAACCCAAATACTTCTAAAATACTCCCTAGGAAAATGTAAACAATTTCACTTAAGACCCCTCTCAACAATTTAATCTTGAATACAATTACTGATTCAACAATCTCCCCCTTTGGATTCAAGATTAAAAAAAATGGCAATTTTCTTCGGGTCTGCACATCTCTTGAGAACTGTAGCTTATAAGACGTTAAAAGCTTCAAAGCTTGTAGTTTTTCACAGTCTTCACAACATTGAGGAAACTGATATCTTCCTTTTCCTGCTGAAATCTGAATGAAGTGTGGTTCTGACGATCATCTTCAGTCAGGCTTTTAATAATTTAGATCGGTTCAGACACTTTGTAATCTTTGAAAAAATTGAGTTCTTCAGCAATCTTCAACAACCTTTCTTTCTTGAACAAACAAACTCAGATTTGAATTTGAAATCCTTGAGTATTCTCCCCCATTTTGATGATCGTTGAGAATCAGCTTCATCAAAACATTTCAAATCAATCTAGGAATTTTCTCCCCCAAATCAACAATTAAGCGCAGTCTTCATGTGTAGCTCCATCTGTGGAAATAAGAGCAATCTCCCCCAGATAGAGAGAGTGTAATTATTTGAATTTTTGCAAATTCAAACAATTGATGAGTGGTAACCCTGAATCAACAAATGACTTAGTTCGAAGTGCCTGACAGTAACACATAGTTACTGAGTAACACAAAGTTACTATATAAGGAGCTGGTTGTGACATAGTCTTCCCAGGACTTCCATTCAATCATCGAATAACACATGGTTATCCATGAATATTCTGACAGAAAATAGATTTATGTGTGCTCGTGCATGTGTATGAAAGAATTAAGCATAGATGATTGCTTTTTAATTTTGGCTCAAAGTATGTAAACTTGTTGAGACAACAACAAAGTGTACAAAGACTCAATGTGCATGAGAAAGGGTCCAAGGTGGGGCAACTTTCCTTCTTATTCAATATCCGAGTTATCCAAGTGATAATCGGATAGAGTATGTGCTACTTCCCCGTTCAAATATGAAACATCTTCTTGTTGAGAAGAAGATGAGTAGTTGGTGGGTTTATAAGCAAGAGGTGGCATGGGCTAGTTACCTGTTACAATATTGTTCACCAAGGATTGTGAAGTAATAGATTATGTGGCTGCCCGGCTCAGAAAGGTTTTGTTGCAGAGTGTATGTTTCTTTTACTCTAATCTCTCACCCTCTTTATTTTTAAGTCAATTTAGCTCACTTTTAGCCAAACTCTCATTCGCATTTTAACTCAGCACTCTCCCCAACTCTAATTTTAATGAACCCCTCTCCCCGCAATCAATCAGGATTACTTCCGGGGTAGGAAACACTGGTTAGTGTTAATCTGTGGAAGTTCTGATAAGCTCGCACTGAATCCTTGATTCTCCGAAGAGAACATGTTGTTAACAATCTTTTGTACATTTAAGCACAATAGAGCACAAATAAGCATGAAGAACAATGATTTGGAGAGATCAAAGACTTAGGTTGTTCACACGAACAATGTGTAAACGTATTGGCAATGAAAACTCAGGAAGAATGAAATGTCGTCTGATTTTCAAACAAACAGTGAAATTCCAAACGGGAGGATTACCATCGAAATATTTGTCTTTTGAGATGTGGTAATCACAAAGTCAAGAAAGTAGTGTACTGACCAATGTGTGTAAGAATACTTGGTAAAGTACAAAGAAATGACAATTACACAAGTATTGGTCATTGGAAACACATGGTCAGATGATGTTATGGAGTGTGATGATTGGAAAGCTATACCTGTATTGTAGTATCCGTAACTCCCCCTAAAGATATTATGTCTTAAGTTATGTGACAAAAACGCAGGTTCTCCCCCTATAACCTGTGAAAAGGCAACTCATTAGAGAGATTTGGCAATATCAAAGGACATATGTTTTCAAAGCAGTTCTCCCCCTAAAAGCAAAAGAGTTTGACAGTTAAGCTCCCTCTTTTTGAAGAAAAAACGTTGAAGTACGGTTCTAATCAGATGTGATCAGAAGCCATAGTCACTTGAAATATCCTGCATACAAACAAAAATGTTGGTAATCATTTATGAAAATGATTCCGCTATCGTTAGTAAAAGATGTGAATAGCAACAGTTTGAGAAGTAAAACACAAGCCACAAGATTTAGATTCAGAAAGCTCCCCCTTGAGTCATGAGAAAGGTCTAAGAGGACATGTTCAACATTCCAAGTTTGCTGATTAGAAACTTGAACCTCTTTTCATCCAACGACTTGGTGAAAAGGTCAGCTAACTGGAAGTTAGTTTGAACAAAGTACATTTCAATATCACTTTTTTCTACATGATCTTTTATGAAGTGATAGCGTACATCTATATGCTTGGTCTTTGAGTGCTGGACCGAGTTAGCAGTTATTGCAATTGCGCTCTTTGAATCGCAATAAATAGGCACTTGCTTGTAGTTGTTGTTAGACTGAAATTGTATTCAAGATTAAATGTGGGTCATTATTGTAATTGTTGTTAGTGTGTGTGTTGTAAATGAGCTTAGAAGGTTTGACCTTGCATGGTCATGTTGACCTATATCTAAGAAAGTCATAGTGTTGGTTTCAAAAAGTGTGGTTGAATAGAGAAGTAAGAACGGTGTGAGAGATAGAACACATAGTTTCACACCTTGAGAACACACACAAACACTCTGTCTTGAAAAGATTATCACAAATAGGTATATGGCTTGATGTAATATGTGTGATTAAATAAATAAAAGTGTTTTGTGTAAATCTATATGTGTTTATGCTAGTAATTGTTGGACCACAATTGGTATCAGAGCCAAATCCATTTTGAAATCAAGAAATTTTTGAGTCGGCACTGTTCACCGAAGTCAGAATCAATTTTGAATTTTAGTGAAAATTTCGAGTTGTAATTGATTGATTTGTGTTCGTTTATCATTTTCGATCAAGTCTGTGTATTTTGATTTGTGAATTGCACTGTAATTGAGTTTTAATTTCGATTTTTGATTGAGTTTTATTCACGAGTTCATCGCACTCTTCATGAATCAAATTGTCAATTTGTGCGTTTTTAATCGAAATTTCTTGTCAGAATTAGATTCTAGATGTATAGGTGAGTGAATTGTCAAGTTTTCAGATCGAGAATTGAGGTCTAGATTGGTTTTTAGTGCAGATCTGATCGAATCATGAAGTTTGCGCCAGATTCAAAGTTTGCGCTAGTTTATCATATACTTTGCGCCAGTTCATAGTTATCATCAGATTTGTGTCATACTTCGCGCAAAGTGTTATTTGCGTCATCAGTTCTTCGTGCGAGTCTCAGTTTGCGTCATTAGTACATCACGCAAAATCATCTTTGCGCCATATAATACTCGAGCTAATAATTGTTTATCTTGTTTACACGCAAAGCTAACTTTGCGCCACACACTGATCACGCAAAATCAGCTTTGCGCCACATACTAATCATGCAAAGTCAGGTTTGCGCCACACACTGGTCACACGAAGTCAGGTTTATGCCATACCCTTATAGAGAGAAGAGTAGTTTGCGTCATAAACCCATAGCGCAAATCACGTTTGCGCTACAGCCTGTTCATGCAATCTTCAATCTTGCGCCAGATATAGTGTTATACTTGAATTTTTTTTTTGAGAGTTTTCTTGATTTGTTGGATTTAAAGATCTTTACTAGCTAATATTTTTCATCGTGTGTAGGTTTATACATCTTTCAATCATGTCTAATGATTTACTCTCTATGGGATCTCATCTAAAGCCTCATGTCTTGTCTATCGAAGAATACTCACAATGGAAGAAAAGGATGACTCAGTTCTTGAATCTCAAGAATAGAGATTATATGGAGTCTATCATAAATGGTCCAATTGTGCCAAAAACACATGTACCTGGACAGACAACTTCAGCTACATCTCCACAAATTCCAGATAGATAGATGAAGGGGCATTTATCTATCTCACCATGGCAATTCCTAATGACATCTACAATCGCGTAGACAGTAGGGAATCTGCAAAAGCCTTATGGGATGAACTGGAGAGACAGTTTCAGGGAACAAAGAAGTCAATTCAGACAAAGTTGAATCAAAGTATAAATGTTTATGAAGGCTTCCATGCAAAAGAGGGAGAGACTTTGTTGGAGACATACACACATTTTAATGTGATTCTAAATGATCTAAGGAGAAATGGAATGAACAAGTCAGTATCAGAGATAAATTATAAGTTCATTAAGAACTTGAACCCAGAGTGGAAAAGCTATGCTATCAACATTCAGATGACTAAGGAAATGGCTCAAGAAGAAGTCAATGATATCTTCACAACTTTGTCTCAGCACGAGGATGAAGTAAAGCAGCTGAGTGCTGAAAATAAGATGGTCAAGGATTCTCTAGCCTTAATGTCTGAACGTAAGAAAGGGTCAAGTTTCAAGTCCAGTTCTTCGTATAAGACAAAGTCAAGGAAATACAAAGCTCTCCTCACTGAAATCACTGATTCAAGTACTGATAAATCTTTTACTGAAGTTGAAGAAAATTCAGATGAGGATATTCAACGTTTTGCAGAAAATCCGGCCCTCCTAACAAAGCAGTTTCAGAAAAGCTTTGGTAAGAACAAATTCTCAAAGCCGAAATATGAGAGTTACAAGAAAGACAAGTACAAACCAAGGTCTGAAAAGAAGTATGATAAAAGAGGAGAGAAAAGAGATGAAAAGAGAGAAGAGAAAAGAGAAGAGAAGAAAGAAGGAGAAAAAGAAGATTCTGAGCCGAAATATAGACGATGCTATAACTATGGAAAACCAGGTCATTTTTCAAAAGACTGCAAGTTCAAGCGAACAAAGAATTCAGAATACTATGCTTGGAAATCACTGATTGCAAAGAAGATGGAAGATGGTCAAAACCTAATGGCGGAAGAGGAAAATTGGTTCTACAAGAGTTCTGATGATGAAACGACACATTTTATTCAGGTGTGTATGATAGCCAAAGTGGATGAGGACACTGAATCATCTTCTGATCATTCCGACTGTGGTTCTGAGGTACGTACTTTGTTTAACTATAAACTTATTCAATCTTTAAAGGCTCAGGTTCAATTCATGAAAGAAGAGTTTGAAAATTTGAAAGTCAAACTTAGTCATGAAAGACAAACAATGTTGAATTTTCACGATGAAAATGCAATGTTGAAAGATGTTGTTAAGGAGAAAGAATCTAAGAAAGAGATTTTGAAAAAGGACAAAGATGTTTTAAAATGAAAAATATCTGAGCTTGAAAGATATCTTGTAAATTTAAATGCTGAAAAAGGTGAATTTAAAATCAAGTTTGAAGCATGTTTTCAAGAAAGAAACGAGGCATATTGTAAAATCAAGCAACTGGAGGATTAAATCTGAAACGAGGATAGATTGAGCAAACATTAAATCTTTTAACAAACAAACTCCAAGATGTCCGATTTTATGATGTCAAAAAAGGTTTAGGTTTTAAAGCAAATAATGTTTTGAAAAGAGCACCAGAAAATTTGTATAATTTTGATAAGATGGGCTCTACTCCTACAAAACCTGATATTCGTGATACTTTTGTTACTTTTCTTAAAGGTAATGTCGTGAATGATGATGACACTTCATCTTGTACTGATTCAATTTCAAGTTTTAAATGTGTTGGTTTTACTTATAAAGATTTGAACGAAAGTTACAAAACAAGAAAGCTGGAATTTAGTGAATTTTCTTCACTATTTTCTCCTTGTTTACCAACAGAGTCAGCTAATGTTGAAGCAAATAGTACTGAATCTCAGTGTCAGTATGATGAATCTGATTTAGAAACTGATGTTGAGAATCAAATTTCTTTATCTGATTCATTCACTTCTAATTCCTCAAAAGAATCAAAAGGTGAAAATATCACGAATCAAAACCTTAATTCTGATTTTTCAAAAATTATGACTAAGGAGATCTTTACAGAAATGATGAATGCTTCAGATCCTATACCTATAATAGAAAAGATGGAATCAAACTCTGAGGTGAATCAAGCATCTATCTTTGAGAAACAAATCACAGATCTTCAAAAGACGATTGAAGAGTTAGAAGATGAGAATATTGATCTCAGATTCAAACTTGACAAGTCTTCTGAAGAAAACAAAGAACTCACTAGAGACTTAAAAGTTTTAAAAGATGATTTGTTTAAAAAAATCTAAAAGAGAAAAAGATGTTTGAGTCTCCAAACTGGAATGTTCATTCTAATCCAGAGTTTGAGACTATTAATTCTAAAACTATAGTTGTTTATACTACTACTCCTGAATATCCTCCGAGTATTTTTGAAAAGGGAGAAACTTCTTGTACTTCAAAGCCAAAATTATCTTCTACAAAGAAAGCTAACAAGATTTTGTTTCCTGTTTCAGATATAAAAAGGCAGAATGATAAAGGAGAATGGATGAAGAATGTGAAGGAAAATAAAGTTGCTAAAAATAAATGTTGTATCAGTGATAGTGATAGTTTGATTTGTAAAAATTCAAACGTTTTCAAATGTCAAAGTTGTATGAATGGTTGTACTTCATTAGATAAATCTAAGATTTTGACATTTGCACGTAAGAATTTTATCTGCAAACACTGTCATGATAATGCATGTATCATTTCTTCCATTTATTCTAAATCTAAAGTTGCCAAACAAACATCTCTTGTCAAAACAGTTTTCAAATCCTTAACACATCAGGCTAAAGTTTTTCATGCTAATATTGATCATTTTTCTAAAAAGCAAAGATTTCACGAGCTTAATGTGAAAATGACATGGAAATGGGTACCTAAGCCTCGCTATGAGTGGCGAATTAATGCTAAGGTAACTAATGTTGATAAATTGCAAAAAGCTAACAAGGAAGGAACCATCTGAATATGGGTACCTAAGCAGAAATAATTTGCTCTTTTTGCAGGCCTCACATACATGGTATATAGATTCAGGATGCTCGCGCCATATGATAGGATTTAAGCATCTACTTCACAATTATGTTGAGGAACCTTCTGGTACTGTAAGTTATGCAAATTCTGAGCTTACTGGACATATTCGAGGACACAGATCTTTAACAAATGGCATCTTGACGATCAAGAGAGTACTATACGTAGAAAGGATGTAAGCTGGATAGAAAGAGCACCTCTGGTTCATGTCAGTTCTTAGGTGATAAGTTGGTTAGCTGGACGTCTAAGAAACAAAATTGTCTTTCTACATCCACTGCCGAGGCTGAATATGTAGCTGCCGCAAGCTGCTGCTCACAAGTCCACTGGATTAGAACACAGTTAAAAGATTTCGGATATACATACCAACGAGTCCCTATCTACTGCGACTCGAAGAGTGCAATTGCGATAACAGCTAATCCAGTGCAACATTCCAAGACGAAACACATCGACGTGCGTTATCATTTTATAAAGGATCATGTCGAGAAGGGCGATATCGAGATGGACTTCGTGACTACAGACTACCAGTTGGCTGACCTTTTCACCAAGTCGTTGGATGAAAAGAGGTTTAACTTTTTAGTTAGCAAACTTGGTATGTTAAACGCCAATTCATTATTCTAGGGGGAGTTTTTATATCTTGTGTTTTATTTGAATATATCTTGGATATTTCATCACATGCTGACTGACTAAAGCGAAATCATTTTTATAATGATTACCAAAATCTTTTTCTTGCAGGATATTTTATGTGACAATGGCTTTTGGACAATTCAGTTCAAAACTCGTATTCAAATTTTTTCTTCTGAAGGATGCTTTCATGATTACATCTTTTCAGAAAGTTTTTTGTTTGAAAGGGAGTTTAGAAATTATATTCTTATATTTTTTTTTCTGATAAGTTGACTGTTTCAGATATCAAGGGGGAGGATATCTATTGTTTGTCAAGGATGTTTTAACTGCTATATTCATTCCAGAGGGAGTTAAGGATTCTGATCTACAGGTATATCATTCTAATCCTTATACTCTAATACTTGTGAAAGAAGAATAACTTTCACTTGTGAAAAATGTTTTTAAAATGTTCAAACCACTTCACATTCTTAAACTTTTTTTTTATGATTTGAGAAGTGTGAATTTTAAATGATTTTTGGATACTTAACTGCCTATCTGGCCGTGTGTTCTTTAAAGAATAATACTTGTGTATTTTCTTTTCTATATACTTTGTCGAGTATTCATACACACACTGGTTCAGTATTTTCAAATTGACTTTGTTATTACCATGTATCAAATGATATATCTTTCTTTGGTAATACTCCCGTTTGATATTCACAGTTGTTTGAATCAAACGTTATTTCATCTTTAATGTGCTTTCATTGATAATATGTTTATATATTTTTCATATAAACAACATACGTCTTTGAATTCCCAAATATTTTTCTTCATGATAATTTGATCTGATTTTAATCATTGTCAGATTCTCAAAACATTTCTATTCTTTCATGGTTAATCATTCATATAAAGTTTTGAGATATCTTAAATGCTTAAAATGCTCAAATTTCATTTCTGATTTTTGAAGAGCGTACATTCACTGACATATGATTTCTTGTGCTTTACATATCAAGAAAATCATTGACCATCATGTACTTTTAGGAACATGGGATTCAGTGTGAGTGCTTAATAGATCTTCCATGGATTCACGATAACCAGTGTTTCCTACCCCGGAAGAAATCCTTTGAGTGATTGAGGGGAGAGGGGTCTAAGATAATTGAGTGTGGGAGTGAGCTGAGGTAAAATGGAAATGATAGATTGGTTAGATGTAAGCTTATATGTTTAAAAGAAAGAGGGTGTGAGAACAGAGTTAAAAGAATATCAGAACTCTGCACCAAACATCTTTCTGAGTCGAGCAGCCACATTACTGATTGGTTCACATTTCTTTGGTGACCATCATTGAAATAGGCAAATAGCCCATGCCATCTCTTGCATACAACTCCACCAACTACTCATTCTTTTCTTAAAAAGAGAATGTTTCACATTTTCAGGGGAAGCAGCACATAATCTATCGGATATTCTCTTGGAAGATACTGATATTGAAAAAGAAGAAAAGTTGCCCTACCTTCGACCCTTTCTCATGCACATTGAGTCCATGTACAATCTCCGTTATCTCAGTGATTTACATACTTTGAGCCTTATGAAACACAATCATTGTGCTAATTCTTCCAAACACAAGCACGAGCACACAGAGAATTTGTTTTTCTGTTAGAACATTCATAGAATTACCTTGTATTTTTCAATGATTGAATGGAAGTCCTGGGGAGTCAATATAAAACCAGCTCCTTAAGTTGTACATTCATTGTACACAGTAACTTCGTGTTACTGACGGACATTTCTAACTGTTTCATTTGTTGATTCAGGGTTATAACTCTGACTTCGTTTGAATTTGAAAATATTCAGATGAATACATTCGTGAATCAAAGGGCAATCCAGATCAGACGTCAGATTCTCTCATATTATCATAAGGGGGTGATGAAAGCTCATGAAGCCTATGCTTATTGATTATTTAGGAAAGACCATTCAACGACAGATCTGACCTTGAAGTGTTGTAATGATTTTGATTCTTACAAATCATTAAAAAGGGGGAGAATAATCAAAGTTCATGATCAGATTGAAGTTTTAAAGATTTCAGGGGAGATAACTATTTTTCAGATGATCAAAGTCAAAGGTTAAAGAAAACTTGTCAAAGAGAAAGTGAAAGAAAGTCAGAGTTTGAAAGTAAAGTTGTCTATTCAGAATATTCAAAAGTTAATTCAAAGGGAGAGACAAGTTTGAAGAATTGTCAAAGATCATACAAAGTGTAAAAAGACTTAAAGATATCAAAGTTATGAAAGAGCAAAAGTTGAAAGCTGAAGACAATTCTGAAGATAAGAAGACCTGAAGACTTTTGCCCAAAAAAAATTTAATCTTGAATCCAAAGGGGGAGATTGTTAGACTGAAATTGTATCCAAGATTAAATGTGGGTCATTATTGTAATTCTTGTTAGTGTGTGTGTTGTAAATGAGCTTAGAAGGTTTGACCTTGCTTGGTCATGATGACCTATATATAAGCAAGTCATAGTGTTGGTTTCAAAAAGTGTGGTTGAATAGAGAAGTAAGAACGGTGTGAGAGATAAAACACATAGTTGCACACCTTGAGAACACACACAAACACTCTGTCTTGAAAAGATTATCACAAATAGGTATATGGCTTGATGTAATGTGTGTGATTAAATAAATAAAAGTGTTTTGTGTAAATCTATATGTGTTTATGCTAGTAATTGTTGGACCACAGTTGTACCCAAAGTCCCTCAATTGGGTCTTCATCTATAGGACTTGTGAACAGCAGTTAGCAGCAGCTACGTATTCTGCCTCAGCAGTGGACGTTGAAACACAGTTTTGTTTCTTTGATGTCCAACTTACAAGTTTGTCTCCTATAAATTGACATGATCCAGAAGAACTCTTCCGGTCGAGCTTACATCCTGCATGGTCAATATCTGTAAAAGCAGTGATATCAAAACGGGAATCCTATGGATACCAAAGGCCTAAATCAGGAGTGCCTTTGAGATATCTAAGGATTCACTTAACAGCATTATGGTGCGACTCTTTGGGATTAGCTTGATATCTTGCAAAAAAATAGGTTACAAACATGATATTTAGGCGACTTGCAGTCAGATAAAGTAGAGAACCAATCATTCTACGATACACCTTTTGATCAGCAGGTTTACCAAATAGATCTGCGTCTAAAAGTGTGCCAGTAGTAGCCATTGGTGTTGTCATGACAGAATTGTCTGCCATATTGAACTTTCTTAACATATCTTTGATGTATTTGGCTTGATTAATGAAAATGCCTTCGGGTAATTGCTTTTCTTGCAAACCAAGAAAGAAATTTATTTCACCCATCATCGACATTTCAAATTTAGTTTCCATGATTTTAGAAAAGTTCTTGCAGAATTTCGAATTTGTCGACCCAAATATTATGTCGTCAACATAAATCTGTATGAGAATCAATTCCTCAACTTTGCTTTTGAGAAATAAGGTAGTGTGAACCGTACCTTTCTTGAAACCAGAAGCAAGGAGAATTTTGGTAAGAGTAGCATACCATGATCGTGGTGCTTGTTTGAGACCATATAGCGCTTTGTCTAACACGTAGACATGATCAGGGTGATGAGGATCGATGAAACCTTCAGGTTTAGCAACATAAACCTCCTCAAACAGAACGCCATTGAGAAAAGCTGACTTTAAGTCTAATTGTTAGACTGTAAAGTTTTTGTACGCTGCATATGCTAAGAAGATTCTGATGGCTTTGATCCTTGCAACAGGGGCAAACGTTTCATCATAATCAATGCCCTCCTGTTGACAGTACCCTTTTGCCACCAATCGAGCTTTGTTTCTCACCACTACTCCTGCCTCGTCCTTCTTATTTCGAAATACCCACTTAATTCCAATAACTTATTAACAATGAGGTAGTGGGATCAAGCGCCAAACCTTGTTCCTTTCGAATTGAAGAAGCTTATCTTGCATAGCAGAAATCCAATTGGGATCGCGGAGAGCTTCGGAGGCTTTCTTTGGTTCTAGGGAACTAAGGAAGCTTGAGAACATGCAGATATTCGCTGATGCAGTTCGTGTCTTAACACCAGATTGTACGTCACCTATCACGTTGTGTAGGGGATGATCCTTTGTCTATATGTGTGTGCTTGGAAAAGATTCAATGGTTTGTTGCGTATTCGATTCATTGTATTCATCATGAACTGCAGGTAGATCCACAGATGTTCTCGGGACATCTTGTACAGAAGTTTCTGATACTGAAGCTTCGAGAATAGCAACTGAAGTACTCGAGACTTCATTTCTAGAAGGAATATCTGCAGAAGCAGATTCAGTATTAGTCGAGTCAGAAACTAACGGTGTAGTTGTACCTGATGGAGATGCAGTTTCAGTGACTTCTTCGGATGGTCCATGTATGTCTTCAACAAGAGTGGGGACCTCCGAGCTTGGTGTTGATGTTGTTATGCCTTTATCAAAGTCTGCACAAATTTCATCAATGGAATCAATAAACAACAAATCTAACTCAGATGATATAGAGTTAGTGTTAGAGGAAGTAGACGGTTTAGATGCTGGTTCTATTCCGGATTGAATAGAAGCTTTGTGCTTGAGTCCGAGTTCTGAATAGTTGTGTTCAGAAGTCCGAGTAGAATTCTCATCAATGGATACATTCATGCTTTCAACAATCGTCTTGGTTCGAGTATTGTAAATTCGATAAGCTTTGGATGTTAGCGAGTATCCAACAAGATATCCTTCATCCGCTTTCTTATCAAATTTTGAAAGTCCTTGACGCCCTCTTAGAATGTTACACCTGCAACCAAAGACACGAAGGAATTTGATATTAGGTTTATGATTTTTGATCAACTCATATGCTGTTTTATCGAAGCGCCTGACCACAATGGTACGATTCTGAGTGAGGCAAGCTATCGCGACTGCCTTAGGACAAAGATACATAGGTAGATCAGCATATGCAAGCATAGTACGAGCAGCTTCAACAAGGGTACGGTTCTTCCGTTCAACAATGCCATTCTGTTGCGGAGTGTAGGCGGCGGAGAAGTTGTGTGAGATTCCTGTAGAGATGAGATAACTCTGCAAGGTGTCATTCTTGAACTCTGTGTCGTTATCACTGTGAAGAGTCCGAACTCGCAATTGAAGACGTACTTAAATACGCTTAAGAAAAGCGATAATCAGTTCTGGCGCATCTGACTTGTTTCGAAGAAACTCGAGCCATGTGTATGTTGAATAGTCATCTATCATTACTAAAACGTATTTCTTTCCATTGATAGATGTTGTTCGCATTGGGCCACAAAGATCCATATGAATAAGTTCAAGTGTAGATGAGGTTGATGATTCAGTCTTGGACTTGAATGAGCTTCGCTTCATTTTGCCCATCTCACATGCAGAACACAGTGAGTCTTTCTCAAACGTCATTTCTGGTAGACCTTTTACCAGACCTTGTCTCTATAGCTTAGCTATTGATCTAAAATTCTAATGAGACAAGCGGCGATGACACGTCCATGATTGTGCTTTGGAAGCTTTAGCTAGTAAACATACGGGACGTGTGGCAGATAGAGTTAGAAAATCTACATAATATAGATTTCCACGGTGCTCAGCTCTAAAGATCTCGTAACCATCTGGATCCTCAAGATAGCAATGAGATGTTGTGAAGCGGACTTGGTATTTCATGTCACAGAAGTGACTGGTGCTGAACAAATTATGACCAAGACCTTCAACATATAGCACCCTCTGTATCTTCACAACTCCATTGTCAGGCGTTCCGTATCCTCTGACATGTCCTTCTACTTCTGAATTTGCAAAACGAACTGCTCCAACAGGCTCCTCCACATAGTTATGTAGTAGATGCTTGAATCCTGTCATGTGGCGTGAACATCCTGAATCTATCACCCACAATCGACAGGCCTGCAAAAGAGACAATTAGTTTCGCTTTGGTACCCATATCAAATTGGGTCCTTTGCTGTTAGCTTCAAGCAGTTCAGGAATATCACTAGGTTTGACTTTCACTCTCCATTCGTATCGATGTTTTGGAACCCATTTCCAAACCATCTTAACATTTAATTCCTGAAGTTACTTTTTAGATCTAGGATGCGTAACCTTAGCACAAAAAACTTTGGGTTGTGTGGAAGAATTGGAATTAAAGTTCAGTTTAGCTTTTCTTTTACTTTTCTTGGACTTAGGAGTGGAGTAGTATTTAAAAGAATTGTCCCAACAGTGTTTGCAATATAAAATTTTTCGAGCAAATGTCATAAATTTAGATTTATCGGAACAAATCTGACATTCATTTTCATCAAAAGAAGTAGATTTCAAATCATTACTGTCTGGAGTACAACTGCTTTCAACAGAAGTTTCACAAAAATTCAAACAATCATTTTTATTCTTCGTACTCCTCCCAACTCCATTTCCTTTCAAATCTGAAATAGAAACAGGAACCTTGTCATTCTTTTTCTCAGAAGGCAATCCGTTTTTTGAGATACCTGAAGTCTCACCCTTCTCAAAAGTACTTTGTTGATATTCAGGGCAGCTATAGTAAATAACTGGAGGTTTTGTAAACTCATCAAATTCTGGATTAGATCTTACCTTCCAGCTTTGATCATTAATCATCTGTTTATCATTTGAAACATTTTTAAATAAAGTTACCTTCAAATCATTGATCTCTTTGCCAAGCTCTTGATTTTCTTTCAAAGATTTTTCAAGTTTAAATCTGAGATCAAAGTTTTCATCTTCAATCTCATCAAGAGACTGTTGCAACATATCAATTTGTTTCATCAATTCATATGTATGATCACTCACAGAAATTGACTATTTTGAATTAGAAACAGGATCAGAGTCTGAAGCATTCTTCATTTCAGAAAACATTTCTTCAGTCATGTTCTCAATAAACTCCATTTTGTCATTTTTTAAACAGGATTCATTCATGACATCGGTTTATTCTTCAACCTTTTCAACAAGTAAAGGTTTAGGAGTAATAGGGTTTGAGACTGATGGTATAATTGATGGATCTGCATCCGATTCATATTCATCGTATTTGCATTCAGTCTGAGGTAGGATTTTGTCATTGTTGACTGATTCTTTTGAAGGTGTGGTGAACACTGATTCAAAGTCAGAGAATTCAATCTTTCGAGTCTCATAACTTTTGTTCAAATCAATATATTTAAAACCAACTGATTTAAAAGAATTTTGACAATCAGTGCCACAAGACTTGTCCTCTCCTATTTCTTCTTTACCTTTGGTCTCTATAAGAGGTTTATAAGTATCCGCTTTAAAGAACGTTGCACGAATGTTAGGAATGGGTCTGACTGTGGAGCCAAGTTTATCAAAATTATACAAGTGCTCCGGGGCCTTTTTAAAACATCATTAACTGGCAAACCCAAACCTGGTTTAACTTTATAAAATCTTTCATCTTGGAGTTTATTGGTCAACAGATTTAATGTTTGCTTAGTCTGACCACGTTTCATGTTAATGTCCTCCAGTTGTTTGATCTTGGTGTAAGCTTCATTTCTCTATTGAAACAGACTTCAAATTTAATTTTAAAATCACCTTTTTCAGCGTTAAGATTAACAAGATCCTTTTCCAAACCAGATATTTTTCTTTTTAAGGATTCTTTTTCAACTTTTAAACTATCTTTCTCCTTTTTCTTTTCTTCCACAACAACTTTCAGCAAAGCGTTTTCATCACGAAAACTCAAAGCTGTTTGGTGTTCTGAATTAAGTTTACCTTTTAACAGTTCAAATTCATTTTTCATGTTGTGGATTTGGACCATAAGAGATTCAATAAGTTCAGAGTTTTTGCTTACCTTAGAGTTTTCATCTTCGGAATAAGCCTCATAAGCCTCATCATTACCATCTAGCTTTGCCATGTAGGAGACTTGAGTGAAGTGTGCTTGTTCCTCCTCATCAGAGCTTTCGTATAGCCAGTTCTCCTCCTCAGCCATGAGCAACTTTCCCTCCTCCGCTTTCTTGGCAATCAGAGACTTCCTTTCCTAGTATTTTAAATTCTTGACTTTCATGAACTTACAGTCTTTGGCAAAGTGTCCAAATTTTCCACAATTGAAGCATCTTCTAGGTTCATCCTTCTTCTCTTCTTTCTTCTCCTCTCTCTTTTCTTTTCTTCTTTCTTCCTTCCTTTCTTCTTTCCTCTCTTCTCTTCTTTCCTCTCTCTTCTCATCTCTCCTTCAATACCTTGGTTTGTATTTCAGCTCAGACTTCTCTTTCTTGTACCCTTCATACTTCGGCTTTGAATAGTACTTCTTCTTGCCAATGCTTTTCTTGAATTGGTACGTAATTAGGGCCATGTTTTCAGAGAACCTTTGTATATCATCATCAGAATTGATCTCCAGTTCCTCATCACTAGAAGCAGAATCAGACTCAGTAATCTCCATGACAAATGCTTTAGACACTTTCTTCTTTGACCATGTAGAGGAAACAGGACCAGAACTTGAACTTTTTCCTTTCCCAGCTATGAGAGCCACTGAGTCCTTCAGATCCTTGGACTCATTGTTGATAGATCTCACCTCATCTTCATATTGAGAAAGTGTATAGAAGATGTCAGTTACGTTCTTTTGAGCCATATTCTTTGACATCTGAAGATTGATGGCAAAGTTCTTCCAATCTGGATTTAAGTTCTTGATGAACTTATAGTTTATCTCGGAAGCAGATTTGGAAATGTTGTTCCTCCTCAGGTCATTCAGAATGATGTTTTGTCTATTGTAAGTGTCAAGCAGTGTCTCCCCTTCTTTAGCATGAAAACCCTCATAGGCATTAATGCACAAATTTTGTTTGGCTTGAATTGAAGATTCACTTTCCTCAAATTGTCTTGCTAACTCATCTCATATTTCTTTAGTAGAACTTCGACTGTCTACACGATTGTAGATGTCATTTGGAATGGCCATTGTCATGAAAATGAGAGCCTCTTCATCTATCTTGTACAGATCTTTCTCACGTTCAGAATGCAAGTCTTTACAAGTAGAATTCGCAGAGTATAGAATTGTGAGTTCTATACTTACAAAATATTTTAGGCTGGAAGTTTCGCAAGCGGCAAAGAGATTACTTTTAGAATCTTGCGAGTTTTAGACTTAGAGTTCAAGAATATTGTAACTTTCACAAAACACTGTTTTCGTAAGCCAGAATTCGCATATCATAGATTTACGAATCCTAGACTTAGAAAATTTTGAACTTTTCTTTTAACTTTCGCAAATTAGCTTTCTCAACCTGAATGAAGTTATAATTTAAAGAACCTGCAAATTCTATACTTGAGAGAAATTTTGGATGATAAGGTTCAAGGATTTGTAAACACCACTTAAGAATCTTAGGGAATTCGTGAGCTAATGGTCTGCGAGTTCTTTAACATTCGCAGACAGGGTATCTGCGAAACATGTACTTAGAAAGAAATTCAGATTTTAAGAGTACTGCGAGTTCTATCTTTCGTAGATAAAGAACTAGCGAATCCTGAGGTTTTCGCAATGTGAACACGTGCGAATCCTATCCTTAAACACATTCAACACTTTGCGAAGATTAGAGTTCTTGCGAGTTCATCATAAGCACGTCCCTGTACTTCGACTTTTGATCCAAAAACATAGCAAATGGTTAAAACACAGTGCAAAAACGCACACAATTCATCCACCAATGTATTTCAAGCAAACCCTAATCAACATAAATCATCAAAAACAATTCATGTGCACTGAATCTAATGAAACAGTGTTCGACCTCCATATGAACAAAAACCTTCGAAAATCATCAAAATGGCAATCTATTGATGTTTTTAAATAAGAATAGGCAATTTGATAATGTTCTATAACATAAAACACACCTAATCAAATCGTTTTTATGCTAAAAAACACAGTGAAACACAAAATTGATTTTCACACAGTGATCTTTTCGAAAAAAAAAACTTTTTAATCCAAAAATCGTGATTCTTTGGCTCTGATACCAAATGTTATTCCCAGTAATTAGTTGATAAATAACATCACAACACAATTACAATAAGAGATAAAGAGAAATCGATCCAATATGTCATATATCTCTATAGTCGTCGAATGCTTGATGTGTGTGTGTTCTTGGTGTAAAATCACTACCTTGTGTGTGAGATATTCAAATGATTACCCTAGGGATTAACAAAAAAACTATGCCTTATATAGGTCCACATGACCAAGGCAAGGCCTAACCAAAATAATTCTAAAATACTCCCTAGGAAAATGTAAACAATTTCACTTAAGACCCCTCTCAACAATTTAATCTTGAATACAATTATTGATTCAGCATAAGATCCCCCTCAAAATCTGCATTTTGTCAAAAGTCGTCAAAGCACAAAGTCTTATTCACAAAATTTATTGAAAATTAAAAACATGAAAGCAGTAAAACATTTTAAGAACGAGTTCTGATCAGATGTAATCAGAAGTCATTGTCCTTACTCCCCCTGAAAATATGCATCATGAGATATATATTAGTGTAAGATAAATGCAAAATTTTCTAACTTCCCTTAAAATGTAGATCATCTTATCATTATCTCACACTCCCCCTGAAATCATGAACAAACCTTTTAGTGCAAATATCTTTCAGATTAAAAAATAAAGAAATGAAGAAAAATAACAAAATCTAATCTATACTAGGTAACAACAAATTAAGTCTTGAGATTTATCATGCCATGTTTTGATATGAGAAAATTAAATCTCTTTTCGTCAAGAGGCTTGGTAAATAAATATGCTAGTTGATAACCTGTGTTTACAAAGTAAAGTTCGATTTTACCTTTTTCAACATTTTCTTTGATAAAATGATATCTCACGTCGAAGTGCTTGGTTTTCGTATGTTGAACAGGGTTTGCAGATATTGCAATAGCGCTCTTTGAATCACAGTAGATCGGGATGTTGTTATACTTGAAACCATAATCTCGGAGTTTTGTTCGCATCCACAACACTTGAGAACAACAGCTAGCCGCAGCTACATACTCTGCCTCAACTATTGAAGTAGATACACAGAGTTGTTTCTTAGAAGCCCAACTCACGAGTTTATTACCTAAGAATTGTATGTGTCCCGAAGTACTCTTCCTGTCAAGCATACAACCTGCATGATCTGCGTCTGAAAACGTTGTAAGCTCAAACCAGTATCTTTAGGATACCACAGACCAAGATTTGCAGTGCCTTTCAAATACCTGAAAATATGCTTTACCTCTGAGAGATGGAATTCTTTAGGTGAAGTCTGATATGTAGCACATAAACATGTAGAAAACATAATATCTGGCCTACTAGCCGTCAAGTACATCAAAGAACCAATCAACCCTCCATAGGTTCTAACATCGACAACTTTTTCCAAAAGATCAGCTCCGATCTTAGTTCCTGGTGCCATCAGGGTTCCAATTGGAGTACAATTTGACATATTAAATTTCTTCAAAATGTCAGCAATATACTTCGCTTGATTTATAAAAATCCCCATAGAAAATTGTTTGACTTGTAATCCAAGAAAGAAATCCATCTCTCCCATCATACTCATCTGAAATATTGACACCATTAGATTTGAAAATTTCTTACAATACTTCGGATTAGTTGAACAAAATATAATGTCATCCACATACATCTGAATTAAAATGATATCAACTTTCTCCTTTTTAATGAAAAGAGTAGTATCGATTTTACCTTTTGAGAAGCCCTACTTGACTAAAAATTTGGATAGAACGTCATACCAGGCGCGAGGAGCTTATTTCAAAGCATAAAGGGCCCTGTCAAGGATGTATACATGATCTGGTTTATCCAGATTGACAAAACCTTCAGGCTGTGAGACGTAGACTTCCTCCTTGAGAATGCCATTTAGAAAGGTAGTATTCACATCCATTTGATATATTGTGAAGTTCTTGTGTGCAACGTAGGCTAAAAACATTCTAATCACCTCTATACACGCAACTGGAGCATAAGTCTCGTCATAATCTATGCCTTCCTCTTGCCTATATCCTTTAGCCAAAAGTCTTGCTTTATTCCTTATAACGATACCATCTTCATCTTTCTTGTTTTTGAAAACTCATTTCGTACCAATGATTGTTTTACCTTCAGGTCGTGGCACAAGTCTCCAGACATTAAGCGCTTCAAATTGATTAAGCTCTTCTTGCATTGCGGTTACCCAATCTGAATCAACTAGAACTTCAGATACTTGGGTTGGCTCTATCTTACTCAGAAAGGAATCATGCATGCACTGGTTCATTGTCACAGACCTAGTTTGCACCGGCTTGGACGGATCTCCAATGATTTGATGTATTGGATGCTCTTTAGTCTACTTATGTTCATGTGGGAGTGTATTAGATGTAGATTGATCATGTTCATTATCTAAAAACCCACTATTATTTTTCTTGTTCTTCAGTTAGGGGTTCAGTTGAAGTAGGAGGTGCAGAAGTTTCAGTTGGTTGGACACTTGATGTCTGTTGAGTAGGTGTTATTGTACATCCAACTGATTAAGTTACTTCTGGATCATCAGTTTCTTTAGCAACTTCAACCGAGTGAGTCGGTGTTTGAATTTGAGTTTCTTTCTGAACTGGGAGATCGGATTCATTTAAGACATCTGAAGTGATTGGATGATTATCTCTTGTATCTTCATATCTGTCAATCACAACAGGTTGAGTCACTCTAGTACTTAGAAACTCATCATAGAAAAATTCAAACAGTAAATCTAAATCTGATAAATGAGATGTAGACGTTGATGGTTTATCATAATTAGTGTCTTTAATTGCAGGTTCTGGACTGATCTTCCCAGAAGCTAAAACTCCAGTAATAACGGGTTCTGAACTGCTTTGATCAGAAGCCATTTCTTCATCAAATGTTACGTTAACGCTCTCGATTACAATCTTCGACTTCTTTAGATAAACTCTATATGCTGCTGATGTCTGAGAATATCCGAAGAAAATGCCTTCTTCAGCTTTCGGACTGAACTTGTTCAAGTTCTCTTTATCGTTCAGCACGAAACACTTGCATACTGAGATATGAAAATGTTTAATGCTAGGTATTCGATTATTAATTAAAGCGTATGGTGTTTTACCAAACCGGCAATGAATTATGGATCGATTCCGTGTATAGCATGCAGTAGACACAGTTTCAACCCACAGAAATAGAGGTAGATCTGACTGACTCAACATTGTGCGAGCAACCTCCATTAGAGTTATGTTACGCCTCTCTACAACTCCATTCTGTTCTGGTGTTCTGGAAGCATAAAATTGATGTATTATCCCGACCGATTCGAGATAATCTTCAACAATTTTGTTCTTGAATTCTGTGTCATTGTCTGTTCTAAGAAGCTTTACTGTTTCTGTAGATTCACTTGACTGGTCTTTAAAAATGTGATGGTGACATCGGGTGTTTCATCTTTCGATCTCAGAAATTTAACCAAAGTGTATCTTGAATAATCGTCCACTATCACTAAAACATACTTCTTGTCGTTGATGCTTTGAGTTTGCATTGGACCGCAGAGATCCATATGCAACAATTCTAATGTAGAACTTGTACTTGGTTCAAGCTTAGGCTTATGAGGTGCCCTTTTCCTCTTGCCTTTCTCACACGCAACACATAGATGTTCTTTGACATATTTAAGCTCTGGAAGTCCTTTCACCAAATTTCCTGTGACCAGCATGTTGATGTATCGAAAATTGAGATGAGATAGTTGTCTATGCCATAACCAGCTTTTCTGCATAGAGGCTTTTGAAAGTAGACATACCTCATTATCAGTCTTGACTTTTGACAAGTTAATCATGTAAAGGTTTTACTTTTTCGTCCCGACCAAGAGTTCTTTTTCGTCTTCAGTTCTCACACAATATCTCTTGGCCTTGAAATTCACCTCTAAGTCTTTGTCACAGAACTGACCAATGATGAATAGGTTATGTCCTAGGCCTTCAACATAGCTCACCTTCTTGATTGTTACATTTTCTTGTACAACATCACTGTATCCCAAAATCGGTGAGAACTGGTCATTTCCAAAACGAACGTTTCCGCAAAACTTTTCTGTATAATTAGATAAAATATCTCTCTGCCCAGTCATATGCTTGGAGCAACCAAAATCCAAGTATCACATATGACGGGTCTGCACAAGAGAAATTATGAAACAATTTGTTTAGGTGCCCATTTATAGATGGGTCCTACAGTGTTAGCACATGATTTTGGCATCCATATGAATTTGGATCCTCTTTTATTTTGAAAACGTTTTGAAGCATATGAATTATAAGAATATACATGATATAAACCAAGCCAATCATCAGAATATTGTCGAGATATAAAATCATTCTTACGATATGTAGAAGACTTTTTAGTAGACGAAGATAATTGGAGTAATTGCTTTATTGAATATCTCTTGTAAGAAGTTACAAGTTTTGGTTTATTAAAAGCAATGTTACCAACTACATAATCTTTACTATCAGTCGTTCTATTACATGGAATATCAAGACATGATTTAGCATTCTCATCAACCTTCTGCTTTGGTTTCCACTCTGATTTTACTTCAGTCTTTTTTCTATTCACATCTGAAACATATGAACTTTGAATGTTAGAACTGTGAGATTTAGAAGATTGCTTATTCTTTGTTTTACCAGTGGTAGTCCGTTTCTGTGAATGCCTAGTTTTCTTCTTCTTACCTTTGACTTCCTTGGTAGTCACAGAAACTGATTTATAAACTTTTGTTGATGATTCACCTTTCTCGTACACACTGGGTAAAACGTTAGAATTAATGATAAATTGCGAATGATCTGGAAGTTTTGCATTAAAGGCAATTTGATCAATACAATCATCAAAACAACCATCAGAGTTTAGGAAATCAAACTCTTCATCAAACATACCAGTTATATCATTTGATTTTGAAGCTTTGGAAGTCTTTGAAAAATCAGTGTTCATGAAAAAAGTTGATAACACCATTTGTTCTAACTCGGTCAAAACTCTTTCTTCTACAAAAGTATTCTCAAGTTCAGAAATTTTACTTTCTAAAACGAGAGGAGGAACATAAATCTTGCCTTCAACTGGCTTTGCCTCCAATTCCTCTGTAAAGTATCTTTGAAAATAGTCGTTAGAAAGAAATTTTGATTGTGTAGAACTGTAACTAGAATTCAACCTCTCATATCGAAATGGATATTATATTTTAGTTTTGTTTTTCTGTTTCTCTTTTTCCTTAGCTTCATCCTCATCTGATAGTTTAGTCCACTTAACTTTGAGTTCAGGGTATTGAGGTGCCAATTTAAGAAAACCGAAATCATACAAAGCAGGCACTTTTGAAATACCCTTTTTAGATAGTTTGGGTTCTCATAGCCAAGACCCCAACACTCATTACTCTCCTTTGGTTTGTTAAGGTGAATGGTTGTTCAGTTTGACCTAAAGTATAAAGTTTTTCTTCCAAAACATTCACTTTCTCAACCAAAGATTTATTTTCTTTCTTAAAAGATAAGCACTTTTTCGCAACCTCTTTGATCACAAGTTCACACAATTTAAAACTAGAAGTAGTTTTAGATAGTTCATTATGAATTATAGTCTTTTCTCTCGCACATGTATCAATGTTTTTGTGTCAAGCCTCAATCAATACATTCTTCTCAGCAAGATCATTGTTAAGCTTCAGTATTGATTGGTTTTTGTCTTTTATGATACTTTTTCGCGTTTAAGCTTAGACTGTAAATCCTGAAGTTCTATCATCATGGCTTGCATTTGGTTAAGAAAAATCAGATTCGAACATATCACATACCTCTTCGTTATCCTCAGCATCAGAATCTGCTTCTGCTTCAGTATCATTCTTTCCCATGAAGCACATATGAGCCTTTTCTTCTTTTTCCTCATCATCTTCAGAATGATCTAGCCAGTACTCGTCTTTGGCCATCAATGCTTTTCCAACTTCCTGCTGCTTGGCCAAAAGCATTTTGTTCTTATTATAATCATAATTGCGGACCTTTGGTTTTCGACAATCTTTAGCATAATGGCTTACTTTCCTACAATTGTAGCACTTTACCGGCTCAGACTTTTTCTTATCCTCAGATCTGTACTTCTTCTCTTTCGGATTTTTCTCTTCAATCCTCTTGCTTTCAACTCTCTCTTTGTGCTCATAGTTTCGTGAACCCGATGAATATATCTGACTGATAGATCCCGGTTTCTTATAGAATTTCTTCTGAAAAGCTTTTGTCAAAAGTAGCATTGCCTGTTTCAGGTTCTCACAGTCATCAGAGTCAGAATCCTCCTCACTTTCAATTTCCTCAGACTCAGATACTATCACTTTCTTTTTCTTCTTCAAGCTCACAGACCTCTTCTCTTTCTTCTTCACTACCAATGCAACCGGATCAACAACCACTTTTTCAGCTTTCCTTTACTCATCTTTAATATCTTCTACCTCTTCCTCGTTCTGCCTGAGAGTCTCACATACCTCGTGAAGTGGTATCTCGTTCAAATCTTTCATCTGTTTCATTTGCCATGTGAACCTTTTCAATTCTGGCTGCAGTATACTCAAAAACTTGACAATCAGCTCTATCTGAGACTTCTTGACTTTGTTCTTAATAATCCCGTTCAAAAGGGTCACAAATCTATCATAGGTAGCTTCCAGACATTCACCCTCCTTTGCTTTAAACTTTCAGCTGGTTACCGATCTTTGACCCAAGCATCATTTTCTCCAGCTTATCCCACATTTCTTTCCCTGTGGCATTATAGTTGTCTATCTTGACATATATCTCGTTTGGAATCCCTTGCAGAATGAATGACCTTGCCAATCTATCAGCTTTAAGTCTTTTCCTCAGTTCATCAGTGTATTCCTCAAGTGGCAATGGGTACTCTTTGTTTAATATCTCCTCACCATTTTCTCCTTCAACAGACAGAATCATAGTAGGAGGTTTCATCACTCCTTCTTTTAATGATACTCTGATATAGTCTCCCAAGTCATGCCGGTCGATAATGTTGATTTTAATTATTATGCCGTTCTACTACACCTTGTTCTTAGTCATCAACAAGTGTCTTACATCTAAGATTTATGGAACTGACAACGCAAGCATTCACATTCTGAAGTTGTTCTACTCTGTGGTTCATGATCTACATATTGATTATGCAAGCATATTCTGGACTGAGCTATATGAGAAAGTTGCTGCTAAGAAAACTTCAAAAGCTCCGAACTACATTCCATATCAGAGATTTATGACTTTGATTGTCAGGAGCATGCTACGGAGCAACAGACAGATTCTTACTAGAATCAACGATCCACTTGCACCGGTAAGTGAGATGAGATACTTGATGAAGCTGTGACCTAGTTTATACTAGCATTAATAACAATCACAGATTAAGAATACGACTTTTAGTAATCAAATCATGACATTACAATTTGCCACAGATCTCACACGTAATCACAAGTCTCACTTATGTGTTATTTGTGTGTGGATACGAATTCTTACCAATCTGTGTGTCTAATGTGTGCTTGTTCTAAAGATTACAAATAAACTAATCTATTTATACTTACGTTGACTTTACAACAAAACCCTCAAACTATTACACAAATACAAACTAGACCCTCACTTTTAATCTTGAATACAATATCAATCTTACAATCTCCCCCTTTGGATTCAAGATTAAATTTTTTTGACAATAATCTTCAGGTCTTCTTATCTTCAGAATAATCATCAGCTTTGAATCTTTTTCAACTTTGACATTTTGAAAGCTTTAACATCTTCAGCAAACTTTGAAACTTTAAACTCTTGAAACCTTTGACAGCTTTAACAGAAGCAAAAGAGAGAATTCACCTTTTCCATGCCTGTGCCGGAGAGCTTACTAGAGTATGTTGATCCAGAGTGCGATAGTATGGCAGCTTATAGAGAGTCTTTGGGACAACCAGGACCGGTTAACCCTACCCAAGGCTCAAACCCTAGGAGAGCGGAGTCCGTGAGGGTTTCTGATACTGCGGGAGTACAGAAACGGGGAGCGAAGATAAAAGATTCCGAGAGGGGGTCGGAGACCTAGACTGGAAGCATCAGGGTCACGGATTATTACCCCACATTCAGTAACACCTCCTGCTGATGAAGGTCAAGTCTCTGATAATGATCTGGATCAAGTAAACCTGGCTGAAAATGATAGTGATACAAGTAAAGTTCCATCTGCAACAAGTGATACAGAAATTGCTTATAAGGATGTTGAGGATACTGAAACTAAAGTTGCTGGTGATGATGATTCTGATGATAATTATGACAATAATGATGATGATCCTGATACTCATGCTGAAAATGTTCAAGTACAAGTTGATGTACAGGATTATGAACAGGATGCTTTTGCACCTTTCTATGGTACTGATGTCATGGAAATTGATGAGCAAGTAAACGTTCCTGTGAATAGTGTACTGGGAGATATATGGAGTTCAGAGGGAGTATTAGTTGAAAATCCAGAAAAGAGAATGAGATAAAATGTAGAAAATGACATGGAGAGCATGTGTATACCCGAACCTACTTATCCAAAAGGGCAACCACATCTACCACTTCGCCGCATTCGTTGCGAGCACGTGTTGAAAAAGACATAAGTAGACCACTTATGCATTTGCACACCCAGGCCACCCAATCTATCTCTTCTCAACTAGAGTTAGTTTCAAATTCTCACGGGGATTTATCTCATAATTTACCGGTTTTTCATTCGGAGATTCAAGGTATTGAAAACAGAGAACAAAAACCCCAGTTCTCAACTTCTTTGATTGCACCGTTTAGTCTAGTGCCTTTTGAATTTCCAATTGTTATTCCTAGGACACATTTTGAGATTGCTACTATCGAAAGTCCTGGTGACCCAATTGGAACATCTAGAGTAGCTCCGCAATCCGGACTACGAGGACCGGATGGAAGTCCTGTCATTGATACATCTTTTCCACCAATGAACACAGGCCATACAGTTGGTTCTACCACTGTCATGAAAACGGAAAATCTACGTGATTCCGGTGTTTCTCACCCTGACTTTGTGTCAAAGGAAATACTCGACGACGCCTTAAAGGTTGTTGATAAAATATGTAAAAGAAGTTTGAGGAGGAGATTATTAGATTTAAAAGGTTGTTAAAAGGGAAGGATTCGATATCTAAACCTGAGCCTACTCAAAAATCCCAGTCACTACCACATACTCAACCTGCTGACTTATCCATCGATGAGCTGAAGTCATTGTTATTTGCAAAGCAATTGGCACAAGCTCCGGATAACTACCAAGACGCATATCTTCTTTCACCTCTGTTGTTAAGTCCAAATATTGTATCCAAGATTTAATTAGGAAAGTCAAAGTTAGAAGTCAACATTGTCAAAGTCAAAATTGTTTTAGTTTACTTTGTTGTTAAGTCTTGTTATTAGTTAGGTGGTATAAATAGGATTAGACTTCGTTAATCTTGTAAGAACTTCATTGTAAAAAATCAGATACGTGAGATTTGTGATTAAAGACTTTCAAGATCTACTTTCTCTCTCTACTCTCTCTCTAGAAATATTCATTGTTCTTGATTGATTTTGTTGAATTGCTTGATAAGATTGGGATTTTATGATTAACAATTGGTATCAGAGCCATACCAATCAAATTCAGAAAGATCACTATATCAGATTTGGATCGATTTCAAAGAATTTTGAATTCTTGTTTTCAAGAACTCATTTTCTGGTTTTTCTCTGTTTGAATCGATTTTTTGTGTTTTGTTGTTTTAATCTGAAATTGATTGTATATTTGTGTGTAGTTTTGTTTTTCGAATGGTACTAATACGATTTCAAGTTTCATTTTGCAGGATTGATTTGTTTGATGATAAAATTGATGAAATGAGATAGCATCGTTCACACACAGTGTATACACACACTGATTTCAATCAATTCGGTGGATTTGGTTAATCAAATGGCTGCACAGTTCGGTGATAGTTAATAATTTGTGATGAACATTGATTTCATTCAGTGGTTGCACTTTATGAAGTTTTAATTGCAGGTTTGTTTGCTTGTTTTGCACCGCCATAGTCAAACCTCACGCAAACCTGAGGTTTGCATTAATGTCTGGTCAAACAAACTCGATTGACGATTGGCGCACTGCACATTCCAGGCATTAGACTAAATTGATTGGATGACAGGTTATCATGGGTCGGTGCCATGAATTGAAATTGGTTCCATTAACATATCTCATGCAAACCTTACATTTGCGCAAATAGGGTCTTACGCAAACCACAACTTTGCGTTTCATCTGTCTTACGCAAACCACAGCTTTGCGTTTCATCTGCCTTACGCAAACCAAACTTTTCGCAAGCCATACCTTACGCAAACCACAGGTTCTCGCATTGAAACTCTTACGCAAACCACAGGCTTCTCACGAAAACTTCATCGTTCAAAGTTACGAAGTGGGTCTTCGCATAAGGTGTTTTTGATCGCTCTAATTGGTCTTAAATTTTTCTACTCGTCACAAGGATTCCAGAACAAGTTTCGGATTCTATTTTCGTTAAGAAACGAGTGAGATACAAGTGATTGAAGTTTCGCCGAAAAACTCGCCAGAAAAACGTTTTTCACCGGATTTAATTTTCAGATGATGTTTTCGATATTTTAACTCCTTCATCGTGTTCCTTTATTGATTTCTTGTGTTTTCCAGGTGTTTAAAAGCTTTAAAAGGACGAAAACCGGTCGCCGGAAATTACATATCGCCGGAGTTTTTCACCTCGAGATACAGAGCAACACTTACAGCATGTTCGAATATTTTTCGTTGGAATCGATTTTGGAGTGAACAAGGAGTATTTTCCAACTTGTTTCATCGATTTTCGTCGAGAAACGAAGAAGATATCGTCGATTGAAGTTCACAGTTCGTTTGATTTTGGAGAAGATGAACAGTAAACTAACGGACAGTCGTTATCTCCGTTAGTTTCGTTAGTTTTATGACATTTTGGTCCTAGACTGTTAGTTTCGTTAGTTTTCTTTATTTTTTTAGTCCATTTCTCAGTTAGTAGTGTTAGTCTAGTTAGTATCTTTTAAAGTTTGTCTTTTTCGGTCCCTATAGTTAACTTTGATAGTTTTTCTGTTAAATGTGTTCCATTTTTAGTCCTTTTTCGTTAGATTTGTTAGTTTAGTTAAGTTATTTTTAAAGTTTGACAGTTTAGGCCCCTGCAGTTTACTGTTTTAGGCTTTTACAGTTCTAGTCCCGTAGTTTGTAATTTCTTGTTTTGTCATTTTTAGTCCTTCTTGTTTTTTAAGTTTTGTGTTTTTACGTTTTTAGGCCCTAGATTTTATTTTTTGTATTTTTGTCATTTTGAGTTCTCGTTTTTTGTCAAGTGTTAGTATTTTCTTGCAATTTTAGTCCTCGTTTTTCGTACTAGTTTCGTATTTTGTCGGTGTTAGTCCCTATTTTCATTTTTTTTTGTTCGTTTTATGTAGTTTTTGAGCTTATCCAGTCAATCTGAGAATTTCAAGTTTCATTTGGTTTGCGAATTTCAGTTATGTGTTTTGAAAGTTCCAGTGATTTGAAAGTTTTAGAGTTAAAATTTTTCTGAGTTTATTTTGTTGTGATCTGATTTTGACTTTCAGTCAAAATTTTTCTGAATTGATCGGGAACGATCAATTTTTTTTTATCAAGTAGTTTCTCATTCAAAGTTTTCTGAGAGAGAGAAAATTTTAGATTGTCCATATTTTGTTTTTAAATTCATTTCAACTCACGATAATTTTGTCAAATTCTTTTTCAAACAGGATGAGTTCACCAATTTTGCTCAGAGGAAGATACCAGTAGTGGAAAGCTGATTTTTTCAAATTTGTAGATACACATGAGCTGAGTTGTTATATCAGATTGTCGTTGACTGAAGGAGAGATAAAACCTCTTACTCCAACAGAAGATTGTACTGAGGACCGGGAGAAAAGAAAGAGATCTGATATTTTAGCCCAAACCTTTGTGTTTAACAGTATTCGTCATGATATTAATGGTCACATAAAAACCTATCAGTTGATAGGAAAAGATTTATACAAGTCAACAGGAAAGGAGATATGGGACTATCTTGAATGGACGATGTTAGGGCCAACGGTTGTGTCAGTTCTAAAAGGAAAGATTTCTAAGTTGGAAGCTAAAATTCAGCAGACAGTCTCTGTTGAGATCAATGAGCAGAAAGTTAAGAAATTGGAATCTGAGAATGCTGAGCTTAGAAAGAATATATCTGATTTGGAACAACAACTTGCTGAAAATAAAGTTGATTTTGATTCTGATAAGAAAAGTTTTTCAAAGAAGTGTTTTGAAGAGAAGAAGTCGATTGAGCTTAAATGCATTAAACTTTCTCAACAAATATCTGATTTTGAGAAAGTACTTATTTTGGAAAGAGAGAAGTTTGCTCAAGAAAAGAAGGCCATAGAACAGAAGAATGTGGGATTCTTTAAGGAATTATCTGGCCAGAGAAATGATTCAGAGAAAGGGTTTGAAGAAGAACAATCAATCTTTGAGACTGAAATCAAAAGACTTACTTCAAAGTTATCTGAACTATCTGCTACTGCACTTAAAGAGCAGAAAACGAAGTCTGAGTTCTCAAAGAAGATTGACCAGCTTGTGAAAGAAAGAGATAACTTTGCTTCAAAGATCAAAGAACTTGAAAAGACTATCTCAAGTTCAAATCAGAAATTTGTCTCTTCACAAAGGTCAGTTAAATTTATTGATCAGATTCGTCGAACTAACATCTTCTATGATGGATATTTAGATAGTTCAGGTACTTCTCCTAGAAGAAGAAGTTACAAGAAAGAGAAACTGGTGTGGCAGAAGAAACTTGTTAAAGATGAGATGTCAAATGAGCTGAAAGGAAAAACATCATGTGTACATTCTCACAAAGCAAAGAAGAACAAAGAGCATAAAGGTAAACCTGAATATTTATACTCAAAAGATCAATTACTCAGGTTTTCAGGTAATAAATTTTATTGTTCTTACTGCTGTACACATGATCACATCCACAAGACCAATGATCATTTCTGGTATAGTTCTTACTCCATTTCCCCCACACGAACTGCAACTAACATTTCTGGATCCAAATACCAGTGGGTACCAAAGCCGAAAAATGATTCTGTGTTGCAGGCACCTCAAGTCAAGGGGGAGTAAGAGAACAATGGCTTTTGAACACAACAGTTCAAAAACCGGACTTCAAAGCTGAAAGATTATGGCTTCTAAGCACATCAGCTTAGGACCCGTACTTCAACGGAGTTTGACTTCTAAACACAACAGTTTAGGACTCGGACTTCAGCGATCAAAAAGACCTTACTCCTGTGTTTTTGCATCCGATGGATATGATGGTCTACATCCCAAGAGAATTGATCTGATCTCTATCCTATACTGTTTTACTAATAGATCTTTCTGATATGATGGTCTACAATTCAAAAGGGAGTGTCTGATCTCTATCCTGTTTTAACTGATATATCTCAGATGCCTAATTTAAGGGGGAGTAAAGGTGATGACTTCTGATTGTTTCAGATCAGAACTCATACTATAAAAACGTTTTACTGCTTTATTTTATTTTTTTAATAAATGTTCTGAATAAAGTGGCTTCTGATCACATGACAGATCAGGACCCGTTTTTCAACGATCAAAGAAGGATATTTTGCTAATATCCAGGCGAAGCTTAAAAGATATAAATCATTTAATCATGATTTGAGGGGGAGCTGAAAAGGTAAAATATCTTCTGTCCTAGATGTCTAATTGTTTGAAAGATGAACAACTTTCGAACATGAAAAACAATTTCTTAAATGTTCAAACCACTTCTTATTCTCAAAAGATTTCATGAATTCAGAAGTGCGCTTTTAAATGTTTTTCAATTTTTTGAGCTTAATGTTTAACTGACCGTGTGTTTCCAAAGATCAATACTTGTGTATTATCTTGTCCATATACTGTCAAGTATTCACACACACCGGTTCAGTATGGTATTTGAAATTGTTATTACCATGTCTCAAATTCAAACAGTTTTTTTCTCGATGGTAATACCCCCGTTTGCTTTCAAAGTTGTTGAGCATTATTCATTTTTTTTTTCATATTTGTGCTTTCATTGATAAATTGTTTATATTTGTTCATATAAACAAATTTCCAATTCTTTGATACCCTATCCATTTCATTTGATCTGATTGATACTTTGTTATATTCTTAAAACAATTCTCTTGCTTTCATTTCATTCATTCAATATTCTTGTTTTGAGAAATCGTCAAAGTTCAAATGCTCAATTTTCATTCATTATTTTAAATGAGCATACATTCTGACACGGTTATATTTTTGAGCTTAACTGTTCAAGTTAAACTGTTGAGCAACGATTCTTCTTAGGAATAATATGGGATTCGTGTGTAAGCTTAAACAGAACTTCCATGGATTCACGTAAACCTATGTTTCCTACCCAGGAAGTTATCCTTGAGTGATTGAGGGGTGAGGGGTCAAAATCAAAGAGTGGGGGAGATAACTCATCCGGTTGAGTTATTCTCATTGTGTTGAGTGGAAAAATGGAAAAGAGAGTTTGGTTAGAAGTGAGCTTTAATGTTAAAAAGAAAGACGGTGTGAGAACAGAGTTAAAAGAATATCAGAACTCTGCACCAACTTATTTCTGAGCCGGTCAGTCACATCTACTGATTGGTTCACATTCTTTGGTGACCATCATTGAAAAAGGCAGTGAGCCCATGCCAACTCTTGCTATTACCCCACCAACCACTCATTTCTTTCTTAACAAAGAAATGTTTCATTTTCTTTGGAGACGCAGCATATATGCTATCTAATCTTCACTCAAAAGATTTAGATATTGAAAAAGAAGGAAAGTTTCCCCACCTTCGCACCTCTTTCATGCACATTGAGTCAGTGTATTATCTGTTGCTGTCTCAACAGTTTACACAATTTGAGCCTGAAAAAACCTGAGTAGCTTCAATCATTCTACACTTGCACGAGCACACAAGGAATATGTTTTCTTGTCATAACATTCATAGAAAATGCCTTTGTGGTTTTTCGATGATTGAATGGAAGCCCTGGAGGAGTGATCATCACAAAAGCTCCTTTCCAATGTACATCCGTTGTACAAAGTGGCTTCGTGCTACTTACATGCATGTTAACTGTTTCATTTGTTGAATCAGGGTTACCACCTTCATTATATCTGAATTTGAAAAGATTCGGGTATATACAGTTCATGATTCAGTTACTGAGATCAAAGCGCGGCGACTGCCAAATTATCATTGAAAGGGGAGATTGTTACAAAGGGGTGATCAAAGACTGTGTCGAAATTGAAGATGTTTTGATTATCATGATGCTCACAATCATCAAAAAGGGGAAGAATTTTATAAAGATTCAATTTCAAAGCCATGAAGAGTTGTCAAAGTGAAAAGGCTTGTGAAGAAATTCTGAAAGTTCAAAATTCATTTCAAAATGCTTCTGCTGATACAAAGTCAAAAGATTCTGAAGAAAGTTTATTCAAAGATAAATCAAGATGATTTGTGAAAGTTTATTTCTGTGAAGACAGTCATGAGATCAAAGAGATAAAGATTCAATATAAGAGATTCCTCAAAGTTGTTTCATTGTTCAAAGACAGTTTTCAAAGAAGGTTTTAAAGATTTCAAAGATGTTTCAAAGTTCATTGTTTCAGAAGTTTCAAGAATTCTGTTTCTTGTTCATGACATGTTGACTTTCAAAGATGCAAAGTGTAAAAGATTTTTCAAGATTCTTCAAAGGCTGAAAGACTAAAGATTGTTAAAGCTTCAAAGTTCAAAGTTGTCAGAGACAAAAGCTGAAGAATCAAGTGCTGAAGACTAGTGTCAATTTTTTTTTATTAAATCTTGAATAGAAAGGGGGAGATTATTAAGTCCAAATATTGTATCCAAGATTTAATTAGGAAAGTCAAAGTTAGAAGTCAACATTGTCAAAGTCAAAATTGTTTTAGTTTACTTTGTTGTTAATCTTGTAAGAACTTCATTGTAAAAAATCAGATACGTGAGATTTGTGATTAAAGACTTTCAAGATCTACTTTCTCTCTCTACTCTCTCTCTAGAAATATTCATTGTTCTTGATTGATTTTGTTGAATTGCTTGATAAGATTAGGATTTTATGATTAACATCTGCAATCACAGATTTATTGGATTCAAGATTATCAAGACTGAAGAGGGAAATCTGAAGTCAATGCTGCAAAGTCAATTCTCAATAATAGTCTAGGTCATTTTGTAATAAAAGGTCAAAGTTAATTTTGTGTATTTTGTTTTTCCCTTAATAGGTATATGGGCTTTTTAGGTTGCTAGGGTTGTGTGTGTGTAAGGGCGCCAAAAATAGAAATCAGCCGCCCTGTTCATTCTAGAGAGAGAGAGAGCTTAGAGAGAGAAATCCTTTCAAGGGAGAATCTGTAATCCTTTGATTGTGAATCAAAATCAGGTTTGTTAATCTTTTGATTGCGATTATATGTTTTATGTGATAAGAAACTGATTTGCAGGGAACATCACACCTTCAACAACAACCGCCACAATCTGTGAAACCAACAGATTTGGTTAGTGCTTCCGAGTTTACTTTTTTCAAATCTGATGTTCTAAATGCCATATATGATCTCAAACAAATGGTGCAAACATCTTGTAAAACCCAAGCAGTTGTTTCTACAAAAAGACATGATCCTGATTAAGATCATGATCATGAGGGGGAGAATAGAGAGAAACAGGCAGCTGCTGAATCTGGTGATGTGGTTATGCTTGAAGAAAGAGTTGGTGATGCTAATGTTGGAGAGACTGCTTGTCATGGTCATGGAGAAAAGCAGATTAAGCAAAATGAATTGATTTTATATGTCAACCAGGAGGTAGAACCAAGGGTTGAAAAGCCTAAGGTCTCTACAAGGGAGGAAATTTTGTTGGTAACAGGCTTGAAAGCTTATGATGTTATTGATTTGTCTTCTGATGAGGAAGAAGATTCAAGTGAGAAATACGATCAGTTCTGGTAGGTGAAGGAGGAAGAGAATGAGAATTTGATGTTTGATGTAGATGACATTCCAGAAAATGAAGCAATGTTCTTGACACTATTCTAGAATCTCAAGAGGACATTCAACTAAGTCATGTTTAAAATGAAATTCCTTAGGCTAATGTTGAAGCCCCTATCATTCCATCTTTCAGAGAGATTAATGTTTCTGGTCCTTCTGATGTTCCAGTTGATCAGAATTTGCCAATTCCTCAAAGAATTCCATGTCCATTGCAAGATATGACACCAGTACAAAGCCCTGAGCAAAATGTTCAAAATGCTCAAGATGACCAAGCTGAAGGAGAAAGGGAAAATGATGATAATGTCAATGTACCCGACATGCCTGAGGCAGGACCTTCAAATGTTCCGGAAGCACCTTTTGTGCTATCTGAAGCTGATATCAGGCATATGAGACGTGCTCTCCGAGTTCCATTTCTAGAAGAGCAAATGAAGAAAATATTTGTCCATAGGGTAAGTAAAATGGATAAATACAAGGTGTTGGGAGTTCAGAATCAACCTAGAGAATATCAGGAGGAATATTTCAACATGATAAATTAGCTAAGACAGGTTGAAAGAGTTGTGAAGAACAAATCTGGTATAGTAACTGTCAGGGAAGTCAGATTAAAGAAGTTTATGAATATTTGGTATCCTGAATTCTTTGTGCAAAGGAGAGATCTTACTGAATGAAGATTCACCGAGGCTGACTTGAATGTTGAAGATCTTGAATTTCTCTATCATCATTTCAGAAGTTTAGTCATTAGAAGGGAGAATATCATTTTTGCTTTAGAGGCTATCAAACGTTCATGAGAATATATATCTTATACACGTACTATTATGATTTTCAATTGGGGATAGAAACGAATCAGAGAAAGGTTAATATGATCAAGCCAATTTGACCTTATCTGATATCGACAACTATGATCTTTTCACTGTACTTGAGGAACCAGAGTTGGGAGTAGTCTAAAAGAATGATCAGAATGAAAGGAGATTCTTTAGAGTGTCTGAAATTTCCAAGTTTTCTGATGGAACTCTAAAGGTTATAAGACTGCAACTTGACTCCGGGTACAAAGAAACTGAGAGAAGAAGAGTGCAAGGAGAATACCATCTGCCTAGAATAGTGAAGATGATCATGTTAAGAATTTTGGACGCTATTGATGATAGAATCGTGTTCAGAAGGGGGATCAGAAATTTTGAATCGCTTTTGGGAATCAGACAAGGAAGTTATTCAAGATGGGGGAGATAAAGCTTTTGTTATTTGATATAAAAGGGGGAGAATGTTAGATCTATGTTTAGATCAAATAATCTTGTTTAAGTGTTGACATTTTTATGTAAGCTTGTATAGAGGTCAAGGCATGTTTGACCCTATATAAAGCATGTTTCATGTCTTGTTTTTGGAAGAACTCATCTCAAGTCATTTTTGTATTCAGAGTATGCAATTTCCTTTCAAGAGATATATGACTACGATACATTTGGCACATTTCTCTCTCTAAATCTTTTCTATCAATTTGTTCTTTAATTGTCAATTGCTTGAAATCTGGGATCACACTTTCTTCACGAATCAGCTGGATGATTATAAGCACTCAGAATTCTGAATCACAACCAAAGAATCAGAACAATGATTCTAGTCACTCACACTTCTAATTGATCATGTCAGAAGATTGATTAAGAGCACTCAAAGGTCTAACATCGTAGAGAAGTACTCCAAACTGATGATTGCAGATACTCAAACTGCTAATCCAATTCAATCAGAGACTAAATCCAAACATCCAGTATTTGAAAATCTTGACAAGCATGAGCACTCATGAAAATTTAGATCAATTGCTAAAAATATGTGACCAACGAAAGATAGGAATGATGTCACATATGCATTATGCGGAAAATCTCAGGAACAGGGCAAACTTGTAGCAAAATGGGTTCTTAACAATCACTTTTCGCATAGAATCAAAACTTTTTGCATAACCTTCACAATTCGTAGATCTTTAAATATTAAGGACACAACTCACATGAGGCTATAGCCGAAATCCCACAATTCGCATAGGTCTTCATGCGAATTCAATCTTTTCACATGTGCCTATGTGCGAATTCCTCGCAATTCGCATATTACTCCATACAAATTCTAAACTTAGAACATTTTCTACACTGGAAGTCACTTCTCGCATATACCAACATGCGAATTATGACATTTCACATCATGTGACTTGTGAATTCCTTACAATTCGCACACAACAAATGCACAGTAGCATGCGAATTCTGTACTTTTCGCACATGAATACCTGCGAATTCCTGACTTAGAAAAAAAATCATTGTGTCCATAGATATTTCATGTGAATTCCTCAAACTTTTCATCATGCGAAATCTCCATGCGAGTTCTTTGTTGATCCGAATTCTTGAGATCTTGAAATAGCTCACCAAAAGTTGACATTATGCTCGCAGAGAGATCGATTACAATCCTTGTGAATCATTTTAGAAATAACAAACATGATCAATTGATTTTGATCATAATATAGAATGTGTTAGTTTACGAACCAAAGTTTATCAAAATCTATCAAATCTTCGAAAATTGATGAAATTAAACATTGTTATTGTTAGAGCATATTTGTTGGATACAAGATCATAGAAGCCGAATGACAAGGTTAAGCCAAGTCAAAGCTAAAAGTCAACTCTCATAGTGAAAGTCAAAGTCTTGTATTAGTTTACTTTGTTTTAAGCGCGTGTAGTTAGTTTTTCCTTTAATAGACTTGTGGCTAGTTGTTGTGGAACATACATGTAACTAGAATTCTTGATACGCAGAGAGTTCTAGAGAGAGAAAGCCAGAGAGAGAGTTGTATACAAATTGTTCTGAATTTGGAATTGAATAACAGGTTGAGTATTAATTCTGTAATCATCTTGTTTGTTTGTTTGATTTAGAAAGAACTTGATAGATTAGGACATTATCAATTGGTATCAGAGCAAATCAATTCTAAAATCAAGAAAATACAGAGTTCGACACTGTTCATAGAGTCGAAATTGAAATTTGAGTTTTTGTGTGAATTTGAGTCTGTAATTAAGTGAAATGTGTTCGAATAAGTAATTAGATGGATCTTGTATAGGTTTCGTAGAGTTTTGCACTATAATTGATCTTCAATTTTTGATTTTTCGAGTTTTTGTATTCACGAGTTCAGTCACACTGTATTAGATTGAATTTGTATTCTTGAGTGGGTTTAGTTGAAATTATTTGGTAGATTTCAATTCTATATGTGTTAGAGATCGAATTGTTAAAGTTTCAGGCTGTAATTCGATGTTTAGATAGGCTTTTGAGCAAATCAGTGGTATTTTTCTTCGAGATCTCAAGAACTCGCAGATATTCTCAAGAACTCGCAGATCTTCTCAAGAACTCGCAGATCTTCTCAAGAGCTCGTAGATCATCTCAAGAACTCACAGACATTAGATTTCGCTGAATATTTTGTGTTTCTGAAAATTCAAGTGTAGAATTCGCATTTGTGTGTGTTAAGTTTTCTCATAATTCGTATAAGTTTTCGTGCGAATTGCCAGAATTCACATAAGAGTTTTCTGCGAAAAGTTTTGTGATAATTTTTAAGGATAGAATTCGTAGGTGCCTTTGTGCGAAAAGTGAAAGAAAATTTTCAAGGATAGAATTCGTAGTTTCATACGAATTCCTAGAATTCGCATTTTGTCTTGTGCGAATTGATAAGAATTCGCATAAGGAGAATATACGAATTCTTGTTTCTCAAAATTTCAAGTTCAGAATTTGTATATGGGTTTTCTGCGAAAAGTGTTTCATGCGAAGAGTTTCATTTTCAAAAAAAAAAATCTAGTCAAGAACTCGCGTAAGGTTATATGCGAATTCTTAGAACTCTCATAACACTTCATGCGATTTTGATTGCTTGCGAATTCTGATATCTTATATTTGTGCGAATTCATGGTTATCTTTCTTGTGTGCGAATTCTGAAGTGAATTTAGTGTGCGAATTCTGAAGTGAATTTAGTGTGCGAATTCTATACTTAAGAATTTGGAAATTTCATTTCTGAATTTTCTTTCAAGTTTTCTGTTTTCTTGTGATTTCTATTGGACTAACGATCGTGTGTCAAGTTCTTATTGAACATTTTAAACAACAGGATGACTTCCAAGGACGCTCTCTCGATCGGTACTGACGTAAAGCCCCCGGTTCTGTTTAATGGGGAGTATGAACAATACAAAGACAGATTCTTAGACTCTGTTGACCGGCACGCAAATGGAGCAAACATACTCTTATCTATTACTGAAGGTCCCATGATTCCTCCTACCATGGAAATACCTGATGAGGAGTCTTCTGATAGTGAGGATGGAGATGAAGACAAATTCAGAAAAAAGAAAGACTGTTCCTAAAGATTTCTCTTAGTACTCGGACGAGCAAAAGAGCAGATTCAAAGCTGATAAACAAGCAAGATCTCTTCTACTTCAGAGTATCCCAAATGAAGTTTATATCAAGATCGACAGCTACAAAGCAAATGCCAAAAAGATGTGGGATCAATTGCAGAAAATGATGATGGGTTCTAAGGTTGGTAATCAGATGAAAGTAGAAAACTACATCAACAGCTATGAGGAATTCACGGCAAAAGAAAATGAAAGCCTTGAGGAGACTTATGAGAGATTTGTACTTCTTCTGTATGAGCTGTCAAAGAATAAAGTAAAGAAGAAGCAAATCGAGAACAATGTAAAGTACCTCAGCATTCTCCAGCCCGAATGGAAGAAACACACTCGGAGAATGAAGCAAATGAAAGACCTTAGCGACATCCCACTTCATGAGGTTTACGAGACTCTAAGGCATAATGAGGAAGAGGTCGAAGAGAAAAGAGCTGAGAAGAAAAAGAGTGAGAAACCTGTTGACCCGATTGCTTTGGTAGCCGGACAGAAAGAGAAAGAGAAGAAAGAGAAGAAAAAGAAGAAGAAGATTGTGCTCCCAAGTTCAGATGATTCTAGTTCTAATTCTGACAGTGACGACGGGGAGAATCTCAAACAAGCATTGCTACTACTGACCCGTGCATTTCAGAAAACGTTTTACAAGAAGTCGGGTTCTAACTCTCAGAGATACTCGTCTGGATCGAAGAATTATGAACATCGGGAGAGAGTTGAAGGAAAAAGATTTGAGGAAAAGAGATATGGAGAAAGAAAGCCTGATGAGAAGAAGTATCTGAATGATTATGGCATTGAGAAGAAGACCGAGGAAATGATTAAGTGCTACAATTGCGGAATGGTTGGCCACTTTGCAAAGGACTGTCGGAAGCCAAATGTTAGAAATTCTAAATATTACAAGCATAAGATGTTACTTGCAACACAAAAGGAAGCTAGGAATGCCCTAATGGCGGAAGACGAGTTCTGGCTAGACCATTCTGAGGACGAACAAGAAGATACATCAAACATGTGCTTGATGGGTGATACAGTGAAGTTTGATGAAAGTGATGATGAGACATCTGATGAGGTACTTAATCTTTTTGAATCTGATTGTATAACCAAAATGGAATCCATGATGGTCGAACTTCAAGACCTTCAATGTAAACTGAAAAAGTAAAAGAACAGAGTTGCGAAGAAAAGTCAAAAGATCTTTGAACTTAACAAGGAACTTGTTGGGAACAAAGATTTGATTGAATCACTAAACAAATCTGCTTCTGACCTTAAAACGTAAAAAGATGGTTTTGAAAGTAAGATTTATGAATTTGTTTCTAAGCTTTCTAAGTCTGATCTTGAAAAGCAAAAATGTGTTCTAAAAGCTCATATTTTGCAGGTAGAAAACAAGAACTTAGAGAAAAAGGTAAATGATTTGGAAGCGAAATTATATGCTAGAGGCCCAACACATCAAACCATTTTCTTAAATACACCCAATGAGGAGGTTGATTTTAAAGAGAAATGGGGACTCGGTTACGATAACCTTCATTACTTAAAGAAATCCATCAGAAAACAACCAGCACTATATAATTTTGATTTTCTTTTTGCTGCTGGTGTTGGGAACTGAAGAATTGCACAAGTACAACACAAGTAAAGTTAATGCTGCTAGAAGAACATATTTACTACTTCTAGTTAGTACTTCTATGATTAATGCTGCTAGTTGCAGATTAATGCTGCTCAACAAGTTTAGTACTGCTAGTTCAAAGTTAGTACTGCTTGAAGAGATTAATACTGCTGAGCATGGTTAGTACTGCTGGAGTTAATACTGCTCAGAGTATTAATGCTGCTGAAGAAATAATGCTGCTTATGTGATAAAAGAATTCGTATGGAAGGATGACAGTTGGATGGACTGAAGATATTCATGGAAGTTGGAGATAAAGATGGAAGTTTATATTGAAGATCTTTTATTATTTTGTAATTATCTTTTATCTTCAATATATGTATAGATTTGTTTTAGAATAGCTAAGTAACTTTTTTGAGAATAATTCTGAGTTTTTTTTGTTCTAGAGAGAATCAACCTCAAGGCTTTGTTCCTAATTCTAGAGAAGTAGAATTCGTCTTGAAAGAGCCTGTTCTTCAAGATTAAGGTTGTGAGTGAAAAGCTTGTAACTTGAATCATTAAGTAAAGTTTGGAAGTTGTGATTCATACTGTTTTTCTGTTCATTGAATATTAAAGTGTTTTTCCGCAACTTCTTTAATATTGTTTTTAAGTGTTCATAATTCTTGTTGAGAATTCGATCCTGACAAGTGGTATCAGAGCCTGTTCCCTCAGAAACATTCATTCATTCATCATGGAAAACTTTGCAGAATCAAACAGTACTCTTGTCTCTAAGGTTCCAATGCTCAAACCCAATGAGTTTGACATGTGGAAGATCAGAATCAGGCAATACATTCTCCTCACTGACTACTCAATGTAGGATATCATTGAGAATGGCCCCTCTACTGAAGGTCAGATTGGACCAGATGGGAAAAGACCTCCACCAAAGACAGATGGTGAGAGAAAGACCAGGCAGACAGAGATGAAGGCCTTAAGCACTCTGCTCTTGGCCATCCCCAATGAATATCAGCATCAATTCTGCAACTGCACTGATGCTCAGATTCTCTGGAATGCTCTAGAGAAAAGATTTGCTGGAACTAAGAGCACCAAAAGAAATCAAAGGGATGTTCTGAAGCAGCAGTATGAGAACTTCACTTCTTCAAAGAATGAGTCTATGACTCAAACTTTTGACAGGTTCAAACAAGCTTATTGGTGAACTGGCTACTGTTGGAGTGAAGATGGAGCAAGATGATATCAACAGGAAGTTTCTCATATCTCTTGGGGATGAATGGACTATGTACACTGTCTCATATAGACAGAGTGACAATCTGGAAGAGAAGGAACCAGATGATCTGTATAATGATCTAAGAGTTTTTGAATCTGAGGTAGAAGATAAGAAGAAGCCCACTGGGTATATTCATAATGCTGCACTTCTATCAGCATCCACTGATACTACTGCCAACCCTGAAGCAGTTAGTGCTGCTAGTGGAGTGAATTCAGAAAAAGGCACTGAAACTGTCTTTGAAGCCTTTTTGTCCAGTCACAGCAACAACTCCTTGATTAATGATGATCTGGAACAACTTCACCCTAATGATCTGGAGGAGATGGACATTAAATGGCAGATGGCCATGTTATCTATGAGGGTGAAGAAGTTTATTAAAAGAACTGGGAGGAACAACTTCTCTCAAAGAAGAGAAGATGGAGCTGGTTTTGACAAGACAAAGGTGGAATGCTATAAGTGCCACATGAAGGGACACTTTGCTAGAGAGTGCAGAAGTGGTGTGCCAAATAACAACCTCCAACAAGCTCAGAATGGAGGCTACAATCAAAACAAGAACTCTGCTCAAGCCCTTGTTTCTCAATAAGGAATGGGGTTTGACTGGAGTGACCAAGCTGAGGAAGCCATTCAGAATCAAGCTCTTATGGCAGAGGTGTCTGATCTCCCCTCTGAGATAATTTCTAATCTTTGTACTCAATCTTGCATAGACACTGTCAAAAGGTACAGGGATCACAACCAAAACATGTGTGATGACCTCAAAAGATTAGAAAAGGACAGAAGAGATTATGTGTTGATAGTTGAGAGGTTTGAAGAACAAATCAAAGGCTTCCAAGCCGATGAACTTCAACACTCTTATGACACAAACTACTGGAAGTGGGAAAAGAATGAGTTAGAGACCAAACTGTCTAAGTCCAAAGAAGAGAATGATAAGTTGAAAGAAGAACTAGCTAAGGTTAAGCTTGATGTAGAAAAGTTTTCATATGCTTCAAAAGCAATGGATTCTCTTCTAAAGGCTCAGATTCATGATAAGATGAAGCCTGGTGTTGGATACAACAACACACCCCCTCCTTACAACAACAACTACATCCCTCCTACATCAGACTTGTTAGAGACCAAGGAGAAAAAAGACTTGTCTGAGGAAGCCTTTAAGATAGATCCTTTGGATGAGGTGGTTGTTGAGGATATGACTGAGAAAGAAGCCAGTGAGAATAGGAACAATGCTGTGAGTAAAGAGATACCCTTAGAAAACAACATTGTTACCAATGAGGGTGGTGGAAGGATCTGGGTCAAGTCTAAAGAGATAGAGAAGACCAAAGGAAAGGCCAACAAGGTCCATTACAAACAGACCACTGTTGTGAATCCTGGCCCTTGTAAACAGTGTGCTTGCAATAAAACTGAGAGCCTAAATTCTGGTACAAAGAGAGGTAATCAAAGAAACTGGAATAATCAATGGGCTCAGAAACAAGGAGTTGATCTGGGTAAAATAATCAGACCAAAACCTTGTTTCATATGTGGCAAGTTGAATCATTTGTGCAAAAACCTGTTGGTTATAGGAAGGCTGGAAAGAAACATGTGGCTAAGAAATCTGTTGAAACCAAAGGCCACATGAAGAAAAAGGTTTTAAAAGAGAGTATTAAAATGTGGGTGCCTAGAAGCATTAAAACTGTTAGTACTGCTACATCAAATAGTACTGCTGACAGGGATAGTGCTGCCAGAAGCAATACTGCTGCTACCAGTGTTAGTACTGCTGAGAATATTAATGCTTCTAACACTGTTAGTACTTCTTCAAAGGTTACTACTGCTAACACAGTTACCGCTGCTGACACAGTTACTACTTCTAACAAGGTTAGTACTGCTAAGCATGCAAGTGCTGCTAATGCAGTTAGTACTTCTAAAACCAGTACTGCTTCTAGCAAATGTGCATCCAAACCCATTATTGTGACAAAGTACTCCAGCAATGAGGAGTCAAAGTTTAAAAATCTTGTCAAGAAGGAATGTAAATATTTTGATGAGAAAGGGGTACCCAAGACCACTTTGGCTTGGGTTCCTAATCAATACTAACTGATTTATCTTATGTGCAGGGCAACCAACAGCTTAAGGGGAAGAGCATCTGGCATGTTGATAGTGGTTGCTATAGGCACATGACAGGCAACATGTCATGCCTTCAGGATTTCATGCATATCAATGGAGGACATGTTGGATTTGGAGACAATCTTGCAGGTGGAAAAATAAGTGGAAAAGGTAATGTTACAAAAGGTAAGATGACATTTGAGGATGTCTACTATGTTGATCAGTTAAAGTACAACCTGTTAAGTGTATCACAGGTTTGTGACAAACAACATAGTATATTATTTACCAATACAGAATGTATGATCCTTGCTCCAGGATTCAAGGTAGTTGATGAAAGCATGATACTACTTAGAACTCCAAGAAAGGACAATGTTTATTGTCTTGATATGGACAATGTTTCAAGTAATTCATCCCTGAACTGTCTTGTTTCAAAAGCTTCTGTGGATGAATCCTCTCTTTGGCACAGAAGGATGTGTCACATGAACTTCAAGACAATGAACAAACTTGTTAAAAACAACCTTGTAAGAGGTTTACCATCAAAAGTCTTTTCATGTGATGATCATTGTGTTCCTTTTCTTAAAGGCAAACAGCACAAAACTTCTCATAAGTCCAAAGAGTTAAATACAATTTCTTCTTGTCTCCAGTTATTACATATGGATCTGTTTGGTCCTACAAATGTTATGAGTATAGGCAAGAAATCATACTGCTTAGTTATTGTTGATGATTACTCTAGATTTACTTGGGTATATTTTCTAAGGACTAAGGATGAGACAAGTGGACTGATCAAATCCTTTATCCTGAGAATTGAAAACCAAACAAATCAAAAAGTAAAAGTCATTAGATCAGACAATGGAACTGAATTTAAAAATCTTGATCTAAACACCTTTTGTGAAGAAAAAGGCATTGAGAGACAATATAGTGCCCCTAAGACTCCTCAACAGAATGGAGTTGCTGAGAGGAGGAATAGGACACTAATAGAGGCTGCTAGATCTCTGTTTGCTGATTCAAAACTGCCAATTACTTTCTTGGCTGAAGCAGTTAATACTGCTTGCTATGTCCAAAACAGAGTACTAGTAGTCAAGCCTAAAAACAAGACACCTTATGAGCTCTTAAATAAAATAAAACCCTTTATTGGATTTTTTAAACCATTTGGGTGTCCTTGTACAATTCTCAATACCAAATCTCACTTAGGAAAGTTTGATAGCAAGGCAGATGATGGATTTCTTGTTGGTTACTCATCTCAGAGTAAGGCCTACAGAGTTTTTAATACTCCTTCTAGAATAATTGAGGAAAGTGACAATGTCGAATGCAATGAGAACACACCTAATCCTATTGGGTCTGGTCCTCAGTGGCTGTTTGACATTGATTCACTAACTAACTCTTTTGGTTTCAGTAGTGATGATTATGCAGAATCAGGAAGCTCAGATTCAGGAATTACACAATCACATAACATCATACCTCAGTCTGTGATTTTTCCCATACCTACAGTGGATCATGTTGAAGACTGTGAAAAGGAGCCATCTACTGAACCAAATCAGAGAGAAGAAGAAAGAAGAGATGAGGAGAGTCAAGAAAATAAAGAACCAGAAGTAGCTGCTGAAATCACCTCAGTTGAGTTGAATGACTCCAATCTAGAGGTGGGACTCAATGAAGAACCTAGTCATAAAACAAGAACACAAAAGAATCATCCTCCTCAACTGGTAATAGGAGATATCTCTTCTCCTATGATGACTAGAAATCAAAGCAGGCTGCAAGATATGCAAGACCAACAACATACAGTGCTTTTCTGCTTTCTATCCCAGCTTGAGCCTAAAAAGGCTTATCATGCTATGAAAGATTCCAGTTGGATAGAAGCCATGCAAGAAGAGCTGCTATAATTCAAGCTGCAAGATGTTTGGGATCTGGTAGACCTTCCTAAAGGTCAAAGAGCAATAGGCACAAAATGGGTCTTCAGGAATAAGAGAGATGAGAGAGGAATAGTAATAAAGAACAAAGCAAGGTTGGTGGCACAAGGGTATACACAAGAAGAAGGAATAGATTATGAAGAAGTATTTGCACCAGTGGCTAGGATAGAAGCAATTAGATTGTTCCTGGCCTATGCTTCTTATATGAACTTCAAATTCTATCAAATGGATGTAAAAAGTGCATTTCTATATGGCTCAATTGAAGAAGAAGTATATGTCTATCAACCACCAGGGTTTGAAAACCCAAGCTATCCAGACAGAGTATACAAACTGAAGAAAGCACTTTATGGACTGCATCAAGCACCAAGAGCATGATATGACACTTTGTCATCCTATCTCTTGGAAAATGGCTTTGAAAGAGGAGTCATTGATAAGACTCTGTTCATCAAGAGAAAGAAGAAGGACATCTTGCTGGTCCAAATCTATGTGGATGATATCATTTTTGGATCCACAAGAGACAATATGTGCAAGGAGTTTGAGGAACTAATGCATCAAAGGTTCAAAATGAGTTCCATGGGAGAACTTACTTTCTTCCTTTTACTCCAAGTCCAACAGAAGTCAGATGGTACATTTATCTGTCAGTCCAAGTATGTGCAGGACATTCTAACCAAGTTTGGTTTCTCAGACTCAAAGCCTGCCAGCACACCTATGGAGACACACAAGCAGATAACAGCAGATCTTGAAGAGGAGGATATGGATGTTCATCACTATAGATCCATGATTGGCTCTCTCATGTATCTTACAGCCTCTAGGCCAGATATAATGTTTCCAGTCTGTGTGTGTGCAAGATTTGAAGTTAGGCCAAAGCAATCACACTATCAAGCTGTTAAGAGGATATTCAGATATCTCAAAGGGCAACCTAGATTGGGACTTTGGTATCCTCATGACTCATCATTTGACCTACTTGCATACTCACATAGTGACCTAGGTGGAGCAAACTTGGACAGAAAATCTACTTCTAGAGGATGCCAGTTTTTGGGTGCAAGACTAGTCTCATGGCAGTGCAAGAAACACACCACAGTGTCCACATCTACAACAGAAGTAGAGTACATAGCAGCTGCAAGTTGCTGTTCTCAAGTCTTATGGATTCAGAATCAAATGTTAGACTATGGGGTAACCTTTCTACACACTCCAATCTCTATTGATAATAGCAGTACTATTAGCATTGTTAATAATCCTGTCAAGCACTCAAAGACAAAGCACATTGAGATCAGGTATCACTTTATAAGAGACTGCAATGAAAAGAAGCTTATTCAAGTTGTAAAAGTTCATACTGATAACCAGTTTGCTGATCTATTCACCAAAGCCTTTGATGTGGGTAGATTCACTTTCTTGGTAACAAGTGTGGGAATGATCAACTCTGAATAAGCTCCTACTTAAAAAGTGGTTCAATACCTGTATATAGTTTATGCTTGGTGTTACTAATCTTCTTTCTCAGGAAATGTATAGCAGTACTCAGTTCATCACAAGCTTAAAAGTGTAAGTAGGGATAATACTGCCAGTGCATTTTTAATACTGCCAGTGCATTTTTAATACTGCCAGTACATTTTTAATACTGCCAGTGCATTTTTAATACTACCAGTGCATTGTTAATACTGCCAGTGCATTTTTAATACTGCCAGTGCATTTTAATACTGCCAGTGCATTTTTAATACTTCCAGTGCATTTTATTACTGCCAGTGTTCAGTTAATACTGCTCTCAGTTAATACTGTTCTCAGTTAATACTGCTTTCAGTTAATACTGCTCTCAGTTAATACTGCTCTCAGTTAATAATGCTTTCAGTTACTACTGCTCTCAGTTAATACTGCTCACTGTTAATACTGCTTTCACTAAATTTTTAGGATTAATACTTCTTATAATCCACAAGCTATAAATACCCTTTCCCCGCCTAAAAGATCAAAACAACTCTTTGCTTTCTATTCATCTGCTCTCTAACCTTTTCTCTCAAGAACCAAGTGTTTCAGTCTAGCATACTCAAGTTCAATGGCATCCATGACTTTCATTGACGAGCACAACGAGATTGCGATGCTAAAGAAGCCGAAACAAGCCGATGGATTCCACCAAATTGTGGATTTTCTCAAGTCAAGCCACATTGCTCATGCTCTCACTGTATCGCCAACTATTTACATAGAGCATCAAAGGCAATTTTGGGATAATGCCACCATTGTTACTGAAGATGGTGTCCAAATGATCAAGACATGGGTATGTGAAAAACCCCTAACAGTTACTGAAGAGGTGATACGCATATGTCTACGTCTAGACGATGCTGCAGGTATAACCTCTATTCCTAATGAGGAATTATTCTCAACTCTTACAAGAATGGGGTATGGAGGCCCATTGGGTGTGTTCAAGTTCTCAAAAGCTAAATTTTCACCCCAATGGCGTTTCTTTGTCCATACCCTTATGCATTGTATCTCTAAAAAGACTACTGGATGGAGTGAGTTCAGTAGCACCATTGCTTATGCTTTGGTGTGCTTGGCCACTGCCAGAAAGTACAATTTTTCTCAAATGCTTTTTAATGATCTTGTCTCAAACCTGGGGAAATAAAAAGAGTTTTTATATGTACCCCAGGTTTGTACAAGAAGTAATAACCCATGAATTGACGGATATACCTCATTTTGAAGGGGTATATGTACCAAAAATCCCCAAAGCTAAGGTCTTTTCAAACATGAAAAGATCCCCTCTGGACTCGGAAGGAGTTGACACCCCATTGTTCTCTACAATGATGGTGGTGTCCCACACTGAAGAAGGTATGGCAGCAGGGTCAAGGCCCTCATTAGACCATCCCACTGCTAGCCAATCCCAACCTTCCCACTCTATATCTATCCCACAGTCCCTACTTAATAAGCCCACTTCTCCAATTACCCAAACTTATACAAGGAAACAGGTAAAGAAGGCTCCTTCCCTTCTTGTACCATCACCCACTAAGACTTTAAGCCCTCTAAGGGAGAATTCTCCTTTAGAGAATATCCACAAGGAAACCATAGGGGTGTCTCCCAACCCCAAGGAGGTGCTCACTGAGGTGGAGGTTGAGCATATGGGTGCTAAGGCTGCCACTACTCCTGCTAGCACAGAGGAGGTCAGTGGTAATATAACTAAGACCTTCCCCATGGCAACTTTGGGTGAGCAATCATCCAAAGGTCCCAGGTGCCAAGAAACCAAGGGGGTGGATAGTGCTTCTGCTAGGCAGAAGACTTCCACTACAAAAAGATCCAATGATCCATCAAAAGAGGGTAACACTTCTGGAGAAGGTGAGGACAGATATAACTATTATGAATTGATGGAAACCATGGGAAACATCAACATGGATGTACTCAAACAGGGCAAAGATATAGAAGAACTGAAACTTATAGTTCTGTCCCAACAAGTCCATATTGCCAAGCTAAAGAAAATGTTGACAAGGTTATTACAAAAGAAGAGGAGAAAGCAGTTTGTCCTAAAGAAGAGGAACAATGCTCAAGATGCTTCCAACAAGGGGGAGAAGCAAGAAAGGGAAACAGAAAAAAAAAGTTCAGCTGAAAAGAGAGTTGAAGTTAAGGGGGAGACAGAGGATGCAATAGAGGCAGAAACAGAAGTTGCTCAAGCAGCAACAACTGTTAATGCTGCTGAAACAGCAGAAACAGTTAATGCTGCTGAAACAAAAGAAGCAGCAGAAACAGAAGAAGCAGTAACAGGGTTCTCTGTAGAGGAACTGGAGATTGCAGAGACATTGGTTAAAGCCAAGAATGACACTCCTAAGGCTAGTCAAAAGGCCAAGGGAGTGATCATTAATGAAGGAGGAGGCTCAAAGAAAAGAAAAGAATCAAGTAAAGCAACTTTGAAAGATACAAAGGGAAAGGGAAAGGGAAAGGGAAAGGAAAAGCTTATTGAAACTGAACTGCCTTCAAAGAAAAGGAGTCAGATTGAAATGGATGAGGAAATGGCAAAGCAGCTTCAAGAGCAAATGGAAAAGGAGGAACAGATTCAAACAAAAACAGATAGAGAGCTTGCAAAGATAATGGCCAGAAAACTAAATGCTGAGTATCAAGAAAGTTTAAAAGCAGCAGCTGATGCCAAGAAAAGCTCTATGAAAGTGTCTAAGCAAAGAATGCTAGTAATGAAGCAGAAAAGACAACCTTCTAAGACCTTTTTGGCCAATCAGGAAAGAAGAAGAATGATTAACTTCCTGAGAGGTGCAATTGGTGTCAAAGGGGAAATGTTTACCAACATGGCATACAGTCAGGTTGAGGATTTGTACAATAAAGAGATGGCAAAGCTTCAAGGGGACTCATCTCAAACGGAAGAGGCTGAAAGAAGAATGAAGGAGAGGTATGACCTAAATATTCAACAACCATTCCCTGAGGAGACCACACCTTCAAAGGACAATGCTGAAGAAATGAAGGAAGAACAAGAGAATGCTGGTATAGAAATTAAATCTGCAAAGAGGGTGAAGACAATTGCTTCCAAAAAGCAGTCTAAAAGCCAAGAGTGGAAGAAAGAGCAGAAACTGAAGCAGAACCTTCAGTCACACCTTCATCAGAACCTATGCAAAACCCAGAACAGTCCAAAGAGCAATCAGATGAGCATGTGGGGCTGTATATGACTATAGTAAAACCTGTACAGGCTGTTCCAATCTCCATGAAGGCTCCAGAGATTATCTTTTGGGACATTCTAAGAGATAATGGAAAGGATTTCTTCAGACTTAAAAGAGTTGGTGGTGTATTTGAAGCATATTCAACCTGGGGGAGAGTAATCAGAGGTTGTTCAAGAGCAGACATAGAGGAAATGTACAAAGTGGGAATGAAACTCTATGAGCCTGTGTTGAAAGGTACTGAAGAAAATCTTCTCAAAGTGGCAATGGAATACTTATGTATGATGTTTGATCCAGAGAAGGTGGTGCATAGGATTAAAGATCTTCATCATGAGTATGTGTTCAAAAAGATTGATCATTGGATACTCTTTGAAAACTGTGGTGTGTACATGATTACAATTGATAAATGTTATCATGAATACTACCTAGTTGACAAAATATATGATCATAGCAAGCAGAAACTTGAAGGGATGCTGAAAGCTAAGCTAGTATGTACTAAGGATTCAGAAATGGCCAGAATTGTGGTGAGAAGAACTATCAATCAAAGTCTGGGACTAGATCCAAATTTGGGCAACTGAATGTGAGGTGTTGAAAGCATCTTGAAAATCATATCTGAATAACTTGACTTCTTTTCCTAAAAGTCAAGTTAGGGGGAGATTGTTGGGAACTGAAGAATTGCACAAGTACAACACAAGTAAAGTTAATGCTGCTAGAAGAACATAGTTACTACTTCTAGTTAGTACTTCTGTGATTAATGCTGCTAGTTGCAGACTAATGTTGCTCAACAAGTTTAGTACTACTAGTTCAAAGTTAGTACTGCTTGAAGAGATTAATACTGCTAGCATGGTTAGTACTGCTGGAGTTAATACTGCTCAGAGTATTAATGCTGCTGAAGAATATGCTGCTTATGTGATAAAAGAATTCGTATGGAAGGATGACAGCTGGATGGACTGAAGATATTCATGGAAGTTGGAGATAAAGATGGAAGTTTATATTGAAGATCTTTTATTATTTTGTAATTATCTTTTATCTTCAATATATGTATAGATTTGTTTTAGAATAGCTAAGTAACTTTTGTGAGAATAATTCTGAGTTTTTTTTGTTCTAGAGAGAATCAACCTCAAGGCTTTGTTCCTAATTCTAGAGAAATAGAATTCATCTTGAAAGAGCCTGTTCTTCAAGATTGAGGTTGTGAGTGAAAAGCTTGTAACTTGAATCATTAAGTAAAGTTTGCAAGTTGTGATTCTTACTGTTTTTCTGTTCATTGAATATTAAAGTGTTTTTCCGCAACTTCTTTAATATTGTTTCTGAGTGTTCATAATTTTTGTTGAGAATTCGATCCTGACAGCTGGTAAATATCATCATTTAAAACCCAAATTTGTTACCAAGCCAACGGATGAGGTTGAAGCTAAAGAAGATGAGAAAAGAAAGAATTTAAAGAAAATGCAACTACCATTCTGCTATCAAAAGCTGAATGATAGTTATCTTTCAGAAAAACCAAAATCTCTTTCAAATGATTATTTTGCTAGCTATTCTACTACTGAGATGGAGGCAAAACCTTTTAAACCTAAAATTTATGTCCCTCCACTCATTCTCGAAAGCAAAATAATGGAACTTGAAAACGCTTTATCTGATGAAAGAATCTTGGTTGATTTAGAACAAAATATGTTTTCTATTGTATTAAAGAACACTGTTTTCAAAACTGAATCCAATGAGTTTTCAACATCTTCTAAGGCACCTCAAACTTCAGAAGTTGATTTTGATGACTTATTTGCGTCTGCAAATGATTTTCTAAATTCTGATGAAGGGTGTGTTGATGAGATTGAAATGTTTGACTTTAATGCTAAACTTCCAGATCATTCTATTTTTGTTATAAATGGTGAAGCATTACCTAGTGTATATGAAATTGGTGAATCATCAACTAAGGTTGATGAACCAGTTTCTGTGAGTACTGATTGCTATCAAACAGGTAATAAGCAAAAGAAACAACGTTCATAGAAACGGAAGAACACTAGTAAGCTTAAGAAAAGACATTCTCAGAAATCTGATTTTCCTAACAAACCTAAATATTCTGAAGAACGAAAAGAGTGGCGACTTAAACAGAACGTTGATGAGAAAGTAGAATCGATTCCTGATATTCTTTGTAATAGATCTACTGGTAGTATGCCTGATGTAGTTGGTAATGTTGCTTCGAATAAACAAAACCTTGTAACTCCTTACAAGAGATATACAATAAAGCAATTACTCCAATTATCTCGGTCTGCTACTAAGTCATATACTTATAGACGGAATGATTTTGCTTCAAAAGTTTTTCAAAAGGTCAGAGGATCCATATATAAATGGATAACAAAATCTTGTACTAATCCGTTAGGACCCACCTTTAAATGGGTACCTAAAGTTGATATTCCCTGATTTCTTTTATGCGGACCCGTCATATGTGGTACTTGGATTCTGGTTGCTCTAAGTATATGACCGGGCAGAAAGCTTTATTGTCTAATTATATAGAGAAATTTTGCGGAAATGTGAGATTCGGCAACGACCAATTTTCACCGATTTTAGGCTTCGGTGATGTAATTCAAGATAATGTGACGATTACGAAGGTGAGCTACATGGAAGGTTTAGGACACAACCTGTTCAGTATTGGCCAGATCTGTGACAAAGATTTAGAGGTAAATTTCAAGGCCAAGAGGTGTTCTATACGTACTGAAGATGGTAAGGAACTCTTGGTCGGCACTCGAAAGTCTAACTTCTACACGATAAATTTGTCAAAAGTCCAGACTGACAATCAGGTTTGTCTACTATCAAAAGCCTCGCTGCAACAAAGTTGGTTATGCCACCGAAGGCTTTCTCACCTGAATTTTCGTTACATCAATAAACTGGTAATTGGTAAGCTAGTCAAAGGACTTCCTGAGCTAATGTTGGGTCTGATTATGCTAAGTATGGTTTATGCTGCTGATTAATGTTGCTAAGTGATTAATACTGCTAGTCTATCAAGATTACTATTGCTAGTAGAATTAATACTGCTTGAAGAGTTAGTGCTGCTACTTGAATAGTTAGTACTGCTTGAAGAGTTAGTACTACTAGTAGTTAGTACTGCTAAACATTAATGCTGCTAAAGATGGTTAATACTTCTGAAGATAATTAGTGCTGCTTCTAAAGATAAAGATGATTTGGAGATAAAGACAAGTTGGAGATAAGACTGAAGATAATTATGGTATTGATGTTGAAGATCAATTGTATTTTGATAATTATCTTGTATTCAGTTTTGTATATATAGTATAGAAGTATTTGATAGTAGAACATAATTCATTCATAAGTTTTTGTTTTAGAGAGAATTAACCTCAAGACTAGTTTAGATCCTTTCTATAGAGAAGTATAGAACGTCTGTTGAGTCTGTTCAACATATTGAGGTTTTGTGTGTAATCATCAAGTTGAATCAATATAAAATTGTGATTTGAGTTTGATATACTGTTTCATTGATTGTTAGTGTTAAAGTGTTTTTCCGCAGCTTCTTTAGCATTGTTTCTGAGTGTGTGTGAATTAAATTCTTGTTTGAATTTTGATCCTGACAAGTGGTATCAGAGCATTGTTAAACTCAGAAAAACAACAATCATCATGGACAGTTCAAGTGATAGTGTTCTAGTCTCAAAGGTTCCAATGCTCAGATCTAATGACTTTGACATGTGGAAGATTACGATCAGGCAATACATTCTTCTCACAGATTACTCTATGTGGGACATCATTGAGAATGGCCCATCTAATGAAGGAAAGATTGGAGCAGATGGAAAAAGAATCCCACCAAAGACAGATGGAGAGAGGATGATAAGGCAGACAGAGATGAAAGCCTTGAGCACACTGCTCTTGGCTATTCCTAATGAGTATCAACACCAATTCTGCAACTGCACTGATGCACAGATGCTTTGGAATGCTCTAGAGAAGAGATTCTCTGGTACCAAAAGTACCAAGAGAAATCAGAAGGCAATACTGAAGCAACAGTATGAAAACTTCATGTCAACTAAGAATGAGTCCATGACTCAAACTTTTGAAAGGTTTAACAAGCTGATTGGTGAACTAGCTACTGTTGGAGTGCAGATTGATCAAGATGATGTAAACAGAAAGTTCTTAAGGTCCCTTGGAGATGAATGAACCATGTATATCGTCTCTTTCAGATAGGATGACAAGCTGGAGGACAAAGAACTAGAAGATCTTTATAATGACTTAAGGGTGTTTGAGGCAGAAGTTGAAGCCAAGAAAAGACCATCTGGATACACTCATAATGCTGCCCTTTTATCATCTTCTTCTTCTACTGTTTCTGCTGCTAATACAGAATCAGTTAGTACTGCTTATGTATCTAAGCAGGATGTATCTAATGACTCTGTATTAGAAGCTTTTCTTGCTAGTCATGCTAATTCTGGTTTAATTAATGATGATATTGAACAAATTAATGCAGATGACCTTGAGGAGATGGATATAAAGTGGCAGATGGCCATGCTAACTATGAGGGTAAAGAGATTCATAAAAAGGACTGGTAGGAACAACTTTTCTCAGAGGAGAGAAGATGGTGCTGGGTTTGACAAGTCAAAGGGGGAGTGCTACAAGTGTCACAAGATGGGACACTTTGCAAAAGAATGCAGAGGAGGAACTCCTCAACAATATGGCAGCAACCACCAGCAAGCACATTCCTCAAGCTTTCAAAACAATAGAAACTCCACTCAAGCTCTTGTTTCTCAAGAAGGAATGGGATTTGATTGGAGTGATCAAGCAGAAGAAGTTGTTCAGAATCAAGCCCTGATGGCAGAAGTCTCAGAATCTTCAAGCACAGATATTCCAACAGAGGTAAAAACTAAACTGTGCACTAAAGAGTGTCTTCAGACTGTTCAAAAGTACAGGGATCATAACCAAAGCATGTGTGATGACCTTAAAAGGTTAGAGAGAGATATAAGAGAGTATAAAGTGATTGTGGAGAAGTTTGAAGATCAAATCAAGGCTTACAAGGCCATTGAACTTCAACATTACTATGACACAAATTACTGGAAGTGGGAGAAAGATCAATTAGAGATACAAATAGAAAAATCTAAAGAGGAGTGTGAGAAGATAAAGAGTGAGTATGAGAAAGCTAAGCTTGACATTGAGAAGTTTTCTTATGTTTCCAAAGCAATGGACTCTTTGTTTAAAGCTCAAGTTCATGATAAGATCAAGAGTGGTATAGGATAAAATGCAAAACCTCCACCTTATAACAATAATTATATCCCTCCCTCTTCAGATCTCTTAGAAAACCAAAATAAGAAGGACTTACCTATAGGAGCAACAGAAGTAGATCCTATAGATAGTGTGGTGGTTGAAGAAGAGAATGAGAAAGAGAATTCTGAGAATAAGCATGTAGAAGAGATTCCTGTAGAAAATCATATTCTTACCAATGATGGGGGAGGTAAACCATTCATCAAGAGTGAAAAGGTGGATAGCTCAAAGAGTGAAAAGGTCGAAAACTTAAAGAGAGAAAAGGGAAAGGTACAGGGAGTCCACTATATGCAGACCACAGTTGTGAATCCCTGTACATGTAAACAGCATCAGCCCCAAAAACATGATAAAACAAGGGGTAATCAAAGAAACTGGAATAATCAGTGGGCACAAAAACAAGGGGTTGATCTGAGTAAAATCAATAGACCAAAACCTTGTTTTATTTGTTGAAAGCTTAACCATATTGCCAAATACTGTTATTTCAATCCAATGAACCAGAGGATAAACCTTCAAAGACATATACAAAATCCTGTTGGTTATAGGAATCAAAGAAGGAATCATATGGCTGAAGATGTAAAAAGAGCACCTTTAAAAGCTCAGGCTCAAAACAAGTTTGCAAAATCCAAGAAAAATACTCCAAATAAGCCAAGGAGTAACTTAAAGAAAAATAAAGCAAACAACTTTGTTCAGGTTTAGGTTCCAATTTTAAAGAAATCTGTTAGTACTGCTACTTCAAATAGTACTGCTGACAGAAATAATGTTGCTGCAAGCAATACTACTGCTAACAATATTAGTACTGCTAATGAAGTTAGTACTGCTAACAAAATTAGTACTGCTAATCCAATTAGTACTGATAATGATGTTAGTACTGCTAACAAAGTTAGTACTGCCAATCAAGTTAGTACTGCTTCCAGTAACAAACCCATTATTGTGACAAAGTATTCAAGCCATAAGATTCCCCAGTCTGAAAAGCTCATCAAAACTGATTGTGAATATGTTGATGAGAATGGGAAACCCAAGACCACTTTGGCTTGGGTTCCTACTAAAAACTAACTGTTCCACTTTATGTGCAGGGCAACCAACAATAAAAAGGGAAGAGCATTTGGCGTATTGATAGTGGTTGCTCTAGGCACATGACAGACAACAAGTCCTGCCTACAAAACTTCAAAAGAATTGATGGAGGACATGTTGCATTTGGTGAGAATCCATCTGGAGGAAAGATTAGTGGAAAAGGTAATGTGTCAAAGGGTAAGATGACCTTTGAGGATGTCTACTATGTTGAGCAATTGAGATACAACCTGTTAAGTGTATCACAGGTTTGTGACAAGAAACATAGTATATTGTTTACTGATACTGAATGTATTATCCTTGCTGAAGGGTTCAAGGTAGTTGATGAAAGTATGATACTACTGAGAACACCAAGAAAGGACAATGTTTATTGCTTGGATTTAGAGAATGTATCTAATGATTCATCATTTAATTGTCTATTTTCAAAAGCTTCTGTTGATGAATCATCTCTATGGCACAGAAGGATGTGTCACATGAACTTTAAAACAATGAATAATCTTGTGAAAAACAACCTTGTAAGAGGTTTACCACAAAAGGTATTTTCATGTGATGATCATTGTGTTGCATGTCTTAAAGGCAAACAGCACAAAACTTCTCATAAGTCCAAAGAGATAAATACAATCTCTTCACCTCTTATCTTACTGCATATGGATTTGTTTGGACCTACAAATGTGATGAGTATTGGCAAGAAATCTTACTGCTTAGTTAATGTTGATGATTTCTCTAGATTCACTTGGGTCTATTTTCTGAGGACAAAGGATGAGACAAATGGACTGATCAAATCCTTTATTCTCATAGTTGAAAACCAAACAAATCAAAGAGTTAAAATCATCAGATCTGATAATGGAACTGAATTCAAAAACCATGATCTAAACAACTTCTGTGAGGAAAAAGGTATTGAGAGACAATACAGTGCTCCTAGGACCCCTGAACAGAATGGAGTTGCTGAGAGGAGAAATAGGACACTGATTGAAGCTGCAAGATCCCTGTTGGCAGATTCAAAACTGCCAGTTACATTTTGGGCAAAAGCAGTTAATACTGCTTGTTATGTTCAAAACAGGGTTCTAATAGTTAAATCTCAAGGCAAGACACCATATGAACTTTTTAACAAGAAGAAACCTTTTATTGGATTTTTCAAACCATTTGGGTGTCCTTGTATAATTCTTAATACCAAAACTCACTTAGGCAAGTTTGATAGCAAAGCAGATGATGGATTTCTGGTTGGTTACTCATCCCATAGTAAGGCTTACAGAGTATTTAATACCTCTTCTAGAATAATTGAGGAAAGTGACAATGTCAAATGCAATGAGAGAACACTAAATAAACTTGGTACAGGCCCTGATTGGCTTTTTGACATTGATTCACTAACTAATTCTTTGGCTTTCAGTTATGAGAATAATGCAGGAACAGGGACAGAATCAGTACAAAACAAAAGACAAGAGTTTGTGCTATTCCCAATTCCTACATGAGATTCTACTGAACTCTGTGTTCAAGAGAAGAAAGATGCTTCAGATTCAAAGGAAACTGAAACTGCTCAGAATGAAGAGGGGAGAGGTGAAAAGGAGGATCAACTTTTGACTTCAGAACAGCTAGAACCTGAGATGCCTGCATTGGCAGATGATGATACTGATGATGAGAATTCCTCAGTGTTTGGTGGCAGCTCTCCTGAATAGAATGACTCTAATCTGGATACAGAGATTAATGAAGAGGCTATTCATCAAACAAAAGTGCATAAAGATCATCCTCCTCAGTTGGTGATTGGTGACATCAATTCTCCAATCATCACAAGAAATCAGAGTAAGTTGGGAGGATTAAAAGACATACAATTAGGCTTACTATCTTGCTTTCTATCTCATGTTGAGCCCAAAAAGGCACATGATGCAATGAAAGATCCAAGTTGGATAGAAGCAATGCAAGAGGAGCTGCTGCAGTTTATACTGCAAAATGTATGGGATTTGGTAGAACTGCCTAAAGGACACAGAGCTATAGGGACAAAATGGATTTTCAGAAACAAGAAGGATGAGAGAGGGATAGTGATCAAGAACAAGGATAGATTGGTAGCACAGGGGTACACTCAAGAAGAAGGAATTGATTATGAAGAGGTTTTTGCACCAGTGGCTAGGATTGAGGCAATTAGGTTGTTTTTAGCCTCTGCTTCTTTCATGAAGTTCAAAGTCTACCAAATGGATGTGAAAAGTGCTTTTCTATATGGAAAAATTGAACAAGAAGTATATGTCTGTCAGCCCCCAGGGTTTGAAAATCCCAAGTACCCTGACAGAGTATACAAATTGAAGAAAGCACTGTATGGACTACATCAAGCACCAAGAGCTTGGTATGACACTTTGTCTACCTATCTCTTGGAAAATGGTTTTGAGAGAGGGATCATTGACAAGATTTTGTTCATTCAAAGGAAGAAGAAGGACATCCTGTTAGTGCAAATCTATGTGGATGACATCATCTTTGGATCCACAAAAGATCAATTGTGCAGAGATTTTGAAGAATTAATGCATAAGAGATTCAAGATGAGTTCTATGGGTGAACTTACTTTCTTCCTTGGGCTACAGGTTAAGCAGAAACAAGATGGAATCTTCATAAACCAAACCAAGTATGTGCATGACATTTTAACCAAGTTTGGGTTCTCAGATTCCAAGCCTGCAAGCACACCCATGGAGACACACAAACAGATTACTGCAGATCTTGAGGGGGAGGATGTGGATGTTCATTATTACAGATCCATGATTGGCTCTCTCATGTATCTCACAACTTCTAGACCAGATATCATGTTCCCTGTTTGTCTGTGTGCAAGATTTCAAGTTAGGCCAAAGCAATCACATTTTCAAGCAGTCAAGAGGATATTCAGATATCTCAAAGGTCAACCCAGATTAGGACTTTGGTATCCTCATGATCACCATTTGACCTACTTGCATATTCAGATAGTGATTTGGGTGGAGCTAACTTGGACAGAAAGTCTACAACTGGAGGATGTCAGTTTTTGGGTGCAAGACTTGTATCATGGCAGTGTAAGAAACAAACCACTGTGTCCATTTCAACAACAGAAGCAGAATACATAGCTGCTGCAAGCTGCTGCTCTCAAGTGCTATGGATTCAGAATCAAATGATGGACTATGGTATGACATTTATTCACACTCCTATTTTCATAGACAACAGCAGTGCTATTAGCATTGTTAATAATCCTATCAAGCATTCAAAAACAAATCATATAGAAATAAGGTACCATTTTATCAGAGACTTTAATGAGAAGAAGCTAATTCAGGTTCAGAAAATACACCCAAGTAAGCAGTTTGCTGATCTACTCACAAAAGCTTTTGATATGGGTAGATTCACATTCTTGGTCCCAAGTGTGGGCATGATGGACAATGAATAAGTATATTCTCATTCTCTTTATGTACCTATATAGATTCCTCCTTAGTTACTTTCATTAAATTGGTGCTATTAACCCTTGTGTGTTTAAGTGTTTCAGATTGTTTGGAGTGGATACTTGGTACTTCTCGTTCAGTTAATACGACTCACTGCATTACTCATAATAATAGTTCAAAAATGTTTAAGTATGGTTACTACTGCAAGGTGGTTTATACTGCCAGTGCAAAGTTACTACTGCTTGCCTTATTTATACTGCTAATCATTGTTACTACTGCTGGTTCATGTTAATACTGCTCGCATGTGTTAATACTGCTAGTCTGTGTTAGTACTGCTAGTCTGTGTTAATACTGCTAGTCTGTGTTAATACTGCTAGTCTGTGTTAGTACTGCCAGCATGTGTTACTAGTGCTGTTATGAGTTAATACTGCGAGTTCGTTAATACTGCTAAGGTAATTAGTACTGCTTCTAACGTACTCCCTTCACCTATAAATACCCTGTGTGACCGCCAAAATTACAAACGACTCTTTGAACTTCCTACTAGTGTACTCTCTCTCTCTCTTGTTCTCTTGAATTCTCTCTTACCAGTGCGTAACCCGAGCTTTGACCAATTGCTCAAGAAGATGGCTGAAATGATGTTTGTCGATGAACACAATGAATTGGCAATGCTACTCAAACCAAAGCAAGAGAGGGATTTCATCAGATTGTGGATTTCCTAAGATCCTCACACATAGCCCATGCTTTAACTGTCAATCCCACAATCTGTGTGGAACACCAAAGGCAGTTTTGGGCCAATGCTGCTATTCATACTGAAGATGGCAATCAGGTCATCCAAACAAGGGTGTGTGACAAACCCCTGACAATCACAGAAGAAGCTATTCGCATTCATCTACAACTAGATGATGCCTCAGGTATAACCTCTTTACCCAAGGAAGATCTCTTCCAAGCTCTTAGTAATATGGGGTATGAAGGTCCCACTGATGTCTTCAAATTTTTCAAGAACAGATTCTCACCACAGTGGAGATTCTTTGTTCATACCCTTCAGCACTGTATTTCAAGGAAAACAACTAGCTGGAGTGAGTTCAGCAGTACCATTGCTTATGCTATGGTCTGCCTAGCAACCTCCAGAAAGATATATTTTTCACAAATGATCTTCAATGACTTACTGTCAAACCTAGATACCAAAACAAAATTCTTTTATATGTATCCCAGGTTTGTGCAAGCTTTACTGAAGAAAGAATTGACGGATTTACCTCATTTTAATGAGGTATATGTACCAAAGGTCCCGAAAGGGAAGGTGTTTTCTAATATGAGGAGGCCTAGTAAGGACTTCTCAGGTATTGACACACCATTGTTCTCTACAATGATGGGTGTGTCTCCTTCCCATGGTGAGGCATCAGTGTCAAAGCACTCATCTGACAACCAAACTAATGACCTACCCGCACCACTCATTTCTATTACCATCCCTCAGTCCCTTCTTAAAAAGCCAACATCACCCATCACTCACACTTATATAAGGAAAAAGGTAAAGAAGGTTCCTTCCCTTCTTGTACCTTCACCCCCACAGCCTTCAAGCCCTCTAATGGAGCATTCTCCATTAGATAATATCCAAAGGGAAACCACAAGGGTGTCTCCCAACCCTAAGAAGGTGCTCAATAAGGAGAAGGAAGAGCATATGGGCTGTAAGGCTCACACTACTGACTTTGCACAAAGTGCAGGGCAGGACAATGTGAACATATCTAAGACCTTCCCCATGGAAACTTTGGGTGAGCAATCATCCAAAGGTCCCAGGTGCCAAGAAACCAAGGGGGTAGAGGGTGCTTGTGTGTTCCAGATTCTAGTTTCTAATCAATTAATCAAAACAAAACATAAACAAGAATCAATTACCTGTTTTGATTTCACTTTCAATTCACAATTTACAACTTTCTCTCTCTAGACCTCTCTCTCTCTCTCTCTACGAATCTCTCTCTCTCTAATATTACAATCTGACTTCTTAACTCTGTTAACTAACTAAACAAAACTGAAAAATAAAATCTATTTATACCAATTCCTAATACAAGGAAACTAAAATACAAAATACAAATACATTTGACTTTTATTACAAAAGACTTTGACTTTCACTTAAGAGTTGACTTTCTTAGCTTTGACTTTCTTGAATTTTGACCTTCAGTCTTCTTGATCTTGTATCCAACAGATTTATGCTCTAACAATCTCCCCCTTTGGATTCAAGATCACTGTTTAAAGATCTAGCAATTCAGTCTTCACTTTAAGCTCTGTCAGTACAATCTCCCTTTTTTTTTCTTTGACTGTATTCCTTCCAAAAATATCTTCAAACAATTAACAATCTCCCCAAAACTTTTACAAAACACTTTCAGACTTTGGAAAGAAATTATCTTCAAAATCAGCTCAAATTGCTTTAGCAAATAATCTTCAAAGAAAATTTCAGCAAATCCTCAGAAATTCTTTGATCTTCTCCAAATTTTCAAATTGAACTTTTCTGACTTGGACAATTCTGAAAATCATCTATCAGATAAAATGTCTTTGACCATTTCTTGATACCATCTCCCACTTTTTGATGATTTGAGCATCTATATCATCAAAACTTTTCCAAGAAATGTCTTTGACCATTCTAATCTGTCAAACTGAGCCTCTGATTCTGTGATCCATAACCAAGTATTCATCTAGATCTTTGCAAATCCAGACAAAATAATAACATGTAACTCCTAAATCAACAAATGAATCAGTTAAAATGTCTGTCAGTAACACGAAGTCACTGTGTGTAACGGATACACAATATAAAGGAGTTGTTTTATGTTCACTCCCCCAGGGCTTCCATCCAATCATCGAAACACCACAAAGGAAATTTCTATGAATGTTATGACAAAGAAACAAATTCTTTGTGTGTTCGTACATGTGTAGAAAGAATTAAGCACTAATGATTGCTTTTATAAGGCTCAACATTGTGTAAACCACTGAGACAACAGTAGATAAACACAGACTCAATGTGCATGATTAAAGTGCGAAGGTGGGGCAGATTTTCTTCATTTTCAATATCCAGATTTTCCAAATGAAAACCAAGTAGATAATATGTTGCGTCCCCTTGAAAATGTGAAACATTTTCTTTTTGAGAAGAAAATGAGTAGCTGGTGGGGTTTAGTCAAGAGTTGGCATGGGCTAGTTGCCTGTTTCAATAACGTTCACCAAAGAATTGTGACACGCTAGTAATGTGGCTGCCCGACTCAGAAACTAGTTGGTGCAGAGTTTAATATTCTTTTACTCTGTTCTCACACCCTCTTTCTTTTGATCATTAAGTTCACTACTAACCAAACTCTCCTTTACATTTTACCTCATCACACCCACACTCATTTCAATTAGACTCCTCACACTCAATTTCTATGGATTAACTTCTTGGGTAGAAATCACTAGTTAACGTGATTTCATAGAAGTTCAGTTAATTCCTAGCACAAAGAACCCATGTAGTCCTAGAAAGCATATGTTGATCAGATGATTTAACTTTATCAGTTAAAGCTCATATACAAATGTCAGATATGAATATGCTCAGAGATATAATCATGGAAATATGAGCATTTTTTTTAAAACATTGAAGTATTTTCAAACAAGTATATTGAAAGAATAGATATGAATGCAAAAGACTTTTTTGAAAATCTGACATTGTATGAAAATGATCAGAAATGAAATGATATATCAATTAAGGCTTATGGTCAAGAATAACGGTTATAGTCTATATGAAACAAAAATATAGACAATATTGAACTAAACGCTTCGAAATGAAATTACGCTCAATATACATTGATGTACAAGCGGAGTGTCTTACCATCGAAAAAATTGTTTCAATTTAGAGACATGGTAAGAACATTTTAAACAAAAATTGAAACCGGTGTGTGTGAATACTTGAAAGTATATAGAAAATACAATACGCAAGTATTAATCTTTGGAAACACACGGTTTGTTTATCAATTAAGCACAAAATAAAATGAAAACATTTAAAATCGCACTTCCAAATTATAAAATCTGTTTAAAATTCGGGAAGTGGTTTGAACATTTTAGAACATGTTTTCTATATCTGAAAGTTGTCCTTCTTTCAGATATATTTGAGATTAAGATAAGAAATTTACCTTTTAGCTTTGTCTTAAATCTCATGAAGTCATGCTTAAGTCAAAATGATATGATCGTGTCATCCTCTCTCATCCTGCACAAGTCTCAAAGTCTAGTCAAAGCAACTTTATTCACAAATTTATTTGAATGTAAAAGACATAAAGCAATAAAACGATTAAAGTACGAGTTCTGATTTGAAATAATCAGAAATCATAGTCTTACTCCTTTTGATATTATATGCTCCCCCTAAAATCATGCATCACAAAAATTTGTCAGTTAAGCAAAATGCAGAAATTAGTTATGCTCCCCCTCAAAACAATGTAGATCATCTTAAATCTTCTCTTACTCCCCCTGAGATCATGAGTAAACAATTAAAGTGCAGATATCCTTCTGACATAAAGATAAAGAAAATGATGAAAAATAACAATACTTAACTATATTAGGTAATAACTGATTATGTCTTCAGATTTAACATACCAAGCTTAGAGATAAGAAAATTAAATATCTTTTCATCTAATGGTTTGGTAAATAAATATGCAAGTTGATAATCTGTTTTTACAAAATAGAGTTCAATTGTTCCTTTTTCTACATTATCCTTAATAAAATGATACCTGACATCAATGTGTTTGGTTTTCGTATGTTGGACAGGATTAGCAGATATTGCGATTGCACTCTTCGAGTCACAATATATTGGAATTTTATCGAACTTGAAACCATAGTCTCGTAGTTGTGTTCGCATCCACAGGACTTGAGAGCAGCAACTAGCAACAGCTACAAACTCTGCTTCAGCAGTCGATGTGGAAACGCATAATTGTTTCTTTGATGCCCAGCTAACGAGCTTGTCTCCAAGAAATTGAACGTGACCAGAAGTACTCTTTCTGTCCAACATGCAACCTGCATGATCTGCATCTGAATAGGCAGTCAGTTGAAAACCAGTATCCTTAGGATACCACAGACCTAGATCTGCAGTCCCCTTCAGATATCTAAAAATCCTTTTGACAGCAGCCAAATGGGATTCTTTAGGAGCAGCCTGATATCTAGAACATAAGCATGTTGAAAACATAATATCTGGCCTACTTGAAGTAAGATACATTAACGATCCTATCATACCTCTATAAGTCCTAACATCAACACTTTTACCCGAAGGATCAGTGTTAATCTTAGTACCTGGTGCCATCGGGGTTCCAATTCGTTTACAATTTTCCATATTGAACTTCCGAAGAATATCCAAAATGTACTTAGATTGGTTAATGAAAATCCCCGTTGAAAACTGTTTAACTTGTAATCCGAGAAAGAAATTCATCTCTCCCATCATACTCATTTGAAAACGTGACACCATGAGGTTAGAATTTTTTTTGCAGTATTTAGGATTTGTAGAGCCAAATATTGTATCATCAACATAAATCTGAATAAAAATAATATCAGCTTTTTCCTTTTTGATGAATAAAGTGGTATCAACCTTACCTTTAGAAAAACCGGACTTGACCAAGAATTTAGATAAAACGTCATACCATGCTCGAGGGGCTTATTTTAAACCATATAGGGATTTGTCCAAGATATAAACATGATCTGGCTTATCTGGATTGACGAACCCTTCTGGTTGAGACACGTATACTTCCTCTTTAAGAATGCCGTTCAGAAAGGCTGTTTTCACATCCATCTGAAACACTATGAAATTCTTATGAGCTGCGTAGGCTAGAAACATGCGGATTGCCTCTATACGCGCTACTGGAGCATACGTCTCATCATAGTCTATGCCTTCCTCTTGCCGGTAACCTTTGGCAACAAGTCTAGCTTTATTCCTTATGACGATACCATCTTCATCCTTCTTGTTTTTGAAAACCTATCTAGTGCCAATCACGGATTTACCTTCCGGTTTTGGAACTAATCTCCAGACCTTCAGGCTTCAAACTGATTTAATTCTTCTTGCATAGCAGATACCCAGTCTGAATCAACAAGAGCCTCTGATACTCGCGTTGGCTCAACCTTACTGAGGAATGAGTCATGCATACATTGGTTAAGAGTCGCTGACCTCGTTTGTACAGGCTTGTTAATATCTCCAATTACTTGATGTAAAGGATGCTCTTTGGTCCAGCGATGCTCATGAGGGAGTGGTGTAGATGAAGATTGATCATGATCATCATCTAAAAATCCACTATCAGACTCTTCAGTTTGAATAATAGTAAGGGGGTTTGTAGTTGAAGTTTCAGTTGCAGAAGTATCAGTTGGAATAGCAGAATTGAGCTGTTGAGTAGACATTATATCACACCCAACTGAAATAGTTACTTCTGGCTCAACAGTTACTTGTATAACTTCAACTGTAGGAGTAGATGTTGGAATGTGAGTTTCTGACTGAACGAGGGATACAAGTTCAGTTACAACATCTGAAGTGATTGGATGATTGCAAATTGTGTCTTCAGACCTGTCAGTCACAACAGATTTAGGTATATTATAACCTAGAAACTCATCATAAAAGAATTCAAATCACAAATCTAAATCAGTTAAATGTGAAATAGATGTAGAAGCATTATTCGAATTATTGGCTGTAGAAGCAGGTTCTGGACTGATCTGCCCAGAAGCTAATACTCCAGTGATCACGGGTTCTGAACTGAGTTGTTCAGAAGCCATCTCTTCATCAAATGTTACATTGACGCTCTCGACAATTATCTTTGACATTTTCAGATAAACACGGTATGCTGCAGATGTTGAAGAGTATCCAATGAAGATGCCTTCGTCCACCTTAGCACTGAATTTATTCAGACTCTCTCTGTCGTTAATCACGAAACACTTACACCCAAATATGTGAAAATATTTGATTGTCGGTGTTCTGTTGTTGATCAGCTCATATAGAGTCTTTTGTAAACGGCGGTGTATCATGGATCGATTTTGAGTATGACATGTAGTTGACACAGCTTCTACCCACAGAAATAGAGGTAAGTCCGATTGGCTAAGCATAGTGTGAGCGGCCTCGACTAGCGTTCGATTTCGCGTTTCGACTACTCCATTCTGTTCAGGTGTACGTGCAGCAGAGTATTGATGTGATATCCCGACCGATTCGAGATATTCTTCAACTGTTTTGTTTTTGAACTCTATGTCGTTGTCCGTTCGAAGAAATTTGACTTCTCGCTGCATTTTCACCTGGGTCGTCTTTAAGAAAGTAATGAGAACTTCGGTCGTCTCATATTTTGATCGAAGAAATTTGACCCACGTGTATCTTGAGTAATCGTCCACAATAACCAACACGTATTTCTTTCCACCCAAACTATGAGTTCTCATTGGACCACACAAATCCATATGTAATAATTCTAACGGAGAACTAGTGCTTGGTTCAGGCTTCAGTTTATGCGGAGCTCTCTTCATCTTTCCCTTCTCATATGCAGCACATATGTGTTATTTCTCGTATTTCAGCTCAGGAATTCGTTTTACCAATTTCCCTCTAACCAGCTTGTTGATATAACGAAAGTTCAGATGTGATAGTCGTCGGTGCCAGAGCCAACTTTGTTGCATCGAAGCTTTTGACAATATGCAAACATGACTGTCATTCTGTACCTTTGGAAGATTGATGGTATAGAGGTTTGTCTTTCGATTTCCGACTAAGAGTTCATTGTCGTCTTCAGTACGAACCAAACATCTCTTAGCTTTGAAGTTGACCTCTAAACCTTTATCGCAGAATTGACCAATGCTAAATAAGTTGTGCCCCAAGCCTTCGACATAACTCACCTTACTTATCGTTATGTTGTCTTGAATGGCGTCACCATATCCTAAGATTGGTGAAAGCTGATCGTTTCCAAATCTGACATTTTCACTGAATTTCTCTGTATAATTAGACAATAAAGCTTTTTGCCCAGTCATATGCTTGGAACATCCACTGTCCAAGTACCACATATGTCGGGTCTGCAAGAGAAATCAGTAAACAATAACTTTAGGTACCCATTGAAAAACGGGTCCTAACAGATTAGCACAAGATTTTGGTATCCATTTAAATATGGACCCTCCTTTTCTTTGAAAACTTTTAAAAACATTTGATCTTGAAGAATAAACATGATAAGATCCAAACCAATCAGAAGAATTATGAGAATAAGAAAAATCAGTTCTCCGATAATTATAATGAGATGTAGTAGTAATAGGAGATAATTGAATCAACTGCTTTATTGAATAACGCTTGTAAGAAGTTACAAGGTTTTGTTGATGAGAAGCATATTGACCAACTACATCTGAATCACTACTAACAGATCTAGTACAAGAATTATCAGAAATTGATCCAACTATCTCATCATCCTTCCGTTTTGGTCACCATTCTGTTTGAGCTTTCGACCTGTTCTTGCTTATATCTGAAACACAAAATGTAGATTTATTAGGAAAAGCAGATTTCTGAGACTGAGTTTTCATTTGTGTACCAGTGTATTTCTGTTTCTGTAATCGCTGTTTCTTATGTTTCTTACCTTGAGAATAATAATTAACAGTTACAGAAACTGATTCACCAACCTTAGTTGATGATTTAACAGTTTTAAGAATACTTGGTAACACTTTTTCATTTAAAAGACAAGTAGAATGATCAGGAAGAATAACATTAAAGTCAAACATATCAATTTCGTCTATGCACCCATCATCAGAATTAAGAAAATCATTTGCAGACTCAAATAAGTCATCAAAATTATCAGACGAAGTTTGAGATGCCTCAGAAACTTTAGAACACTTTGTAGATGTGGATTGAAAAACCGTGTTCTTTAAAACTGTAGAAAATACACATTGTTGAATATCAACCAAAAGTTTTTCATCAGATAAAACATTTTCAAGCTCAACTATTCTGCTTTCAAGAATGAGTGGAGGAACATAAACCTTTGCAACTGCAGGTTTTGCCTTCATCTAAGAAACAGAATAACTACCAAAATAATCGTTTGAAAGAACTTTTGGTGTTTCTGAAAGATAACTATCATTTAACTTTGCATAGTTAAATGGTAGTTGCATTTTCTTTATACTCTTTCTATTTTCAGTTTCTTTAGCCTCAACTTCTTCTGGTAATTTGGTAACAAATTTGGGTTTTAAATGAGTATGTTTACCAGCACAAGCAAGAAAATCAAAATTATAAAGTGCCGGTTGTTTTCTGATGGCTTTCTTTAAGTAATGAGGGTTTTGAAAACCAAGACCCCATTTTTCCTAAACATCAGCCTCTTCGTTAGGTGCATTAAGAAAAATGGTTTGATCTGTTTGTCCTCTTGCATAAAGTTTGGCTTCCAGACCATTTACCTTCTTATTCAAAAGCTTGTTCTCAACCTGCAATTTATGAACAGTTAGTGCACATTCTTTTTTCTCAAACTCATACTTACAAATTTTAATTTCAAACTCAGAAATCTTCTGTTCAAAACAATCTACTTGAGATTTAGAATCAGAAGCAGATTTGCGTAAAGAATCAATCAGATCTTTGTTCCTATTAACAGACGTATTAAGCTCAAAGATCTTATTGTTCCTTTTAGCAACTCTTTCTTTTTCCTTTTTCAATTTATTTTGTAAATCTTGAAGCTCAACCACCATGGCTTCCATTTTGGTAATGAAATCTTTTTGAGTTAAATTTAATACCTCATCAGTTGTCTCGTCATCTGATTCATCATACTTGACTTCTTTTTCCATGAGACAGAGATGAGCAATTTCTTCCTTTTCTTCCTCTTCACCTTCTGAATGATCCAACCAAAATTCGTCCTCAGCCATTAAAGCTATGCCTGCTTCTTGCCGTTTGGCCAATAGCAACTTCTTCTGATAGTACTGAGAATTACGAACTTTTGGCTTTCTACAATCTTTTGCAAAATGACCAATCTTGCCACAGTTGTAGCATTTGACTGGATCACTTGTTGGCTTTACGGCAACAGTGTAGTCATTCATGAACTTCTTCCTTTCATCAGGTTCCTTCTCAACATATCTGTTCTCCTCATATCTCCTTCCTTCCACCCTTTCTCGGTGCTCGTGATTCTTAGAACTTGATGAATAATATCGTTGAGAATTTGATCCCGACTTTTTGTAAAATTTCTTTTGAAAGGCACGGGTCAGCAACAACATGGCTTGTTTCAGACTTTCTCCATCATCACCATCTGTCTCAGAATCCGACTCAGAACTTTTCAGTACTTTCTTCTTCTTCTTCTTCTCTCCAACAACTAAAGCAATCGGATCAGGAACCTTTTCAGCCTTCTTCTTTTCAGCTCTTTTCTCCTCAACCTCATCTTCATTCTATCGTAAAGTCTCATAGACTTCGTGAAGAGGTATGTCATTCAAGTCTTTCATCTGCTTCATCCTACGTGTATGTTTCTTCCATTCAGGTCGTAGGATACTCAGGAATTTGACATTGCTTTCCAGCTACTTCTTTGTCACTATGTTCTTCGTCAGTTCGTTCAGAAGCAAAGTAAACCGTTCATATGTATCTTCCAAACTCTCATTCTCTTTGGATTTGAATTCCTTGTAGCTATTGATGCAGTTAGCCACTTTCATCTGATTCCCTACCTTGGATCCCATCATCATCTTTTGTAATTGATCCCACATCTTTTTAGCATCATCCTTGTAGCTATCAATCTTGATGTAAATCTCATTGGGAATGCTTTGAAGTAGAAGAGATCTTGCTTGCTTGTCAGCTTTATAACGACTTTTCTGTTCTTCAGAATACTGTGATAAATCCACTTTAACTGGTTTTGTCTTTTGTTCTCTTTCTTCATCACCATGTCCACTATCAGAAGAATCATCATCATCAGGTACTTGAACTATGATTGGTTTCATAGGACCTTCTGTAATTGACAAAAGAATATTCTCCCCGTTTGCATGTCTGTAATAAAATTCAGAAACCTATCCTTCCACTGCTCGTACTCTCCTTTGAACAGAACAGTAGGCTTGACATCAGTACCAATTGAAAGTGTATCTTTTGAAGTCATCTTGTTTAAACCTGTTTTGAAAATATATCCAATAAGAAACTAGAACTGATCGTTAGTCCAAAATATGAAATCACAAGAAAAATTTTGAAATTTAGAAAAAACAGAAATCTGAAAATTTTGACTAAGTATCAAAACTCGCAAGTCACTATATAACTCGCAATCACTGAAACTCGCAGACACTGAGAAACACGCAGATCGAGACTGTTAGAGCATATTTGTTAGAGCATATTTGTTGGATACAAGATCATAGAAGCCGAATGACAAATTCCAGCCAAGTCAAAGCTGAAAGTCAACTCTCATAGAGAAAGTCAAAGTCTTGTATTAGTTTACTTTGTTTTAAGCGTGTGTAGTTAGTTTTTCCTTTAATAGACTTGTGGCTAGTTGTTACGGAACATACATGTAACTAGAAGTCTTGATACACAGAGAGTTCTAGAGAGAGAAAACTAGAGAGAAAAAGATGTATACAAATTGTTGTGAATTTGGAATTCAATAACAGGTTGAGTATTAAATCTGTAATCATCTTGTTTGTTTGTTTGATTTAGTAAGAACTTGATAGATTGGGACATTATCAGTTATTGTTTCTATGTGATTCAACTATAATCTCATAATCAAATAATCATCAAGGCTCGATCAAATCAACAAATTCGAACTTCTCAAAAATTGAACATACGAAAGTGAACTGTTCCATCAATCAAACTTGATCTTGATCGAATCGATGAAAGATTTCTTCGATTTAGGCTCTGATACCACTTGTGTGGTCCAATGATCATGGTTTAATTGATTAGAAAAGAATTAACAAGAGAATTTGGAGGGAATCTGTTTTATTATTCACAAAGTCTAGATAGAGTCACAAGATTTCTCTCTCTAGAAACAAGCAACTCGTATACGACTACATTGTTAATGACTTTCTTACAAAAATCTACAAACAAATCCCTATATACACCCTAACACACTTGTTTACATTTAAGCCCAAACCCAAATTACAAGGCCCAAAATACAAATACAAATATTACTTTACAAAACCTCTAAATATAACATTTTATGTTCTAACATTCTACCCCAAAGTTTTGTATAGGAATCATCCTCTTTAGCTTTAGCTCTTCTCCCCCTTTATTTCTTTAAAAAACTTAGCGTTGCTTAAACATCAAAGCATCTCTGGCTCCCCCTTGAAAGTAGCTCTTATCCTTGAAGTTTCAACTTTAATACCAGATCTGATGTAGACAATAACCTCGACTGAGTGCACATAAAGACAACTTTTAACTCTTGTAAATCCAACACATTCATTTTGCCCACAAGAAAGAAATGTGTGTATTATGACGTGATAACCAAAGTGCATCTTCAGTTTAAAACAGCGAATCTATCTTTGAACCACGAGTTGAATAAGAATTCAGCTTAAGAACATATTCTGATCAGCTTGCAGGAGGAAGCATCTTGTAGAAAACACTAGAATGCAAGGGTCAGAAGACAAATCTGATAATTGTTCCACAACTGATGAAAGACGCTCATTTTCTAACTGCTTTTCAGAACACTGAACGAACGAACTCATAACTCCTTTCTTCACGAATCAGCTGGATAGTTATAAGCACTCAGAGTTCTGAATCACAACCAAAGAATCAGAACAATGATTGCAGTCAATAACACTTCTAATTGATCAGGTCAGAAGAAAGATTAAGAGCACTCAAAGGTCTAAGATCATAGAGAAGTACTCTAGACTGATGATTGCGTATACTCAGGCTGCTAATCCAATTCAATCAGAGACTAAATCCAAACATCCAATATCTGAAAATCATGACTAACATGAGCACTCGTGAATATTTAGATCAGTTGCTAAAAATATGTGACCAACGGAAGATAGGAATGATGTCACATATGCATTTTGCGGAAAATCTCAAGAACAGGGCAAACTTGTAGCAAAATGGATTCAGAACGGTAACTTTTCGCATAACCTTTACAATTCGCAGATCATTAAACATTAAGGACACAATTTGCATGAGGCTATAGCCGAAATCCCACAATTCGCATAGGCTTGCGTACGAATTCAATTTTTTCGCATGTGCCTATGTGTAAATTCCTCACAATTCGCATATGAATCCATACGATATCTACATTTAGAACATTTTTCTACACTGGAAGTCACTTCTCGTATATACCAACATGCGAATTATGATATTTCGCATCAAGTGACTTGCGAATTTCTTACAACTTGCACACAACATATGCACAGTAGCATGCGAATTCTGCACTTTTCGCACATGACTACCAGGGAATTCCTGACCTAGAAAAAAAATCATTGTGTCCATAGATATTTCATGCGAATTCCTCAAACTTTTCATCATGCGAAATATCCATGCGAGTTCTTGATGCGAGTTCTACGTTGATCGTGCAAATTCTTGAGATCTTGAGCATTTTTCGAAAAACTTCACTAGATTCAACTCAAAACTTTGAAATAGCGCACCAAAATTTGACATTATGCTCGCAGAGAGATCAATTACATTCCTTGTGAATCAATTTAGCAATAAGAAATATGATCAATTGATTTTGATCATAATACAGAATGTGACAGTTTACGAACCAAACTTTATCAAAATCTATCAAATCTTCGAAAATTGATGAAATTAAACATAGTTATTGATTCTATGTGATTCGACTATAATCTCATAATCAAATAATCATCAAGGATCGATCAAATTAACATCAAATGAACAAATTCAAACTTCTTAGAAACTGAACATACGAAAGTGAACTATTCCATCAATCAAACTTGATCTTGATCGAATCGATGAAAGATTTCTTCGATTTAGGCTCTGATACCACTTGTGAGGTCCAATGATCATGGTTTAATTGATTAGAAAAGGATTAACAAGAGAATTTGGAGGGAATCTGTTTTATTATTCACAAAGTCTAGATACAGTCACAAGATTTCTCTCTCTAGAAACAAGGAACTCGTATACGGCTACATTGTTAATGACTTTCTTACAAAAATCTACAAACAAATCCCTATATATACCCTAACACCCTTGTTTACATTTTAAGCCCAAACCCAAATTACAAGGCCCAAAATACAAATACAAAGATTACTTTACAAAACCTCTAAATATAACATTTTATGTTCTAACATTCTACCCCAAAGTTTTGTATAGGAATCATCCTCTTCAGCTTTAGCTCTTCTCCCCCTTTATTTCTTTTAAAAACTTAACGTTGCTTAAACATCAAAGCATCTCTGGCTCCCCCTTGAAAGTAGCTCTTATCCTTGAAGTTTCAACTTTAATACCAGATCTGATGTAGACAATAACCTCGACTGAGTGCACATAAAGACAACTTTTAACTCTTGTAAATCCAACACATTCATTTTGCCCACAAGAAAGAAATGTGTGTATTATGACGTGATAACCAAAGTCCATCTTCAGTTTAAAACAGCGGATCTATCTTTGAACCACGAGTTGAATAAGAATTCAGCTTAAGAACATATTCTGATCAGCTTGCAGGAGGAAGCATCTTGTAGCAAACACTAGAATGCAAGGGTCAGAAGACAATTCTGATAATTGTTCCACAACTGATGAAAGACGCTCATTTTCTAACTACTTTTCAGAACACTGAACGAACGAACTCATAACTCCTTTCTTCACGAATCAGCTGGATGGTTATAAGCACTCAGAATGTTGAATCACAACCAAAGAATCAGAACAATGATTGCAGTCACTCACAGTTCTAACTGATCAGGTGAGAAGGAAGATTAAGAGCACTCAAAGGTCTAAGATCATAGAGAAGTACTCTAGACTGATGATTGCATATACTCAGGCTGCTAATCCAATTTAATCAGAGACTAAATCCAAACATCCAGTATCTGAAAATCATGACTAACATGAGCACTCGTGAATATTTAGATCAGTTGCTAAAAATATGTGACCAACGGAAGATAGGAATGATGTCACATATGCATTTTGCGGAAAATCTCAAGAACAGGGCAAACTTGTAGCAAAATGGATTCAGAACGGTAACTTTTTGCATAACCTTTACAATTTGCAGATCTTTAAACATTAAGGACACAATTCGCATGAGGCTATAGCCGAAATCCCACAATTCGCATAGGCCTGCGTGTGAATTCAATCTTTTCGCATGTGCCTTTGTGCAAATTCCTCGCAATTCGCATATGAATCCATACGAATTCTACATTTAGAACATTTTTCTACACTGGAAGTCACTTCTCGCATATACCAACATGCGAATTATGATATTTCGCATCAAGTGACTTGCGAATTCCTTACAATTTGCACACAACATATGCAAAGTGGCATGCGAATTCTGCACTTTTCGCACATGACTACCAGCGAATTCCTGACCTAGAAAAAAAATCATTGTGTCCATAGATATTTCATGTGAATTCCTCAAACTTTTCATCATGCGAAATCTCCATGAGAGTTCTACGTTGATCGTGTGAATTCTTGAGATCTTGAGCATTTTTCGAAAAACTTCACTAGATTCAACTCAAAACTTTGAAATAGCGCACCAAAATTTGACATTATGCTCGCAGAGAAATCAATTACAATCCTTGTGAATAAATTTAGCAATAACAAATATGATCAATTGATTTTGATCATAATACAGAATGTGACAGTTTACGAACCAAACTTTATCAAAATCCATCAAATCTTCGAAAATTGATGAAATTAAACATAGTTATTGATTCTATGTGATTCGACTATAATCAAATAATCATCAAGGATCGGTCAAATTAACATCAAATCAACAAATTCAAACTTCTTAGAAACTGAATATACGAAAGTGAACTGTTCCATCAATCAAACTTGATCTTCATCGAATCAATGAAAGATTTCTTCGATTTAGGCTCTGATACCACTTGTGAGGTCCAATGATCATGGTTTAATTGATTAGAAAAGGATTAACAAGAGAATTGGGAGGGAATCTGTTTTATTATTCACAAAGTCTAGAGAGAGTCACAAGATTTCTCTCTCTAGAAACAAGGAACTCGTATACGGATACATTGTTAATGACTTCTTACAAAACACTACAAACAAATCCCTAAATATACCCCAACACCCTTGTCTACATTTTAAGCCCAAACCCAAATTACAAGGCCCAAAATTCAAATATAAAGATTACTTTACAAAACTTCTAAATATAACATTTTATGTTCTAACACTAATACTAATCTTCATTGTTTCTGTGAGTTTACAGCTACAAATTCAAGGATTTGATTGGATTTTGGACTAGATTTTGACTTTTAAGACCAAAACTTGAAGAACTCGCAAGATCCATTCTTTCTGTGTGAAGAACTCGCATGCCATAGAATTCGCATATCTTTCTTGAAATTTTGTTTAAGTGCATAATTCGCATATACACTTGTACGAAAAGTTAGAATTCGCAGATGTCCCTGATACGAAAAGTTTGAACTGAAAAAATTCTAAGGACAGAATTCATACATGCCTTCATGCGAAAAGTGAAGAACTCGCATATAGAAGGATACGAATTATGAAGAATTCGCATATGTACCTTGTACAAATTCTTGAGCATTTTTGCAAAAAAAATTTAATATTTTTCTAAATACAGATTTCGTATCGATGCGAAAAGTTTTTGAGTTTGAAAATGAAATTTTTTTCTAAGTAAAGATTTCACATTTCCCTGTGATACGAAATGCTTATGCGAAAAGCTTGATTTTCAAAAAATTTTAAAGGAAAGAATTCGCTTAAAAGACATGTACGAATTGTGAAGAATACGCATATAGCTATATACGAATTCTTAAATTTCGCATATAGGTTCATGCGAATTGTGTTGTTTTTTATTATCTCTTATATGCGAATTGAGGATAATGTGCGAATTCTGATTTTAAATTGTACGAATTCTTCATTTTATGTGAATTCTTCACTTGAGTGGTCTTTAAAAATGTGATGACGACATCGGGCGTCTCATCTTTCGATCTCAGAAATTTAACCCAAGTGTATCTTTAGTAATCGTCCACTATCACTAAAACATACTTCTTGCCGTTGATGCTTTGAGTTCGCATTGGACCGCAGAGATCCATATGCAACAATTCTAATGTTGAACTTGTACTCGGTTCAGACATAGGCTTATGAGGTGCCCTTTTCGTCTTGCATTTCTCATATGCAGCACATAGATGTTCTTTGACATATTTAAGCTCTGGAAGTCCTTTCACCAAATTTCCCGTGACCAGCTTGTTGATGTACCGAAAGTTGAGATGAGATAGTCGTCTATGCCATAACCAACTTTGTTGCATAGAGGCTTTTGAATGTAGAAATACCTCATTATCAGTCTTGACTTTTGACAAGTTAATCATGTAGAGGTTTGACTCTCTCGTACCGACCAAGAGTTCTTTTCCGTCTTCAGTTCTCATACAACATCTCTTGGCCTTGAAATTCATCTCTAAGTCTTTGTCACAGAACTGACCAATGCTGAATAGGTTATGTCCTAGGCCTTTGATACTCCCAGATTCTAGTTTCTAAACACTATTAATCAAACAAACAAGATTTACAAAACAATTACCTGTTTGATTTCAATTTCAAATTCCAAGATTACAAACTTTCTCTCTCTAGAACTCTCTCTCTCTCTCTACAATATATTCTCTCTATAGAACACCTTCTGTTAGTTACTTCTACTAAAAACAACCTACATCTAAAATACAAGGAAATAAAGCAAAATACAAATACAATACATTTTGACTTTTATTACAAAATGACTTTGACTTTCACTATGAGTTGACTTTCTCATCTTTGACTTCTTGAACTTTGACTTTTTTTTCTTGATCTTGTATCCAACATATTTAAGCTCTAACAGCCTTCAACGTAGCTCACCTTCTTGATCGTTACATTTTCTTGTACAACATCACTGTATCACAAAATCGGTGAGAACTAGTCATTTCCAAATCGGACGTTTTCGCAAATCTTCTATGTATAATTAGATAAAATATCTTTCTACCCAGTCATATGCTTGGAGCAACCAAAATCCAAGTACCACATATGACGGGTCTACACAAGAGAAATTAGGAAACAATTTGTTTAGGTACCCATTTATAGATGGGTTCTACAGTGTTAGCACATGATTTTGGCATGCATATTAATTTGGATCCTCTTTTATTTTGAAAACGTTTTGAAGCATATGAATTATAAGAATATACATGATATGAACCAAACCAATCATCAGAATATTGTCGAGATATAAAATCATTCCGACGATATTTAGAAGACTTTTAGTAGACGGAGATAATTGGAGTAATTGATTTATTGAATATCTCTTGTAAGAAGTTACAAGTTTTGGTTTATTTTAGCAATGTTACCAACTACATCATCTTTACTATCAGTCATTCTATTACAATGAATATCAGGACATGATTTAGCATTCTCATCAATCTTCTGCTGTGGTCTCCACTCTGATTTTACTTCAGTCTTTTTCTTTTTGACATCTGAAACATATGAACTTTGAATGTTAGAACTATGAGATTTATAAGATTGCTTAATCTTTAATTTACCAGTGGTAGTCCGTTTCTATGAATGCCTAGTTTTCTTCTTCTTACCTTTGACATCCTTGGTAGTCACAGAAACTGATTTATCAACTTTTGTTGATGATTCACCTTTCTCGTACACACTGGGTAAACCGTTAAAATTAATGATAAATTGGGAATGATCTGGAAGTTTTACATTAAATTCAAATTGATCAAGACAGTCATCAAAACAACCATCAGATTAGGAAATCAAACTATTCATCAAACAGACCGGTTTTATCATTTGATTTTGAAGCTTTGGAAGTCTTTGAAAAATCAGTGTTCATGAAAACAGTTGAAAAAACCATTTGTTCTGACTCAGTCAAAACTCTTTCTTCTACTAAAGTATTCTCGAGTTCAGAAATTTTACTTTCTAAAACGAGAGGAGGAACATAAATCTTGCCTTCAATTGGCTTTGCCTCCAATTCCTCTGTAGAGTAACTTTGAAAATAGTCATTAGAAATAAATTTTGATTGTGTAGAACTATAACTAGAATTCAACCTCTCATATCGAAATGGAAGTTTCATTTTAATTTTGTTTTTCCGTTTCTCTTTTTCCTTAGCTTCATCCTCATCTGATAGTTTAGTCCACTTAACTTTGAGTTCAGGGTATTGAGGTACCAATTTAAGAAAACCGAAATCATACAATGCAGGCACTTTTGAAATACCCTTTTTCAGATAGTGTGGTTTCTCATAGCCAAGACCCCAACACTCACTACTCTCCTTTGGTTTGTTAAGGTGAATGGTTTGTTCAGTTTGACCCAAAGTATAAATTTTCTCTTCCAAAACATTCACTTTCTCAACCAAATATTTATTTTCTTTCTTAAAAGATAAGCACTTTTTCGCAACCTCTTTGATCTCAAGTTCACACAATTTAAACTTAAAAGTAGTTTCAGATAGTTCATTATGAATTACAGTCTTTTCTCTCACACAGGTATCAATGTTTTTGTGTAAAGCCTCAATCAATACATTCTTCTCAGGAAGATCATTGTTGAGCTTCAGTATTGATTGGTTTTTCTCTTTTATGATACCTTTTTCGCATTTAAGCTTAGACTGTAAATCCTAAAGTTCTATCATCATGGATTGCATTTGGTTAAGAAAATCAGATTCAGACATATCACATACCTCTTCGTTATCCTCAGCATCAGAATCTGCTTCTGCTTCAGTATCATTCTTTCTCAGGAAGCACATATGAGCCTTTTCTTCTTTTTCCTCATCATCTTCAGAATGATCTAGTGTTAGAGCATAAATATGTTGGATACAAGATCAAGAAGACAAAAGTCAAAGTTCAAGAAGTCAAAGCTGAGGAAAGTCAACTCTCATGTGAAAGTCAAAGTTCTTTTGTAATAAAAGTCAAAGTCTTTGTTTTTGTATTTTTGTAGTTTAGTTTTCTTGTATTTTTAGTTGTGGGTATAAATACCATGTACCTTGTATTTCTGTTGTAGTTGTAACTAAATATAGTAATTTGATTGAGAGAGAGAATACGTTAGAGAGAGAGAGAGAGTTCTAGAGAGAGAAAGATTGTAATCTTGGAATTTGAAAGTGAAATCAAACAGGTAATTGATTCATAAATCTTGTTTGTTAATTTGTTTGTGATTAGGAACTAGAAACAGGGACTATCAAATGGAATCATTTCAAGAAATTTGAGTTCGACACTGTGTTCTTCAAAGTCAGAATCGTTTTTGAGTTTTAGTGTGAACTTTGAGTTGTAATTGGTTTCTTAGTGATCGAGGAATGTAAGAGTTTGAAGATTGGGAAATTTTTCTAAGTGTTAAAACGCGCACGCCTCAAGTAAACAGTGGTTAGCGAGTTTTATCAAACACGCAAGTTTAAGCCTGCGAGTTTTTCTGTGAATAGTTGTTTGCGAGTTTCAGTGCCTGCGAGTTTTAAGTTTTTTTAGTGATCTGCGAGTTTTCATACTTAGAATATTTTCTGAGAAATTTTCAAAACTGTAATATGGCTTTTAATAGTGAAATTTTTTTCTCTAGAGGCTTAGGCTTATGAGGTGCCCCTCGACCCCTCGACCCCGCAAGGGCGTTGCCCCTTGACCCCACCCGTTAACCAGGTTAGCGGGACCCCCGTACTATGTCTGCGGAGGGGGACATATTTCTTTTTGTGATCAAAATTTCTGATTTTATATTTCAAGTTTTCTGTATTTTCTTGATTGTTTCATTTGTACTAACGATCAGTTTCTAGTTTCTTATTGCATATATTTCTCAAACAGGTTTAATCAAGATGACTTCAAAATATGCTCTTTCCACTGGCACTGATGTCAAGCCTCCTGTTCTGTTCAAAGGAGAATACGAACAGTGGAAAGACAGATTTCTGGATTTTGTAGACAGACATGCAAACGGGGAAACACATTCTGCTGTCAATTACAGAAGGTCCTATGGTACTAATCACAGTTCAAATACCTGATGATGACTCATCTGATAGTGAAGATGGTACTGAGGAAAGAGATCAGAAAATGAAAATAGTTGCAGTTGAATATGCTCAGTATTCTGAAGAGCAAAAGAGTCGTTTCGAAGCAGAAAAACAAGCAAGATCCCTTCTTCTTCAAAGTATCCCGAATGACATCTACGTCAAAATAGACAGCTACAAGGCAAAAGCTAAGAAGATGTGGGATCAGTTGCAGAAAATGATGATGGTTTCCAAGGTCGGCAATCAAATGAAAGTAGAAAATTGCATCAATAGCTACGAGGAATTCAAAGCCAAAGAAAATGAGAGCCTAGAGGAAACCTATGAGAGGTTTGTGCTTCTTTTGAACGAACTCTCAAAGAACAAAGTGAAAAAGAAGCAAATAGAAAACAACATCAAATTCCTGAGCATCCTACAACCAGAGTGGAAAAAGCATACTCGTAGGATGAAACAGATGAAGGATCTCAATGACATTTCTTTACATGAAGTTTTGAGACTCTACGTCAGAATGAAGAGGAGGTGGAAGAGAAAAGAGCTGAGAAAAAGAAGGCAGAGACAGTTCCTGATCCTATTGCATTGGTAGCCGGAGAGAAGAAGAAAGAAAAGAAAGAGAAGAAGAAAAAGAAGAAAGTGCTTACAAGTTCTGAGTCAGAATCTGAATCAGATGGTGATGATGGAGAAAATCTGAAACAAGCAATGCTTTTACTGACCTGAGCTCTTCAAAAGAAATTCTACAAGAAGCCGGGATCAAATTCTCAAAGATACTCTTCATCCAGTTCTAAGAATCATGAGCACCGAGAAAGAGTGGAAGGAAAGCGATATGAAGAGAACCGGTATTTGGAAAGGAAGCCGGAAGAAAAGAAGAAGTTCGTGAATGATTACACCGTTGCTGAAAAGCCAGCAAATTATCCAATTAAATGCTACAACTGTGGCAAGATTGGACATTTTGCTAAAGATTGTCGAAAGCCAAAGGTTCGAAACTCCCAGTATTATCAGAACAAACTGCTATTGGTCAAACAGTAAGAAGCTGGCATAGCATTAATGGCTGAAGACGAATTATGGTTGGATCATTCTGATCAAGAGGATGAAAAAGAGAAAGAAGAAACTGCTCATCTCTGTCTAATGGGAAAAGAGGTCAAGTATGATGAGTCAGATGACGAGACAGCTGATGAGGTATTAAACTTAACTGAAAAAGATTTCATAACCAAAATGGAAGCTATGATGGTTGAGCTTAATGATCTTCAAGTAAAACTGAAGAAAGAAAAAGACAGAGTTGCTAAAAGAAACAACAAGATCTTTGAGCTTAATAAGTATGTTATTGGGAACAAAGATCTAATTGATTCTTTACGCAAGTCTGCTTCTGATTCTAAACTTCAAGTAGATTGTTTTGAAAAGAAGATTTCTGATTTTGAAGTTAAAATTTCTAAGTATGAGTTTGAGAAGAAAGAATCTACACTAACTGTTCATAAACTGCATGTTGAGAATAAGCTCATGAATAAGAAGGTAAATGGTCTGGAAGCCAAACTTTATGCGAGAGGCCAAACAAATCAAACAATTTTTCTTAATGCACCTAACGAAGAGGCTGATGTTAAGGAAAAATGGGGACTTGGTTTTGAAAACCCCCATTACTTAAAGAAAGCCATCAGAAAACAACCAGCACTTTATAATTTTGATTTTCTTGCTTGTGCTGGTAAACATACTCATTTAGAACCCAAATTTGTTACCAAATTACCAGAAGAAGTTGAGGCCAAAGAAACTGAAAATAGAAAGAATATAAATATAATTCAACTACCATTTAACTATGCAAAGTTAAATGATAGTTATCTTTCTGAGACACCAAAAGTTCTTTCAAATGACTATTTTGCTAGTTATTCTGTTTCTGAGATGAAGGCAAAACCTGCAACTGCAAAGGTTTATGTTCCTCGACTCATTCTTGAAAGCAAAATAGTTGAGCTTGAAAATGTTGTTTCTGATGAAAGACTTTTGGTAGATATTGAACAAAGTGTGTTTTCTACAGTTTTAAAGAACACTGTATTTCAATCTAAGTCTACAAAGTGTTCTACAGTTTCAAAGGCACCTCAAACTTTGTCTGATAATTTTGATGACTTATTTGAGTCTGCAAATGACTTTCTTAATTCTGATGATGGGTGCATAGAAGAAATTGATATGTTTGACTTCAATGCTCCTCTTCCTGATCATTCTACTTGTCTTATAACTGAAAAAGTGTCACCAAGTGGTTTTAATATTGGTGAATCATCAGCTAAGGTTGGTGAATCAGTTTCTGTAACTGCTGATTACTATGCTCAAGGTAAGAAACATAAGAAACAACGATTACAGAAACAGAAATACACTGGTACACAAAAGAAAACTCAATCTCAGAAATCTGCTTTTCCTAATAAATCTAAATCTTATGTTCCAGATTTAAGGAAGAAAAGGTCGAAAGCAAGATCTGAATGGAGACCAAAGAGGAAGAATGATGAGATAGCTGAATCAGTTTCTAATAACTCATGTACTAGATCTGTTAGTAGTGATAATGATGTAGTTGGTCAACTTGCTTCACCTAAACAAAACCTTGTAACTTCTTACAAGCGTTATTCAATAAAGCAATTGATTCAATTATCTCCTATTACTACTAAATCTTTTCATTATCGGAGAAATGATTTTGCTTATTCTCATAATTCTACAGATTGGTTTGGAACTTATCATGTTTATTCTTCAAGATCAAATGTTTTTAAAAGTTTTCAACGAAAAGGAGGATCCATATTCAAATGGATACCAAAATCATGTGCTAATCTGTTAGGACCCATTTTGAAATGGGTACCTAAAGTTATTGTTTCCTGATTTCTCTTGCAGACCCGGCATATGTGGTACTTGGATAGCGGTTATTCCAAGCATATGACCGAGCAGAAAGCTTTATTGTCTAATTATACAAAGAAATTCAGCGGCAATGTCAGATTTGGGAACGACCAAGTTTCACCAATCTTAGGATATGGTGACATCATTCAAGACAACATAACGATTAAGAAGGTGAGTTATGTCGAAGGCTTAGGGCACAACTTGTTTAGCATCGGTAAATTCTACGACAATGGGTTAGAGGTCAACTTCAAAGCTAAGAGATGTTCAGTTCGTTCAGAAGACGGCACAGAATTCTTTGTTGGCAAGCGAAAGACAAATCTCTACTCCATCAATCTTTCAAAGGTCCAGAATGACAATTATGTTTGCTTATTGTCAAAAGCTTTGATGCAACAAAGTTGGCTTTGGCACCGACGACTATCACATCTGAATTTTCGTTATATCTACAAGCTGGTTAAAGATAAGTTGGTAAAAGGACTTCCTGAGCTGAAATATGAGAAAGAACACTTATGTGCTGCATGCGAAAAGGGTAAGATGAAGAGAGCCGCACATAAACCGAAGCCTGAACCAAGCACCAGTTCCCCACTAGACTTACTGCATATGGATTTGTGTGGTCCGATGAGAACAGAAAGCTTAGGAGGAAAGAAATACGTGTTGGTTATTGTGGACGATTATTCAAGGTACACGTGGGTCAAATTTCTTCGATCTAAAGATGAGACGCCTGAAGTTCTCATTACTTTCTTAAAGACAACCCAGGTGAATATGCAAAGACAAGTCAAGTTTCTTCATACGGACAACGGCACAGAGTTCAAAAACAAGATTGTTGAAGAATATCTCGAATCGATCTGGATATCACATCAGTACTCTGTTGCTCGTACGCCTAAACAAAATGGAGTAGTCAAAAGGCGAAATCGGACGTTAGTCGAGGCTGCTCGTACTATGCTCAGCCAATCCGATCTACCTCTATTCTTGTAGGCAGAAGCTGTGTCAACTGCATGTCATACTCAAAATCGATCCATGGTACACCTCCATTTTCAAAAGACTCCATATGAGCTGATCAACAACAGAACACCGACAATCAAATATTTTCACATATTTGGGTGTAAGTGTTTCGTGCTTAACGACAGAGAGAGTCTGAATAAATTCAGTGCTAAGGCAGACGAGGGTATCTTCATTGGTTATTCTTCAACATCGGCAGCATATCGTATTTATCTGAAGAAGTCAAAGACAGTCGTCGAGAGCGTCAATGTAACATTCGATGAAGAGATGGCTTCTGAACAACTCAGTTCAGAACCCATTATCACTGGAGTATTAGCTTCTGGACAGATCAGTCCAGAACCTGTTTCTACAAAGAACAATTCAGATAACGCTTCTACTTCAATTTCTCATTTATCTGATTTAGATTTGTTATTTGAATTCTTTTATGATGAGTTTCTAGGGTCTAATGTATCTAAATCTGCTGTGACTGATAGGTCTGAAGACACAAGCTGCAATCATCCAGTCACTTCAGAAGTTTTAACTGAACTTCTATCCCCTGTTCAGTCAGAAACTCACATTCCAACAACTACTCCTATAGTTGTAAGTACACAAGTAACTGATGAACCAGAAGTAACTGTTTCAATTGGGTGTGATATATTGTCTACTCAACAGCCAGAGTCTGCTATTCCAACTGATGCTTTTGCACCTGAAACTTCAACTGCAAACTCCCCTCCTATTATTCAAACTGAAGAGTCTGACAATGGATTTCTAGATGATGATCATGTTCAATCAGTATCTAATCCACTCCCTCATGAGCATCGCTGGACCAAAGAGCACCCTTTACACCAAGTAATTGGAGATCTTAACAAGCCTGTGCAAACTAGGTCAGCAACCTTAAACCAGTGTCTGCATGACTCATTCCTCAGCAAGATAGAGCCCACACGAGTATCAGAGGCTTTAGCTGATTCGGATTGGGTATCTGCTATGCAAAAAGAATTAAATTAGTTTGAAGCCCTGAAGGTCTGGAGATTAGTTCCAAAACCGGAAGGTAAATCCGTGATTGGCACTAAATGGTTATTCAAAAATAAAAAGGATGAAGATGGTATCGTCATAAGGAACAAAGCTAGACTTGTTGCCAAAGGTTACCGGCAAGAGGAAGGCATAGACTACGATGAGACGTATGCTCCAGTAGCGCGTATAGAGGCAATCCGCATGTTTCTAGCCTACGCAGCTCACAAGAATTTCACAGTCTATCAGATGGACGTGAAAACGGCCTTTCTGAATGGCATTCTTAAGGAGGAAATCTATGTGTCTCAACCAGAAGGGTTCGTGAATCCAGATAAGCCAGATCATGTCTACATCTTGGACAAAGCCCTGTATGGTTTGAAACAAGCCCCTCGAGCATGGTATGATGTTTTATCTAAATTCTTGGTCAAGTATGGTTTTTCCAAAGGTAAAATTGATACCACTTTGTTCATTAAAAAGGAAAAAGCTGATATCATCCTTATTCCAATATATGTTGATGATATAATATTTGGTTCTACTAATTCTAAATATTGCAAAAACTTTTCTAACCTCATGGTGTCACGTTTTCAAATGAGTATGATGGGAGAGATGAATTTCTTTCTCGGATTACAAGTTAAACAATTTTCAACGGGGATTTTCATTAACCAATCTATGTACATTTTGGATATTCTTTGGAAGTTTAAAATGGAAAATTGTAAACCAATTGGAACCCCGATGGCACCAGGTACTAAAATGAGCACTGATCCTTCGGGTAAAAGTGTTGATGTTAGAACTTATAGAGGTATGATAGGATCGTTAATGTATCTTACATCTAGTAGACCAGATATTATGTTTTCAACATGCTTATGTTCTAGATATCAGGTTGCTCCTAAAGAATCCCATTTGGCTGCTGTCAAACGGATTTTTAGATAACTGAAGGGGACTACAGATCTTGGTCTGTGCTATCCTAAGGATACTGGGTTTCAACTGACTGCCTATTCAGATGCAGATCATGCAGGTTGAATGTTGGACAGAAAGAGCACTTCAGGTCACATGCTGAAGCAGAGTATGTAGCTGCTGCCAGTTGCTGCTCTCAAGTCCTGTGGATGCGAACACATCTACGAGACTACGGATTCAAGTTTGATAAAATACCAATATATTGTGACTCGAAGAGTGTGCAATCGCGATATCTGCTAATCCTGTCCAGCATACGAAAACCAAACACATTGATGTTAGGTATCATTTTATCAAAGACAATGTAGAAAAAGGAACAATTGAACTTTATTTTGTAAAAACAGATTATCAGCTTGCAGATTTATTCACCAAACCCTTAGATGAAAAGAGATTTAATTTTCTTGTCTCTAAGCTTGGTATGTTAAATCTTAAGACATAATCGGTTGTTACCTAATAAAGTTAAGTATTGTTATTTTTCATCATTTTCTTTATTTTTATGTATGAAGGATATATGCACTTTAATTGTGTGCTCATGATCTCAGGGGGAGTAAGAGAAGATTTTAGATGATCTACATTATTTTGAGGGGGAGCATAACTAATTTCTGTATTTTACTTAAATGAAATTTTTTTTGTAATGCATGATTTTAGGGGGAGCTTATATTTCATACCAAAAGGAGTAAGACTATGATTTCTGATTATTTAAAATCAGAACTCGTACTTTAATCGTTTTATTGCTTTATGTCTTTTACATTCGAATAAATTTGTGAATAAAGTTGCTTTGACTAGACTTTGAGATTTTTGCAGGATGAGAGAGGATGACACGATCATATCATTTTGACTTAAGCATGACTTCATGAGAATTAAGATTGTGCGAAAAGGTAAATTTCTTATCTTAATCTCAAATATATCGGAAAGAATGACAACTTTCAGATATAGAAAACAAGTTCTGAAATGTTCAAACCACTTTCTTAAACAGATTTTATAATTTGGAAGTGTGATTTTAAATGTTTTCATTTTATTTTTGTGCTTAATTGATAAACAAACCGTGTGTTTCTAAAGATAAATACTTGCGTATTGTCTTTTCTACATACTCTCAAATATTCACACACATCGGTTTATTTTTTTTATCAAATTGTTCTTACCATGTCTCTAAATTGAAACAATTTTTCGATGGTAAGACACCCCGCTTGTACTTTCAAGAATTTTGAGCGATATTTCATTTCGAAACGTCATTTCAAGAATGTCTATATTTTTGTTTCGTATAGACAATATCCATTATTTTTGACCTTAAGCTTTGATTGTTATATCATTCATTTCTGATCATTTTCATATAATGTCAGATTTTCAAACAAGCCTTTTGCATTCATGTTCATTCATTCAATATACTTGTTTGAAAATACTTCAATGTTTAAAAATGCTCATATTTCCATGATTATATCTCTGAGCATATTCATATCTAACATTTGTATATGAGCTTTAACTAATAAAGTTAAACCATTTGAGCAACATTATGCTTTCATAGGATTATATGGGTTCTTTGTGCTAGAACTTACATGAACTTCTATAAAATCACGTTAACCAGTGATTTCTACCCAAGAAGTTAATCCATAGAGATTGAGTGTGAGGAGTCTAAAAGAAATGAGTGTGGGTGTGATGAGGTAAATTGTAAAGGAGAGTTTGGTTAGTAGTGAGCTTAATGATCAAAAGAAAGAGGGTGTGAGAACAGAGTAAAGAATATTAAACTTTGCACAAACTACTTTCTGAGCCGGGCAGCCACATTACTAGCGTTTCACAACTCTTTGGTGAACGTTATTGAAACAGGCAACTAGCTCATGCCAACTATTGAATTTAACCTCACCAGCCACTCATATTCTTCTCAAAAAGAAAATGTTTCACATTTTCAAGGGGACGCAACATATAATCTATCTGATTTTCATTTGGAAAATCTGGATATTGAATACGAAGGAAGTCTGCCTCACCTTCGCACTTCAATCATGCACATTGAGTCTGTCTTTATCTACTGTTGTCTCAGTGGTTTACACTATGTTGACCCTTAAAAAGCAATTTTTCGTGCTTAATTCTTTCTACACTTGCACGAACACACAAAGAATTCGTTTCTTTGTCATAACATTCATAGAAATTGCCTTTGTGGTATTTCGATGATTGGATGGAAGCCCTGGGGGAGTGAACATCAAAAAGCTCCTTTATATTGTGTATTTGTTACACACAGTGACTTCGTGTTACTGACAGGCATTTTAACTGATTCATTTGTTGATTCAGGTGTTACATTCTAATTTTTCTAGATTTGAAAAGATCTAGATGAATATCTTGGAGGATTGACGGTGAATCAGAGGTTCTTGAAAGATCAGTGGTCAAAATAGTTTTTCAACGACATTTCTTGGAGCGAGTTTTGATGATATCGATGCTCAGATCATCAAAAAGGGGGAGATGGTATCAAGAAATGATAAAGTTTTGAGAGATGATTTTCAGAAATGTCCAAGTCAGAAGATTCAAAGTAAAGACTTGAAGAAGATCAAAGTATTTCTGAAGATGTACTGATTTTTGAGGAAATTTTCTTTGAAGATTATTTGCTAAAGCAATCCGAGCTGATTCTGAAGACAATTTTTTTCCAAAGTCTAAAAGTGTTTTGTGAAAGTTTTGGGGAGATTGTTAATCGTTTGAAGACATTTTTGGAAAGAATACCATCAAAGAAAAAGGGGAGATTGTACTAACAGAGCTTAAAGTGAAGACTGAATTGCTAGATCTTTCAATAGTGATCTTGAATCCAAAGGGGGAGATTGTTAGAACATAAATATGTTGGATACAAGATCAAGAAGACAAAAGTCAAAGTTCAAGAAGTCAAAGCTGAGGAAAGTCAACTCTCATGTGAAAGTCAAAGTTCTTTTGTAATAAAAGTCAAAGTCTTTGTATTTGTATTTTTTTAGTTTAGTTTTCTTGTATTTTTAGTTGTGGGTATAAATACCATGTACCTTGTATTTCTGTTGTAGTTGTAACTAATATAGTAATCTGATTGAGAGAGAGAATACATTAGAGAGAGAGAGAGAGTTCTAGAGAGAGAAAGATTGTAATCTTGGAATTTGAAAGTGAAATCAAACAGGTAATTGATTCATAAATCTTGTTTGTTAATTTGTTTGTAATTAGGAACTAGAAACAGGGACTATCATCTAGCCAGTACTCGTCTTCGGCCATCAATGCTTTGCCAGCTTCCTGCTGCTTGGCCAAAAGCATTTTGTTCTTATAATACCCAGAATTGCGGACCTTTGGTTTCCAACAATCTTTAGCATAATGGCCTACTTTCCCACAATTGTAGCACTTTACCGGCTCATACTCTTTCTTATCCTCAGATCTGTACTTCTTCTCTTTCGGCTTTTTCTCTTCAAACCTCTTGCTTTCAACTATCTCTTTGTGCTCATAGTTTCGTGAACCCGATGAGTATCTCTGACTGTTAGATCCCGGTTTCTTATAGAATTTCTTCTGAAAAGCTTTTGTCAAAAGTAGCATTGCCTATTTCAGGTTCTCACAGTCATCAGAGTCAGAATCCTCCTCACTTTCACTTTCCTCAGACTCACTTTCTTTTTCTTCTTTAAGCTCACAGACCTTTTCTCTTTCTTCCTCACATGTATACCAATTGCTAAAGCCTCTCTGGAAGTCATCTTTGATAATGCATCAAACTGATCATCAAAAATTCAGAAACAAACTGGATCTACAAAAGTCAAACTTAGTCAAATCTGAAAAATCTCAGAAAATTTCTAAGTATGATCCTCGTAAACCACAGAAATGAACTTCGCGCAAACTATGATGTGCGTGTTTGAGGTTCGCGTACACCGAAGTCAGCGTGTTCTTGGTTCGCGCACAAAGGGTCGTGCGCGTTCAAGCTTCGCACAAAGAGCAACATGCGAGTTCTTGCTTCTCGCTAATCAAGGGCTTGCACGTTTCTCCAAAAACACTTCGTGCAATGCCGTTACGCGTTCTACACTTAGAAAAATAATTCAACTTTTCATTTCGCGCAAAAATCCCACTTCTCCCAGATCTCACTTCTCGCAAAACATAGAATCAAACAATTAAACACGCAAACATTGTCTTGCGCGTTTCTACTTCTCGCACAACAAGTCTTGCGAGTTCTTCATGTTAAGTCTAAATATTGTATCCAAGATTTAATAGGAAAGTCAAAGTTAGAAAGTCAACATTGTCATTGTATTGTAAAAGTCAAAGTTGTATTTGGTTCCTTTGTCCTTAAGCCTTGTAATAGTGTTGGTAGTATATATAGGTTTTGTTGTCTTGTAATTGTATAAGGACGTAATTGTAAAAATTCTATTTTGAGAGCATTCTATGAAGATGAAGTGAGATACATGACACAAACTCTCTCTCTACTTTCTCTCACTAGAATCGGATTGATCTTGGATTATCAATTGGTATCAGAGCGGGATTCGGTTTTTAGAGATTGATAGATTATCGTTCTTCACGCTGATTTCAAGATTTAAATCAGAAAATGTCGTGATTTTCTTGATTTTTCAAGAAAATGTCGTGATTTTCTTGATTTTTCAAGCAAATTTCAAAATTTCTGATTTTTCTTGATTTTGATCTTGTTTGTGGACAATTTTCTTCGCAGATTGGCTCGTTGGATACGTCTATTGATTTAGATTTTTTTTTATTCACGCCGAATTGCAAGAAAAACTCGATTTAGACTTCAATTTGTGGATCTACAGATTTCGAGTTCTTGAGTCACAACTTCTCTATTCGAAATGGGTTTGATAGTTCTTGATTGTTATTGTGTTTAATTTTAACTGCAGATCATTTCTACATTGTTATATTTTACATTTGCATTTTCAATTTCACATAATTTCATCAAGATTTGACGAATTTGAAGATTTTTGAAAATTGGTGTTCTTGAAGAAAAATGAATCTGTGAAATTTTTTATTTTTGTTTTTGAGATTTTGTGGTTGATTTGATCAGTGCTTGTACAAAATCGTTTCTAAAAAGTGTTTTTGGACATGAATTCTTCAAAGATTTCAAGTTTTAATGTCTAAATTTCATGTTTGAAATTTTGGAGTTCTTGGTGTTCTTGAAGATCTTCAAGTGTTCTTGAATAATTCTTGGATTTTGATCCATATTTTTTGATGAGTTGTTTGAACAAATGTGTTTGTGATATATTTTGATCTTTAATTGTTAAAATTGATTTTACTTGTGAGGTTTTAAAATGTGCAGGTCAACAAACACGTGAGTTTAAAGAAATTAAAAGTCAACTATCCATTCTTGGTCAACAAGTGCAACTATTCTTTACTTCGAATGAAATTTGGTTAGGTTTGCGCAAATAGTTTCTTACGCAAACCATACTTCTCGCATTGAAGCTCTTACACAAACACAGGTTCTCGGATTGAATACCTTACGCAAACCATACTTCTCGCATTGAAGCTCTTACGCAAACACAGGTTCTCGGATTGAATACCTTACACAAACCATACTTCTCGCATTGAAGCTCTTACGCAAACACAAGTTCTCGGATTGAATACCTTACGCAAACCATACTTCTCGCAATCCATACCTTACGCAAACCACAGGTTCTTGCAATGAAGCTCTGACGTAAACCTCAAGCTTCTCACGAAAACTTCATAGTTCAAAGTCACGAAGTGGGTCTTCGAATAAGGTGTTTTTAATCGCTCTAATTGGTCCTAAATTGTTCTACTTGTCACAAGGATTCCAGAACAAGTTTCGGATTCGATTTTCGTTAATAAACGAGTGTTTGAAGTTTCGCCGGAAAACTCGCAGGAAAAACGGGATTCGCCGGAAAATGACGTTTCTGAATTTGTGAACAATGTTTTCGACATATCATCTTCTAATCATGTGTGTTAGTTGATTTCTATCGATTTCCAGGTGTTTAAAAGGTTTAAAATCATGAAAGATCTCGCTAGAAAATCATCTCGTCGGAGTAACTTTGTCGCGATCCACAGCCCGTAAATCACTGCATGTTCAAATATTTTTCGTTGGAATCGATTTTGGAGTGAACAAGGAGTATTTTCCAACTTGTTTCACCGATTTTCGTCGAGAAACGAAGAAGATATCGTCGATTGAAATTCACAGATTGTTTTTGGAAGAAGATGAATAGTGACATAACGAAGTCCGTTAGTAGTTCGTCATCTCCGTTAGAAATCTGGCATTTTGGTCCTAGTGTGTTAGTTTTGTTAGTTCTAGTTACATTTTTAGTCCATTTTCTGTTAAGTTTCGTTAAGTCAGTTAGTATTTTTAAGAATGTGTCTTTTTCGATCCTTGTCGTTAATCTTTGTTAGTTTTTCTGTTAATTGTGTTACATTTTTAGTCCTTCATTCGTTAGATTTTTTAGTTTTGTTAATTAGTTTTTAATTGTCACATTTAGCCCCTGTAGTTTTTATCTTTTAGGTTTTTTACATTTTCAGTCCGTCTAGTATTTAGTTTGTTCTTTTGTCATTTTTAGTCCTTCTAGTTTTATAAGTTGTGTGTTTTTACGTTTTTAGCCCCTAGATTTTATATTTTGTGTTTCTATCATTTTGAGTTCTCGTTTTTTGTCGAGTCTGAGTATTTTGAGAAGTTTCCGTGATTTGAAGAAGTTCCAGAAATTGAATTTTTCTGAGATTTTTTTTATCTGAATTTGACTTTCAGTCAAAATTTCTGAATTGTTTGGGAACGATCTTTTATATCAAGCTAATTTCTCGTTCAAAATGGGATATTTTGCAGATCTTGAAGAGAATAATAGAAAGATGGAAATAGAGAAAGTTAATCTGGGTTATGCTATTGACTTTCATTCTCAAAAGTCAATAGAGTATTTTGCTGAAATCATCTCTTTAAAACAAGAAATCAGTGTTTTAAAGACTCTCAATGAAGATCTTCTGAAAAGATATTTCAGGCTGAATGATGAGAAGATAAAGAGATTGGAATCTGAGAACGCGGAGCTTAGAAAGAATTTATCTGACCTTGAAAAACAGCTCGCTGAAAATAAAGTTAATTTTGATTATGAAAAGAAAAGTTTTTCAAGGAAGTTCTCAGATTTTTCAAAGAAGTGTTTTGAAGAAAAAAAGTTTGTGGAGCTTAAATGCATAAAACTTTCTCAACAAATTTCAGATTTTGATAAAGTACTGATTTTGGAAAGAGAGAAGTTTGATAAAGAGAAGAAGGCCATGGAACATAAGAATGTGGGATTCTTTAAAGAATTATCCGAACAGAGAAATGATTCAGAGAAAGGGTTTGAAGAAGAACGATCAATCTTTGAGACTAAAATCAAAAGACTGACTTCAAAGTTATCTGAACTATCTGCTAATGCGCTGAAAGAGCAGAAAACAAAGTCTGAGTTCTCGAAAAAGATTGACCTGCTTGTGAAAGAAAGAGACAACTTTGCTTCAAAGATCAAAGAACTTGAAAAGTCTGTTTCAAGTTCAAATCATAAATCTGTCTCTTCACAAAGGTCAGTTAAATCTTTTGATTAGATTTGTCGAACTAACATTGTCTATGATCAATATTTAGATGGTTCAGATACATCTCCAAGAAGAAGCAGTAACAAGTCAGAGAAACTGGTCTGGAAGAAGAAACAAGTTAAAGATGAGATGTCAGATAAGCTGAAAGGAAAGACATCATGTGTACATATTCACAAAGCCAAGAAGAACAAAGCTCATAAAGGTAAACCTGATCACATCTTATCAGGTAAGAAATGTTATTGTTCTTACTGTTGTACACATGATCAAATTCACAAGCATGATCATTTCTGGTATGGTTCTTACTCGATAAACCCCACAAGAACTGCAACTAACATTCATGGACCCAAATACCAGTGGGTACCAAAACCGAAAACTGATTTTGTGTTGCAGGCAACTCAAGTCAAGGGGGGAGTAAGAGAACAATGGCTCTTGAGTAAATCAGCTCAAGACCCGGACTTCATTGTCAAGATTATGGCTTCTAAGCACATTAGCTTAGGACTCGTACCTCAACGATTAAAGACATTTACTCCTGTCATGATAAGAGGATTGTACTCCAACATTCAAATGAGGAAATCAACCATCAAGGGGGAGTACTTTCTTTTCTGAAAAAACTGCATTAGAGAGATATGACGGACTACATTCCCGAAGGAATTGTAGATCTCTATCCTGTACTTTTTCACTGATAAATCTTACTGATATGACGGACTACATTCCAAAAGGAATTGTGGATCTATCTTGTATTCATTGATAAATCTACTTTCTATGTCGTGCGTGTTCTTCATGATTGCCTTTGCGAGTTTTCCAGATCTAGCGTGTTTTTGATCTGTTCGACCTGAAACTCAACTTTTTGATTCAAATTCGAATCAAATCTTCACGAACCAAAATCAGACTTCGCAGGAATCTTCTATTTCACCTCACGGACAGGTTACAACCAAGAAATTTCAATCTAAAACATCAAAATTACAACTTTGATCTTAGAACAGTACGAATACAATCTTCGAACAAAATTCTTACAAAAACCAAAATTCACATTAAATGGATGTGAATTAGACAAAGTTTTACAAATCAAATGAGTTCTAGATGTATAAACGAGTATCAAATCATCAATTTCAGATCCAAAACAACACTGGAATTCGAAATTGAAATCATCACACACGACTTGTGCGTTCTTGAAAATGTCGACCAAGAATCTTGAAATTAGATCACTTTTCCGAAAAACTGTATGCTCTGATACCAATTGTGTGTCCCACAATTAGTGCTAAATAAGATGACAATCACATTTTCAACAAATGATTTCTATTTCTTGAATTTGATTTCTATTACAGAGTGCTCTCAAAATATTTCTCTCTCTACTCACTGGTACACGCATAACCTAATGAGTCTAAAAACGAAAAAGCTATTTATACCTAGAACTCTTACAACAAAGAAACACTCACAACACTAACTTTGGCTTTGACCTTGTTACAAATACTTTGACTTTGAGCATGAGAGTTACTTGAGCTCTTTGACTTTGACTTTTATCTTCAGTCTTCATGATCTTATATCCAACATATATTTATGCACTAACAATGCATCTTGTAGGAAACACTATAATGCAAGGGTTAGAAGACAATTCTGATAATTGTTCCACAACTGATGAAAGACGCTCATTTTCTAACTTCTTTTCAGAACACTGAACGAACGAACTCATAACTCCTTTCTGTTAGATCTAAGTTTAGATCAAATAATCTTGTTTAAGTGTTGAATTTTTCATGTAAGCTTGTATAGAGGTCAAGGCATGTGTTAAACATAAAATCCCAATATATCAAGCAATTAATCAAGATTTAGACATTAAAGATCAAGAACTAGAGAGAGAAAGTCTAGAGAGAGAAAGTAGATCTTGAATTCCAATCACATGTCTCTGAATATTACAATGTAGTTCTCTAGATCGTTTTTACAAGATTACAAGACACACCCTATATATACTACCTATCTATTACAAAGCCTTAAAGGTTAAGGAAACTAAACAAGCTATGACTAAGACAATATTGACATTATTGACTTTTACAAGTTTGACTTTCCATATTAAATCTTGGATACAATATTTAGATTTAACAATCTCCCCCATTTGTATTCAAGATTTAATAAAAATTTGATACAGATCTTCAGCTCTTGATTCTTCAGCTTTTGTCTCTTTATCTTTGAACTTTGACGCTTTCACAGTCTTCAGTCTTTCAGCCCTTGAAGAATCTAGAAAAGCCTTTTTCTCATTGAAGCTTTGAAAGTCAACATGCCTTGAACGCGAATCAGAATACTTGCAAATCAGAATACTTGAAACTTCTGAAACAATGAACTTTGAAACATCTTTGAAAAACTTTGAAAAGTTGAACATTGAGTAAACTTTGAGAAACATGTATCTTCATCACTTGTGATCTCTGAATCATCTTTGGAAGAACAAACTTTCTTCAACCATCTTGATTAAACTTTGAACATTCTTCCTTCAGAATCTTTTTTCTTTGAATTTCTTTATCAGACTTGAACTTTAAATCAGCGGAAGCATTTTGAATTTCTGACTTGAACTTTTGAACTTGAACTTTCAAATTGATCTTTGTATAATTCTCCCCCTTTTTGATGATTGAGAGCATCATAACCATCAAAACTTCATCAATTTCGGCAAAAACTTTGATTTCCCCCTTTTTGATCAACTAACAATATCCCCTTTTACATTTGCCGTACTTTGATCTGAAGAGCCGAATCATGAACTGTATATATCCGAATCTTTTCAAATTCAGACTTAATGAGCGTGTAACCTTGATTTAACATATGAAACAGTTAGGAATGCCTGTCAGTAACACAAAGTTACTGTGTACAATGAATGTACAATATAAGGAGCTGGCTTGATGATGACTCCCCAGGACTTCCATTCAGTCATTGAAAAACACAAGGTAATTCTATGAATGTTCTGACAGAAAAACAAATTCTCTGTGTGCTCGTGCTTGTGTTTGAAAGAATTAGCACAACGATTATGTTTCATAAGGCTCGAAGTATGTAAATCACTGAGACAACAATGATTTTACATGGACTCAATGTGCATGAGAAAGGGTCGAAGGTGGGGCAACTTTCCTTCTTTTTCAATATCAATAACATCCAAAAGAAGAACCAATAGATTATGTGTTGCTTCCCCAGAAAATGTGAAACATTCTCTTTTTAAGAAAAGAATGAGTAGCTGATGGGGTTAATGCAAGAGATGGCATGGGCTATTTGCCTATTTCAATGATGGTCACCAAAGAAATGTGAACCAATCAGTAATGTGGCTTCCCGACTCAGAAAGATGTTTGGTGCAGGGTTCTGATATTCTTTTAACTCTGATCTCACACCCTCTTTCTTTTAAACATATAAGCTCACATCTAACCAAACTCTCATTTTCATTTTACCTCTGCTCACTCCCACACTCAATTCTTTTTGACCCCTCTCCCCTCAATCACTCAAAGGATTTCTTCCGGGGTAGGAAACACTGGTTATCCTGAATCCATAGAAGATCTATTAAGCTCTCACACTAAATCCCATGTTCCTAAAAGTACATGCTGGTCAATGATTTTCTTGACATGTAAATCACAAGAAATCATATTTCATATGTCAGTGTATGCATGCTCATCAAAAATCAGAAATGAAATTTGAGCATTTGAACTTTGAAGAATTCTCAAAACAAGAATATTGAATGAATGAAATGAAGTCAAGAGAATTGTTTTGAGAATCTGACAATGAATTAAACAGATCAAATGAAATGGTTAGGGTATCAAAGAATTGGATATTTGTTTATATGAACAAATATAAACAATTTATCAATGAAAGCACAAATATGAAAAAAAAATATGAATGATGCTCAACAACTTTGAATTTCAAACGGGGGTATTACCATCGAAAAATTGTTTGAATTTGAGACATGGTAATAACAATTTCAAATAAAATACTGAACCGGTGTGTATGAATACTTGACATTATATGGACAAGATAATACACAAGTATTGATCTTTGGAAACACACGGTCAGTTAAACAATAAGCTCAAAAATTTGAAAAACATTTAAAAGCACACTTCTAAATTCATAAAATCTTTTGAGAATAAGAAATGATTTGAACATTTAAGAAATTGTTTTTCATGTATGAAAGTTGTTCTTCTTTCAAACAATTTGAGATCTAGGATCAGAAGACATATACCTTTTTAGCTGCCCCTCAAATCATGATATAAAGATTTTAATCTTTTAAGCTCCCCCTGGATATTAGCACAATATCCGTCTTTGATCATTGATGAACGGGTCCTGATCTGTCATGTGATCAGAAGCCACTTTATTCACATTATTTATTCAAAAATAAAAGACCGAAAGCAGTAAAACAGTTTACAGTATGAGTTCTGATCGGAAGTAATCAGAAGTCATCACCTTTACTCCCCCTTAAATTAGGCATCTGAAATATGTCAGATAAAACAGGATAGAGATCAAACACTCCCTTTTGAATTGTTAGACCATCAATATCAGAAAAATCTAGCAGTGAAAAAGTATAGGATAGAGATCAGATCAATTCACTTGGGATGGAGACCATCAATATCCATCGGATGCAAAAACACAGGAGTAAAGTCCTTTTTGATTGTTGAGGTTCGAGTCCTAAACTGTTATGTTTAGAAGTCAAACTCCGTTGAAGAACGGGTCCTAAGCTGATGTGCATAGAAGCCATAATCTTGACATTGAAGTCCGGGTTTTAAACTGTTGTGTTCAAAAGCCATAATCTTTCAACTTTGAAGTTCGGGTCTTGAGCTGATTTACTCAAGAGCCATTATCTTTCTTACTCACCCTTGACTTGTGTTGCCTGCTACAAAGAATCAGTTTTCTTCTTTGGTACCCACTGATATTTGGGTCCAGAAATGTTAGTTACAGTTCGTGTGGGGGTAATAGAGTAAGAACCATACCAGAAGTGATCATTGGTCTTGTGGATGTGATCATGTGTACAACAGTAAGAACAATAAAAATTATTACCTGAAAACCTGAGTAATTGATCTTTTGAGTATTTGAGATCAGGTTTACCTTTAAGCTCTTTGTTCTTTTTGGCTTTGTGAGAATGTACACATGATGTGTTTATTTTCAGCTCATCTGACTTGTCATCTTTAACTGGTTTCTTTTGCCAGACCAGCTTCTCTTTCTTGTAACTTTTTCTCCTTGAAAATGTATCTGAACCATCTAAAATTTGATCATAGAAAAGGTTAGATCGACGAATCTGATTAAAATATTTAACTAACCTTTGTGAAGAGACAGATTTCTGATTTGAACTTGAAGCAGACTTTTCAAGTTCTTTGATCTTTGAAGAAAAGTTGTCTCTTTCTTTCATAAGTTGGTCAATCTTCTTTGAGAACTCAGACTTCGTCTTCTGCTCTTTCAGTGCAGAAGCAGACAGTTCAGATAACTTGGAAGTTAGCCTTTTGATTTCAGACTCAAAGATAGACCTTTCTTCTTCAAAACCTTTCTCAGACTCATTTCTCTGGCCGGATAATTCTTTGAATAATCCTACATTCTTTTGTTCTATGGCCTTCTTTTCTTTCTCAAATTTCTCTCTTTCCAAAATCAGAGATTTGTTGAGAAAGCTTAATGCATTTAAGCTCCACTGACTTCTTCTCTTCAGAACACTTCTTTGAGAACTCTGAGAATTTCTTTGAAAAACTTTTCTTTTCTTTTTCAAAAACAACATTATTTTCATCAAGCTGTTGATCCAAGTCAGATATATTCTTTCTAAGATCAGTATTCTCATATTCCAATACCGAGATATTTTCTTTGAAAGCATTCAACTTGTTTTGAAGCTCAACTGATTCTGCTTGTAGCTCGGGAGATTTCTGTTTAGATGTCTTCATTTGGATTTGAAGATTCACAATCTCTCTTTCTTTCTCTTTTATCTCTTTCTCCTTTTCATAGAGAATACCTGCAAAATTAGATCTAGTTGTAGTACAATTTATACATTCGGGAGTTTTAACACAATTGAACAACTTAAGTTCCAACTCCTGAATCCATCTGAGATACTCTGAATTTTTAAATTGCAGAGTCCTTCGTTCAGCTTCTATTACAGATATATCAGGCTTGTACAAAATTGACATCTTGAAAAAGTAAACAACTTGATGTGAATGACCGTTCCAAACTATATATCAGAAAATCAAAAAACAGATCAAATTGAAGTATATAGTACAAATTGAAAATTTGAACAACACTTGTTATGGCGCAGAGTTAAAAAAAATTCCATAGATGACCAAAAAAATATTTCCAAACTTTTTTTTTAAAGAACAGATATGAGAATTGCACAAAGTATGGTTCTCGGAATCAGTGAGATACGCAAAGTAAGGTTCGCGTATGAGTCTTGATGCGCAAAGTGAGCTTTGCGTGTTGAACTTGATGCGCAAAGTGAGCTTTGCGTGTTGAACTTGATGCGCAAAGTGACCTTTGCGTACGCCGAAGGATGCGCAAATGTTACTTTGCGTATCTGCCTTGATGCGTAAAGGATGGTTTGCGTTTCAGCCTTGATGCGCAAAGGAAGTTTCTCGGACCCCGTGTGATACACAAAGTAAGCTTTGCGTATTGGTCTTGATGCGCAAATTAGCTTTTCCTTGAAACCGAAGATGGCACTCGATGAATCTTGCGCAAATTAGATGATCTTGCGCAAACCTTCGATGTAACTTGCGCAAACCATATGAATGTTGCGCAAAGCATGTTCTCGACAGATTCTTTCTCAGATCGATTGAAACCTGCACATTTAATCTCAAGAACTTTTCAGCATCATCGAAAAACAGTTCAAAACACACAAATACAACAAACTTTCGATTAAAACAACAAATCACACGAATTCGAACAAGAATAGAGAGCGAACTCGTTTTTTAAGAAAAACTCAAAAATCAAAAATTGACATTGAATTTGATCGAATTACTGTATGGAATCAAAACAAATAACAATCACAAACATAAATCGATCACAATGATTTCATTTTCCTGCACTAAAAACGATTTTACACATAAAATTCAGATTGAACAATGAAAAACTCGTTTTCTTGAAAAACTTTCGAAAAATTCAAATTTTCAATCCGAAACACACTGATTTCAATTCAAATCATGATCAAATCATTCCTGAAAAGTTTGGTTCAGCTCTGATACCAATTGTTAAACATAAAATCCCAATATATCAAGCAATTACTCAAGATTTAGACATTAAAGATCAAGAACTAGAGAGAGAAAGTCTAGAGAGAGAAAGTAGATCTTGAATTCCAATCACATGTCTCTGAATATTACAATGTAGTTCTCTAGATCGTTTTTACAAGATTACAAGACACACCCTATATATACTACCTATCTATTACAAAGCCTTAAAGGCTAAGGAAACTAAACAAGCTATGACTAAGACAATATTGACATTATTGACTTTTACAAGTTTGATTTTCCATATTAAATCTTGGATACAATATTTAGACTTAACAACATGTTTGACCCTATATAAAGCATGTTTCATGTCTTGTTTTAGGAAGAACTCATCTCAAGTCATTTTTGTATTAAGAGTATTGTAATTTCCTTTCAAGAGATATATGACTATGATACATTTGGCATATTTTTCTCTCTAAATCTTTTCTTTTAATTTGTTCTTTAATTTTCAATTGCTTGAAATATGGGATCACAATTGGTATCAGTGCTATATCAGATTGAATTGGCAAGATCAACAACAAAAAATCTTTGCAGAAAAGGCAATTTCCAGGGTTGGAAAGTTCACTGTTCATGACTACTGTTCTATTGATCGAAAATTTGATTTTGTAATGTTTTGATTGTGAATTTGATTGCATTGTCATCGCCTAGTGATATAGAATAATTTCTATTCACACTGTAATCACAATTGCACAATAGATTAAGATCAATTGATTGTTTTTGTAAGTTCTTGAAAAGTTACTGTATGCACTGTTCAAGAATCAAATACCCACGATAATGTTCATTCTTGGTGAAATGCATGCCAAAGGGTTGTTCTCGATGCTATAGTGATTGATTCTACCAAGTTACAGAGTTTAATTTCAAGTCTTGGGTGGATTTGTGTTGGATTTTTCGAAAAAAACATTCAAGATCCAAAGAATTCGTAGAAAACATGAAGAACTCACATGTAAAACTTGCACGTGGAAGAATTCGCACATCACAGTGAAATAATTGTTTTAAGGACAGAATTCGCACAGAGGTTTATGTTATCCCAGATAACAATGTAATTCACAAGATGACAATAAATTTCACTTTAAGATCACTTTGTATTAATCACATATATCAATTGCAAACTTTCTCTCTCTAACTACAATACTATCTCAACACTAATGAACTGCTACTCAATACACGCACAACACACCTATATATACAAACACAACAAACACGCACACCACTACATTACAGAAACATGCAAACAAATAAATCTCTCACAACACATTACAAGTTTGACTTTGACTTTTATTACACAAGACTTTGACTTTGATGCTTAAGAGTTGACTTCAGCTTTGACTTCAATCTTCAGTCTTCTATGATCTTGTATCCAACATATTTTATGATCTAACAATATCCCCCTTTGGATTCAAGATCATTTCAAAAAAAATTGCAATATAATCTTTTCTCTTTAAGCTCAGTTTATACAATCTCCCCCTTTAATCAACTTTATCTCCCCCTTTGTTGATTTGTTGTCAAATCAAATCATCTTCAGAAATAAACATAATCAATGAGAAACAATCTCTCCTTTTCAGCTTAAAACATTCTCCCCTTTCTTTGATAAACTCTGTCTTCAAACTGTCAGCAATCTTCCCAAAGTCTGTCTTCAACCATATAACATTCTCCCCCAAAGATTAACACAAACCTCTTTCAGACTCCAGAAAGAAATTATGCTCAGAACTTGCTCAAAATGATTTAGCAAAATGTCTTCAAAGAAAATTTCTGTAAATTCAGCTCATCATCAGAAATCTTTAAACTTTCTCTTTCATCTTCAACAATTCTTGAAATTTCTCACATATGTCTTGATCATCTCTCATAACAATCATAAACTTTTGTTGTCAAACATTTCTTTAAACTTTGTCATCTCCCCATCTATAACGTTTTTGAATCATACATTTCTTGAATTCTTATCCCCCTTTTTGATGAATGAGGCATGAAATCATCAAAACTTTCACCAAGAAATGTCTTTGAAAATATGAACTGACCATTGATATTTGAACACAAGAGCCTCTGATTCTTCATCGATCCAAATTATGGTATTCATCTAGATCTTTTCAAATCCAGACAAATAAGAATGTAACACCTGAATCAACAAATGAATCAGTTATGATGCCTGTCAGTAACACGAAGTTACGGTGTGTAACGAATACACATTGGAAAGGATATTTTATGTTGTTCACTCCCCCAGGTCTTCCATTCAATCATCGAAACACCACAAAGGAATTTCTATGAACGTTATGGCAAGAAAACAAATTCCTTGTGTGTTTGTGCAAGTGTTAGAAAGAATTAAGCATATGATGATTGCTTATATAAGGCTCAAATTTGTGTAAACCATTGAGACAACAACAGTTAAACACAGACTCAATTGTGTACGATCGAAGTGCGAAGGTGGATCAGACTTCCTTGTTTTTCAATATCCAGATTTTTCAAATGAAAATCAGATAGATTATTTACTGCGTCCCCTTGAAATATGAAACATTTTCTTGTTAAGAAGAAAATGAGTGGCTGGTGAGGTGTTTATCAAGAGTTGGCATGGGCTAGTTGTCTGTTTCAATAATGTTCACGAAGAATTATGAAACACTAGCAATGTAGTTGCCCGACTCAGAAAAGTTGGTGCAAAGTTTGATATTCTTTTACTCTGATCTCACACCCTCTTTCTTTTTAAACATTGAGCTCGTTTCTAACCAAACTCTCTTTTTCATTTTACCTCTTCACACAACCCATACTCAGTGTATTGACTCCTAACACAATCGATCACTAAGGATTAACTTCATGGGTAGGAAACACTAGTTAACGTGAATCCATAGAAGTTTCATTAAAGTCCACACACAATAAACCCATGTATTGTCCTAAAGGAATATGTTGCTCAACGATTTGTTTGGCAATTAAGCACAAAATACCATAGTCAGTGTAGGTATGCGTCACATTATTAATGTGTGAGCTTTTGAACATTTAAGAATTCTCAAAACAATGAAATTGAAAAAATGAAACCAAGTCAAGTGAAATGTTTTGAGAATCTGACAATGATATAAATAGATCAAACAAAATTGATTTAGCAATAAAGGCTTAGGTCAGCAAAAATCGGATATTGTCTATATGAACCCAAAATATAGACATTCTTGAAAGAACGTTTAGAAATGAAATCATGCTCAAAAATTCATTGAATAACAATCGGGGTGTCTTACCATCAAAAATATTGTTTCAATTTAGAGACATGGTAAGAACATATCCAACAAAAGTTAAATCGGTGTGTGTGAATACTTGAAAGTATATGGAAAAGACAATACGCAAGTATTAATCTTTGGAAACACACGGTTTGTAAGTATTTAAAGCACAAATATCAAGAAAACATTTAAAAATCACACTTCTATATTCATGAAATTGTTTAAGAAGCATAAGTGGTTTGAACATTTAAGAACATGTTTTCTATGATTGAAAGTTGTCCTTCTTTCAACCATATATGAGATTAAGAATAGAAATAAACCTTTTTCGATTTGTCTTAAATCTCGTGGAGTCAACTTAAAGTCATAATGGTATGATCATGTAAGCATCCTCTCAATCTGCATCAGTCATAAAGTCGTCAAAGTACAAAATTTATTCACAACTTTATTGAAAAATAAAATGACATAAAGCAGTAAAACAATGAATGTACGAGTTCTTATCTTAAATAATCATAAATCATAATCCTTACTCTTACTTCCCCGGCATATATGCATCATAAAAATTTATTAGTTAAACATATGCATAAATTGTGAACTCCCCCATAAATGGATATAGATCATGTTTTCATCATCTCTCACTCCCCCTGAGATCATGAACACACATTAAAGTGCATATATCTTTTCCAAATAAAGATAAAGAAATGAAGAAAAATAACAATAAGAAAACTTTAATAGGTAATCACTGATTATGTCTTAAGATTTAACATACCAAGTTTAGAGATAAGAAAATTAAATCTCTTTCCATCTAAAGGCTCGGTGAATAAATCTGCAAGCTAATAATCAGTATTTACAAAATAAAGTTCTATTGTACCTTTTTCGACATTGTCTTTTATAAAATTGTCGGTCCAACAATACTATCAAGTTTTATAGAATAACAACACAAAATGATTACCAACCTGTATTGATTATAACAAATGAGTTACAAGGTTGATCGATTTTAAGCTTGGATTTGTGTTCTCTGTTTTTCTCTCTTTTACACCTTTAAGTGTGTGTTTGTATGTGTGAATTATATTATTATCTATTGAGAGATTGAGATACACAACTAATCTAACTTGGTGTGTTTTACACACTACCTAACTTAATATCTAGATACTTTAATATCTAGATATTATCCTAGATAATATCAAACAAACTAGAAACTAACTTAACTAACTAAGTTACCTAAGTTAACTAATATCTAACAGACTAGATATTAAGTTAACTTTTACAATAATAAACAAATACATTGATTACTTTGACATTTATTACAAATATACATAGACTTTAATATCGAGAGTCGACTTTTCGGCTTTAGCTTCAGATTGAGATCTTCAGATTGGATGATCTTGAATCCAATGAGACTGTGTCTTAACAATCTCCCCCTTTGGATCAAGATCATTACTAAAAAAGATTTTAGCAATTCAGTTTTCTTGTTCAGCTCAGAAGATGCAATCTCTTTCTCTAGCTCTTAAATCAGCATGTTTTCAGAATACTTGCTTCTTGAAGATTTCAATCTTGGACGTGATTCTTGAAACATGTGATCTTTGCCATTTCTTGTGTAGTCATTCTCCCCCTTTTTGATGATAAGTGTAACGACTTCATCAAAACTTTTTGTAAGAAATGTCAAACACTTGGAGCCACTGATCCGTCGATTCAAAAGATATTCATCCAGATCTTTGCAAATCTAGACAAAGTAGTCATGTAACACCTGAATCAACTAATGAATCAGTTAACATGCCTGTCAGTAACACTAAGTCACTGTGTGTAACGAATACACATTGGAAAGGAGCTGTTTGATGTTGACTCCCCCAGGGCTTCCATTTAATCATCGAAACACCACAAAGGTTATTTCTATAAACGTTATGACAAAGAAACTAATTCCTTGTGTGTTCGTGCTTGTGTTAGAAAGAATTAAGCACAGATGATTGCTTATAAGGCTCAAAATTGTGTAAACCATTAAGACAACAGTAAGTTAAACACAGACTCAATGTGCATGATTGAAGTGCGAAGGTGGGGCAGACTTCCTTCTTTTCAATATCTAGATTTTTCGAATGAAAATCAGATAGCATATGTGCTGCATCCCCTTAGAAAATGTGAAACACTTTCTTGTTGAGAAGAAAATGAGTAGATAGTGAGGTTTGATCAAGAGTTGGCATGGGTTAGTTGCCTGTTTCAATAATGTTCACCACAGAATTGTGAAACACTAGTAATGTGGCTACCCAGCTTAGAAAAAGTTGGTGCAGAGTTGTGATATTCTTTGAACTCTGTTCTCACACGCTCTTTATTTTAAACAGTTTGCTTACTCTAATCACACTCATTTCTTTTCGCTTCTCACACTCAATCACTAAGGATTAATTTCTTGGGTAGAAATCACTGGTTAAGGTGATTCCATAGAAGTTATGTTAATTCCTAGCACAATGATTCTTGTTTTCCTATGATGCATGTGATGCTCAGATTGGTTTAACTATTTCAGTTAAATCACAATTTAGATCATGAAAACATTTAAAGTCACACTTCCAAATCATGAATTCGGTTTAAGAATCGGGAAGTGGTTTGAACATTTGATAACAATGTTTTCTATGATTGAAAGTTGTCCACTTATCAACCATATATGAGATTAAGATAAAGGATTATACCTTAACGTGCGATCTTATATCTCATGAAGCTAAGCTTAAAGTCATAAACATATGAACTTGTAAGCTTCTCTCAAAAATTCTGCAAAAGTCTTATGTCAAGTCAAAGTAAAATTTATTCACTTAAAATGAAAAGACAAAAAGCAGTAAAACTTTTTAAAGTACGAGTTCTGATCAGAAATAATCAGAAGTCATATCCGTACTCCCCTTTGTCTTGAAGAGCTCCCCCTAAATTCTTGCAATACAAAATAAATTTGGCATTAAAAGGTACATGCAAAATTTTATGAGCTCCCCCTCGAAGTAATATTGACCACTAGTCAATTTCTTCTCATTCTCCCCCTTGGATTTTGAACATTATATAGAAGTGCAGATATCAATCAGAGTTAAGAATTTAGAAAACTTTTATAGGTAACTACTGATTAGATTTTAAGATTTAGCATACCAAGCTTAGAGATAAGAAAGTTGAACCTCTTTTCGTCTAAGGGTTTGGTGAACAAATCGGCAAGTTGATAATCAGTTTTTACAAAGAAAAATTCAATTGTTCCTTTTTCAACATGATCTTTAATAAAGGATACCTGACGTCTATGTGCTTAGTCTTGGTGTGTTGAACAGGATTCGCTGATATTGCGATGGCGCTCTTGGAGTCACAGTATATCGGGATTTTGTTGAAGTGGAAACCGTTGTCGCGCAATTGAGTTCGCATCCATAAGACCTGAGAACAGCAGCTAGCAGCAGCTACATATTCTGCTTCGGCCGTGGACGTTGAAACACAAAGTTGCTTCTTCGATGCCCAACTTACGAGTTTGTCACCGAGGAACTGTACATGTCCCGACGTGCTCTTCCTGTCTAACATACAACCTACATGATCTGCATCTGTGTAGGATGTTAGTTCAAAACTAGTATCTTTAGGACACCACAGACCAAGATCTGCAGTGCCCTTTAGATACCTAAATATGCGCTTCACAGCAGACATATGGATTTCTTTCGGATTGGCCTGATATCTTGCACATAAGCATGGTGAAAACATTATATCTGGCCTACTCGACGTAAGATACATTAAAGAACCTATCATCCCTCGATAAGTCCTAACATCAACAGCCTTTCCCGAAGGATCAGTGCCAATCTTAGTACCTGGTGCCATTGGGGTACCAATCGGTTTTGAATTTTCCATTTGGAACTTCCGAAGAATATGCCTAATGTATTTTGATTGATTGATAAAAATACCCGATGAAAATTGTTTTACTTGAAAACCAAGAAAGAAATTCATCTCTCCCATCAAATTCATCTGAAATCTAGACACCATAAGGTTTGCAAAATTCTTACAGTACTTAGTATTTGTAGAACCAAAGATAATATCATCTACATAGATTTAAATTAAAATGATATCGCCTTTTTCCTTTTTGATAAACAAAGTGGTATCTACCGTTCCTTTTGAAAACCCAAACTTGACTAGAAAAGTGGAAAGGACATCATACCAGGCTCGAGGTGCTTGTTTCAGAACGTAGAGCGCTTTGTCAAGAATGTAAACAGGATTCGGCTTCTCTTGATTGAAAAAACCTTCTGGCTAAGAGACGTAGACTTCCTCCTTCAGAATTCCATTCAGGAATGCTGTCTTCACATCCATTTGAAAGACCGTGAAGTTCTTGTAGGCTGCGTAGGCTAGAAACATTCTGATTGCCTCTAATCGCGCCGGAGGAGCATATGTTTCGTTATAGTCTATTCCTTCCTCTTGTCTGTATCCTTTGGCTACTAGTCTTGCCTTGTTTCGGATAACGGTACCATCTTCGTCTTTCTTTATCTTGAAAACCCATTTCGTACCTATAATGGTTTTACCTTTAGGTTTTGGTACGAGTCTCCAGACTTGAAGTGCATCGAACTGATTTAGCTCTTCTTGCATTGAGACCACCCATTCTGGATCAGCAAGTGCCTCTGATACACTCGTTGGCTCGAACTTGCTCAGAAAGGAGTCATGCATGCACATGTTCATTGATGCTGACCTAGTTTGCACCGGTTTTGATGGATCACCAATAATCTGGCTTAGCGGGTGCTCTTTGGTCCATTTATGTTCATGAGGCAGTGGATTAGATGTTTGTATGTCGGTTGTATCATCTACAAATCCACTTGTACCTTCTTCGGTTTGGTCAGGAGGGATGATGGTTTCAGTTGAAGTGGCAGGTTCAGAAGGCTCAGCAGGTACAGCTTGATCTGGCTGTAGATTGATCTGTACAAAATCTCCTACTATTGCAGCTACTTCTGTCTCTTTATCATTTGACACTTCTTCAACTATTGGAGTCGGCATTTGAATTGTAATCTCTTGTTGAATCGGGGCATTTGATTTAATAGGAATATCTGAACTGGTCGGATGAGTAGTCGTTAAGTCTTCCATCCTGTCAACCAGAACAGATTTCTTTACATTAGATCCAAGAAATTCATCATAAAACAATTCAAATAATAAATCTAAATCAGATAAATGGTTAGTAGAAGTTGATGCTTCATCTGATTTATTCTGTTGAGACGTAGGTCCTGAACTGAGTTGCCCAGAAGCTAGTATTCCTGTTATAATGGGTTCTGAACGTTGTTGTTCGGAAGCCATTTCTTCATCAAACGAGACGTTGATGCTTTCAATCACCGTTCTTGACTTCTTCAGATAAACACGGAATGCAGTTGATGTCGAGGAATATCCAATGAAGATTCCTTCATCCGCCTTAGCACTGAACTTATTAAGACTCTCCCTATCGTTTAGCACAAAACACTTACATCCAAATATATGGAAATATTTGATTGTCAGTGTTCGGTTGTTGATTAACACATAAGGAGTCTTTTTGAACCTTCGATATACCATGGATCGATTCTGTGTGTAGCACGCAGTCGAAACAGCTTCTGCCCACAAAAATAGAGGTAAGTCTGATTGACTTAGCATAGTACGAGCAGCCTCGACTAGCGTTCGATTTCTTCTTTCAACCACTTCATTTTGTTGAGGCATACGTGCAACAGAGTATTGATGTGAAATCCCGACAGATTCGAGATATTCTTCAACTTTGTTGTTCTTGAACTCTGTGCCGTTGTCTGTTCGTAGAAACTTGACCGGTTTTTGTAGATTCACTTGGGTCGTCTTCAGGAATGTAATGAGAACATCTGGTGTCTCATCCTTTGAACGTAGAAACTTGACCCATGTGTATCGCGAGTAATCGTCCACGATCACGAGTATGTACTTCTTTCCGCCTTGACTTTTAGTTCGCATCGGACCGCATAGATCCATATGCAATAACTCTAAAGGAGCATTTGTACTTGGTTCAGGCTTTGGTTTATGTGGAGCCCTCTTCATCTTCCCCTTTTCACAAGCTGCACAAAGATGTTCTCTTTCATATTTCAGCTCTGGAAGTCCTTTGACGAGCTTTCCACTGACCAGATTGTTGATGTACCTGAAGTTGAGGTGAGAGAGCCTTCGATGCCATAACCAACTTTGTTGCATCGATGCTTTCGTCAGTAGACAAACTTGCTTGTCAGTCTGGACATTTGATAAATTGATTGTGTAGAGGTCTGATTCTCGAGTACCGACCAAGAGTTCTTCGCCTTCTTCATTGCAAACTGAACATCTCTTGGCTTTGAAGTTGACCTCTAAGTCTTTGTCACAGAACTGGCCTATACTGAACAAGTTGTGTCCTAAGCCTTCTACATAGCTCACCTTCTTGATAGTGATATTGTCATATTGTACATCACCGTATCCCATGATTGGAGAAAACTGGTCGTTGTCGAATCTTACTGTTCCGCAATATTTGTCTTTAAAATTGGACAGTGTCTCCTTTTGCCCTGTCATGTGCTTGGAACATCCGCTGTCCAAGAACCATGTATGACTAGTCTGCTTAAGAGAAATTACAAATTTAGATATTCATACGACAACATTGGAATTTTCACTTTGATTATCGAAGTACGGGTCTTGAACTGATTTGTTCAAAAGCCTATTTTGACTTTGATGTTCAGGTTTTGAACTGCATTATCCAGAAACCTATTTTTGACATTGAAGAACGAGTCCTGGTCTGTACATAATCAGAAGTCGTATTCTCTTTAAGCTTTGTGTGCCTGCAACATAGATTTAGCCTTAGGTACCCATTGGAATTTGGGTCCTTCTATGTTAGCAGAAGATTTTGGTACCCATTTCAAATTGGGTCCTCTTTTCTTTTGAAAAGTATTTGAAGAATTAGTATGAGATAAATGCACATGATAATTTCCAAACCAATCTCCATAATCTTGACAAGGAATAGAAATTTGTTTATCATAAATAGAAGACTTTCTAGCAGATAAAGATAACTGAAATAATTGCTTCATTGTATATTGTTTACGGGAAACAACAAGTTTTGAGTTCAAAAGAGCAACATCAGCAATTAAGACATCTTTACTAAGCGAAGTCTTGCTACAATTAACACTACTAAACGATAAAACGGTCTTGTCAAGCTTCCGTTTGGGTTGCCATTGAGAATTTACTTCTGGCCTTTGCTTGCTCAGATCTGAAACATGTGAAACCGGGGAGTTAGACCTTTGAGCAACAAGCGAATGCTTCTTCTTAGAATTACTAGTAATGTTCGGTTTCTGTGAATGCTGAGATATATTCTTACCTTTAGCATTTTTAGCTTTCACAGAGACTAAGTTATCAACTTTCGTTGATTTTGCTCTGTTCACAGGCGTACTGGTTTTTCTTAAAGTTTTCTTAACAAAAGATAATGGTTAGGAAGTTTTGCATTAAGTCAAATTTTTCAGAACAATTACCTAAACCACCATTAGAGTTCAGAAAATCAAATCCTTTACTTGATGAACCAAACATATCCTTTGAGTTTGAAGCCTTAGAAATAACAGAATTTGAAAACACAGTTGAAAAAACTTTTTGCTCAATATTCATCAAAAGTCTTTCATCTGATAAAGAATTCTCAAGTTCAGAAATTTTACTTTCTAAAACGAGAGGAGGGACATATAGTTTACCTAGAATAGGTTTCGCCTCCATTTCTTTTTCAGTATAACTTTGAAAGAAATCACTTGAAAGAGTTTTCTTCTTTTGATATATTGGATTTTCATCATAACTATTATTCAATTTCGCATAATAAAATGGAAGATGAACTTTAGATGATTTCAAACGTTTTTCAGTTTCGTTGGCTTCATCATTTTCAGATAGTTTAGTCCAGAAAGTTTTAAACTCAGGGATTCTGCGAGCTAATTGCATTGAAAGATGATCATAAAGTCCTGGCACTTCAGACATCCCTTTTTGTAGACAGTGAGGATTCTTATAACCGATTCCCTATCTCTCTATTTCCTCTTTGGGTTTATTCAGAAAAATAGTCTGTTCAGTTTGACCCATTTTATATAACTTCTCTTCCAAACTTTTTAATTTTCCAAGTAAAGAAAAGTTTTCTTTGGTACAAGAAGCATGCAAATTTGTAAGCTCATATAAATCTATTTCACCTTTTAGCAGTTTAGACTTAAGATCAGAATTCTCTTTAAGAATTATTGTCTTTTCCTTAGTGTTGGTGTCATTATCTTTATGTAAAACCTCAATTAATACTTTCTTGTCAGCAATTTCATTGCTAAGTTTCTGTATCAATTGGTTTTTGTAAGTTATGACACCATTTTCTTGCTCAAGATTAGATTCTAACTCTTTTTGTTTTAAACTCATGGCATGCATTTTATTCATGAAATCTAAATCTGATAGATTACATACCTCTTCTTCTTCATTGTCTGAATTAGCTTCAAGCTCTGATTCTATTTGGCCCATCAAGCACATGTTGACGGCTTCATCTTTTTCTTCATCCTCTTCTTCTTCTTCATCTGAGTGATCGAGCCAGTATTCATCCTCAGCCATCAGTGCCTTGCCAGCCTCCTGTTGCTTTGCAAGAAGCATCTTGTTCTTGTAGTAGTCGGAGTTTCTGACTTTTGGCCTTCGACAGTCTCTGGCATAATGACCTGTTTTGCCACAGTTGTAGCACGTTGGTGGCTCTGTCTGACTGGATCCTTCAGCTTTGAACTTTCTCTCTTCCGGATTTCTCTCCTCTAATCTCTTCCCTTCAGGCTGATACCTTCTCTCTTCAGGCTTCCTTTCCTCTGTTCTCTTCCCTTCAAATCTCTTTCCTTCATGTCTGCTTCCTCCAACCCTTTCCTTATGGATGTAGTTGTTCGGACCAGATGAGTACCTCTGACTGTTTGATGTTGGCTTTTTGTAGAATCTTTTCTGAAAAGTATTTTTCAGCATCATCATTGCTTGCTTCAGATGATCATTTTCATCTGTGTCAGAGTTTGCATAATCTTCATCTTTATCTGATTCGTACACAATCGTCTTATTCTTCTTATTCTTCCTAACAACAAGAGCGATTGTGTCATCAACTGTCTTTCCTCTCTGTCTATTCTCAGCTAGAATTTCATCCACCTCTTCTTCATTCTGACGGAGGGTTTCATACACCTCGTGAAGTGGAATCTCATTCAAGTCTTTGATCTGCTTCATCTGTCTTGCAAATCTTTTCCATTCTGGTTGAAGAATGCTCAGGAACTTAACGTTCAGCTCAATTTGAGATTTGTGGACTTTGTTCTTGCTAAGTTCGTTCAACAAAGTCACAAACCTGTCATAGGTTTCTTCTAAAGTTTCTCCCACTCTGCCTCTAAATTCTTCATAGTTATTTAGGCAGTTGGAGATTTTCAGCTGATTTCCAACTTTTGAACCCAGCATCATCTTTTCAAGCTGATCCCACATTTCTTTGCCGGAGGCCTTGTAGCTGTCAATCTTTACGTATATTTCATTTGGAATTCCTTGTAAAATGTATGACTTAGCTAATCTGTCTCCTTTGGCTCTTCTAAGGTTATCATCTTGTAGCTCATGAAACTTTAGTTCAACTTCAGTCGGCACATTTCCAACTACACGAGTCGTTATGACTGGTTTCATAACCCCTTCTTCAATTGATGTTCTGATAAAATCACCCAGCTCATGTCTGTCAATGAAGTTCAGAAACCGATCCTTCCACTGTTCGTATTCTCCTTTAAAGAGAACTGGTGGCTTGGTGTCAGTTCTTATTGCAAGGGCTTCTCTGCATGTCATACTGTATTGATATATAAAACTTGAATATGATCGTTAACCCAGATAAAATTTGATCACACAAGAAATTTTGTCCCCCTAGGCAGACTTAGCACGGGGGTCCCTTTTTCAGTTTCGAAAAAATTCTCAGAAAAAATATTCTAAGTATGGAATAGAAGCTTTGAGTTTGAGAGGGTTTGCGTTTCAAATGAGGAGCGCAAATGGAAGTTTGCGGGTCTAGTGAGGAGAGCAAACTGAGGTTTGCGGGTCTAGTGGGAAGCACAAACTGAGGTTTGCGGGTCTAGTGGGAAGCGCAAACTGAGGTTTGCGGGTCTAGTGGGAAGCGCAAAGTTGAGGTTTGCGTTTCTGAGGTTTGATCCGAGAAGTGAAGTTGAGGTTTGCGATTGCTCTTTGAAGCGAGAAGTGTGCTTTGCGTTTGGCTTGAGAGGCGCAAAGTGAGGTTTGCGGGTCACTTGAGGAGCGCAAAGTTGGACTTTGCGTTTCACTTGAGACGCGCAAAGTGGGACTTTGCGTTTCACTTGGGACGCGCAAAGTGGGACTTTGCGTTTGATGTGAGACGCGCAAAGTTGGACTTTGCGTGTGTTCTTCTTCTGCTTTGTGTATGTTCGTCCTTAAACTTCGAAAATCGACTAGAACTTGATCCTGAAACGATTAGCAGTACCAAAACACTACCCTTATGTCTAGAAACACTTCTAGAACTGATTGTAAGCACTCGATCTCAATAACACACACTTCTTCGAAATTAATTTGATAGCACAGTGACTTAAAGCTTTCGACTGTTTCTTCACTAAAATCACAAAATGGAACTCGATAGATGATTTAAAATGAAATCAAACTACAACAACTCTATCTAGCATGCTAATCGATCACAACCTGATCGATTTTAACACCTAAAACACTTAAACACTCAAAATCGATTTCCAAACAAGAACACAGGGTCGTTTTTCAGAAAAACTTGATTTGATCTTAATCAGGCTCTGATACCAATTGTCGGTCCAACAATACTATCAAGTTTTATAGAATAACAACACAAAATGATTACCAACCTGTATTGATTATAACAAACGAGTTACAAGGTTGATTGATTTTAAGCTTGGATTTGTGTTCTCTGTTTTTCTCTCTTTTACACCTTTAAGTGTGTGTTTATATGTGTGAATTATATTATTATCTATTGAGATACACAACTAATCTAACTTGGTGTGTTTTACACACTACCTAACTTAATATCTAGATACTTTAATATCTAGATATTATCCTAGATAATATCAAACAAACTAGAAACTAACTTAACTAACTAAGTTGCCTAAGTTAACTAATATCTAACAAACTAGATATTAAGTTAACTTTTACAATAATAAACAAATACATTGATTACTTTGACATTTATTACAAATAGACATAGACTTTAATATCGAGAGTCGACTTTTCGGCTTTAGCTTCAGATTGCGATCTTCAGATTGGATGATCTTGAATCCAATGAGACTGTGTCTTAACAAAAATGATATCGTACGTTTATGTGTTTCGTCTTTGTATGTTGTACAGTATTTGCTGATATTGCAATAGCACTCTTAGAGTCACAGTAAATCGGGATTTTGTCGAATTTGAAGCCATAATCTCATAGTTGCGTCCTCATCCACAACACATGAGAGCAGCAGCTTGCAGCAGCAACATGTTCCGCCTCAGCCGTTGATGTGGAAACACATAGTTGTTTCTTTGATGCCCAACTAATGAGTTTATCTCCAAGAAACTGTATATGACCCGATGTGCTCTTCCTGTCTAACATACATCCTGGATCATCTGCATCTGAGTAAGCTGTCAGTTCAAAACCAGTATCCTTAGGATACCACAGACCAAGATCCGCAGTCCCCTTCAGATATCTAAATATGCGCTTAACTGCAGACGTATGGGATTCTTTTGGATTAGTCTGATATCTTGCACATAGACATGTAGAGAACATAATATCTGGCCTACTTGAAGTTAAATACATTAAAGAACCAATCATTCCTCTATAGGTTCTAACATCGACAGATTTTCCCGAAGGATCCATGTCAATCTTAGTTCCCGGTGCCATTGGGGTTCCAATTGGTTTACAAGTTTCCATTTTGAATTTCCGAAGAATATCAAAAATATACTTAGCTTAGTTTATAAAAATCCCCGTTGAAAATTGCTTGACTTGTAATCCGAGAAAGAAATTCATCTCTCCCATCATACTCATCTGAAAACGTGACACCATGAGGTTTGAAAATATCTTACAGTATTTAGGATTAGTTGGGCCAAATATGATATCATCTACATATATCTGAATAAGAATAATATCGGCTTTTTCCTTTTTGATGAACAAAGTAGTATCGATTTTACCTTTTGTGAAGCCCGACTTGACTAAAAACTTTGATAATACCTCGTACCAGGCTCGAGGCGCTTGTTTAAGACCGTAATGTGCTTTATCCAAGATGTAGACATGATCTGGTTTATATGGATTCCCAAAGCGTTCAGGTTGTGAGACATAGACTTCCTCCTTAAGAATGTCATTCAAAAAGGCAGTCTTCATGTCCATCTAATAGACTGTGATGTTTTTGTGAGCAGCATACGCAAGAAACATTCTGATCGCTTCAATGCGTGTCACTAGAGCGTAAGTCTCATCATAATAAATGTCTTTCTCTTGCCTGTAGCCTTTTGCGACAAGTCGTGCTTTATTTCTGATTACGATACCATCTTCATCCTTCTTGTTTTTGAATACCCATTTTGTACCAATTATAGATTTACCTTCAGTTCTTGGTACAAGTCTCCAGACATTCAAAGCTTCGAACTGATTTATCTCCTCTAGCATTGCAGTCACCCAATCCGAGTCAGCTAGATCTTCAGATACGCGAGTGGGCTCTATCTTGCACAGAAAGGAATCATGCATACACATGTTTGCATCGATAAAGTTGGATCTCCAATTATCTGGCTTATTGGGTGCTCTTTGGTCCACTTATGTTCGTGAGGGAGCGAATTCGATGTAGATTGATCACAATTCTCATCTAAGTATCCAATGTCAGCTTCTTCTTGTTCAACATTTGTTGGGGGTACAGTTGATGTTTCTTGTACAGAAGTTTCAGTTGGGACAACTTGTTCAGTCTGTTGATTATTCAGCACATTGCATCCAACTGAAGTAGAGACTTCTGGTTCAACCATTTCTAGTACATCTTCAACTGTAGGAGTATTTGTTTGAACCTGAGTTTCTGTCTGAACAAGGGAAACGAATTCAATTGATACATCTGAAGTGGTTGGATGATTCGTCGTTGAATCTTCTGACCAGTCAACCACAACAATTTTAGGCAATTTAGATCCTAGAAATTCATCATAACAGAATTCAAACAACAAATCTAATTCAGATAAATGAGATGTAGAAGTTGAAGCTTTATCCGAATTAGTCTCATTAAGCACAGGTTCTGGACTAATCTGTCCAGAAGCTAAAACTCTTGTAAGCATGGGTTCTGAACTGTGTTGTTCAGAAGTAACCTCCTCATCAAATGTAACATTGACGCTTTCAATAATTGTCTTGGACTTCGTCAGATACACCCGGTATGCAGCAGATGCTTGAGAGTAACCAATGAAGATGCCTTCATCAGCCTTAGGTCCAAACTTGTTCAAGTTCTCTATATCATTCAATATGAAGCACCTGCATCCAAAAACATGAAAGTGTTTAATGCTAGGTGTACGATTGTTAATTAATGCATAAGGTGTTTTACCAAACCGACGATGTACTATGGACCGATTATGTATATAGCACGCAGTCGAAACAGCTTCTGCCCACAGAAATATAGGTAGATCAGATTGACTCAGCATAGTACGAGCGGCCTCGACTAGCGTTCGATTTCGTCTTTCTACTACTCCATTCTGTTCTGGTATCCTAGCAGCAGAGAATTTATGCGTTATTCCGTTCTATTTCGTCTTTCTACTACTACTCCATTCTATTGTCTGTTCTCAGAAGCTTGACTGCTTTTGAAGATTTACTTGGGTTGTCTTTAGGAAACTGATGATGACTTCGGGAGTCTCATCTTTAGATCTCAGAAATTTGACCCATGTATAACTCGAATAATCGTCCACAATAACTAATACATACTTCTTGCCGCTTATGCTTTGCGTTCTTATTGGACCACAGAGATCCATGTGAAGCAATTCCAATGGAGAACTAGTACTCTGTTCAGGATTTGGCTTGTGTGCGGCTCTCTTTATCTTTCCTTTTTCAATTGTTGCGCATAGATGTTCTTTCTCGTATTTCAGCTCAGGATGTCCCTTGACTAGCTTACCCATGACCAGTTTATTGATGTAGCGAAAATTCAGGTGAGATAGCCTGTGGTGCCATAACCAACTCTGTTGCAGCGAGACTTTTGATAGTAGACAAACCTGATTGTCAGTCTGGACTTTTGACAGATTTATCATGTAGAGGTTGGACTTTCTAGTGCCTACCAAGAGTTGTTTGCCATCTTCAGTGCATACAGAACACCTCTTGGCCTTGAAATTTACCTCTAAATATTTGTCGCAGAACTGGCCAATACTAAATAGGTTATGTCCTAATCCTTCCACGTAACTCACCTTCGTAATCATCACATTATATTGTATCACATCACCGTAGCCGAGAATCGGTGAAAACTGATCGTTGCCAAAACGTACATTCCCGCAGAATTTCTCTGTATAATTAGATAATAAATCCTTTTGCCCGGTCATATGCTTGGAACACCCGCTATCCAAGTACCACATATGACGGGTCTGCATAAGAGAAATCATGGAATAACAACTTTAGGTACCCATTTAAAAGTGGGTCCTAACGGATTAGCACAAGATTTTGGTATCCATTTGTATATGGATCCTCTGACCTTTTGAAAAAACTTTTGATGTAATAGACTTATAAGAACCAACATGATAAGTACCAAACCAATCATCAGAAAATCGGTGAAAAATAAAATCATTCCGTCTATAATTAGATGACATAGTAGTAGATCGAGATAATCGGAGTAATTGCTTTATTGAATATCGCTTGTAAGGAATTACAAGGTTTTGTTTATTGAAAGCAACACTACCAACTACATCAGAAAAAGTACTAGTAGATCTATTACAAAAAGTATCAGGAAATGATTTGGCTTTCTCATCAATCTTCCGTTTAGGTCGCCACTCTTGTCGTTCTTCAGAACTTCTATATTTCACTGAAACATAAGATTTAGATCTGTTAGGAAAACCAGATTTCTGAGATTGTCTTTTTGTAAGCTTACCAGTGTTGTTCTGTTTCTTTGCGCGTCGTTTCTTTTGCTTCTTACCTTTTGCATAGTAATCAACATTCACAGAAATTGATTCACCAACCTTAGTTGATGATTCACCTATTTCATGCACACTTGGTAAGGCTTGACCATTAATGACGAAAGATAGTGTGGGTTTTCGTAACCGAGACCCCACTTCTCTTTAGCATCAGTTTCCTCATTAGGGGTGTTTAGAAAAATAGTTTGATCTGTTTGGCCTCGTGCATATAGTTTGACTTCCAAACCATTTACCTTTTTCTCTAAAGTCTTGTTTACAACCTGCAATTTAAAAGTTTTTAGAACACATTCATGTTTCTCAAAATCAGACTTAGAAATCTTAGAAACAAAATCAGAAATCTTACTTTCAAAATAATATTTTTCTTGTTTAAGATTAGAGACATATTTGTTAAGAGAATCAATTAAATCTTTGTTCCCAACAACTGCTTTGTTAAGATCAAAGATCTTTTGATTTTTCTTTACAACTATGTTCTTTTCCTTTTTCAACTTATTTTCAAGATCTTGAAGTTCGACCATCATGGCTTCCATTTTCGTCATAAAATCAGATTTGAAAAGATTAAGTACCTCATCAGCTGTATCCTCATCAGATTCATCGTACTTGACCTCTATACCCATCAAGAACATGTGTGTTGTCTCCGCTCTATCTTCCTCATCTGAATAGTCCAACCAGAACTCATCTTCAGCCATCAATGCCTGGCCAGCTTCATGCTGCTTAGCCAAAAGCTTCTTGTTCTTATAATACTCTAAGTTTCTGACTTTGGGCTTCCGACAGTCCTTAGCATAGTGATCGACCTTACCACAATTGTAGAATTTGATCAGGTCGTCTGTTTTCTTTTCAGCACCAACATATTCATTCACAAACTTCTTTCTTTCTTCCGTCTTTCTTTCCACATACCGTTTCTCCTCATATCTTTTTCCTTCAACTCTTTCCCGATGTTCATGGATCTTTGATCCGGAAGAAGAGTACCTCTGTGAGTTCGAAACCGGTTTCTTGTAGAATTTCTTCTGAAATGCACGGGTTAGTAAAAGCATAGCTTGCTTGAAGTTTTCGTCGTCGTCACTACCAGATTCAGACTCAGAATCAGAACTGGGAATCACTATCTTCTTCTTCTTTTTCTTCTCTTTCTTCTCTTTCTCCTTCTCTCCAGTTACCAAGGCTATGGGATCTGACACTTTCTCAGTTTTCTTTTTCTCAACCCTTTTCTCTTCGACTTCTTCTTCATTCTATCTTAGTGTCTCATAAACCTCATGCAGTGGAATGTCACTCAAATCTTTCATTTGTTTCATTCGACGACTATGCTTTTTCCACTCGGGCTGCATAATACTGAGGAACTTAACATTGTTCTTGATCTTCTTCTTCTTGACTTTGTTCTTTGATAGTTCATTCAGAAGAAGCACGAATCTCTCCTAAGTTTCCTCCAGACTCTCATTTTTCTTGGCTTTAAACTTCTTATAGCTGTTGATACAGTTAGCCACTTTCATCTGATTTCTCACCTTTGAGCCCATCATCATCTTCTGTAACTGATCCCACATCTTTCTTGCGTTAACTTTGTAGCTGTCGACCTTAATATAGACCTCATTCGGGATACTCTGAAGTAGAAGAGATCTGGTTTGTTTATCAGCATTGAATCGACTTTTCTGCTCATCAGAATATTGTGCAAATACCTTCGGAATGGTTTTCATTTTTCTCACTCTGTCTTCGTCTCCATCCTCACTGTCTGAAGATTCATCATCAGGTATTTCGACAGTGGGTGGTATCATGGGACCTTCTGTAATGGATAGCGGAATGTTTTCACCATTTGCATGTCGATCGACGAAGTCGAGAAAACGATCCTTCCACTGTTCGTATTCACCCTTGAATAGAACAGGAGGCATTACGTCTGTACCAATGGTGAGAGCGTCTTTGGAAGTCATCTTTGTGTTACACTGCTTACTATGATCATCAAAATTCAGAAAACAAACTGGATCTACAAAAATCAAAATTAGTTAAATTTCAGAAATATCACAAAAATTAACTAAGTATAAACGTGCATTACACTGAAAAGAATCACTTCGTGCAAAAGCCTATGTGCGAGTTTGAGATACACGCACACCGAAGGCTAAGTGAACTGCACTTCTCGCACAAAGAGTTGTACGAGTTTCAGCTTTACGCATGACGAAGCTTGCTTGAACCAAAGTTCGTGCACGTGCTTTATACGAGTTCTTAGTTCTCGCACACAACTATGTGCGAGTTCTGATACTTTGCGCAAAAGCTTGCGAGTTACACACATAAAATTTTTCGAAACTTGAAACGCGCTAAATGTAAACTCACAAGAACAAGGCTTGCGTGTTTTGGACCTAGAATATTTTGAACAAGGATACTTCTCGCAAAACACAAACGCGCAAACTTGAACTTCTCGCAGAGATTACTTCGCGCACAATGAAGAGAGGGAACAGTACAAACTCGCACCTAGTGATGTGCGAGTTTCTACTTCTCGCACGAATCTGTTTGCAAGTTCTTCACATCAACCATTTTCTACTTTTGTGTGTGTTGTTCCAATCTTACGAGTTCTACCCTTTGCGAGTTCATCCTCTTAGCGTGTTCTTCACTAGCGCGTTTTTCGGATCTTGCGAGTTCTTGCCTTGTACTATCCAAAAACTCGATTTTCCAACTGATTTTAACTCAAACCTTCACCAATTGGCTTGTAACTTTGTAGACTTTATCTAAAACATATTTCGAATGAATTGCAATGATTTGATTTCAAACTAATACAACAAAATTACAGATTCGATCTAAAGAACAGACTAATATGAACTCGAACCGAAACTTACAACAAATCCAAAATTCATATTAAGCAGATACGAATTAGGCTATGTGAATCAATTACAATTTGTTCTAGACACTAAATCGAACCTTGTTGGATTAATAATTGTATTCAAGATTAAATTGTTATGAGGGGTCTTAAATGTAAATGTTTATATTTTCCTAGGGGGTATTTTAGTAGTATTTTGGTTGGGCCTTGCCTTGGTCCTGTGGACCTATATAAGGCATAGTTTCTTTGTTAATCCCAAGGGCAATCATTTTGAATATCTCACGTACAAGGTAGTGGTTTTACACCAAGAACACACACACACTAAGCATTCGACGGCTACAAGAGATATATGACTATATTGATCGATTCTTCTTTATATCTTATCTTTATTGTGTTGTGATGTTATTTTATCAACTAATTTCTGGGTATAACAAGTGGTATCAGAGCCAAAGAATCAAGATTTTGGATTGAAAAGTTGTTTTTCGAAAACTTCACTGTGTGAAGATCGATTTTATAATCTGTTGTGTTTTTTAGCATAAAAAGGATTTGATTTGGTGTGTATGAAGTTATAGAACAACTTTAGATTGCCTATAATTATTCAAAAACATCAATAGATTGCCATTTTGATGATTTTCAAAGGTTTTTTTTGTTCATATGAAGGCCGAACACTATTTCATTAGATTCAGTGAACATGAGTTGTTTTTAATAATTTATGTTGATTAGGGTTTGCTTGAAATACACTGGTGGATGTATTGTGTGCGTTTTTGCACTGTATTTTAACCTTTTGCTATGTTTTTGAATCAAAAGTCGAAGTACAGGGACGTGCTTATGATGAACTCGCAAGTTCTTTGAAGAACTCGCAAGAATTCATTCTTGCAGAGTGTTGAATGTGTTTAAGTATAGGATTCGCACGTGTTTACATTGTAAAAACCTCAGGATTCGCCAATTCATTATCTACGAAAGTATAGAACTCGCAGGACTCTTAAAATCTGAATTTCTTTCTAAGTACAGGTTTCATAGATACCTTGTCTATGAATGCTAAAGAACTCGCAGACCATTAGCATACGAATTCCTTAAGATTCTTGAGTAGTGTTTACGAATCCTTGAACCTTAACTTCCAAAACTTTCACCAAGTATAAAACTCGCAGGTTCTTAAAATCAATACTTAATCAGGTTGCGTAAGTTAATCTACGAAAGTTGAAGTGAAAAAGTTCAAATTTTTCTAAGTCTAGGATTCGTGAATCTATAGTTTGCGAATTCTTGCTTACGTCTAAACCAGAATAGAACCAACGTCTAAACCGTCTACTTCTTCTAACTCTAACTCTATTTCATCTGAGTTAGATTTGTTGTTTATTGATGCCTTCGATGAAATCTGTGCAGACTTTGATAAAGGCATAACAACATCAACACCAAGCTCGGAGGTCCCCACTCTTGTTGAAGACATATCTGGACCATCCGAAGAAGTCACTGAAACTGCATCTCCATCAGGTACAGCTACACCGTTAATTTCTGACTCGACTAATACTGAATCAGCTTCTACAGATATTCCTTCTGGAAATGAAGTCTCAGTATCAGAAACTTCTGTACAAGATGTCCTGAGTACATCAGTGGATCTACCTGCAGTTCATGATGAATACAATGAATCGAATACGCAACAAACCATTGAATCTTTGCCAAGCACACACAGATGGACAAAGGATCATCCTCTACACAACGTGATAGGTGACGTAAAATCTGGTGTTAAGACACATGTTGCATCAGCGAATTTATACATGTTCTCAATCTTCCTTAGTTCCCTATGTTATCCCAGTTTAATCTAGTTGGTAAATAATCACATAAACAAGTAATCAAGCAACACAATAATAATCAAGAGATATATAAATCAGAGTAACATACCAATCCCTTGAATAAATAATGAAACCCTTGAGTGTTCTTGATACCCTTTGAGTACAGAGAAACCTTTCTACCTCTCTAATATGATTATGATAATAATTATGAGGATTCTAACCTAAAAACCTATTAACTAAAACATTAAATATCCAGGCTTTTAGGCCTAATGGGTTTATCGGCTTGAGGCCCAATAGTAACTAAACTATTAGCTTATTACACAATTAACCCTCTAACTTTAACTTTAGCACAATTGCAGTTTAAACCCTGAACTTTAACTTTAATCTTGAATACAATTATTTGATCCAACAATCTCCCCCTTTGGATTCAAGATTAAAAAAAATTTGCACTTGTCTTCACTTTTCTTCAGATATGTCGTTGATCGCTTCAAAACTTCAAAACTTCAAATCTTTGAAAATCTTCAACAGTCTTTAAATTATATTCTCCCTCTTTGAGTATTCTCCCTTTTTGTATCTTCTCCCCCTTTTTGATGAATGGTGAGAAGCATCATCATCAAAACATACCAAAATAATCTCCCCCTTTTCAAGACAATCTCCCCCATGTATGATCATGTAAGCACAGTCTTCATCATGTAACGAGCCCTGTATGGAAATAAGAGCAGTCTTCCCAGATGGAAAGAGTGATTATTTCAATCTTTTCAGATTAAAATAGAAAGTAGTAACCATTTGAATCTTTTCAAATTCAAACAGTTTAATAGATGTAACCCTAAATCAACAAATGACTCAGTTAGAATGCCTGTCAATGACACAAAGTCACTGAGTAACCCCAAGTTACTATATAAGGAGCTGGTTTTGATGTAGACTCCCCAGGTCTTCCATTCAATCATTGAATAACACATGGTTATCTATGAACGTTCTGACAGAAAACAAATTTCTGTGTGCTCGTGCATGTGTTAGAAAAAAAATTAAGCATAGATGATTGCATTTTCAATATAGGCTCAAAATATGTAAACTTGTTGAGACAACAACAAATTATACAAAGACTCAATGTGCATGAGAAAGGGTTCGAAGGTGGGGCAAGTTTCCTTCTTTTTCAATATTAGTACCTTCCAAATGAAGAACCAATAGCGTATGTGTTGCTTCCCCAGAAAATGTGAAACATTCTCTTTTTAAGAAAAGAATGAGTAGCTGGTGGGGTTGTATGCAAGAGATGGCATGGGCTAGTTGCCTATTTCAATGATGGTCACCAAAGAATGTGAACCAATCAGATTATGTGGCTGCCCGACTCAGAAAAAAGTTTGGTGCAGAGTTTAATATTCTTTTACTCTGTTCTCTCACCATCTTTCTTTTAATGCTCACGTCTAACCAATCTCTCTTTTCCATTTTACCTCTTTTCACACACCAACACTCAAATCTTTTGACCCTTCTCCCCTCAATCACTCAGGGAATACTTCCTGGGTAGGAAACACTGGTTATCATGAATCCATGGAAGTTCTGTTAAGTTCTCACACTGAATCACATGTATTTTCCTATTAGAACATGTTGTTCAACTGTCTTTTGTACATGTAAGCAAAAATACCACTTGTTACATGAAGAATATAATATTCAGAGATGTCAAAACAGAAGATGTTTTACGATGCAATTCTCCCCCTCAAACTAAAAGAGTTTGACAATTAAGCTCATAGGAGTTTTGTCATGAAGAACAATATGTTGGAGAATCAAAAAACGAATGTTGTTTATATGAACAATATATAAACATATTTGCAATGAAAGCACATGAAACGACATTTGATTCAATCAACAGTGAATACAAATAACGTGAGTATTACCATAGAAAGATTTAACTTTTGATACATGGTAATAACAAAGTCAAATAGAATGTTCTGAACCGTTATGTGTATGAATACTTGACAAAGTATATTGACAAGATAAAACGCAAGTATTTATCTTTAAGAACACACGTTCAGATAAGCATTTAAGTATCCAAAAATCTGTTAATATTACGGTTAGACAAGTTTTTTTTTTTTTAAAGATTAAGAAAAAAAAACAGAAAAATAAGGCACTGAAGTGCGGGTTCTAATCCGATGTGATTAGAAGCCATAGTCACTTGACCAAACCTGCATAAATAAAAAAAATAATGGTAATCATTTATGAAAATGATTCCTCTCTCGTTAACAACAGTTGGAAAATAACACACAAGATCAAAACTTGGAATACTCCCCCTAGAATCATGATGAAGGTTTAAGACATGTTCAACATACCAAGTTTGCTGATTAGAAATTGAAAACGCTTTTCATCCAACGACTTGGTGAAAAGTTCAGCTAACTGGAAGTCAGTTTGAACAAAGTGCATTTCAATATTACCTTTTTCAACATGATCCTTAATAAAGTGATAGCGTACGTCGATATGCTTGGTCTTCGAATGTTGTACCGGATTAGCAGTTATAGATATTGCGCTCTTGGAATCACAATAAATAGGAACACGCTTGTAGTTGTATCCAAAGTCCCTTAACTGTGTCGTCATCCAGAGGACTTGAGAACAGCAGCTAGCAGCAGCTACATACTCAGCCTCGGCAGTGGATGTTGAAACACAGTTTTGTTTCTTTGAGGTCCAACTTACAAGTTTGTCACCTATGAATTGACATGACCCAGAGGTGCTCTTCCGGTCTAGCTTACATCCTGCATGATCAGCATATGTAAAGGCAGTTAGTTGAAAACAAGAATCCTTTGGATACCAAAGGCCTAGATTAGGCGAGCCTTTGAGATATCTAAGGATTCGCTTAACAGCAGTTAAGTGCGACTCTTTAGGATTAGACTGATATCTTGCACAAAAACATGTGGCAAACATTATATCCGGGCGACTGGCAGTCAGATAAAGTAAAGAACCAATCATGCTACGATACACCTTTTGATCAACAGGTTTCCCGGAGGGATCCGCGTCTAAGAGTGTACCAGTACCCATTGGTGTTTTCATGACTGAACTATCTGACATATTGAACTTTTTCAAAATATCGTTTATGTATTTAGCTTGATTAATAAATATGCCTTCGGGTAATTGCTTTACTTGTAGACCAAGAAAGAAATTCAATTCACCCATCATCGACATTTCAAACTTTGTTTCCATTATCTTTGAAAAGTTCTTGCAAAATTTCGGATTTGTCGACCCAAATATTATGTCGTCAACATAAATCTGAATAAGAATCAAGTCCTCACCTTGCCTTTTAAGAAATAAGGTTGTATCAACAGTACCTTTCTTGAAACCAGAAGCAAGTAGAAATTTAGTGAGAGTTTCATACCAGGCTCGCGGTGCTTGTTTAAGACCATAAAGCGCTTTGTCTAAAACATAGACATGATCAGGGTGATGAGGATCAACGAAACCTTCAGGTTGAGCCACGTAGACCTCCTCATGCAGAACGCCGTTCAGGAAAGCCGACTTTACATCCATTTGATAGACTGTAAAGTTTTTGTGCGCTGCATAGGCTAGGAAGATTCTGATGGCTTCGATCCTTGCAACCGGGGCGAATGTTTCATCATAGTCAAAGCCCTCTTGTTGACAATACCCTTTTGCGACCAAATGAGCTTTGTTTCTCACTACTACTCCGACTTCGTCTTTCTTATTTATGAAAACCCACTTTGTTCCAATAACGGATTTACTTTTAGGTAGTGGGATCAAGCGTCATACCTTGTTCCTTTCGAATTGTAGAAGCTCGTCTTGCATAGCAGAAATCCAGAAGGGATCACGTAGATCTTCAGACGCTTTCTTTGGTTCTAGGGAACTGAGGAAGCTTGAAAACATGCAGAAGTTAGTTGTTGCTGACCTTGTCGTGACACCAGATTGTACGTCACCTATCACATTGGTCAGGGGATGATCCTTAGTCCAACGATGTGTGCTTGGTAGAGCTTCAACTGTTTGTTGCGTATTCGACGCATCGTTTTCATCATGCACGGCAGGTTGCTCCATAGATGTACTCGGGACATCTTGTACTGGTGTTTCTGATACTGAAGCTTCTGGACTAACAGTTGAAGTGCTCGGGACTTCGATTCCAGAAGAACTATCTGTAGAGACAGATTCAGCATTTGTAGAGTCAGAAACTAACTTTGTACTCGTACCTGATGGAGATGAAGTGTCAGTGACTTCTTCGGAAGGTCCAGACATGTCTTCAGAAATAGTAGGGACCTCCGAGCTTGTACCACTTGTTATTGATGTGGATATGCCTTTTTCAAAATCTGCACATATATCATCAAAGGCATCAATAAACAATAAATCTAACTCAGATGAAGTAGAGTTAGAGTTAGAAGAAGTGAATCCTTTAGGTGTTGGTTCTATTCTTGATTGAATAGAAGCTTTGTCGTTAAGACCGAGTTCTGAACTGTTGTGTCCAGAAGTCCTTGTAGAATTCTCATCAAAGGAAACATTCATGCTCTCAACAACCGTCTTGGTTCGAATAATGTAAATTCGATAAGCTTTGGATGTCAGAGAGTATCCAACGAGATATCCTTCATCCGCTTTCTTATCAAACTTTGATAATCCTTGACGCTCTTTTAGAATGTAGCACCTGCAACCAAAAACACGAAGGAACTTGATGTTAGGTGTACGATTGTTGATTAACTCATATGCTGTTTTATTAAAGCGCTTGACCACAATGGTACGATTCTGAGTAAAACATGTTGTAGCGACTGCCTCGGCCTAAAGGTACATGGGTAGATCTGAGTAAGCAAGCATAGTACGAGCTGCTTCAACCAGAGTGCGGTTCTTCCGTTCAACAATGCCGTTTTGCTGTGGAGTGTAGGCTGCGGAGAAATTATGTGAAATACCCACGGAAGTAAGATAACTCTTCAGGGTGTCATTCTTGAACTCCGTGCCATTATCACTGTGAATGGTTCTGACTGGCAGTTGAAGACATACTTGAATGCGCTTGATGAAAGCGATAATCAACTCTGGCGCATCTGACTTGTTGCGAAGAAACTCGAGCCATGTATACCTTGAGTAATCGTCTATCATTACCAATACATATTTCTTTCCGTTGATAGATGTTGTGCGCATTGGGCCACAAAGGTCCATATGAAGAAGTTCTAGTGCAAATGAGGTCGATGATTCAACTTTGGACTTGAAGGAGCTTCGCTTCATTTTGCCCAACTCACATGCGGGACATAGTGAGTCTTTTTCGAACCTCATTTCTGGTAGACCTTTGACCAGACCTTGTCTCTGTAGCTTTGCTATGGATCGGAAATTCTGATGAGACAAGCGTCGATGCCACGTCCACGATTGTGCTTTGGAAGCTTTGGCTAGTAGGCATACTGGACGTGTGGCAGACAATGTAGGAAAATCTACATAGTACAGATTTCCATGGCGCTCAGCCTTGAAGACTTCGTAACCATCTGGATCCTCTAGATAGCAATGAGTTGTTGTGAAGCGGACTTGATATTTCATGTCACAGAAGTGACTGGTACTGAACAGGTTGTGATCAAGTCCTTCAACATATAGCACTTTTTGAATCTTCACAACACCGTTATCGAGCATTCCATATCCTCTGACGCGGCCTTCGGCTTCAGAATTGGCAAATCTAACTGCTCCGGCAGGCTCCTCCACATAGTTATGCAAGAGGTGCTTGAATCCTGTCATGTGGCGTGAACATCCGGAATCTATTACCCACAATCGACAGGCCTGCAAAAGAGACAATTAGTTTTGCTTAGGCACCCATATCAGGATGGGTCCTTCGCGGTTAGCATCAAGCAACTCAGGAATATCATCTGGTTTGATTTTCACTCTCCATTCATAACGCGGTATTGGAACCCATTTCCAAACCATCTTAACATTCAGTTCCTGAAAGTGCTTTTTAGAAGTAGGATTGGCAACCTTAGCTCGATACACTTTGGGTTGTGTAGAAGAATCAGAATTAGAATTAGACTTAGAGTTTACCTTAGCTTTGCTTTTATTCTTTTTGGACTTAGGAGGGGAGTAGTATTTGAATGAATTATCCCAACAGTGTTTGCAATAAAGATTCTTTCGAGCAAAATTCATAAATTTAGATTTATTGGAACAAATCTTACATTCATGTTTATCAAAAGAAGTACTATTCAAAATAACACTGTATGTAGGACAACTACTAGAATTCTAACTATTCTTTTTATTCAAACTAAGATCTTTATTCTTCTTATTCTTCCCAACTCCATTTCCTCTTATATCTGAAACAGAAACAGGAACCTTGTTAGTCTCTAACTTAGAAGGTGGTTCTTTTCTAGTGCTCTTTGAAGTCTCACCCTTTTCAAAAATACTCGGAGGATATTCAGGACAATCAGAGTAAACAACTGTAGGTTTTGCAGGAGCATCAAATTCTGGATTGGTTCTTACCTTCCAGCTTGGATCATTGAACATCTGTTTATCACTTGAAGCATTTTTAAACATAGTAACTTTCAAATCAATGATCTCTATGCAAAGCTCTTGATTTACTTTTAAAGACTTTTCAAGTTTATGTTTGAGATCAAAGTTTTCATCTTCAACCTCATCAAGAGACTGTTGCAACAAATCGATTTGCTTCATCAATTCAGATGTATGATCATTCACAGAATTTGATCCCTTTGAATTAGAAACAGGATCAGAGTCTGAAGCATTCATCATTTCATAAAATGTATCTTCAGTCACGGACTCAATAAACTCCAGTTTTTTATTTTGAGAACAAGAGCCATTCGTGATAGCGTGTTCTTCTTCAACCTCTTCAACAAGTAAAGGTTTAGAAGCAATAGGATTTGAGACTGATGGCATAGTAGATGGATCAACATCCAATTCATACTCATCATATTTGCATGCAGTCTCAGGTAGAACTGTGTTGGTGCTTACTGATTCGTTGGAAGGTGTGGTAAATAGTGATTCAAACTCAGTAAATTCGATCTTTCGAGTCGCATAGCTTTTGTTTAAATCACCATACTGAAAACCAACTGATTTAAAAAGATTTTGAGAATCAGTGTCACCAGACTTGTTCTTTCCCATTTCTTCTTGACCTTTGGTCTCAGATAAAGGTGTAGGAGTACTTGCTTCAACAAAAGTTGCGCGAATGTCAGGAATGGGTCTAATTGCGGAGCCGAATTTATCAAAATTATATAGATGCTCCGGTGCCTTTTTCAAAATTTCGTTAATTGGCACACCCAAACCTGGTTTAAGTTTGTAAAACCTTTCGTCTTGGAGTTTATTGGTCAACAGATTTAATGTCTGTTCAGTCTGACCTCGTTTCATACTAATGTCCTCCAGTTGCTTTATTTTGGTGTAAGCTTCATTTCTTTCTTTATAACAAACTTCAAATTTGATTTGAAACTCACCCTTTTCAGCATTAAGATTCACAAGATATGTTTTTAAACCAGATATTTTTTCTTTTAAAGACGTTTTTTCGGCTATTAAATCATCTTTTTCCTTTTCCTTTTCTTCCACAACAACTTTTAAAATAGTATTTTCATCACGAAAGCTTAAAACAGATTGATGTGCAGAGCTAAGTTTGCCTTTTAGTAAAGTAAATGCATCTTTCATACCATGTATTTGGGCCATTAAAGATTCAATAAGTTCAGAATTTTCACTAACCTCAGAGTTTGCTTCTTCGGATTGTGTCTCAGAGTCTTCATCGTCACCTTCCAGCTTTGCCATGTAAGAAACTTGGGTGAAGTGTGCTTGCTCCTCGTCATCAGAACTTTGGAACAGCCAGTTCTCTTCTTCAGCCATTAGTACTTTTCCTTCTTCAGCTTTCTTGGCAATTAGTGACTTTCTTGAGTAGTACTCTGAGTTCTTCACTTTCTTGAATTTGCAGTCCCTTGAGAAGTGCCCAAATTTACCACAGTTGTAGCATCTTCCTGGTTCATCCTTTCGCTCTTCTCGCTTCTCCTCTCTCTTTCCTTCTCTTCTATCTTCCTTCCGATCTTCTCGTCCTTCCTCTCTCTTTCCATGCCTCGGCTTGTATCGCATCTCAGACTTCTCTTTCTTGTATCCATCATACTTTGGCTTTGAGTAAAATCTTTTCTTGCCAAAGCTCTTCTTGAATCGTCGTGTAATGAGAGCCAAGTCTTCAGAGAACTTTTGAATATCAGGATCTGAATCAACTTCCAGTTCTTCATCGCTCGAATCAGAGTCAGAGTCAGTAACTTCAGTAACTAGAGCTTTAGACACCTTTTTCTTCGACCTTGCAGAGGATACATAACCTTTGCCGGCTATGAGAGCCACAGAATCCTTCAGATGATTAGACTCATTATTCATAGATCTCACCTCATCCTCATGTTGAGCTAGAGTAGAGAAGATATCGGTGACATTTTCTCGAGCCATATTCTTCGACATCTGGAGGTTGATAGCAAAGTTCTTCCATTCTAGATTCAGATTCTTGATGAACTTGTAGTTTATCTCAGAAGAAGATTTGGCGATGTTGTTCCTCCGCAAGTCATTGAGAATAATGTTGTACCTATTGTAGGTGTCTAATATCAGCTCTCCTTCTTTTGCATGAAATCCCTCGTAAGCATTTATGCACAGATTTTGCTTAGCTTGTATAGAGGCTTCACTTCCTTCAAACTGCCTTGCTAGTTCATCCCAGGTTCCTTTAGCAGTGCTCTGACTGTCGACACGATTGTAGATGTCGTTTGGAATTGCCATTGTCAGATAGATTAGAGCCTCTTCTTCTAACTTGAGCTGTTCTTTCTGCTTTTCAGTGAAGAACTGAACAGGTTTAGGAATCTCTCTGTCAGGGATTTCAGGAGAGGAATCTGTAGCCGGTTGACCCTTTACTGTGATCATTGGAGTTTTAGGACCTTCAATGATTACTGTCATGAATTCTCTGTTCTTGTGATTCAGAAACTGAATCATTCTGGTCTTCCATTGCTGATACTCATTAGCCATAAGGACAGGCGGTTTGGACTGAGAACCCATCGAGAGAAGCTGGTTCGACATCTTAGCTGTACCACTTGTTAGTAATTAAACTTATCTGTACCAAGACAACCAACTAGATGAGATCGTTAGAATTAAAATGAAAACCACACTCAAAAATTTTCAGAAAAATAAATTCCCGAAAATATTTAAATGCAATCCTTTCAATCAGTGTAAAGCTTCAAATAATACTGAACAAAAAAAACAGCTGATCTCGAACAGAACTTTGTTCCCCCTTCGCAGACTTAGCACGGGAGTCCCGCTACCCGGTTAGCGGGTGGGGTCAAAGGGCAACGCTCTTGCAGGGGTATGGGGGCAGCGCCCTAGAGAAAAAATTTTCGACTTTGAGAGGCCATATTACCGTTTGCAAAAATTGACCGGAGATGTGCTTCGACCGGTATTGAGTTCGACCGGGAACTTGTTCGACCGGGGAAGTGCAAAGACCGGTAAGATATAAGACCGGAACTATGCTTGACCGGTAAAATTGATTCGACCGGAAGTATGCTTAGACCGATAGAGGTCTTTGACTGGTAAGGGTCTTCAATCGGGACTTCCTTAGACCGGGGTGAGCTGAGAGTGTACCGGTCGAATGCTAAGGACCGATAAATGGTATTCGACCGGAAGAGTAAGGACCGGTATGGTGCTAAGGACCGATGTAGTGTTCGACCGGTCAGATGATTAGACCGATAAACTGTTCGACCGATATTATGCGTTCGACCGAGACGTTCTTAGTTTACCCAGAACGATGAACAACCCAGAAAAATCAACCCAGAAATCACAGAAATCACTCAAATTGAAAGCAAAAAATCAGACTTTTGTACCCACAATCATGTGTCGATCACAATGCAATCAAAAACAGAGATTAAATTCAACTTTCATGCTTCAATTTTATGAACACAGTGACCAAAAGATATACGAACCTAGATTTGAGAAATCATAAAAATCCCCAATTGATGAATTTAAATGCAATTAAACACTTAGATGATATTCAATTAGCATAAAATATACCTAATCAAATCAATTTTGTGCATAAAAACTCATTAAATCAAGCAATTGATTTTCACAAAATATCGAAGTCGATGAACACTGAGAATTCGATGAACAGTATAATTCAACAAACAGTAAAAATCGATAAACTTGATTCTTATGGCTCTGATACCACTTGTTATCCCAGTTTAATCTAGTTGGTAAATAATCACATAAACAAGTAATCAAGCAACACAATAATAATCAAGAGATATATAAATCAGTGTAACATACCAATCCCTTGAATAAACAATGAAACCCTTGAGTGTTCTTGATACCCTTTGAGTACAGAGAAACCTTTCTACCTCTCTAATATGATTATGATAATAATTATGAGGATTCTAACCTAAAAACCTATTAACTAAAACATTAAATACCCAGGCTTTTAGGCCTAATGGGCTTATGGGCTTGAGGCCCAATAGTAACTAAACTATTAGCTTATTACACAATTAATCCTCTAACTTTAACTTTAGCACAATTGCAGTTTAAACCCTGAACTTTAAGTTTAATCTTGAATACAATTATTTGATCCAACACCCTAGAACCAAAGAAAGCATCTGAAGCTCTTCGCGATCCCAATTGGATTTCTGCTATGCAAGATGAGCTTCTTCAATTCGAAAGGAACAAGGTTTGGCGCTTGATCCCACTACCTCATGGTAAATCAGTTATTGGAACAAAGTGGGTATTTCGGAATAAGAAGGACGAAGCAGGAGTACTGGTGAGAAACAAGGCTCGATTGGTGGCAAAAGGGTACTGTCAACAGGAGGGAATTGATTATGATGAAACGTTCGCCCCTGTTGCGAGGATCGAAGCCATCAGAATCTTCTTAGCATATGCAGCGCACAAAAACTTTATAGTCTATCAAATCGACGTAAATTCAGCTTTTCTAAATGGCGTTCTGCATGAGGACGTTTACGTTGCTCAACCTGAAGGTTTCGTTGATCCCCATCACCCTGATCATGTCTACGTGTTAGACAAAGCGCTATATGGTCTCAAACAAGCACCACGAGCATGGTATGATACTCTTACCAAATTTCTCCTTGCTTCTGGTTTCAAGAAAGGTACGGTTGACACTACCTTATTTCTCAAAAGGCAAGGTGAGGACTTGATTCTCATACAAATTTATGTTGACAACATAATATTTGGGTCGACAAATCCGAAATTCTGCAAGAACTTTTCTAAAATAATGGAAACAAAATTTGAAATGTTGATGATGGGTGAACTAAATTTCTTTCTTGGTTTGCAAGTAAAGCAATTACCTGAATGCATTTTCATTAATCAAGCCAAATATATCAAAGATATGTTAAGAAAGTTCAATATGTCAGACAGTTCTGTCATGAAAACACCAATGGCTACTGGCACACTTTTAGACGCAGATCTATCTGGTAAACCTGCTGATCAAAAGGTGTATCGTAGCATTATTGGTTCTTTACTTTATCTGACTGCAAGTCGCCTAGATATCATGTTTGCAACCTATTTTTGTGCGAGATATCAAGCTAATCCCAAAGAGTCGCACTTTAATGCTGTTAAGCGAATCCTTAGATATCTCAAAGGTACTCCTGATTTAAGCCTTTGGTATCCAAAGGATTCCCGTTTTGATCTCACTGCCTTTACAGATGTTGACCATGCAGGATGTAAGCTAGATCGGAAGAGTACTTCTAGATCATGTCAATTTATAGGAGACAAACTTGTAAGTTAGACATCAAAGAAACAAAACTGTGTTTCAACATCCACTGCTGAGGCAGAATACGTAGCTACTGCTAGCTGCTGTTCGCAAGTCCTTTGGATGAAGACCTAGTTGAGGTACTTTGGGTACAGCTACAAGAGAGTGCCTATTTATTGCGATTCCAAAAGCGTAATTGCAATAACTGCTAACCCGGTCCAACACTCAAAGACCAAGCATAAAGATGTACGTTATCACTTCATATAAGATGTAATTGTCCAATTCAAGCTATGATTTCAATTCAAACATAATTAAGATCAAGATTTTAGAGAGTGTAGAGAGAGAAAGTCACAAGTATATTCCAGTCACAAGTGTATGTGTACAATTCAGAATGTTTCAAAAGGTTACAAAAGATTACTAGAAACTCTCAAGACAAAGCTATTTATACAAAGACATTTCTCTCAAGACTATACAAGGAAACCTCACTACAAAGTTCTCTCAAAAGTCAAAGTACATAAACAAAAGTCAAACCTAACTTGATCTAAACAAATACAGTAACAATCTCCCCCTTTTAGATCAAGTATGAATGATAGGTCTTCCCCAACGAGATAGTCTGCCTTGACTTATCCCGAGCAATGACTCAAAATTTCTGATGCCGCGTCTAAAGTTGAAACGATCATAGATGGCATAAACTATTCTTTCAGTGTGGAGTCTGAGAGACTTTCCCATACCTTTTTCACCTTGTTTCAGCTTCTCTTTGTTGTCTTTAAGCTTCCTCTCCAATTGCATCTTGATCATATTTAAAGTTCCATCTGAAAAGTTGGCGATTTCTGAAAGTCTAAAAAACCTTTTCTTGTTCTCAGAATTCTTCTAAACCACACCAAGTTCAGGTTTGTCAAACACGGTGAACAAACTGTGATCATCTATATTCTCCAAACTAAGGTCAGGCTTTATCATGTTGAATTTACTTTGATTTGTCTCTATACGAAGTTGAAAGTCATAGCAGTAAGTGTAGTTGACTTGCCTTCTCATGAACCTTTTAACAGCATCCAAAGCAACCAGAATGTTGTCTTTCCTGACCGTCATATTCCTGAACAGATGATACAAGTACTCAATGTCGTCTACGTTCAGAAAACAAAAATCAGCTTCGGAGAAAGTATATTCTGTTAAGTCTCTTCGTTGCACATGGAATACTGGATACCATATATGAACAAACTGAACAAGTCTGACTAACTTCAACGATACAATCCCTGACTTGTTTTTCACTGAACTTTCTGGTCTTCTCACCCAGTTCATCAAACGTGCATACTCTTCTTGATATTCTTGATGTTGATCTGAGACACCCAAGACTTTAAATCTGTCCATCTCTTTGATCCTGTGAACAAATATACCCTTCATCTCTTCTTCAAGAAATGGTTGCCTCAATCTATTCCTCAATTGTCTAATGTGAGCATCAGTAATGACAGGAGGTAAAAAGGGTTGATCAGATGGACCAGCTTGGGTTTCAACAGGGTTGGAAGGAAAGAAAGGTTCAGATTCGGTTTCAGTGTTTGGGTTAGGTATGTTTTCAGATCTGGGTGGTTCATCTTGGTTTGGGCTTGGGAATCTTTGTGGGCTAGGTAAGTTTGTTTGGGTAGATGGAATAGGTTGGCTAGTTGTAGCTGTTTGGGTAGTTTGGCTAAGTGTATCAAATTGGGTAGGTTGAGTAGATTGCGTAGGTTGGGTAGGTTGAGTAGGTTGGATTTCTGGGCTTGATGAAGTTTGGTTGGAAGGTTCAATGAAACCCATCTCTTTGAATGATGAAATCTCAGGTTGTTCAAAGATTGTTTCTAGAAGATATGTGTTCACAGGACTGAGTTGGATATCCTCTTGAGTGCATGCAAGGATGTCCAGAAAATTTGCTTCCCCTTCTTCAAACAAATCTCTTTCTTCTTCCTTAATTCTCCAAACTTTTCATACTTTTCATCAAAAGATTCTTCATCATCAGAAGATAGATCTATAGCATAAATCTCCTCCAAACCTGTGAGCCTGATGATCTCTTCTTTAGTAGCAACCACGGGCTTTTCAACCAATGGATCTACTTCTTCATTAACGTATAGAATCAGCTTCATTCCATGACCTTCACCCCTATCCATCTGCTCATCACCAACAAGATCAATCATTTATGTATCTTCCCCACTTTTTGATCCACCAACAATAGCAAGTTCAGATTCTGAAGCAGTTCTTTGTCTCTTGCTTATCTCCCCCTCATGGTCATGATCTGAATCATGATCATGCCTCTTTTTCGAACCTGCTTGTGCCTTGCATGAATCCTGAATTGCTTTGCTTAACTCCTGGATATGTTGAACCATTTTTGATTTAAAAGCATTGAACTCAGTAATGGAAACAGCTTCAGTAGCAACTGGAGTTTGTTGAGCTCTTAATAACCCAATAAGATCAGCATCAGTATCCTCAGCGGGTGCCTGAGAAAGCAATTTGGCATATAAACGAGATTTGAGCTCCTCCACCGAGAGATCAACTTGCTGGACTGGTGGTGGTAGAGGTGGCTGAATAGGCTCTTCCACCTCTGGGCCTTTCACTTTCAATAAACTTTTCACCTTTGCAATCTCCTCCTGAAAGTTGGCAGTTAAGCGCTCAGTGATAGTGTTCTCAACAGCCTTTAAGGCGCCGTCAAGGTATTCCTTTAACACGAAGTCGAGTAAAGTAATTCTGGGGTCACTTAGACTTCTCGTTGACACAACTATGGAGGATCCAACAGTGTGGCATGTGTTCATTGTTGGAATGTCGTTAAAAATGACAGGACTTCCACCTGATCCTCGTAGTCCGGAGTGCGGAGCTACTACAGGTGTTCCGACTGGGTCACTTAGACGACCAGTGATAGCATAAATAATGTGTTGTGTCCTAGGAATGAATAAAGATGTATCAAGTGGCTCTATACTTAAAGGTGCACAGAAAGAAATTGAGCTCAGGAGCAGGTGAGCTCTAGTTTCAATACCTGTCATTTCCGAGTGAAAGGCAGATAGATTATGTGCTAATTCCCTATATGAAGATGAGACTACAGCCTGTTGAGAGGCAGTAGAATGGCTGGCTGTGGTGTGTAGTTGCATAAGTGGGCGACTTATGTCTTGTGCGACCGATTGCAACACATGCAATGGAGCACTAGATTTGGTTACCCTTCTGGATTGGTAGGTTATGTTGCACTCACTCTCACCATATTCTTTTGCTTCAATTTCTCTCTGTCTCACACTTTCAACATTTTCAACTATATCTCCCTCTGATCTCCTTATATATCCCAACACTTGCGCAATGCCAGTAGCAGCAGTATCAATGTCCATGTCTTCATGATGTAAAGAAACATCATCTAGAAATCCAAAACTGTGTTGAAGATTCTCAGTGTCAACATCAGTTTCATGAAATATAACATCTTCAGCGTGACGATCTGAAGTAGCTGAAGGAACTGTATCTGATGAATTAGTATGCCTATCCGACTCAGTATCAGAATTCACAACTTCATCAGCTATCCTTACCTGAGGACTTGATTGACGGAGTAAAGTCCTTTCAGGTTCGGATGTGGAAACCTCTAGACGTGTGGCATTTCGTGTCGAGGTCCCCACAACTTCAGATGAGATAATATGAACCCCACCTGTTCCCCTCTCTTGATTTTCCCTCATCTCTCCATGCTCTTGCACCCCAGTGGTCTCAAGAACCCTCACCGACTCTTCTCGCCTAAGGTTTGAGTCCTGGGTAGGGATTACCGGTTCTGGTATTCCCATAGACTCTCTATACTCAATGACGCACTCAGAGTTCGGATTGGCATATGAGAGCAGAGCTTGTGGAACTGGCATGGAGTAAGTGAACTGCTTTTTCTGCTTTTGAAGATATTTCATCTCAAATTCCGGAGCAAGTTCATGCTGAGTTCTTTTCGGAATGTCTCTGTTCGATCGGATCATACTTCGGATAATCAGCTGTAGAAATCTCTGATAAGGCACATAGATAGGACTCTTAGATGTCCTTTTGCTGATTACTTTCTCATATAATTCCGTCCAGAATACCACAGAGTAATCGACGTGTAGATCGTACACGACAGCATGAAATAACCTCAGGGTATGCATGTTGGTGTTGTCCAGACCAGAATTTCTTGACATGAAGCATCGGTTGAAGACTGAGAACAACTGATAGTAAAAGGGAGGAAGGTTGGTCTTCTTGAAATCACTGATCTTGGTAAGTGAATCAGTATAACCCAAGGCTAGAATGTCTGCAAATACTTCTGAATCCACTGGGTATTGATCAAATCTGGTTCTACCCTCTCTAGAATTTGCCTCTGGTAAGACCAAAATCCATCTGAGTCTTTGATAAGTAAGAATAGAAGTGAAATTGTCTATTCTGAGCCTGAAGTATTTGTTGGTGTCGCTCTCAACCACATATTTTATTGTCTTCCAGACTTGCTGTAAATAGATTAGTGGAACAACAGCAGTGTCTGTCAGAGCATGGTGAAGTGGATGGCCTTTAAGAATCTCCACAACAAGTGGATTGACATTCAAACTGTCAAAGTCCACATGATGGTTGTTGGGATACAGCAACAGGTACTCATACTGGTTTATGAGGGCTTGATCAGGATGTTCACCAATTTCAGATTGGAAGTGAGATCGGGAGGAAGGCATAGGAGTTTCTTTAGAGCCATGTGGATGATGTTCATCATTATGGACACTTTGATCATGAATTTGTGTCTCCGCCATTAATTACCTGAAAAAAAAATATAACAAGTATTGGATAAAATCCAATATGTTAGTCAATAAGCTCAAAACATGTTTTTCAAAAAATCATTTTGATACACGAAGTATCAAGTACAGAATCAATTGTACTTTAAGCACAGAACAGATAAGCACAGAAAGTTACAAGATTGCAAAATGTAACTTTGAACAAAAAAAATAACTAAAAAGACACAAACTTGAACTGTACACTTGAAATTTTGAATTGTTCTGACAATGATGTTGTATTGCAAAAACACTTGAAAACTTGAAATTTTGAAAATTTCCCTAAGTATAGAACTCTCAAGACAACGAGAGACTTAGAACTCTTATAACAATGAACTTGCAAATCTTACCAAAACTCTCAAAATCTTAAACTCTCATGAAACAAGATCTTAACAATAACTCTCATGAACTTTGACTTGAACTATCATGAACTTTAAACTCTCAAACACTGTTCACTGAGAAATTTGAATTTCAAATTTAAAAAAAATATCATTTAATCCCAACAAGCTGAAGTAATGAGTTCAATATTTATTAAAATGTTCAGATTTAGGTTCAATATTACTTTTAATCCGGATTTAGTCCAAACAAAATCTTCAAAATCGAGTCTAACAGTCCTGTTCATGATTTCGAAGTCCAAAATTTCGACATGTCAGTTCAGATATCCATGAGTTCAATTCTTGTTCGAAATCTAAAAAAAACAATCAAGTTCAGCAGATATCCATGAGTTTAGTTCTGCAGAGCTATTCAAGATATCAAATTCCAAAAAGATCGAAAATCTCAAGTCACAGAGATAAGTTTAACAGTTCGAGTTCAAAGATCCCAATAGTCAAAGTAAACCTGCAAAGAAACATTATCGATGCAAACCCAGATGGAAATAAAGTTTTTTTTTGCAGTACAATCGATATTTCGAAAGAACACATTTCAAAATTTCAAGTGTCGTTCCAGAATATGAACAAACATAAAGAAGAAAAACCAGAAATTGAAACCCTAGTTATCAAAATCGAACTTGGAAATCAAATAAAACAAACAAGATACAAGAATCGAACATAAAAGCATTAACACCTACACTGAATCGATGAAGAACAATAAGTCTGAATTCGAGAAAGTCGCAAGTGAGCTTGAGAGAAAAAAATCTAAGTGTAAAACTAGCTGAAGAATTATGAGATAACTGATCTGAAATCTGGAAAACTCGTGAATATATACCTTGAGAGTGAGTTGACATGTGGCACAATTTGATTGGATGATGCACTTCTCGCATAACAAAGAAAAACAAGCTTGCCACACAAAGAAGGACAAGATGTTGTGCACTTCGCGCATGAACGATGTGAGCGAAGTGATGAAACTCGCACGACTAAGCTTACGCAAAAAAGAAACTCGCATGACTCTTTATGCGCGAACCATGATGAACAGTAACTACTCGCAAGTAGTTATGTGCGCGAAGTAGAAACGCGCATGACATAGCTTGCGAGTTATGGACTTAGTGCATCCTTTGTCATGCGCGAAGTGAGAACTCACACGATGAAGTGTGTGCGTTCTACACTTTGCGCACGCAATGATTTGCGCGAAGTGTAAACTCGCATAAGGCTATGCGCGTTTTACACTTAGAAAAATTTTGAAATTTTTCCAAAAATGGAAACTTTCCAAAAATGCACTAAGCCTCTTTCCAAAAACAACAAGTTTTGTAAAAACACTTTTAATCACAAAAATTAACTTGTTCTCTGAAAAATTACTTCCTGATTTCAAAACCATTTTAAAATACACACTCATACACTAACTTACAGACTTTTCAATATGCTCCCCCTTCATATGTGCAAGTCTGTGTGTGTCTCCCCCTTGATATGTCATTCTGCTCATCTTACTTAAGTACGAGTCTTGATCTGATGTGATCAGAAGTCATAGTCCAATGTATGATCTTTCTGAATACTGCATGAAACTTTTATACTGCAAACCAAGATAAGTATTTGGTACTCATTGAACATTAGTCCAGAAATGTTAATAGCATCAAACTTTTCAAAGATTATATTGACCAAAAAACTTAAACATATGAAAACAGATCTAGCTCCCCCTCAACAACAGGTACAGAAATAAAATATTGCTATGCATCAAGGTTTACCATTCCAAGTTTGCTGACTAAAAATGTAAATCTCTTTTCATCAAGAGGTTTTGTAAATAGGTCAGCAGCCTCAAAATCAGTAGAAACAAAGTGCATTTCAATATTTCCTTTCTCAACATGATCCTTTATAAAATGGTACCTGATGTCGACGTGCTTAGTTTTAGAATGTTGTACTGGATTAGAAGTTATTGGTATGGCACTCTTGGAGTCACAATAAATGGGTACTTTGTTGAATGTATATCCATAGTCCTTAAGTTGTATCATCATCCACAGAACCTGTGATCAACAACTAGCAGTTGCAACATATTCTGCTTCAGCTGTAGAAGTTGATACACAGTTCTGCTTCTTATATGACCAACTTAATAGCTTGTCACCCAAGTACTAGCATGCTCCTTAGGTACTCTTCCGGTCTAATTTGTTCCCTGCATGATCTGCGTCTGTATAGGCCATTAGCTCAAAACCGGAATCTTTCGGATACCAAAGGCCCAAATTTGGTGTGCCTTTGAGGTATCTGAAGATTCTTTTGATTGCAGCAAGATGGGACTCCTTAGGATTTTCTTGATACCGAGCACAAAAGCAGGTAGCAAACATTATGTCTGGTCTACTAGATGTCAAGTATAGAAGAGATCCAATCATTCTTCTGTATGTCCGTTGGTGTACTGATTTTCCAGAAATATCAGCATCCAACAGACTTCCAGCTTGCATGGGAGTCTTCATGGGTGATTTCATATATATTTGGCTTGATTAATAAAAATCCCTTGCGGGGTTTGTTTAACTTGCAAGTCTAGAAAGAAATTTAATTCACCCATCATTGACATTTGAAATCTTTTCTTCATGATGTTTTGGAATTCATTACAAAGCTCATTATTTATAGAACCAAAAATAATGTCATCTACATAAATTTGTACTAGCATCAAATCCTCACCTTTCTTTTTAAGATAAAGAGTTGTATCGATTGTACGTTTTCGGAATCCAGACTTGGTAAGGTAAATTGAAAGGTTTTCATACCATGCACGCGGTGCTTGCTTCAGTCCATAAAGGGCTTTATCTAGCACATATACATGGTCTGGAAAATTCGGATCAATGAAGCCTTCTGGTTGACGTACGTACACCTCTTCATTTAGTACACCATTCAGGAAAGCCGATTTGACGTCCATCTGATATACTTTGATATTTTTGTGTGTTGCGTACGCAAGAAAAATCCTTATTGCCTCGATCCTTGCCACGGAAGCGTAGGTTTCATCATAGTCGATTCCTTCTTGTTGATTATAACCTTTCGCTACAAGCCGTGCTTTGTTCCTGACAATTATACCAGCCTCGTTTTTCTTGTTCCGAAATATCCATTTTGTTCCAACAATGGTCTTATCCTTGTAATTGTAACTGTCCAATTCAGTGATTAAATTGTGAAAGTGTGTGAATACAAAGTGAATACAATCACAAATCGACTCCTACTAATCCATTTTTACACACTAATTTCAACAATTCGAAGAAAAAATCAATCAAACAGTATAAGTCCAGAAAGTCGAGTTCGTGAAATCAAGAAATTCACAAATCGATCCAATGTGATAATCCAAACTCTCTAAAATCGATTGGGTTGGCTTTGATACCAATTGTAATTGTCCAATTCAAGCTATGATTTCAATTCAAACACAATTAAGATCAAGATTCTAGAGAGAGAGCGTAGAGAGAGAAAGTCACATGTCTATTCCAGTCACAAGTGTATGCGTACAACTAAGAATGTTTCAAAAGGTTACAAAAGATTACAATAAACTTTCAAGACAAAGCTATTTATACAAAGACATTTCTCTCAAGACTTTACAAGGAAACCTCACTACAAAGTTCTCTCAAAAGTCAAAGTACATAAACAAAAGTCAAACCTAACTTGATCTAAACAAATACAGTAACAAAATATCATGTAGAAAAAGGTGATATTGAAATGCACTTTGTTCAAACCGACTTCCAGTTAGCTGACCTTTTCACCAAACCGTTGGATGAAAAGAGGTTCAAGTTTCTAATCAGCAAGCTTGGACTGTTGAACATGTCCTCTTAGACCTTTCTCATGACTCGGGGGGAGTTTTCCAAACTGTTGCTATTCCTATCTTTCACTAACGATAGCGGAATCATTTTCACAAGTGATTACCAAGTTTTTTTTTGTGCAGGATATTTCAAGTGACAATGGCTTCTAATCATATCCGATTAGAACCCGTACTTCAAAGATTCTTTTCAAAAAGGGGGAGCTTAATTGTCAACCACTTTTGGTTTGAGGGGGAGAATCGTATTGTCAAACACCTTACGTCTTTGATCTCTCCAAATCTTTATTCTTCATGAGTAATTGTACTCCTTTGTGCTTTCATGTACACATGACTGTTGAACAGCGTGTTCGCTTAGGACAATACGGGATTCAATATGAGCTTAACTGAAGTTCCATGGTTTCATGATAACCAGTGTTTCCTACCCAAGAAGTTATCCTTTGAGTGTTTGCGGGGAGAGGGGTCAAAAGATTGAGTGTTGCTGAGTGAAGAGGTAAAATGGAAATGAGAAATTGGTTAGATGTGCGCTTAAATGATTAAAAAAAAGAGGGTGAGAGAACAGAGTAAAAGAATATTACACTCTGCACCACATCTTTTTTGAGTCGGGCAGCCACATAATCTATTGCTTCACAATCCTTGGTGAACAATATTGAAACAGGCAACTAGCCCATGCCACCTCTTGCTTATATCCCCACCATCTACTCATCTTCTTCTAAACAAGAAGATGTTTCATATTTGAACAGGGAAGCAGCACATATTCTATCTGATTATCATTTGGATAACTCAGATATTGAACAAGAAGGAAAGTTGCCCCACCTTCGACCTTCCTTATGCACATTGAGTCTTTGTATAATTTGTGGATGTCTCAACAAGTTTACATACTTTTAGCCAAAATTAAAAAGCAATCATCTATGCTTAATTCTTTCATACACGTGCACGTGCACGAGCACACAGAAATCTGTTTTCTGTCAGAACATTCATAGATAACCATGTGTTATTCGATGATTGAATGGAAGTCCTGGGGATCCTACATCACAACCAGCTCCTTATATAGTAACTTTGTGTTACTCAGTAACTGTGTGTTACTGACAGGCACTTCGAACTGAGTCATTTGTTGATTCAGGGTTATCACTCCTAAATTGTTTGAATTTGCAAAGATTCAAACAATTCCACTCTCTCTATCTGGGGGAGATTGCTCTATACATGACGACTGATCTTAATTGTTGGTTGGGGGAGAACATACCAAGACTACTTTGAAATGTTTTGATGATGTTGATTCTCAACACTCATCAAAAAGGGGGAGAATATTCAAGAATTTCAAAGTCTGATCTGAGTTTGTTTGTTCAAGAAAGTAAGGTTGTTGAAGATTGCTGAAGAATTCGAGTTTTTCAAAGAAAGTAAGGACACTTCATTCAAATTTCAGCAGAAAAAGGAAGATATCAGTTTCCTCAAGGTTGTGAAGACTGTGAAAAGCTACAAGTTTTGAAGCTATTAACGTCATATCCGATACAGTTTTCAAGAGTTGTGAAGACCCGAAGAAATTGTCAATTTTTTTTTAATCTTGAATCCAAAGGGGGAGATTGTTGGATCAGTAATTGTATTCAAGATTAAATTGTTATGAGGGATCTTAAATGTAAATTTTAATATTTTCCTAGGGGGTATTTTAGTAGTATTTTGGTTGGGCCTTGCCTTGGTCATGTGGACCTATATAAGACATAGTTTCTTTGTTAATCCCAAGGGAAATCATTTTGAATATCTCACATACAAGGCAGTGGTTTTACACAAAGAACACACACACTAAGCATTCGACGTCTACAAGAGATATATGACTATATTGATCGATTCTTCTTTACATCTTATCTTTGTTGTGTTGTGATGTTATTTTATCAACTAATTTATGGGTATAACAAACCTAAAACAACCAAATTTAAATTCAAAACAACACTAAATTCCAAAAATCAAATCACTCAGTTCATTTTACGAGTTCGTCCAAAATACGATCAAAAATCTCGAAATTGATCCAATGATTCTGAATTTTGTATGCTCTGATACCAATTGTTATCCCAGATAACAATCTCATTCACAAGATGACAATAAATTTCACTTTAAGATCACTTTGTATTAATCACATAAATCAATTGCAAACTTTCTCTCTCTAACTCCAATACTTGCCCTACACTAATGAACTGTTACTCAATAAACGCCCAACACACCTATATATACAAACACAACAAACACGCACACCACTACAATACAGAAACACAAACAAATAAAACTCTCATAACACATTACAAGTTTGACTTTGACTTTTATTACACAAGACTTTGACTTTGATGCTTGAGAGTTGACTTCAGCTTTGACTTCAATCTTCAGTCTTCTATGATCTTGTATCCAACATATTTTATGATCTAACAGTTTATACGAAAAGTTCAGATTTTGTACAATGTCACATAAGAAAAGCTTGGAATTTGCATATGTGTCTGAGAAATTTTCTAAGGAATGAATTCGTATCGATACGAATTGTTCAACTAGTTCAAGCTTATAAAATATTCTTAGGGAGGAATTTGCATATCTGAGATAGCATTTGTATACGAGATGTTCAGAATTCGCACCCTTCTATATGCGAAATGTGCAAAATTCGCACATAGCATTATGTGAAAAACACAGAACTCGCACACAAGCAAGTGCGAAAAGTAAAGATTTCTTATCTTTTCTTATGCGAATTGTGTCTATGCGAATTGTGTTAGTTAATATGAATTCTTTCATGTGAGTGGCATACGAATTCTGTACTTAGCTCAATTTTTGAGTGATTTTCTGTGATTTTTACAGTTGATTTTTCTGATTATCTAACTAACGAACTTTTCAAGCATAATTTTTTAGATAAATCATAATCATGCCTTATGTAGATGAGAAAGGACACACTGTTCTCACAAAGAGAGATTGTGCATTGGCTTACATGCCTGAAATTCCCAAGATGGAAGCTGAACTTGAACAGCTCAAACTTCAGAACTCAAAGCTGAAAGCTGAGATTGATGTACTGAATGTCAAACTGAAAAAAGCAAAAATTCAAGTTTCTACATATTAGACTAAGGGAAATGAATGGCTCAAAAGAGTTGATGAGAAAAACAAGAAAGAGAAAGTTGAATTTGAGAAAACTTTCAACCTGAGATTATCTAATTTTTCTAATAAAGCTGAAAAAGAAAAGAAAGAGTTAGAAATCAGATGTGCTAAACATTCCAAACAAGTTTCTGAATTTGAAAAATTTGATATTACTGAAAGAGATACTTTTGAAAAGGAAAAGAAAATTACTGTGCTTTTCAAAGAAATCTCTGAGAAAAATCAGAACTTGGAAAAAGAGTTTGAATCTGAAAGAAAATTTTTTGAAAATGAGATTTCTAAACTAACAAGCAAGTTAACTTCTTTATCTTAAGACATTCTGAAAGGACAAAAGAATAGAGTTGATCTGCAAAGCAAGTTTGATATACTTTGCAATGAAAAATCCAAGTTGAATGATAAGATCAAACAACCTGAGAAAGCTAATGCTGATTTATCTGAGAAGATAACATCTGAAACACCTGACTTATCTTCTTATGATGATGATTCAGTTGAATCAGTATGTTCATTTCAATCAGTATCTAGTCTATTTCAAAAGATGGTTTTCAAGAAAAAGACTGTCAAACCAAAAATCTTGAAACCCGATCAGACTAAGGCTTCTAATTCATTTTATGTCAAATCTGCTGATAAATCTGCTGCTTATTCTTCAAATTCTGGTTTTAAAGCTTCTAAGAAAGAGAAGATGATATGGGTTGTGAAGGGATCTCCAGAATCAGTGAAATACCATAAATCATTTGCCCAAGCTACACAGAAAAACAAGAACAGAGCTGCAAAAGGTAAATCTTTTAATCTTGATTTTATCAAGTCTATAAAGCATCTGATCAGGTTAGCAAAAAGAAAACTTTGTTGTTCTTATTGTTGCACTGATGATTTTGTACATAAAGCACACATCAACAAAAGGTGTTATTCTTACAAGAACTATACTAATACTGTATTTCACAGAGGTGAAAACCACTCAAGGAAGTTTTCACATACTAACCAGACTGGACCCAAATTCATCTGGGTACCAAAACCAGTTAAACCTGTGATGCAGGAGCCTGTACTTAAGAAGGAGTGAAAAGGGCTAAGACTTCTGAGTAAATCAGCTTAGGACTCAGACTTCAATGTTAAAAGGCTATGACTTCTAAGTACAACAACTTAGGACTAATTCCTCAATGTTGCAATGACTTCTGAATACAGAAGTTCAGGACTCAATCTTCAAAGACTTCTTCTGAAAGAATCTTTGAATGTCAAATCATAACAGGGAGTTTTTCTCACAATTTATTGTTTTTTATTATTTTAGATGATTGGGGATATGAGGATAGAAAAATATAACAATTTAAATCCCTGATGATGAATCCTCAGACAGTGAGGATGGAGATGAGGATAGAGTACAGAAGATGAGAACAGTTCCAATGGATTTTGCCCAGTATTCTGAAGAGCAGAAAAGTCGATTTAAAGCAGATAAACAAGCACGGTCCTTACTTCTTCAAAGCATTCCGAACGAGATATACATCAAGATTGATAGTTACAAGGCAAATGCTAAGAAGATGTGGGATCAACTGCAAAAGATGATGATGGGATCCAAGGTCGGGAATCAAATGAAAGTGGCTAACTGCATTAACAGTTATGAAGAGTTTAAAGCCAAAAAGAATGAAAGCTTGGAAGATACTTGTTAAGTCTGATTTTATAGTAATCATTGTATTTATAGGCTTGGTCAAATACTGTGTTTAGAGTCTAATACTGTGTAGTATTGACCAACAGGGATGTTTTGTCAAATCATAAAGGGACAAACAGATTTAAATTGTTATATTTTTCTATGTATGCAGATATGAAGGGGGAGCATATCCATACATTGTCTACAAGATCCATATCATGTCAAGGGGGAGCCAGCAAGATAACACACAGATACTTCAAGAAAGTGCAAAATCATGTCAAGATTCAGAAGAGACAGATATTAAGTCAAGGGGGAGCTTAATATAGACAAATCTTAAAAAGGGTTGTAAGTGTGTCAGTGTGTGTAAATCTTTTTGAAACTTAAAATGAGTTAAAAAAGTCATTTTTGGAAGGAAAATTTTGGAAAAGTTTCTCAAAATAGCAATTTCCATGTTTAGAATGTTTTTCAAAAAGTTGAAAATTTTGCTAAGTCGAAAATTCGCATAACAGTGTCATGCGAATTCTGAAGATTTCACATGTATGTGTTATACGAATTGTTGGAAATTCGCATAATAGTGTTATACGAAATCCAACTTTTCACATGCCTCTACATTCGAAAAGTGAGGAATTCGTATCACAGTGTCATATGAATTGTGTTTTTAGGCACAAAATTCACATATCGTTTCATGCGAATTCTCACAATCAATTGCCTTTTCTTCTAGACATTTTGCATCCGTCTCTCATACAAAAAGTGTATGGTCCAGTGATATCATGCTACGTGTCATATTCATTCCAGGGTATAAATATGTATGTTTTTTAGGTTACCCTCACTTTTCGTAAGTTCATTCTTGTACGAGTTCTTGAGAGCACTAAACCCTAAAACCCTTGTCTGCGACTTCATCTTTGTTTTTCGATCTTCTTGTTTTCTTTGATTCAAGGTGTTATATTGATCTTATTTTGTTTGAATCTTGTTTATTGTTCTTTGTATCTTTGTTTCTTTGCAGGTGTACCCTATACTGGATTAGATTTAGGATTCGTTTTTGGAATGTTCATTATATTGTTCGAATGACTTTGAACTTTTGAAAATTTGAACATTTAATCTTATTCTTTGTGTTGATTGGGACTGAAAGATACTTATACTTAATTAAATCGAACTCTAATCGTTCAAAATTTTAACCTAATTTCAACTATTTGGGACTGGATTCGATTATTGGCTATTCGTATGATCTTGATGAACTTTAAACTGTTCTTGAACAAAACTTGAACTTTGTTGTTCTTAAAGGTCAATAATTTCAGATTAATTATGTTAACAAGGTCTATAATCATTAATCGAGTCTAATGAACAAAGTTTTGGGTTAAAAAAATCAAAAATCATGAATTTCAGTTTATGGGTTCGAATGGGTGTTCTTGAAGTTCTTCATACTTAGAAAATTTCAAAGTTGAAATTTTTGAAAAATCAAAGTTATAGGATTTCTAAGTGAAATAAGTACATACGAATTCTTGGTCTTCAATGTCTATTTTTTTTTAATTCCAAAATTCATATCCTTGATCATACAAATTCTAAGGGTGTTATGTTTTAAATCTTCCAAGTGACGAATTCGTATTTTGCCTTCATACAAATTCTTTTCTTTGTTTCATTGATTTTAATTCACTAAGTGAGGAATTCGCATATCCCTATCATGTGAATTCTATATGTAGCAATTTTTTTTAAACTTAGTTTTCAATGTTAAATCTTTCTGATTTTGTACTCACCACTTAGACCCTGTCCAAAATTGTTAAATCTTTCAGGTACAAATGGCTGAACCATCAGTTGATCAGCATGTTCAGATGGATGAAAACTCACCGAATGAAGCATACCAGGAACATCATATGCCTTCATCTAGATCAGACTTTCAAGTACCACCGAATGTCAATCCTGATCTATTCCTCATTTCACCATCTGAGATGAAACCACAACAACCAAATAACCATCATCTGTAGTTCACCATCAACATTGATCCACTTGTCTTGGATATCCTGAAGAATCATCCTCTCAGAAATGCCTTGTTAGAGCATATTTGTTGGATACAAGATCATGAAGTCTGAAGGTCAATGTCAAGCAAAGTCAATGCTCAAAGACAACTCTCAAAGCGAAAGTCAAAGTCAAAGTTGTAATAAGTCAAATGTCAAAGTCTTGTATTTTCTTTATGTTTTGTGTTTTAGCGTGTGTGTCTTTGTAATAGACATATGAATAGTATAGTCTAGTTAGAAGTAGTTAGATTGTTGTATCAAGTCAGAGAAGAGAGAGAAAGAGTATGCTGAGGTTTAGAGAGAGAAAGTGGTCTGAAACTGTTGTATACAAATCTTGTGATTAATTGAAACAGGTAGTTTGATTAAAATTGTTTGTGATCTTGTTTGTGATTGTAATTAGATTAGAACTTGACATAATTGGGAAATAACAATTGGTATCAGAGCAAATCCGAGTTGAAATCAAGAAAATATGGAGTCGACACTGTGTTTTGAGTCGTAGATTGAATTTTGAGTCTTTGTGAAAATTTGGAGTTGTAATTGGTCTCATTGAGTTCGTTTTATGTTCTAGATGAATCTTGTATAGGTTTGATTCATAATTGCACTGTAATTTTCATGAATTTTAAGTTTATGTTCATTTGAAGTTCACGAGTTCTTTACACTGTATTGAATCGAATTTGTAAGTTTGAGTGTATTCTGTTGTAATTCATTGATCGAAATTGATTCTAGATGTTCTAGTGGTCAAATTGTCGAAGTTTTGGATTGAAATTCAAAGTATAGATGGGATTTTGAGTGAATCAATGTGTATTTTGTTAGAAGATCTGAAGAACTCACAGATCTCTCAAGAACTCGCAAGAAGAACTCGCAGATCCTTGGAATTCGCAGATTCCTTAATTTTCGCATAATTGTGTTTCTGAAAAATATTCAAGTGTAGAATTCGCAGATGGGTGTTGTGCGAATTGTATAGAATTCGCATGTGAGTGTACTAAGAATTGCCTAGAATTCACATATTTGTTTCGTGCGAATTGTCAGAATTCGCATAAGTCATTTGTGTGAAAAGCTTTTGTGAAAATTTTTTCAAGAGTAGAATTCGTATAAGGTAGGATACGAATTCTTAAGAATTAGCATCTAACTATATACGAATTCCTCAGAATTCGCATAGGTGTGAGATACGAACTCTTGTTTTTCAAATATCCTTCTAAGTTTAGAATTCGTATTAGGTTGTTGTGCGAAAAGTGTTTTATGCGAAAAGTTTGATTTTCAAAATTTTCTAAGTCTAGAACTCGCATAGAGCTCTATGCGAATTCCTAGAACTCGCATAACACTTCATGGGAATTCTGGTTGCATGCGAATTCTATTTCTTTTAGTGTGAGAATTCTGGTGTGAGTAGTATGCGAATTATGTAGTTGTGCGAATTGTTTTGTGCGAATCCCTTGTACTTCACTCTTGTATGTGAATTCCATACTTGTGATATTTTTGGAAAGTTCATTTTCTGAATTTCTTTCTGAGTTTTCTGTATTTCTTGATTTCACTTGGACTAACGATCGTTTGTCAAGTTCTTATTGTAAATTTTTGAAACAGGATGACTTCAAAGGACACACTTTCCTTTGAACTGACGTAAAACACCCAGTTCTGTTCAAAGGGGAGTATGAGCAATGGAAGGATAGGTTCCTTGATTTTGTTGATCGACATGCAAACGGAGAGAACATTCTCTCATCTATCATGGAGGGTCCAATGGTTCCCCCTACTATGGAAATACCTGATGAAGAGTCATCGGACAGTGAAGATGGGAATGTTGACAAAGCCCAAAAGACAAAGACTGTTCCGAAGGACATCTCACAGTACACTGATGAACAAAAGAGCAGACACAAAGCTGATAAACAAGAACGATCTCTTCTCTTACAGAGCATTCCTAATGAGATCTACATCAATATTGACAGCTACAAAGCCAATGCTAAAAAGATGTGGGATCAACTCCAGAAGATGATGATGGGGTTAAAAGTTGGAAACCAAATGAAAGTAGCAAACTGCATAAACAACTACAAAGAGTTTAAGGCTAAAGAGAATGAGAGTCTGGAGGATACATACGAGAGATTTGTTCTTCTACTGAATGAGTTGTCAAAGAACAAAGTTAAAAAGAAGCAAATCGAGAACAACATCAAATTTCTCAGCATTCTTCAATAGGAGTGGAAGAAACACACAAGACGAATGAAACAGATGAAACACCTAAGTGATATACCACTCCACGAAGTCTATGAGACATTAAGGCAGAACGAGGAAGAGGTTGAAGAGAAAAGAAGTGAGAAGAAGAAGATTGAGAAAATAGTAGACCCGATTGCTTTGGTGATTGGACAGAAAGAGAAGGAGAAGAAAGAAAAGAAAAAGAAGAAGAAAATTGTGGTTCCAAGCTCAGATGATTCTGCTAATTTTGATTCTGATAGTGACGACGGAGAGAATCTCAAGCAAGCCATGTTGCTTTTGACCCTTGCATTTCAAAAGAAGTTCTACAAGAAGTCGGGTTCAAACTCTCAGAGATATTCGTCTGGCTCAAAGAATCATGAGCACAGAGAAAGAGTTGAAGGAAGGAGATTTGAGGAGAAGAGATTTGGAGGAAAAAAGGCTGAAGAGAAGAAGAGATATGTGAATGATTACGGTACTAAGAAGAAGACAGATGAACTGATTAGGTGCTACAACTGTGGGAAGTTTAGTCAATATGCCAAGGACTGTCGGAAGCCTACTGTCAGAAATTATGATTACTACAAGCAGAAGATGTTGTTGGATAAACAGAAAGAAGCTGGAAAAGCACTAATGGCTGAGGATGAGTTCTGGCTAGACCATTCTGACGAGGAAGAAAAAGAAGAGACAACACACATGTGCTTAATGGGAAAAATTATATGCTAGAAAAAGGTAAATGTTTTGGAAGCAAAATTATATGCTAGAGGACAAACAGATCAAACTATTTTCTTAAACACACCTAATGAGGAAGCTGATGTGAAAGAGAAGTGGGGACTCGGTTATGATAGCCCTCGCTACTTAAAGAAAGCCATCATAAAACAACCAGCTTTATATAACTTTGATTTTCTATTTGCGGCTGGTAAATATCCTCATTTAAAACACAAATTTGTTACCAAATCACCTGATGAGGTAGAGGCCAAAGAAGATGTAAATAGAAAGAATACAAACAAAATGCAACTACCATTCTCCTATCAAGAGTTGAATGATAATTATCTTTCAGAAAAACCAAAGTTTCTTTCAAATGATTATTTTGCTAGATATTCTACTACAGAGATGGAGGTAAAACCGATTAAAGCTAATATTTACATTCCTCCAATTGTGTTAGAAAGCAAAATAATGGAACTTGAAAATGTTTTATCTAATGAAAGAATTTTGGTTGACATTGAACAAAATGTATTTTCTACTGTAATTAAGAACATCGTGTTTAAAACTGAATCCAATGAGTGTTCAACATCTTCTAAGGCACCTCAAACTTCAGAAGTTGATTTTGATGACTTATTTGCGTCTGCAAATGATTTTCTAAATTCTGATGATGGGTGTGTTGAGGAAAGTATTGATATGTTTGACTTTAATGATAAACTTCCAGATCATTTTGCTTTCATTATTAATTCTAATGCTTTACCAAGTGTGTATGAAGTAGGTGAATCATCTACTAAGGTTGGTGAATCAGTTTCTGTGAGTACTGATTACTATGAGAAAGGTAAGAAGCAAAAGAAACGGCGCTCACAAAAACGGAAAAGCACTGGTAAGCTTAAGAAAAGACAAACTTAGAAATCTGATTTTCCTAACAAATCTAAATCTTTTGTTTCAGATTTGAAAAAGAAAAGGTCAGAAGAACGAACTGAATGGCGACAAAAACGGAAGATTGATGGGAGTTGAGAATCATGTTCTGATAGTGCTTGTAATATATCGACTGATAGTAGTTCTGATGTAGTTGGTAAAGTTGCTTCTAATAAACAAAAACTTGTAAGTCCTTACATGAGATATACAATAAAGCAATTACTCCAATTATCTCGGTCTGCTACTAAGTCATCTAACTATAGACGGAATGATTTTGTTTCTCACCGATATTCTGATGATTGGTTTGGTACTTATCATGTCTATTCTTATAAGTCATATACTTCAAAGGTTTTTCAAAAGATCGGAGGGTCCATATACAAATGGATGCCAAAATTTTGCCCTAATCAGATAGGAACCAAATTTAAATAGGTACCTAAAGTTATTGTTCCCTGATTTCTCCAGTGCAGACCCGTCATATGTGGTACTTGGATTCTGGTTTCTCCAAGCATATGACTGGGCAGAAAGATATTTTGTCTAATTATATAGAGAAATACTGCAGGAACGTACGATTTGGAAATGATCAGTTTTCACCAATTTTGGGATATGGTGACGTGATTCAAGACAATGTGACGATTACAAAGGTGAGCTACGTGGAAGGATTAGGACATAACCTGTTCAGCATTGGACAGTTCTGTGACAAAGACTTAGAGGTAAATTTCAAGGCCAAGAGATGTTATGTGCGTACTAAAGACAGTAAGGAACTCCTGGTCGGCACGCGAAAGTCTAACCTCTACACGATTAATCTGTCAAAAGTTCAGACTGACAATGAGGTATGTCTACTGTCAAAAGCCTCGCTGCAACAAAGCTAGTTATGGCACCGAAGGTTTTCTCACTTAAATTTTCGTTACATCAACAAACTGGTCATGGGAAAATTAGTCAAAGGACTTCCTGAGCTCAAATACGAGAAAGAACATCTGTGTGCAGCTTGCGAGAAAGGCAAGATGAAGAGAGCTTCTCATAAGCCAAATCCTGAGCCTAGTACAAGTTCTCCACTTAAGTTGCTGCATATGGATCTCTACGGTCCTATGCGTACACAAAGCATTAACGACAAGAAATACGTATTAGTGATTGTGGACGATTATTCACGGTACACATGGGTCAAATTTCTGAGATCAAATGATGACACGCCCGAAGTCATCATCAATTTTTTAAAGACTACCCAAGTGAATTTGCAAAAGAGAGTCAAGCTTCTACGTACAGATAACGACACATAATTCAACAATATCATTGTTGAAGATTATCTCGAATGGGTCGGGATAACACATCAATATTTTGCTGCCAGAACGCCAGAACAGAACAGAGTATTAGAGAGACGAAACCGAACGCTAGTCGAGGCCACTCCAACTATGCTAAGTGTTAGTGTATAATTGTATCCAAGATTTAATGAGAAAAGTCAATGTCATGTAAAGTCAACATAGTCAACATGAGTTATTTGAGAGTTTCTATTTTGTATAGTTTAGGCTTGTGAGAGTTTCTCATCTTAGTATAAATAGGCTTTCTGTTGTGAGTGTTTTAAAAAGAACTCGAAGCTTGTAACATTGTTAGATCATAATACGACTTGTGATTGTTTCTCTCTCTACTCTCTCTCTAAGATCATAATTGTCATATCTTGATTGTGTTGAATTGCTTGATTGAATTTGGGTTTATACATTTTCAATTGGTATCAGAGCGAGACCAAATCTAATTCAAAGGGTTGGATCATTACAAAAGATTGGATTTATTTTCTTGAAAAAAATTTCAAGAACTCACAATTTTTTTTAAAGATACTGGTCAATTAAATTTTCATTGGAAAATCATTTTTGATACAAGATAGTGGGTTCATTGTATTTGATTTGTGTTTTATATTGTTCTGTATCACGAAATTCGAACTAAATTGGATTCAAATTTTGAATTTTTGTGAGATTTTGTTTTGAAATGTTCGATATTGTTCTGAATTGATACTATGTGTTTTGTTGTTTTTGATCAGAAATTGTCATTGGAAATGTGTTCTATATGTTTAATTGATCAAATCTGTGAAATTTCATGTTTTAATTTCAGGTATTAAACATTTTGGATCGATTTTTGAACGACAAAGTCAAGAACACGCTAGATTGGAAAAACGCGTAAGATCTTCAAAACGCGCAACTCAAAGACTTGCGAGTTCTTGAAACACGCAAGAAGTGATCTCCGAGATCTTCAAAACGCGCAACTCAAGACTTGCGAGTTCTTGAAACACGCAAAAAGTGATCTGCGAATTCTCAAAATGCGCAACTCAAGACTTGCGAGTTCTTGAAACACGAAAGAAGTTATCTGCGAATTCTCAAAACACGCAACTCAAGCCTTGCGAGTTCTTGAAACACGCAAGTAGGCATCTGCAAATTCTCCAAACGCGCACGACTCAGCTTGCGGATTTCTCAGTGAACAGTGATTTAAGAATTTAGTGCTTTGCGAATTTCTTGTGTCTACGAGTTCTATACTTGTAAATTTTTCTGAGATTATTTTTTAGTGATGATCTGATTTTGACCTTCTGTCAAATTTTCTAAGTTGATTCGGGAACGATCATTCATTCAAGCTCATCTATATTTCAAAATGCCAACTACAGATGAGAGAGGAAATATTATACTGTCAGCCTGAGACTCTGTTGTATTGTACATGCCTGAGATACCGGCAATTGAAGCTCAAAGAGACAAACTAAAGAATCAGAATTCAACTTTACTTAAACAAATTCAGGACTTTAAATCTAAATTGTCAAATTCTAATAAAACTTCTGAGTGTGCAAAATGTACTAATACTGTTAAATCTGATTTTGCACGTATCATCAGAGCAAAAGAGGGAGAGATAAAAGAGAAAGAGAAAATTATTGTTCTAAAAGAGAATACTATTCAGACTTGTGAAAAAGAAATTAAGCTGAAAGAGAAAAAGATTGTGAATCTTCTAAGCCAACTGAAGACAACTGAACAAACATCATCAGAATTGCAAGATGAATCAGTTAAGCTTCAACAGAAGGTTAAGGCTTTTGAAGATCAGATATCTGTTTTGGAGTCACAAAATGTTGATCTGAAGAAAAGTCTCCAAACAGATAAAGTTAAAGCTGATTCAGAGAAATCTTATGCTCAAAAGTTGTCTGATATTTCTAAGAAAGCTGACCAAGAGAAGAAGGATCTTGAGATAAGATGTCTTAAACTCTCGAAGCAAGTATCTGGTTTTGAAAAGATTTTGATTAAGAAAGAGACACTTTTGCCAAAGAGAGAAAAGTTCTTGAAGATAAAACTTCTGAATTTTCCAAACAGATCTCTATTTTACAAGACTTACTTGAGAAAGAAAGAAAAGCTTTTCAAGAAAAGAAAAAGTCTTCTGATCTTGAAAAGAAGAAATATGAAAAGAGAAATGTTGGGATCTTCAATGAAATTTCTGATAAAACCAAGAACTTGGAAAAAGATTTTGAGCTTGAACGTCAAAATTTTGAATCAGATATTCTTAAAAAACAGATGGATAAATCTGATTTGAAACAGAAGTTTGACACACTTATTGCTGAAAGAAACATTTTATCCGAAAAGATAAAGAACTTAGAAGTTGCAAATGTTGATTTGTCAGAAAAAGTTTGTGCTGATGTGATCAATCAATCACCAGTTGACAATTCAATCGAATCAGTTTGCTCTTTTAAAACTGCTTCAAGTTCTATCCATGAGAAAAATGTTTTCAAAAAGAAAAGTGTCAAACCTCAACTTGTCAAATCAAATCAGATTCGACCATCTAATTTGTTTTATGACAAATTTGTTGATGGTTCAGCGAGCTTTTATGTAAAATCTCTTGGAAAGCAATCTAAGAAAGAGCAGATGGTCTGGAGGGTTAATGATTCTTCTGATGAGAAGAAAAAAGACAAAGCATCTACTTCCACATGCAAAGATAAAAAGAACAGTGCGCACAAAGGTAAATCTTTTGGTAATTCTGATATGTTTTACTCTACTAATCATTTAATCAGGATTGCTCAGAAGAAAATCTGTTGTTCTTACTGTGGAGAAAATGACTTTGTAAATAATAATTTTGTCAATTACTGGTATGGTTTTTACTATGTTACCCCCACAAGAACTGCAACTAACATATCAGGACCCAAATACCAGTGGGTACCAAAAGCTAAATTTGTGTTGCAGACACCCAAAGTTTAAGGGGGAGCAAGATGTATGACTTCTAATTATATACAGATCATGACTCGTTCTTCAAAGTTTAAAGAACAATGGCTTCTAAACACATCAGTTTAGAACCCGGACATTAATGTCATTGTGGTTTCTGATTACAACAGATCAGGACTCGTTCTTTAATGTTAAAGATAAGAATATTTTGAAAATATCCAGGGGAAGTTTCAATGAATAAAATCATTCTATCATGATTTGAGGGGGAGCTTAAAGGTAATATCTTCTGATTTTAATCTCTGATTGTTTGAAAGAAGAACAACTTTCGAACATGAAAAATGTTTTCTAAAATGTTCAAACCACTTCTTGTTCTTAAAAGATTTCATGAATTTAGAAATGTTATTTTAAATGTTTTTCATAATTGAGCTTTAAAGTTTAACTGACCGTGTGTTTCCAAAGATACCTACTTGTGTATTATCTTGTCTATATACTGTCAAGTATTCACACACACTGGTTCAGTGTTTCATATTGATTTTGTTATTACCATGTATCAAATGATAAATCTTTCTATGGTAATACTTCCGTTGTTTGTATTCATTGTTGTTTATATCAAACATCATTTCATCATTGTGCTTTCATTGTTAATATGTTTATATATTGTTCATATAAACATCTTACGTTTTTGATTTCCCAAAATATAATTCTTCATGAATTTTGATCTGATTTTAATCATTGTCAGATTCTCAAAACATTTCTATTCTTTCATGAATATTCATTCATATAAAGTTTTGAGAAATCTTAAATGCTTAACGTGCTCAATTTCATTCTAATTTTTTTATGAGCATGCATACACTGACATTGATTTCTTGTGCTTTAATGTCAAGAAAATCATTGAGATACATATGCTTTTAGGAAAATACATGGGATTCAGTGTGAGAGCTTAAAAGAACTTCCATGGATTCACGATAACCAGTGTTTCCTACCCCGGAAGTAATCCTTTGAGTGATTGAGGGGAGAGGGGTCAAAAGATTGAGTGTTGGTGTGTGATGAGGTAAAATGGAAATGAGAGATTGGTTAGAAGTGAGCTTCAATGTTTAAAAGAAAGAGGGTGAGAGAACAGAGTAAAACAATATTAAACTCTGCACCAAACTTCTTTTTGAGTCGGGCAGCCGCATAAACTGTTGTTTCACAATTCTTCGTGAACGACATTGAAAAAGGCACCTAGCCCATGCCATCTCTTGCATAACACCCCACCAGCTACTCATTCATTTCTCAAAAAGAGAATGTTTCACATTTTCTGGGGATGCAACACATACACTATTGGTTCTTCACTCGGAAGATACTGATATTGAAAAAGAAGGAAAGTTGCCCCACCTTCGACCCTTCATCATGCACATTGAGTCTGTGTATACTATTGTTGTCTCAATGGTTTACATAATTTTGAGCCTTATGAAACAAAATCATTGTGCTTAATCCTTTAATACACAAGCACGAACACACAGAAATTCCGTTTTTCTGTCAGAACGTTCATAGAAAATATCTTGTGTTTTTTCAATGATTGAATGGAAGTCCTGGGGAGTCAACATCAAACTAGCTCCTTAAATTGTACATTTGTTGTACACAATAACTTTGTGTTACTGACAGGCATTCCTAACTGTTTCATATGTTGATTCAGGGTTACAACTCATAATTTATGAATTGACGGCTCACTATCAGATCATTTGGAGGAGAATGTTCATATCATGAAGACTGTTCTACATTGTCAAAAAGGGAGAGAAGTTTCAATGACTGAGCTGAAATTGAAATGAGTTTTGATGATTTTGATTCTCACAATTCATCAAAAAGAGGGAGAAATCTACAGAGCTTAATTTCAAAGCATGAAGAAAGTTCAAAGTTCAATTTCAAAGATAAAAAGATGCAAAGTCTGTTGAAAAGATTTGTGAAGAAATTCTAAAGTCTGATGATTATTAGGAGATGATTCAAGACAAATTCAAACTGACGATTCGAGAAAGTTTGTTTTTCCAAAGACTGGTCAGAGATTACAGAGATGAAGATACAAGTTTTAAAAAGATTCCTCAAACTTCCAAAGATCAAAGATTTCTGAAGTTTCAAAAGTTTCAAGAATTCAGATTCGTGTTCAAGACTTGTTGACTTTCAAAGATGCTAAATGTGAAAGACTTTTCAAGATTATTCAAAGCATCAGATATTAAACACTGTAAGAACTACAAAGTTTAAAGTTGTCAGAGTCAAAGATTGAAGAATCAAGAGCTGAAGATGATTGTCAAAAAAAAAAAAAAGTCTTGAATACAAAGGAGGAGAATGTTCGTATCATGAAGACTTTTCTACATTGTAAAAAAGGGAGAGAAGTTTCAAAGACTGAGCTGAAATTGAAATGAGTTTTGATGATTTTGATTCTCACAATTCATCAAAAAGGGGGAGAAATCTACAGAGTTCAATTTCAAAGCATGAAGAAAGTTCAAAGTTCAATTTCAAAGATAAAAAGATGTCAAAGTCTGTTGAAAAGATTTGTGATGAAATTCTAAAGTCTGATGATTATTAAGAGATGATTCAAGACAAATTCAAACGGATGATTCGAAAAAGTTTGTTTTTCCGAAGACTGATCAGAGATTACAGAGATGAAGATACAAGTTTTAGAAAGATTCCTCAAAGTTCCAAGGATCAAAGATTTCTGAAGTTTCAAAAGTTTCAAGAATACAGATTCGTATTCAAGACTTGTTGACTTTCAAAGATGCTAAATGTGAAAGACTTTTCAAAATTCTTCAAAGCATCAGATATTAAAGACTGTAAGAGCTACAAAGTTTAAAGCTGTCAGAGTCAAAGATTGAAGAATCAAGAGCTGAAGATGATTGTCAATTTTTTTTTAAATCTTGAATACAAAGGGGGAGATTGTTAGTGTATAATTGTATCCAAGATTTAATGAGAAAAGTCAATGTCATGTAAAGTCAACATAGTCAACTTGAGTTATTTGAGAGTTTCTATTTTGTATAGTTTAGGCTTGTGAGAGTTTCTCATCTTAGTATAAATAGGATTTCTGTTGTGAGTGTTTTATAAAGAACTCTAAGCTTCTAACATTGTTAGATCATAATACGACTTGTGATTGTTTCTCTCCCTACTCTCTCTCTAAGATCATAATTGTCATATCTTGATTGTGTTGAATTGTTTGATTGAATCTGGGTTTATACATTTTCATTTGGTATCAGAGCGAGACCAAATCTAATTCAGAAGGATTGGATCATTACAAAAGATTTAATTGATTTTCTTGAAAAAAATTTCAAGAACTCACAATTTTTTTTTTAAAAGATACTGTTCAATTAAATTTTCATTGGAAAATCGTTTTTGATACAAGATAGTGGGTTCATTGTATTTGATTTGTGTTTTAGATTGTTTTGTATCACGAAATTCGAACTAAATTGGATTCAAATTTTGAATTTTTGTGAGATTTTGTTTTGAAATGTTCGATATTGTTCTGAATTGATACTATGTGTTTTGTTGTTTTTGATCAGAAATTGACATTGGAAATGTGTTCTATATGTTTAATCGATCAAATCTGTGCAATTTCATGTTTTAATTTTAGGTATTAAACATTTTGGATCGATTTTTGAACGACAAAGTCAAGAACACGCTAGATTGGAAAAATGCGCAAGATCTTCAAAATGCGCAACTCAAAGACTTGCGAGTTCTTGAAACACACAAGAAGTGATTTGCGAGATCTTCAAAACGCGCAACTCAAGACTTGCGAGTTCTTGAAACACGCAAGAAGTGATCTGCGAATTCTTAAAATGCGCAACTCAAGACTTGCGAGTTCTTGAAACACGAAAGAAGTTATCTGCGAATTCTCAAAACACGCAACTCAAGCCTTGCGAGTTCTTGAAACACGCAAGTAGGCATCTACAAATTCTCCAAACGCGCACGACTCAGCTTGCGGATTTCTCAGTGAACAGTGATTTGAGAATTTAGTTCTTTGCGAATTTCTTGTGTCTACGAGTTCTATACTTGTAAATTTTTCTGAGATTATTTTTTAGTGATGATCTGATTTTGACCTTCTGTCAAATTTTATGAGTTGATTTGGGAACGATCATTCATTCAAGCTCATCTATATTTCAAAATGCCAACTACAGATGAGAGAGGAAATATTATACTGTCAGCCAGAGACTGTGTTGTATTGTACATGCCTGAGATACCGGCAATTGAAGCTCAAAGAGACAAACTAAAGAATCAGAATTCAGCTTTACTTAAACAAATTCAGAAGTTTAAATCTAAATTGTCAAATTCTAATAAAACTTCTAAGTGTGTAAAATGTACTAATACTGTTAAATCTGATTTTGCACGTATCATCAGAGCAAAAGAGGAAGAGATAAAAGAGAAAGAGAAAATTATTGTTCTAAAAGAGAATACTATTCAGACTTGTGAAAAAGAAATCAAGCTGAAAGAGAAAAAGATTGTGAATCTTCAAAGCCAACTGAAGACAACTGGACAAACATCATCAGAATTGCAAGATGAATAAGTTCAGCTTCAACAGAAGTTTAAGGGTTTTGAAGATCAGATATCTGTTTTGGAGTCACAAAATGTTGATCTGAAGAAAAGTCTCCAAACAGATAAAGTTAAAGTTGATTCAGAGAAATCTTATGCTCAAAAGTTGTCTTATATTTCTAAGAAAGTTGACCAAGAGAAGAAGGATCTTGAGATAAGATGTCTTAAACTCTCGAAGCAAGTGTCTGGTTTTGAAAAGATTTTGTTTACAGAAAGAGACATTTTTGCCAAAGAGAGAAAAGTTCTTGAAGATAAAACTTCTGAACTTCCCAAACAGTTCTCTATTTTACAAGACTTACTTGAGAAAGAAAGAAAAGCTTTTCAAAAAAAGAAAAAGTCTTTTGATCTTGAAAAGAAGAAATATGAAAAGAGAAATGTTGGGATCTTCAATGAAATTTCTGATAAAACCAAGAACTTGGAAAAAGATTTTGAGCTTGAACGTCAAAATTTTGAATCTGAAATATCTAAGCATTTATCCAAGATCTCTGTTCTATCCTCAGATATTCTTAAAGAACAGATGGATAAATCTGATTTGAAACAGAAGTTTGACACACTTGTTGCTGAAAGAAACATTTTATTCGAAAAGATAAAGAACTTAGAAGTTGCAAACGTTGATTTGTCAGCAAAAGTTTGTGCTAATGTGATCAATCAATCACCAGTTGACATTTCTACCGAATCAGTTTGCTCTTTTAAAACTGCTTCAAGTTCTATCCATGAGAAAAATGTTTTCAAAAAAAAAGTGTCAAACCTCAAATTGTCAAATCAAATCAGATTTGACCATCTAATTTGTTTTATGACAAATTTGTGGATGGTTCAGCGAGCTTTTATGTAAAATCTCTTGGAAAGAAATCTAAGAAAGAGTAGATGGTATGGAGGGTTAATGATTCTTCTGATGAGAAGAAAAAAGACAAAGCATCTGCTTCCACATCCAAAGCTAAAAAGAACAGTGCGCACAAAGGTAAATCTTTTGGTAATTCTGATATGTTTTACTCTACTAATCATTTGATTAGGATTGCTCAGAAGAAAATATGTTGTTCTTACTGTGGAGCAAATGACTTTGTAAATAATAATTTTGTCAATTACTGGTATGGTTCTTACTATGTTACCCCCACAAGAACTGCAACTAACATATCAGGACCCAAATACCAGTGGGTACCAAAAGCTAAATTTGTGTTGTAGGCACCCAAAGTTTAAGGGGGAGCAAGATGTATGTCTTCTGATTATATACAGATCAAGACTTGTTCGTCAAAGTTTAAAGAACAATGGCTTCTAAACACATCAGTGTAGAACTCGAACCTTAATGTCATTGTGGTTTCTGATTACAACAGATCATGACTCGTTCTTTGATGTTAAAGATAAGTCCAGGGGAAGCTTCAATGAATAAAATCATTCTATCATGATTTGAGGGGGAGCTTAAAGGTAAATATCTTCAGATTTCAAGACTTGTTGCATTTCAAAGATGCTAAATGTGAAAGACTTTTCAAGATTCTTCAAAGCATCAGATATTAAAGACTATAAGAGCTACAAAGTTTAAAGCTGTCAGAGTCAAATATTGAAGAATCAAGAGTTGAAGATGATTGTCAATTTTTTTTTAAATCTTGAATACAAAGGGGGAGATTGTTAGTGTATAATTGTATCCAAGTTTTAATGAGAAAAGTCAATGTCATGTAAAGTCAACATAGTCAACTTGAGTTGTTTGAGGGTTTCTATTTTGTATAGTTTAGGCTTGTGAGAGTTTCTCATCTTAGTATAAATAGGCTTTGTGTTGTGAGTGTTTTAAAAAGAACTCGAAGCTTGTAACATTGTTAGATCATAATACCACTTGTGATTGTTTCTCTCTCTACTCTCACTTTAAGATCATAATTGTCATATCTTGATTGTGTTGAATTGCTTGATTGAATCTAGGTTTATACATTTTCAGACTGCTCTCGTTAGAAAGTATGAACTCTTTTCTCATGAAAAAGGAGAATCTCTCTCTGAGTACTACAACTATTTTAACAGCCTTCTCAACGACCTAAAGTTCTTGGGAAGAGTATAGACAATGAGGATGTTTTATAAAAGTTCATGGATGATCTTCCTGATTTTTGGGAAACCATATGTACTTGTATCAAGACTACCAAGGATCTTGATCATATGCATCTTACTATTTTTTATGGATCTTTGTTCAACTATGAGCAAACTAAGATCCAGAGAAAGTATGCCATACATGAAATAAAAAGCTCCTTTGTAGCTCTTATTAGTGACACTTCCAAGAAACCTATGTGTATCCCTAGAATCACTTATCCTTCTGAGGACTCTGACCATGAAAGTCAAGAGGACTCAAATCACCATCGAAGGCATATCTTAGTGAGGCCGATGATGAAGGTAAAGAAACTTCGGTTGATCAGTTGTCTGATGAAATGTCCATGCTTGCTGGATTTTCAAAATTTAAATCTCAATTTCCTACCACCCGATCCAAGTTTGGTCGAAAATCTTCTTACTCTCTTTCTAAAAGATCTTCTGACAAGTCAAATGAGGAGTGCTATAATTGTGGCAAGAAAGGCCACTTTGCCTCTGAGTGTAGGAGCAAGTCCTTAGGAAGATCTAGAACCACTTCTTCTAAAAAAAAATCTTCTAAATCTAGAAGAATGAGACCTGACTTTTCCAACAGGTCTCCCTCCCGAAAATCCCCTCAATTCTCTCTAAAAGAAAGCACTGCTCGAGTTGAAAAGGAGAGAAATGAAGCCATTCTTAGAAAGGGAAAAGGCCTTATGGCCGAAACCCATGATTGGATTGATGAGCCAACCTTTGAGAGTTACAAGGACACTTCTAACAAGTGTCTGATGGATAAAATAAATGATATAGCCGAACCTGAAGAGCATGACATGACAGTTGCACTTGTCTCTACCGAGTGTTCCTCCTCCTCATCCCACGTACATCTCTTTAACTCTCTCACTGATTCTGAAAAGATCGAAGCCTTTGACTCTTTCACAATTGATTTTTATAATGAAAAGGATGCCAAGAAAAAGGCCAATGATCAAATCAAATCCCTTTCCTCTCAACTTTAGATATGTCTTTTTCAACTTAAACATTTTGACAAAATCAAAGTTGAGTTTGAAGACTTAAAAACCATAAATACATTCTTGCTAAAGAGAAAAACAAAATGTTCAAACGTCTTAAAAGATAGCAAGCAATCGTGAACAAATGGACAAGTTCTTCCAAAAATCTAGAATTTTTTTATTCAAGATCAGAGGTCTTGTCATGACAAATTTGGTCTAGGTTTTGGAGAAATGGAAGTTGATTTTTCTTCCACTCAAGGTCCTTCCTTCTTCTTCTTGTGAACTCATCGATTCTAACTCTCGTAACTCCCACTCTGTGCATTCTTTAGATCGTTGTGAATTTCTAAAACTTGGCATGTTTGTCAAGGCCTAAGATTCTACTCCTCAATCTCAACCTGAGGAAGCTCAAGGATCAAATGATCTTGACAAATCCATTCATGATCTTCTGAAATCCTTAAATATTGATGAAGCCTCTTCTCCTTCTCCTAAACCTTCAAATTTTCCAAAAATAAATGCTCAACCTTCCTGAAAGAAGTTCTCCATCTCTGATAAAGGAAAATCAGTAGTCTCTGATTTACCTTTAAAGAGAAAAATGCCCTCTTCTTCCAAAAATGAACCTCCTGTTCTTCCCACCAAGTTCATTCATAGACCTATGAACTTGAAGAAATCAAAATCCAACGGTATCTCTAACTCATCACTTCCTATCTCTGAAAAAGGAATCCCTTGACCAAAGCCTAGCCCTTTATCTTCCGCTTCTAAACCTATTAAAATCATTAAGGGCAAAGACAAAGATCTGGGTCAGAAATCAAAGAAAATATTTATTTATAGAAAATGCTATAATTGTGGGGACACCTTTCACTTAGCAAAGGATTGTCCCAAAGATCGGATAGAAAGAAATAATCTTGATGACTCTTCTTCCTCCTCCTCTAACCCTAAAGGACCCACCTCAAAATGGGTACCAAATGACTGATTTTTCTGTGATTGCAGGTATTTGAACATCAACAAATCTGGTATCTGGATAGTGGATGTTCAAGCACATGACAGGAAACAAAACTCTTCTCATCAGCTACGAGACCGAAAAAGGACCTTATGTAACCTTTGGAGATAACTCTAGATGTTTCACTATAGGGTATGGAACTCTCTCAAATGGTTCCATCACCTTCAATAAAGTGGCATATGTTGAAGGACTAATGCATAACCTCTTGAGCATTAGTCAGTTGTGTGATTTAATTGGGATACATTGTCACTTTCAAGCTCAGTGTCTACACCGTCACAAATAAAAACAATCATATTGTTTTATCTGGTGTTAGAAAGGACAATGTATACATCATCAACATGAGTCAAAGCTCAGTTGAAGGAAGTATTTGTTTCATATCAGAAGATTCTGCTAAAAGGAATTGGCTTTGGCACAAACGTCTATCTCATCTTAACTTCAAGACATTGGATACTCTTTCCATCAATGATCTTGTTGTTGGAATGCCCAAGCTATCCTTTGTGAAAGAAAAGCTATGTGCAACACGTGAGAAGAGAAAATTGACCAAATCCTCTTTCAAATCTAACTAATGCTTCTCCATCTCCAATCCTCTTCAAATGCTTTACATGGACCTATGTAGACGAGTCAGCACTCCAAGTCTTGGTGGAAAAAGGTACATTCTTGTAATTGTTGATGAATTTACATGTTACACTTAGGTATCTTTTCTCTGGTACAAAAGTGACACTTCTGAAGAAATCATCAATTTCATCAAGAAATCTGTGTTACTGAACGGGCAACTAGTGAGATATGTAAGAAGTGACAATGGCACTGAATTCAAAAATGCCACCCTAGAAGCCTTCTTCAATGACAATGGGATCTCTCGAAACTTTTCAGCTGTCAGAACTCCTCAACAAAATGGTGTTGTGGAAAGATATAATAGAACTCTATGTGAGGCAGCCGGATCCACGCTAAGTGAGTCCAACTTACCCACCAATTTTTGGGATAAAGCAATCAATACAACTTGATTCACTCAAACTCGGTCGGTAGTTTTGAAAAAGCACAACAAAACTCCCTATGAAGTCTTCTATGGCCGAAACCCAATATCAGTTTTCTTCATGTATTCGGTTGTGTGTGCTTCATTCTCAATGGCCGGAAAAACATTGGGAAATTTGATCCTAAGGCTGATGAAGGAATCTTCATGGGATATTCTTGTACTTCAAAAGCCTACTGAGTCTACAACCTTCGGCGTAAATGCATTGATGAGTCTATTCATGTTAAATTTGATGACCATAAATCATATTCTCTCTCTTGTGATGATTATGAATTAAATCAATGGATCACCTCATGTGTGGGTGAAGATTCTCAAAATCATTCATCCAACAATAACCCTTATGTTCCCTTCATGCCTCCTGAGTCATCTTCTCAAGTTAATGGCCCATCTACTTCATCACCTTCAAACCCAAATCTTCAAATAATCATATCTGAAGAGGCAGTCGATCCTATTTCTCTTCTCAATTCCTCTTCTGAACCAACTCCTATCATACCAGTCGATCCCTCCTCTTCTCAACCTCACAAAATGCTTCATGCACCTCTTCCACTAGCTACTAAGTGGACAAAAGACCATCCCATTGATTAAATTATAGGTGATCAGCAAGTTGGAGTTCAAACTAGAATAGGATTAGGTAACATTTGCCTCTATGTGAACTTTCTCTCCATCATTGAACTAAAGAAAACTGAGGAGGCTTTGGCCAATCCATGTTGGGTAACTGCCATGCAAAAAGAAATTTCTCAATTTGAAAGAAACAAAGTACGGAGACTTGTCCCACGTCCTCCTAGGAAGACAATTATTGGAACCAAATGGGTCTTCAGAAACAAGATGGATGAAGAACGTACGGTGATCTGCAACAAAGAAAGAATTGTTTCTTAAGGATATTGATAGGAGGAAGGAATTAACTATGATGAAACCATTACTCCAGTTGCTAGACTTGAGGAAATAATAATCTACCTTGCCCATGCTGCTTATAAGAACTTCCGAGTCTTCCAAATGGATGTTAAGAGTGCTTTTATCAATAGAGAGCTTGTTGAGGAAGTCTATATGAGACAACTTCCTGGTTTTGAAGACTCCACTCATCCTGACTATGTGTACAAGATTGACAAAGCTCTATATGGTCTCAAAAAGGCTCCTTGTGCCTGGTATGACACTTTGTCAGAATTCTTACTTGTCAACAAGTACTCAAGAGGTAAAATTGACAACATTCTTTTCCTCAAGAAAACAAAAGGTAACATCATTCTTGTTCAAATCTATGTGGATGATATTATCTTTGGTGCCACCGATGAATCTCTTTGTCGGGAGTTTGCCTCTCTCATGAAAAGTAAATATGAGATGAGCATGATGGGAGAACTCACATTTTTCTTAGGTCATCAAATCATACAAACTTCTGAGGGGATCTTCATAAATCAAAGCAAATATATTCGTGATCTCCTCAAGAAATTTAATTTTGAAAACTTTTCTCCCATTAAAACTCAATGGCACCACCTCTGAAAATTCATTCTGACCCCGATGCAAAATCGGTTGATGTCACAAATTTTAGAGGGATGATAGTCTCTCTTCTCTATCTTACTGTTAGCAGACATGATATTATGTTTCCTATTTGTCTGTGTGCGCGTTATCAAGCCAATCCTAAGGAATCTCATTTGGCTGCTGTAAAACGCATTTTTCGGTATCTCAAAGGTACCGTAAATCTAAGTCTTTGGTATCCCAATGACTCAATTTTTGATATAATCGGGTATTCATATTCTGACGTTGTAGGATCTAAGGTTGATAGGAAGAGTACAATAGGAAGTTGCCAACTACTTGGTGGAAATTTGGTCAGCTAGTCTAGTAAGAAACAACAGTCAGTCTCTACATCTACTGTTGAAGCTGAATTTGTTGTTGTTGGGAGTTGTTGTGCTCAAATTTTGTGGATGAAGAATCAACTTCAAGATTAAAATAAACATTGCTCCAAAGTACCCATACTATGTGACAACTCATGTGCAATAGCCATTGCCGACAATCCTGTTCTTCACTCTCATTCCAAGCACATCTTCATCAGAGATCACATCTCCAAAGGTGATATTGAGCTATACTTCATCCTAATTGATCTTCAGTTGGCTGATCTATTAGTGCACAAATATGTTGGATACAAGATCATGGGAATTAAAGTCAAAGTCCAAGTCAAAGCCTCTTAAGCAAAGTCAAAGTCAAAGCTCAAAGTCAAATAAAGTCAACTAGTTTTAGTTTAGATTCCTTTGTAATAGATCCTTAGTATAAATAGATTTCCTTTTGTATTTGTAAGGTAGAACTTAGATGTGTGATACGCAGACACAGTGAATCTTAGAGAGAGAAATATTGTTTGAGAGCATCCTGCATACGAATTGTAATCTTTGAATTGGAATCTAATCATATGACGATTGGGATTGAATTTCTTGTTGTTAATTTTGATTAGAACTTTTATTATGGGACACACAATTGGTATCAGAGCAGAGTTCGATTGAAATTTTCAAGAATGTGTCTTCGCACCCTGTTTACTTGAGTCTTGATCGATTTTTGAATCTTGAATTGTAATTGTAAGTCAAATAGCTAGTATAGTGATCGATTGGTGTAATGGAATAGATTAGTATCAATTTGAGTCATAGTTGCACTTTAATTTTGCTTTAATTTTGAGTTTTTGTGATTTTTGAAAAACACGAGTCGAAATAGAGGTGTTCGTGGTCCGGTTTGGGCGGTTTAACCCCTCAGACCACAAACCAAACCGCAAGTGGCGGTTTATTTATTTTTCAAACCGAGCAGTTTGACATCAAGTGTCCATACCGGTCAAGTCGGACCACGGTTTAGGCGGTTTGGTCGACCGGTTTAGGCGGTTTAGGTCTTTTAGTGGGCTTTAAAGTTTAAACATAAAAACAAATATGGAAATTTTCATCTAAGACAAATAAACACAGTTACACACATACAAAAAATAAAGATACAAATCTAGAAATTTTCATCTAAAATAAATAAACACAATTACACACGTACAAAAAAATAAATATGCAAATCTGGAAATTTCCATCTAAAACAAATAAACAGTTAAGCACAGTTGCACGCATACACAAAAATAAGGATTCAAATCTGGAAATTTCTATCTAAAACAAAAAAAAATTCTTAATTCCATAACTATAAAGTATAAACATACAAATGATTTCTTAATCACAAATAAACACACATACTTATGGAAATTTCTTAATAAACACACATACGATTTCTCATTGGATTCTATGAATTAAGAACTATGTGTTCTCGGAACTCATTTAACGAAGGAAAGGAAAGGAAAGTGAGGGAAAGGGGAGGAAAGTAAAAAAAAACTCGTGTTCTCGAAACTTTTTTAGGAGAGAAAGGAAAGGAAACGGAAGAAAAGAATTGATAACTTTTCTCCCAAACCTTTCCTCCCAAATGTGGGAGGAAATGGAAGGAAAGGAAAGGAAAGAAATTAAATTATTTAAAAAAATTACTGAAATTATTAAAATTACAAAACTACCCAATCTTTTATTCTAAATAATATATTTTTATAAGGGTATATTTGTAAAATTAACATCTTTCCTTTCCTTTCTCTCCTGTTCAAGAACATGAAAAACTATTTTATTTCCTTTCCTTTCCTTCCTTTTCCTTCCATCTCGAGAACACAAATGAAAAAATTATTTTCCTTCCCTTTTTTTTCTCCCTTTTTTTTCCATCCATTTCTTTTCTTTTCTTTTCTCTCCGGATTAGAGAACACAGTGACCTTGAGTATTGAAGAACAGAAGCCTTGAACTGAATGAAGTCGTGACTGAAGTGAATGAACTGACCGAAGGAAAGTCGACGTACACAAAAGCTTGAACCTTGATCTCATTGATTTGTTGAACAGAAGGAAAGTCGACGTGAAGTTGGTGTTCTATTAGGATTCCGATACCGATTTAGGAGAAGTCAGACATGAAGGATTTAGTGATTTAGCGATTTAGGATTTAGAAGTCTGAAGTCGGTCGATCTTCTAGATTAATTTGATTTTAGGGATTTCAAGTTTGGGCAATTGGGCTAGATTTATAATACCTTGGGCCTTTTTAAATATACTTGGACATTTGGGCTTTAATAAAGGTATATATAAAAAAATATAAAAAATATTATATAATTACTTGGCGATCGGTTTGGTCCAAACCGCCCCAAAAAATCCTCAAACCGCTGACCGGACCAGACCACCCGATTTGGCAATTTTCAGACCAGACTGAACCGCTGGACCGCTCAAACCGCCAAAAACGGTCCGGTTTGACTTGGTTTAACCGGTTTGAGCGATCCAACGGTTTTTTTGAACACCCCTAAGTGCAAAGCACTGTAAACTGGTCAAAATGTATACTTAGATCTATTTGATTGTAATTCATTGATTCTAATAAATTCTAGTTGCTTTCGTGGTAAAATTGGTGGATTTACATAGTGAAATTCGAAGATTTGATCAAGTTTTGGATCGATTGAAGGATTTTTCATCGAAATTTTGAAGAACTCGCATAATCCTTGAAGAACTCGCAAGATCCAAAGAGTTCGTATGGAGATTTCGCATAGTGATTGATTTTCTGAATTTGACAAGTGAAGAATTCGTATAGGCTTATATACGAATTGTACAGAATTCGCATAAGAGTGATATACGAATTGCACATAATTTGTATATAGTATCATATGAAAAGATCAGAATTCGCATAAAGCCTTATACGAAAAGTTGAGTGAAATTTGTCTAAGGACAGAATTCGCATAGTGCTAGATACGAGAAGTGAAGAATTCGCATATATGCCTACATGCGAAAAGGTGGAATTCGCATAAGCCTACGTGCAAAAAGTGAGGATTTCGCATCAAGCATCGTACGAATTTCTTCAGAATTCGCATATAAGATTGGATAAATTTACCAAGTATAGATTTCACATATCTCATTTGTGCGAAAAGCTCATGCGAAAAGTTGGTGATCAAGAAATTTCTAAGTCAAGAATTCGTATATAGTCACATACGAATTTCTCAAAATTCGCAAATAGTTGTGTGTGAATTCCTCAGAATGCGCATCTCTTTACATGCGAATTCTCCAAGTTTTCAGTAGTGTGCGAATTCCTCTAGATCTGTGAATTCTTTCAGTGTGCGAATTGTGTAAGTTGTGTGAATTGTGGTTTTGTGCAAATTGGTTAGCTACAGTGGTGGGAGGACTCTTGCCTTAGAAAATTTTTGGAATTTTATTTCTGAAATTTTTTTTAAACTTTTCTGATTGTTGATTATTTCTTTCGAACTAACGATCATTTGTGCAAGTATTTTCAGGATCAATGGATGATTATTTCTTTGTTGCAAAATATACTTCTGAACAACGTAAAGAGAAAGATCAGAAGCGTAAAATGTCATGTTACTGTATTTGATTAGATCAATGTGTTTGACTTTTATGTTTGACTTTAAATTCTTTGAGAGAACCTTTGTAGTGAGGTTTCTTTGTAATTGTTTAAGAGAAAGTCTAGTGGTTTAAATAGCTTTGCTTTGAGAGTTCTTGTAATCTTGGTATTGTACGCTTATCACTTGTGACTAAATAGACTTGTGACTTTCTCTCTCTACACTCTCTCTCTAAAATCTTGATCTGTTTTGTTGATTAATTGATATCATAAGCTTGAATTGGACATTATCAATTGATATCAGAGCCTACCCAAGAGATTTCAGAGAGTTTTGATTGTCAAATTGAATTAATTTCTTGAAATTTCAAGAACACAGTCGACTTTCTTAAAAGTTATTGTTTGATCGCATTCTTGTTGATTTGTTGAAATTTGTGTGTATAAATGGATTAGTAGTGATTGTTTTGTAGTACAAAACATTTTGTATTCACACACTTTCACGATTAAATCACTGAATTTGATGTAATTTTGAATTTTCTTGAATCTCAGATACACGAACTCAGATTATGTATTTTTGTTAAATTCGCACTGTAATCTTCGTTTTTGATCATAGTTGTTTGTTCAAATAGTGTTCGATTTGTGTTTTCGAACCTATTGGAATTGGTTGTAAAGCGATTTGCAGGTTTTCTGAGATTGTGGATCGATTTCAAGAAGGAAAGGAAAGAACTCGCTAGATCCACAATTCGCGCTAAGGAAGAACGCGTAAAACACTGTTCCTGTGTTTTGTGCGAGTTTTTGCAGTTCGTACATAGTTCTTCTTGCAAGAAATTACTTTGCGCAAAGGGTTTTCTTGTTTGTTCTGCGACTTCTTTGTATTTCAGAATTTTTCTAAGTCCGGATCACACAAGTACCTTCTGCGAGTTTCTTTGTTTGCGAGTTTACATTTTGCGCGTTTCAAATTTCAGAAATTTTCTAAGTATGGTTCCCGCAAAGGCTTCTGCGACTTTCACTGACGTGCGAGAAGTTCATTTCTTGATTTTTTTTAAGTCAGGTTCGTGCATACAGTATCTTGCGAGAAGTCACTTCGCACTCATCGTTATTTGCGAGTGTCTCACTTCGCGCACTCAGTGTTCTGCGAGTTTCTGTTTCACGCACGAGGCGTCTAGCGAGAAGTGTGAGGAATAGTGACATGCGTGTTTCAGTTATGTGCGAGTTCTATCTCTCTGCGAGTTTTATACTTGTGATTTTTCACGAAATTTGTTTTGTGATAATTTGGGTTTGACTCTTCTAGTCAATTGTTTTTGAATCTTTTGGGAGATCTACTGTATTCAAGCTGTCTTTCAGTAATCTTTCTCAGATATCTGCCATCATGTCTCAAGATCTGCTCAGTATGGGATCAAAATCCAAACCTCCGGTTCTTCAAGCCAATGAATACCCGCAATGGAGAAAAAGGATGATCAATTTCTTCAACAACCAAGATAAGAAGTTGATGGATTCAATTCTGAATGGTCCTCATTTCCCACATGTCACGGTTGCTAGGATTCGAGCTACGGTGACAAATCCTGAAATACCTGAACGTATAGTAGGAAGAGATCCTATTCAATACACTGAAACAGACAAAGAATTAGTTGAAAGAGATGCAACTGCTTTGACTTTTCTTATAATGACCATTCCAAATGACATTTTCAAAAGTGTTGATAGCAGAGAGTCAGCCAAGGACATTTGGGATGAGCAAGAGAAGCAGTTTATGGGTTCGGAAAAGTCTATCAAGACCAAAAGGAATCAAAGCATCAATGCATATGAAGGATTCAAAGCTAAAGAAGGGGAATCACTAAGAGAGGCATATGATCGTTACAACATCATCCTTAATGATCTGCGAAGGAACGGGGTTCAAAAATCAGAGTCTGAGATAAATTTCAAGTTCATCAAGAACCTTCAACCAGAGTGGGATATATACACAATCCAAATGCAAATCAATAAAGATATGGATGAAGAAAAGTTGAATGATCTGTCATGTGCTCTCAACCAACACGAGGACAAGGTAAAAGAGCAAGCTGCAGTGAACAAAGAGGTGCTTCAGCTAAAAGACAAGCAAAAGAAGGTAGAAGACTCTTTGGCATTGATAGTTCAGGGAAAGGGAAAGATGGTAAAGTACAGTTCTGGTTCTGGAAAGAGTATGAAGAAGAAAGCCCTGATAACCAGCATGATCAACAGTTCAGACAGTTCAGAGGATGATACTCAAGAAGATTCTGGTGATGATGAGTTAACTGAATTTGCAAAAAAGCTTGCACTTTTAACTTCAAGCTTTCATAAGCGGTTTGGTCGGAAAAAGTTTTATAACAAGCCGAAGCACGATTCTTACAAGTCTGGCAAGTACAAAGGTAGATATGAAGAGAAGAAAGAAAAAGAGAAGAAAGAGGAGAGAAAAGAATAAAAGAAAGAGGAGAAAGAAAAGTCAGACAAGTGTTTTAACTGTGGAAAGACCGACCACTTCATCATGCATTGCCTAGAAAAGCGTGTAAAGAACTATGAGTATTACAAGAAGAAAGCTCAACTAGCAAAAGCAATGGAAAAGGGCACAACTTTGAAGGCTGAAGAAGAGATATGGTTTTGAAATTGTAATCCCAATCAAATCAAGCAATCTCTATTCAATATATGACAATATCAAAGTATATTTCTAGAGAGAGAGTGTAGAGAGAGAAAGTGTTCATGTCATTTATCTCACAATGATATTACAATCTATCTTTTTATCTGATTAACAAGGCAACATGGTATTTATACCACAAGTCTAAAACCACAAGTTTAATAACAAAGTAACCTCATATTGACTAAACATACTTTGACTTTGTTGACTTATCTTGACTTGACTTTTCCTATTAAATCTTGGATACAATAATACACTAACAATCTCCCCCTTTGTATTCAAGATTTAAAAAAATTTGACACTAGTCTTCAGCGCTTTATTCTTCAACTTTTTTCTCTGACATTCTTGGACTTTGAAGCTCTTCCTAAAGTTGTTGAAAAATCTTGAAAAGTCATTCACGATTAGCATCTTTGTATAGTCAACAAGTCTTGAACAAATCTTTGAAACTCTTTAAAACTTTTGAAACAATTCATCTTTGAAACATTTGAAACTTCGAGGGATCTTTGAACTTTATATCTTCATCTCTTTGATCACTTGACCATCTTCGGAAAAACAAACTTTCTCGAATCATCTTAATTTGGGCTTGTCTTCAGAATCTTTTGAGAATGATTTCTTTTCATCTTATTTGAATTATCAGAAATTCTTCCACTTTTTGACATCTCATCTCTGAAATTGATCTTTGTAGAATTCTCCCCCTTTTTGATGATTGTGAGCTTCATGATCATCAAAACATCTTCAATTTCAACATTATCTTTGATCACCCCCTTTGTATTCAACTAACAATCTCCTCCTCTATGATAATTTGACAATTTCCATCCTTTGATCTGAGTATCTGAATCATGAACTGTATATACCCGAATCTTTTCAAATTCAGATATAATGAACTTGGTAACCCTGATTCAACAAATGAAACAGTTAGAAGTTCCTATAAGTAACACGGAGTTACTGTGTACAACGAATGTACAATTTAAGGAGCTGGTTTGATGATGACTCCCCAGGACTTCCATTCAATCATTGAAAAACACAAGGTTTATCTATGAATGTTCTGACAGAAAAACAAATTTTCTGTGTGCTCGTGCTTGTGTATGAAAGAATTTAGCACAATGATTGTGTTTCATAAGGCTCAAATTGTGTAAACTGTTGAGACAGCAACAAGTATTACACGAACTCAATGTGCATGAAAGAGATGCGAAGGTGGGGCAACGTTCCTTCTTTTTCAATATCTAAATCTTCCGAGTGAAGACTAGATAGCAGATATGTTGCATCCCCAAAGAAAATGAAACATTTCTTTGTTAAGAAAGAAATGAGTGGCTGGTGGGGTTAATGCAAGAGTTGGCATGGGCTCACTGCCTTTTTCAATGATGATCACCAAAGAATGTGAACCAATCAGAAGATGTGGTTGCCCGACTTAGAAAGTGGTTGGTGCAGAGTTTTGATATTCTTTTAACTCTGTTCTCACACCCTCTTTCTTTTTAACATTAAAGCTCACTTCTAACCAAACTCTCATTTACATTTTACCGCTCCACACAATGAGAAAAACTCAACCGGACGAGTTATCTCCTCCACTCTTTGATTTTGACCCCTCACCCCTCAATCACTCTAGGATTACTTCCTGGGTAGGAAACACAGGTTTACGTGAATCCATGGAAGTTCTTATAAGCTCACACATGAATCCCATGTAAGTCCTATAAAGAATGGTTGCTCAACAAATTTAACTATAGTAGTTAAGCACATATAAGATAACACTGTCAAAATGTATGCTCATTAAAGATATGAATGAAATTTGAGCATTTGAACAATGAAGATCTCTCAAAACAAGAATATTGAATGAATGAAACGAAATCAAGAGAATTGTTTTGAGAATCTGACAATGTGTTAATCAGATCAAATAAAATGGTTAGGGTATCAAAGAATTGGATATTTTGTTTATATGAACAAATATAAACAATTTTGCAATGAAAGCACAAATTTGGAAATGATGATTGATGCTCAACAATAATTGAAAGCAAACAGGAGTATTACCATCGAAAAATTATTTCGATATGAGACATGGTAATAACGATTTCAAATGAAGTACTGAACCGGTGTGTGTGAATACTTGACAGTATATAGAAAAGATAATACGCAAGTATTGATCTTTGGAAACACACGATCAGTTAAACATTAACGCTCAATATTGAAAAACATTTAAAATCACACTTCTTAATTCATGAAATCTTTTGAGAATAGAGAAGTGGTTTGAACATTTAAGAAATTGTTTTTCATGCTTGAAAGTTGTTCTTCTTTCAAACAATCAGAGATCTAGGATTAGAAGATACTTACTTTTAAGCTCCCCCTCAAATCATTATATCATGATTTGTTTTCTTTTAAACTCCGCCTGGATATTTTCAAAATATCCTTATCTTACACAATTAAGAACGGGTCCTGATCTGTCATGTGATCAGAAGCCACAATGACATTAAAGTCCGGGTTCTAAACTGAAGTGTTTAGAAGCCATTGTTCTTTGACTTTGAAGTCCGAGTCCTGAGTTGATTTACTCAGAAGTCAAACATCTTGCTCCCCCTATACCTGTGGTACCTGCGAAACAGATTTAACAGGTTTTGGTAGCCACTGGTATTTGGGTCCTGGTATGTTAGATTTAAGAATCCACTTCTCATTTGATGTATATCTTTTAAAACCAGAATTCTGAGAAGTTATTCTATAAGAACCGTACCCGTTATGAGCAGTTTCTCTCTGAACAAATTCATTCTCTCTACAGTAAGAACAACAGATTTTCCTTTGAGCAATCCTGATCAAATGATTAGTAGAGTAATATATATCAGAATTACCAAAAGATTTACCTTTATATGCACTGTTCTTTTTGGCTTTAGAGGTGGATGCAGATGCTTTGTCCTTCTTCTTCTCTTCATCTGAAGAACTCTTCACTCTCCAGACCATCTGATTTTTCTTTGAATTCTTTCCAAAAGATTTTACATAAAAATTTGCTGAACCATCAACAAATTTGTCATAAAATAGATTTGATGGTCTGATCTGATTTGATTTGACAGTTTGTGGTTTGACATTTTTCTTTTTCAAAACATTTTTGTCATGAATGGAACTTGAAGTTGTTTTGAAAGAACAGACTGATTCTATTGAGTTATCAACAGGTGATTGACTAATCACATCAGCTGTTACTTTATCTGACAATTCAATGTTTGCAGCTTCCAAGCTTTTTATCTTTTCAGATAAATTGTTTCTTTCTGAAGTAAGTGTGTTAAACTTTATTTTCAAATTAGATCTTGCCTTCTGTTCTTTAAGAATATCTGATGATAGAACAGAGATTTTGGACATGAGCTTGGATATTTCAGTTTCAAAATATGAACGTTCTTGCTCAAAATCCTTTTGTAAGTTCTTGGATTTATCAGAAATTTCATTGAAGATCCCAACATTTCTCTTTTCAGAATTTTTCTTTTCAGATTCAAAAGATTTTTTCTTTTCTTTGAAAATTTGTCTTTCTTTTTCTAATAAGTCTTGTAAAACTGAGATCTGTTTGGGAAATTCAGTGTTTTTATCTTCAAGAACTTTTCTTTCCTTAGCAAATGTGTCTCTTTCAGTAATTAAAATCTTTTCAAAATCAGACACTTGCTTGGAAAGTTTTATGCATCTAAGCTCAAGATCCTTTTTCTCTTGCAAAGTTTTCTTAGAAAGTTCAGACATCTGTTGAGTAGAAGATGTCTTCACACATGATTTTTCTTTTTCTGCTTGGAGACTTGTTATCAATTCAGCATTCTTCTTTTCCAGAGCAGATATCTTCTCTTCGAAAGCCTTAAAATTGTTTTGAACTTGACTGATTCATCTTGCAAATCCGATGTTTTCTGTTCAGTCGTCTTCAGTTGGCTTTGAAGATTTGCTTGAACTTTATCTTCTTTAATGCTTTTCATCAAATCAACATTTTTCACTTTCAATTCATATGCAGTTTCTTCAGAAGCCATATACTTTTGTTGAAGCTTAACTGATTCATCATGCAGATCTGATGATCTTTGTTCAGTTATCTTCAATTGGCTCAGAAGACTTTCAACATAGGACTCCTTCATCTTGATTACTTCTTCAAGAGACTGAATAGTATTATCTTTTATTCCCATCATTTTCTCTCTATCTTTTATCTCTTTCTCTTTCTCACTGATGATACCTGCAAAATGAGATTTATCCATATTAGCACACTTTTTACAGTCAGGAGTTTTATCAGAATTTGACAAATTTAATTTCAACTCCTGAATCTGTTTGATAAAGGATGCATTCTGAATTCTCAGTTTGTCTCGTTCAACCTCTATTTTTGGTATCTCAGGCATGTACAAGATAGCACAATCTCTGCCTGATAATACAGTATTTCCCTTATCATCAACAGTAGGCATCTTGACAGATTAGCTTGATGTGAATGATCGTTCCCAAACAAATAAGAGATGTTGACTAAAAAGTCAAACTTGGATCACAAAAAAAAAAATTAATTTTCAGAAAAAAAATTAAGTCTTGAAACTCGCAAGTCACTATACGCGCTAGTCACTATTCACAAAGAAACGCTTTAGACGTTGGTCGCGCAAAGGATGAAACTCTCAAGACACTGGAGACGCAAAGCTCAAAACTCGCAAGTCACTGGAGACGCAAAGCACTATTCACACTGAAACTCGCTAGTAGACACTTGCGCGTTTCTGGAACTCGCTAGTCGATACGTGCGCGTTTTATGACGTTTGCGCGTTTAAGAGGTTTGCGCATTTATAAGGTTTGCGCGTTACACAGCTCACGCAAAGAGAGGTTTGCGCTTTACACGGCTCGCGCAAGATGAAGTTTGCGCGTTTCAGCACTCGCGCAAGACGAGGTTTGCGTGTTACACGGCTCACGCAAGACGCAGTTTGCACGTTTCACTTGTCACGCAAAGCTCAAACTCGCAGACATGTTTAGCGCGTTTTAAAACTTAGATTTTAAACTCGCAGGCTTAGCTTGCACGTTCTTCAGGCTTGAATCTTGCGTGTTCTTGATGATGAAGCTTGCGCGTTCTAAGGAAGAACTTGCGCGTTTTTCAAATCTTGCGCGTTCTTCATGGTTTTTCACACGATCGATCTAAAAATGATTTAAACCTGCAATTGATTCTCAAAATACATCAGTATGTTCGAAAATCAAAACTAAGCACTTTTGTATCAATCTAAGATCACCAAAAACATGAAATTACAATTCATTGATCTTATAACAGACTTTATGTTCGTGTTTTCAAGAAACTCACAAAAACTTCAAATTCAAACGATCTAGTGATCAAATCTTGTACAATTGTGAATACAAAACATTCAATTACACTAATCGATCATACTAAAATCGATTTAACAATCAAAGAACAACAAATTCGACAATATTTTGATCAAACAGTGATTTTCAAGAAAATAAATGAGTTCGTGAAAAATCAAAATATTGAAAATTGAATTCAATCTGTGATCTGACCTTTCTGAGTCTGTTTGGTTTGCTCTGATACCAATTGAAATTGTAATCCCAATCAAATCAAGCAATCTCTATTCAATATATGACAATATCAAAGTATATTTCTAGAGAGAGAGTGTAGAGAGAGAAAGTGTTCATGTCATTTATCTCACAATGATATTACAATCTATCTTTTTATCTGATTAACAAGGCAACATGGTATTTATACCACAAGTCTAAAACCACAAGCTTAATAACAAAGTAACCTCATATTGACTAAACATACTTTGACTTTGTTGACTTATCTTGACTTGACTTTTCCTTTTAAATCTTGGTTACAATAATACACTAACAGGTTTGAATATTCTGATGATGAAGAGGCTTAGGTTGCAAAGGTGAATTTGACTCAAGTCCATTACAACTTAATGGCACATTTGAATGATGAGTCAGATTCTGAGGTAAATTCCACTTCTGATAATTCTGAATATTTTGATGATAATGATGAAGTGATGAACTTGATGTCCCAGCTCATTCTGATAAACTCTGAGTTTTTGAAATTAAAAGAAATTTTCAAACAACAAAAGAGTACAATACAAGGACATCAAGATCAGTCTTACATTTATAAAACCTTGGCTGAAGAAAAAGAAGAAGAGAAAAATGTTCTGAAATTGAATATAACTAAACTTCAGACAAGAATTTCTGAACTACAAAAAGAGATAGTTACATTAAAAGATAAGAATCTTGATCTAACTCTTAAGTATGACATTGTTTTGAAAGACAGTACGGAAGCTTACACGAAGATCAAGGAATTGGAAGATCTGAATTTCAAAAGAGGTCAAACGGAACAGACTGATAAACCAAGATCAACTAAATCGTAGAGATAGAAAGTAGAGAGAGAAAGGTTGTGCGCCAAATGTAAACTGATGTATTCAAAATGAGCTCCAAAGTTCTTACAAAGACAAAGCCACAAGGGACTTAAATACCCCTTGGCTAAGAAAACAAGATAAAGTCAAACTAAGAACACTTAGACACAAGGTATAAATACATTGATTACTACTAAAATAGACTTAACAATCTCCCCCTTAGTAATCAATGGCGCTCTTCTCTTTGACGAAGTCGATTCAGTCCAAGCAAAACTTCTAAGTGTCTTAGAGTCGAACGGAAAATCAACCTCTCATCAATTGTATTCAATGGCTTCTTGAGAAGTTGAATCTCATCATTCTCGAGCTTGAACGCATCTCTTCTTGATTCCAAAAATCTTCTTACAGCTGCTTTCAGACGATTCTCCAATTGTTGTTTGATCACCTTCAAAGTTCCATCAGAGTAATGATTGATCTCTTCAAATCTTAGGAAGCAGTTCTGACCAGAAGCATTCCTGTAAACAACTCCATATGGATTCTGAAGAATAGTGAATAAAGAATATGAGTCAATGTTCAGCAAGCTACGATCGGGTCTTTGAAGATTCACCACAGGCTGAAAGCTTTCAGCAGCCATCTGAAAGTCAAAAACTCTGTAGAATCTGATTTGGCGCCGAATGAATCTTTTAATCGCAAATAAGGCTTGAGAGACATCTTCAGATCTATAGAAAAGATTCCTGAAATTATTGTACAGAAACTCAACGTCATCAATAGATAGATCATTAAAATCAGCCTCCGAGAAAGTGTATAAGTTGCAGTCTCTTCTTTCCACTTCAAATACCAGATACCAGATATGAACAAACTTCTTTATCGAAACACTGATAACCCATACTATTAGATGAGGAGAAGAAACGAGAGGCTTTCCACGACATTGGCATTTGATGAACATTAAGTATTCGTACTGAAACTCAGCTGACTCCTTTTCAACACCAAGAATGACATGTATGTTGATCTGTCTTCTTCTAGAAAAGAAAATGTTGCTTTGAGAGTCCTCTAGAAAAGAAGATCTTAGTCTTGAAGCCATATGCCTTTCTTGTAAACTTCGTTGTCTCTGCTGTCTAGTCAAAGTTGGACCTTATTCTAAGATAGATGGAGGGATCACAGGATCAGAAGAAGGAATATCAACTTGAGCTCTGGATGACTGACCTATGTCAAATGTACTTGAGGGAGCAGTGGGAGTCGGAGCTTGAACAACAACAGGACTAGAAGTGACTGGAGTAGCTTCAGAAATGTCATCTTGTGAATGTAAGTCTCCATACAAAGTATCAGTTACCTCTTCGTCCTTTGCGTCAAGATAGAAAGTATTATCTTTAGTATCGGAAATGACAATTATATCATCAAGATCTTCTTCTTTCACTTTGCAAAGATTCTCATATCTGATATCATCATCATCATCATCAGAGTTGATCTCTATGATGTTAGCAAAGAAAGATCTCATGTCATTCGTTGCTTCAGAATCATCTAACACCATTGACTTTGGTGCAGAATCTGGATCAACATATACAACTATTTGCAAGTTGTTATCAATGTTCTGTTCAAAAATGTTCAAAACATTAGACATGGAAGACAAATCAACACTATCAATCATAATGTTCACAAGATTTTCAATACTACAATCTTGAACATCATCAGCATTCTTTTCTCTGTCAACAACCTCATATTGACTTTGATCTTCCCTAGCTGAAGAACTCTCCACCCTCTGTCTCTTCAACATCTCCCCCTCATGACCTTGATGATCAGGATCATCTTGGCCATGTCTTCTTTTATGAGACAGGCCCGCTTCAGTTCTGCAACTCTGTTCATGAAGATCAAACTTGTTAGATAGATCAGTTAAGGCTTGAGTCATGAGAGATAGACCTTTTTTGATATCAGAAAAATTTGTCCGAGCTTCAGATCTGAAAGAAGTGAACTCCTCATACAAAGCAGATATTCTGTCAGATGCAGAAGAAGAAGCTGTAGGCGGAGTCGGCTGAAAATTCCTTAGCAGAGATATCAAGTCTTTATGTTGTTGATCTGGCGGCGATATAGAAATGAGACGAGCATATAATAGATCAGATAATTCAGAAGTCAGAAGATCTTGAACTGGAGTGCGTGAAGAAATTGGAGGAACTGAAGTTGATGTAGATAAACCAGTTGACTGAGTAAATGGTGGAGGAAGAGGAATAGAGACAATCGCTGGAGAAGTAGTAGAAATGGTTGATGATTCACGAATGACAACTCCAGATGGTCGTCTGAACGGAATCTCCGGCGGAATCATATTAGCATCAATCTCTACCATCTTGCCCTTGAAAAAATTCTTTAACTTCTGAACTTGTGCCTCTTTCTCAGTATCAAAACGATCAGTCATTTGATAAATGACTTCATTCAAAGTCATAAACTTTTCAATTGGATCTCTAGTTTGAACAGAAGAAGGCTCGATAACTGAAGTGAGTGTAGCCGAAGAATGAATATCAGAGAGAGAAGTTTTTGTACCTTGACCCTGTAGCTGAGTTGTAGCATTAGAAAAAGCTAAGTCTAATTCATCAACTTGTATGTCAACAACTGCAGTATTAATAGGTACAAATTCTTCGTCAGACATAACAACTACCGGTTCATTCAAATCTGGTGCTCTAATCTCCCTTTCTAAAGCATGAATAGCAGACTGATCACCATCTCCATCATTACCATCATCAGCATTGTCATCATCATTATGTTCAACATCAGCAGGCTCATTATCAATATCAGCATTGTCAATTCTAGCAAATACATCACCAATCTGTTGATCTGCAACATCTGCTGCAACTGCTTGTTCAGCTTGATCATCATGAGATGGTTCTGCTTGTTCGGCTTCCAACGAAAAATCATTTTCCATACAGTATTGAATTATGTTGTCATCAGACGGATCAGCATAATTTGCAATTAGTGCAAGAGGAATCGGCATCGAATACTCAAAAGTTTTCTTTTGTTTCTGAATGAAAGTCATCTCAGTATCCGGAACTTGATTCCAAGAAAGTCGGCGAGGAATATCTGAATTACTTCGCAGCATACTCCAAACAATTAGCTTCATATATCGAATAAAAGGAATAAACTTCCGCTTCTTATGAGTCATCTTGTCTTGCACTCACTCGGATAGTTCGGTCCAGAAAATGTACATGTAGTCGACATGCAAGTCATAGACAACTACATGGAACAATCTGAGATAATGCAGACTAGCGTTGTATGTTCCAGAATGCTTCGAGGTGAGACAACAGTTGAGTACCAAGAATAATGCATACCAAACCGGTGGAAGGTTGGATTTGTCAAACTGACTCACTTTATCCAAAGCACCAAGATAATCCAAATTTCGAATACCCTCTAGAACATCTGATTCGGAAGGAAAATTGTCATATGAAATTCGACCTGGTCGGGAATTGGGTTCAGGAAGCTCCAGAATCAGTCGAAGTCGTTTGTAGGAGAGAAATGAATCAAACTGATCAATCTGCATGTCAAAGCGATGAGGACGGACCCGCTCATTCTTAGATATAGTATTCCAAGCCTGTTGAAGATACACCTCAGGAACATCGGCACAGGAAGTAAGAGCCGGAGCAAGAGGATGTCCTTTGAGAATTGATCGAATCACTGGATGAATCTTGATCTTGTCAAAATCCACGAAATAGTTGTTTGCCTCGTACGGCAAAACATAGAGAAGAGTGGGAAACACGTCATTCGGTGTTCGCCATTGAGCAGAAAGATTTTCCCCCGTAGAAGGTCGCGTCTCGCGCGATGCACGATCATATGGATCATAGAATTCATCTTGAAGCACATTATCATCTTGAATCATGGGATCAGTGATGGTTTGAGAAGCCATTATAGTACCTAGAAAACAGAAACGATGAATATTAGCCTTGAAAAAAATAAAACTGAAAAAAAAAATGAAAAAATTTCTAAGTCATGTTTGCGCGACAAGTGTTTGATGCAAACTCTGGTTTGCGCTATGAACTTGTGGCACAAAACAAGATTTGCGCGACAAACTGTTGGCGCAAAATAATGTTTGCGTTTCGAGTACATGGCGCAAAACGAAGTTTGCGTGATGCACTTGTGAAGCAAAAATACCTTAGAAAAATTTCACGAACTAAAAAAGCACAACAAAAGGTAGCGCAAAAGAAACTTTGCGCGACCAACAGGTAGCGCAAACTTAACTTTGCGTGACCAACGAGTAGCGCAAAGTTAACTTTGCGTGACCAACGAGTAGCGCAAAGTTAACTTTGTGTGACCAACGAGTAGCACAAAGTTAACTTACCAACGTGTAACGCAAAAGTTACTTTGCGTTTCACGAAGGTCGCGCAAAATTACTTTTCGCTAACAACAAAACACGCAAAAACCCTAGAAAACTTAGGAACGCGCGAGTTCATCTCTGGTTTTCAAAAATTTCAAAGGAATCGATGTAAAATGCAAAATATTTGTTTGAAACACATAAAAGATATAATCGAAACATATTTCAAACAATATATTACTGATTAAAAACATTTGATAACCCAAAAATTTTGAAAAAGTTGAAAGTCAGAGATGAACAGTCGCTTAACTGAAGAACTCAAAAACGAAGCAAAATACGACAAGATAAGAAACAAGACTTGATTTTAACAAATAAGGTCGATCTGATGAAGACGATGATGAACAGTGCGGGAAAAAAATGTGAAACGCACACACAGATATGGAAAAATAACTTCGATTAAGCATTCACATGATACAAACTTGAATCAAACACGAAATGTAAGTATAAAAACATACCTGAATAGATGAACACAACTTGAAAATGAAGAATGGAAGATTAGCACAGAGAGGGAAATCAACAGTCAGTTCAAACAAAGAGCTAGAGAAAAGAGATAATGAATAGGACTTTCACTATTTATACTAAAAAAAGTAACACTCTAAAAAAATACAACATATAGAACATAAAAATAAAATTTTACCTGGAAAGGTCTTTTACTCCCCCTACACAAATGCACTAAATATAACAAGTCAGTATAGCATTTGTATAGGAAAAATCAAAAATACATACCTGATGAACTGCTGATCTGAACATTAATCACTTTATCAGATATGTACCTTACCACGTTATTTACTCCCCCTCAAAATCAGAAGATATCAGTTTTTCATTCATATTGTCTCTCCCCCTCGAAATATGCATAAACCAATTTACAAAAATATGGATACACAAACATAGAGACATCAGTGTAAAAAGAAAATTATACTGAATATAAATTTTGAAACAACTGAACATATAAAATTTTAAACACTAAACAAATTAAATTCTACTCAGTAAAATATCACAAATTTATCAAGCAATTGAAATCAAATATGTGTTGTTGGATACAGAGACAAGTTTCATTGCATATCAAGTTAAGACATGTTCAGTTTCAAAAACTTCCAGCAATCTATTCAGTGTGTTAGCATGCGAACTATGATTAGCTTCAAGAAAATGCAATTCTAAAAATATAATAGAGAACTTTGCATGTACTCACACTAAGCCATCAAAAATTAAGACTTTCACAAATTTATAGGTTTGTCGCAACTCAAACATATCACCAAGTATCATGAGATGTGTGCTCATTGGCATCTTTTATCATTGTGCACATTGGCATCTTTTAATCAAAAAGTTTGGTAAGTAAAGAATATGCCGTAAATGTAACTTTCTATCTGATCCTATTGCAGGATTTGGGTTAGCCGCTCCCAGACCAGTTGGCCTTAGGGGACTAGGTGTCAAGCACCCCTTGGAACTTACTCTCCCAGATCAGAAAGGCTACATCGACACATCCTAAACCCATTCATACCAGTAGAACATGACTTTTGATCTGATTCTATAGAAGGATTTGGGTTCGATCACTCCCAGACCAATTGACCTTAGGGTACCAGATACAAGCATCCCACGGAACTTACTTTCCCAAACTAGAAAGGTCACAGGTACAAACTTTTAAACTTAGAGATTTCTGTATTTTATATATATAATTTTTCATCTCAATCACTCAGTTTTACATCTAAGTGCTTAGCCCATATTTTCATTACGATCCATAATTCTGATTTTTAGGTTTTCTAAGCATTGTAAACTATACATATTCCGAATAACACAACTTTAAAGCAGTATCAAAAGTTTCAAACATGTTGCTGACCTTTCGATTTTTGTTAGACTTGAAAGTTGAACATATAAAACTTCGATATAAACAAAGCAGCTTGAAAATTTATCCTAGACACGCATTTTATTCAAAAGAAATAAAACCTGTAAAGCTTTTACAACATAGAATAAAATTTGTAAAGATTTAAACTTTTAAATTAAACATGCCAAGTTTTGAAAGCAAAAAATTAAAACGTTTTTCATCTAAAGCTTTTGTAAAAATATCGGCAAGTTGATATTCATTTGGAACAAAATATAATTCAATAGTACCTTCTTCCACATGATGCTTTATGAAGTGGTACCTCATATCGATGTGTTTGGTCTTTGTGTGCTTGACCGGATTGACTGATATCGCGATCGCGAATTTTCTGTCACAGTAGATTGGAACTGTTTTGTATAGCATCCCGTAGTCACAAAGTTGTGTCTTCATCCATAACACTTGTGCACAACAACTAGCTGCGGCGACGTATTATGCTTCTGCAGTTGAGATAGAAACACAGTTCTGCTTCTTCGACGCCCAACTTATCAGTCTATCACCAAGAAATTAAAGGTGACCTGAAGTACTTTTCCGGTCCAATTGATTTCCACCAAAATCTGCATCAGAATAAGCAATTAGTTTATAATCAGAACTCTTAGGATACCACAAACCTAAGTACGGAGTTCCTTTGATGTAACGAAAAATTCGCTTGACTGCTAAGAGATGCGATTCCTTTGGCTTTGCTTGAAATCTGGCACATAAGCAGGTAGAGAACATGATATCTGGCCGACTTGCAGTTAAGTACATGAGTGATCTAATCATTCCTCGATATGTCTTGACGTCCACAGCTTTTCCATCCGGATCTAGTCCAATTTTAGCACTATGAGCCATAGGCGTGCCAATTGAAGAAGATTTGCCCATCTTGAATTTCTTCAAGATGTCAAACACATACTTCGACTGATTAATAAAGATTCCATCTAGAAGTTGTTTCACTTGTAAGCCGAGGAATAAATTAATTTCTCCCATCATGCTCATTTGAAACCTGGAGGTCATGAGATCAGAAAACCAAGTACATAAAGATTGATTAGTCGCACCAAATATAATATCATCTACGTATATTTGAACTAAGCCGATATCCAAGTTAGAACGGTAAATAAAAAGAGTGGTATCTATGGATCCTTTGGTAAACCCGGATTTTATCAAAAAGGCCGATAACTCATCATACCATGCCCTCGGTGCTTGTTTCAAGCCATATAATGCTTTATCAAGAAAGTATACGTGATCAGGATGGTCTTTGTCAACAAACCCCTCTGGTTGAGAAACGTAAACTTCTTCTTTCAGTTTCCCGTTGAGAAAGGTTGTCTTTACATCCATCTGATACACGGTAAAATTGCGATAAGCAACAAAAGCGAGAAACATTCAAATAGCTTCTAATCGTGCAACCAGCGCGAAAGTTTCATCGTAGTCGATTATTTCTTCTTGTCGATAACCCTTGGCAACCAATCGAGCTTTGTTGCGAACGACGATACCATCTTTATCTTTCTTGTTCTTGAATATCCACTTTGTGCCAATAATGCTTTTTTCCTTTTGGCCGTGGTACAAGCCTCCAAACTTTTAATGCGTCAAATTGATTGAGTTCCTCTTGCATCGCTATTATACAATCCGGATCCTCCAATGCTTCAGATACCTTGGTTGGTTCAATCTTACTTAAAAAGCAAGTGAATAGACATTCGTTTGGAGTTGCCGTCTTGGAACGAGTATATACGTTTGCTTGAGGATCACCAATAATCTGATGAATAGGATGAGATCTTGTCCATTTGGTGGTATGAGGGAGAGGATCTATAATCTCTTTAACAACTTCTAACTGTTGAGAGAGAGCTTCAGGTACTTCTATATCACATGAAGAGACATCAACAGTTTCAACTGGAAGAGGAGGTAACTCAACAATATCTGAATCAGATTCTGTAATTGTTGGTTGAATAGCATCAGTTTGTTCTTCTTCTTGAACAGGTTCTACTTGAACATATTCTTCTTGAAGAGGTGCTTCTTGAACAGATTCAGTATTCACTTGTTCAGGTTCTGATTGAGCTGGATGAATTTCTGAAATAATGTTTTGAGAGACAGAAGGTACTGGAACAACATCAGTTTCAGAGATAGATGCAGCGGAATTGGAAGTAGATGCGTTCACAGATTCCTGATTCAAAACATTTGAAGCATTTTCAGTGTTAGATTTAGGCACATCATCATAAAAATGCTCAAAAAGAAAATCAAGATCAGTAAGATTAAGCAAAGAAGAAGATGGATCTTGATTTGACGGTTGTAGCGAAGATTCTGAACTGTTTTGTCCAGAAGCTAAATTCCCTGAAAGTGCGGGTTCTAGACCTGTTTGTCCAGAAACCAAATCTGCAGCTTCGTCAAATTTAACATTGACACTCTCTATCACTTTTCTGACTGAAGTAAGAAAGACTCGATAAGCCGCAGAAGTAGAAGAATAACCCAGAAAAATACCCACATCCGCCTTTGGACTGAACTTGTTGAGATTGTCGCGATCATTCAGAACATAACACTTACACCCAAATGATTTGAAATATATGACATTTGGTTTGATGCCATTCATAAGCTCATAAGGTGTTTTGTTGAATCATCGATGTAGAATGGGTCTGTTCTGAGTATGACATGCAGTAGATACGGCTTCAGCCCAATTAGACAAAGGAAGACCTGAATATGCAAGCATCGATATGGCAACCTCGACAAGCGTTCTTTTTCTTCGTTCATCAACCCCATTTTATTGCAGTGTTCGAGCAGCAGAAAACTGTTGTTGAATGCCTTGATCTTCGTAAAAAGATTGAAGAGTGTTATTCTTGAATTCAGTACCATTATCTGATCTGACAACTTTGACCGCTTTTTGCTTGTTATTCTGAATCGTTTTGATGAGGTTGATGAGTATATCTTTGGACTTGAGAAACTTGACCCATGTGTAGCGTGAATAATCATCAACAACCACCAAAACGTATCTTTTCTTTCCGATACTCTTTGTCTTCATTGGTCCACATAAGTCAACATGTAACAATTCAAGAATATCCGCAGTGCAAGCTTCGGGCTTTGGCTTATGCGGAGCTTTCTTCATTTTTCCTTTCTCGCAGTCTTGACAGAGTTGGTCTTTCTGAAATTGGAGTACTGGGAGACCTCATACTGAATCATTCTTGACAAGACGATCCATGTATTTGAAGTTGAGATGAGCTAGTCTTCGGTGCCATATCCAGCTTTCATGAACAGAGGCTTTAGATAGCAAGCAAATATCTGATGGAAATTTAACTTTGGAAAGATCAATAGTATATAAATTTGATCTTCTCTTTCCAACGAGAGTAAATCCCGGCCACTGTCATTCTTTACTGCAACTCGTTTAGATTTGAAGCTGACTTCAAGATCTTTGTCACAAAATTGCCCGATGCTGAATAGATTGTGGCTAAGACCTTCAACATAGCTAACTCGCTTGACAATGATATTTCCTTGCACAAGATCACCATAGTCTAAAATAAGAGCAGTCTCGCAGTTTCCAAACTTAACACGACCGCAACATTTTTCTTTAATATTTGAAAGTAATGATTTGTTGCCCGTCATGTGTTTGGAACACCCCGAATCCAGATACCATAATTGACTAAGCTGCACATTCAGAAATTACACAGATTTAGGTACCCATATGCTTATGAGTCCCTTCTTGTTAGTCCTTTGCCTCTTATTTTTCAAAACTCTCTTTTTAGAAAAAATATGAACATAATCATCCATGGAGGAAGAAACATAATCATCTGAGTCAGGACTAGAAGAACAATATGAGACATTCTTTGCAATTTGAATCATTTGCTTTATTGAATATTTTGTGTTTTTATTACAAAATGCAAATGTATCCGTTTTACAATGACGATCTACACATTTATCCTCTAAAGTTTCAGATTTTGTTGATCTCTTCTTGACTCTACATATCTGTCTTGTCGACTTGTTCAAAGTCCGATCTGAAACAGTAGAATCAGAAGAATTAGAATTTTCAGAAATGACAGTATCTTGTTTCTTTGACTTCTTTGACCTTCTTCTTTTACGCTTTGGTTTATAATACAGATCATTTAGCATAAAAGAATCATCAACAATTGAATTGGAAGAAGAAATTTTATCTAAGAAATCAAACTGAGCATTCATCATTGTTGAACTAGCCTCGGAGTCATGATTTTCAGAAACACACAAGTCAGGAGAAGTTTTGTGCGACCCCTTGGTGGCGCAAACTAAACTTTGCGCTACCAACTGTTGGCGCAAACAATCAGTTTGCGCTACCAATGGTTGGCGCAAATGCTCATTGTTTTGTACTTTTTACATATTTTCCTTGAAATCAGAAGAAAATCCAGACTTAATTTTGTCATCAAAGTCTTGTTTTTGAGAAATGAATTTATCTTCAAAACTTGATTTCATGATAAAAAGAAATAAACTATTTTCAAAATCATTTTGAAGACTTTACTCTTCCATTTTATCTTCAAGATCAATTATTTTGCCCTCTAACACTAATAGGGGAATATATCTCTTAATATCATAAGAAACCGGAGATATATTTTCCTTATTAATGCTATTGGCATATATATCAAAATAATCATTTGGTAATGAAGATTTAATAGAAGAATTGACATTTAAAACATTTTGAGATTTTCTGGACTTCTTTGATTTTTCAGGAAAATATTTAGCATTTTCACGAGTATAAACAAATGGCATTTCCATTTTCTTGTTGTTCATTCTTTTCTGATTTTCAATTTCTAATTCTTGCTTTTCATTCATCCACTCAATTTTAAATTGAGGAGCATATTTTGCAAGATTTAGATAATCAAAATTATATAAAGTGGGGGTTTTTGTTATAACATTGTGTAAACAATGTGGATTTTCAAAACCAAGTCCCCATCTTTCTTTTATTGATTCATCACTCCTCGGTTTATTCATATAAATTGTTTGCTCAGTTTGTTCTCTCATATATAATTTTCCTTCTAAAGAAATTATTTTATCAGAAAATTTTTGATTTAATTTGGTCAATTCTGTCAAAGAATCAAGGTTAGTCTTGTTTAAATTTTCTAATTCATCCAATTTCTTTTGAAACTTCTCTTTTGTATCTGTCAAAATAAATTTTTCATCTTTCAATGAAATTTGCAATTTATCAATCATGACAGATTTTTCTTGATTAGTTTCCTTTTCAGATAAGAGCTTTGAACGTAAGTCATGTAAAGCAGTTATTATGACGTTCATTTAAGATGAAATAAAGTTGTAATCAAACTCAGAAGGTACCTCAGATTCATCAATGGAAGTATCTTCATCTTCATCATCACTTTTATCATCCCCAATAAAGCACATTGCTGCTGTTTCCTCATTCTCAGCTTCATTGTCAGAATGGTCTAACCAGTATTCTTCCTCAGCAAGCAGAATTGTTCCATTCTCCCTCTTTTCTGCAAGTTCCAACTTTTTTATGTAAAACGCAGAATCCCGAACAACCTTCACTCGACACTCTTTTGCAATGTGTTCTAGTTTCCCACAGTTGAAGCAATTCATTGCCTTCTTCTCTTCCTTTTTCGGCTCAACCACTTTAGCAGGCTCATACTTTGGAACATATGGCTTTGAGGGAGCACCGTAGTCCACTTTCTTTGAACCGGAAGTGAAACGAAGATTGTTGGAACCTGATATGTGCTGGAAGTTCTTATGATAATGTTGAGAGAGAAGAATCATAGCCTTTTCCAGAGCTTCACCGTCATCATCAGTAGACCCATCATAAGTATTCTCAGATAATGCTTGTTCAGCCAATTGGCTAGCAAGGAGAGCAATTGGGTCTACTGTCTTTAGTTTGCTTTTCTTATCAATCTTTGCTTTCTTTTCTAGCATCAAATTCTCATCAGCCATCAAGATCTCATAAAGTTCCTGTATCGGCATTGTAGAGATCCTGACATCATTCCTCATTCTATGACAAGATTTGCTCCATTCTGGTTGAAGAGCATTTAAAAATTTCAGTTTGGCTTCCAGTTCAGTCTTTGTCACCTTAATCTTATACAAATCATTTATTCAGCCCAAAATCTGTCAAACACACTTTTCAGACTCTATCCATCTTTTGCCTTAAACTCCTCAAAATTGTTCATGTATCTTGTCTGACGGAGTTGAGTGGCAACTGCTGATCCAAGCATTATCATTTCTAGCTGAGTCCACATTAGCATCGGATTCTGCTTGAAACAGTCAATTCAGTTATAGATTGAATTAGGCAGTGCAAGAATCAGATTAGACTTTGCTTGATTATCAGCTTGATGGCGCAAAAGCTCTTCAGCATTGTACTCCCTTAAAAGCTTCTCAACCCTTGTAGATGGTGTATTTGCAGTGGCTGGAATTTCTTTCATAGGCCTGACCATAGGACCTTCAGTAAAAGACTTCATCATATTGTCACCATTAGCTTGTCTCTCTATAAAATTGATGAATCTGTCTTGCCATTGCTAAAATTCATTTTCATTAATCAGAACTGGAGGACGAGTGTCTGACCCCAAAGATATCATTATATCATTCTTGTAAAATTGAGCTTGTACAGACATCGTTACAGAATCACAAAGTCGGAAAGTTCTAAGTCTGGAATAAGAAAATCTGGCGTAAACTGGAGGTTTGCGTGAGTAGAAGATGGCGCAAACAAAGATTTGTGTGAGGCATTAGTGGAGCAAATTTAAACTTTGCGTGACACAAAGATGGCGCAAAGATAACTTTCACAAGGACTGAACTTCTCGTGAGATGTAGGTGGCGCATATTTTACTTTGTGTGATGTGCTGATGGCGCAAAATATTCTTTGCGTGAGATGATGGTGGCGCAAAAGTAACTTTCACAACAGATGATGTAAATCTATTTTGCGTGAAACTATGATAGCGCAAACTTTCACTTTGCGCGATGAACAGACGAAACCTGAACTTGATGAAAATCAGAAGAAACTAGCGCAAAGTTGAGGATGAACTGGCGCAAAGTTCTATGAATCTGGATGAATTTGGCGCAAATTCCTGATGAACTCGCACAAAACCCTGAAGAACTGGCGCAAAGATTAGATCTGGCGCAAAACACAGAAATTCAAGAAACAACTTCTAAAATCAATTACAAAAACGAAATTGATGAACTTTTCGCACACACATATGTTCGAAAACAATATTCTAACACTTTGTAACAAACAATTCGATAAAAAACCTCAAAAACGTGAAATTTTGAAATGAACAGAATGAGTTTATCAAACTTTTCAGAAACCACAAAAATCTCAAATTGAATCTCAAAAATTGATTTTCTTGTAAATCGATGTGAATCAAAAGAGTTATACTATTAAAATCGAATCCAACAAACCAGATTTCAAGAAAATTCGTTCAGAAAACAGCAAGAATTTGTGAAAATTCCGAAAACGAGATTTTCTTGATCGAAATCAAGAAAATCAATCAAATTTTCTGAATTATTTACAAATTCAGTTTGAAAAATCGATTCTCTCAATTCTCTCAGATTTAGAATAGCTCTGATACCAATTGATAAACCAAGATCAACTAAATCGTAGAGAGAGAAAGGTTGTGCGCCAAATGTAAACTGATGTATTCAAAATGAGCTCCAAAGTTCTTACAAAGACAAAGCCACAAGGGACTTAAATACCCCTTGGCTAAGAAAACAAGATAAAGTCAAACTAAGAACACTTAGACACAAGGTATAAATACATTGATTACTACTAAAATAGACTTAACACAGACTCTTAAAATTTTGACCAACAATCAGAAAGACACTAGATTTTATAAGGCAAAACCTGGTTTGGGTTTATCAAATGTGGATGTTTTGAAAAAGGCACCTGAAAAACTTTACAATTTTAAAAAATCAGGTGATGAACCTATTATTTTAATACCCCACATTCTGGAAACTTTTGTCAAACCAAAAATTTATGTATCTGAATCTTCAAAGATTGAAAAGGAAGAAATAGTAGAAGTAAAGACAGAAATTGAAACTGAATCAGAAACTCAGCATTTTAAATTTGTTAAATTTTCATATGATGAATTAAATTCTTCTTACGAAAGTAACAAGGATTCATTTGTTGAATATGAAAATATTTTTAAAGAAAAACCTGAGACTTCTAGAGCTAGTTCTGATTCTGATTCTACTGAAACTGTTTTGACATGCTCAATCTTAGAAGATAAAAATGAAGAAGTCATTTCTGATAAGTCTGATTCTGTTTGTACTTCAAAACTTTCTGATCTTGAATATCAACAAGCCTTAGATAAAATTGAAGAATTACAAAGGCAAATCTCCCATCTCAACAACATGATTGTTGAATTGGAAGAAGCTAATGAGAATTTCGGGATGGAACTAGACTCGAGTTTTATTCAACATGAATCTTTGCAAAAAGAAATAAGAAGTCTAGAATCTAAAATTTTTCAAGTTATCAAAAGGCAAAAAGGTTGTTGTTGATAAAGATATTCCAATTTCTGTGACTAAAAGTGTTGAGTCTTCATCCAAGTCTGGAAAAACAAATGAAAAAGGTGAATGTTCTAATTCTTCATCATCTGTTAATATTTCTAAATTTGTTTCTGTTTCAGATGAAAAAGTGAAGAAAGATTGTTTGAAGGAAGAGAAGACTGAAGTGGAAAAGAATGTGAATGATTTGGATAAATGTCAATGTAATAGAGTAGTTGGTGCTTGTACCTATGTCAATCAACAAAGTTTCAATAAAACAAAAAAAATCCCGAAAAGAGTTGTTGACGCAAGCTACTACTAAATTGCAATGTTCATATTGTCTTAATAGTTCATTCTCATGGAAACGAAAGTCTTTAAAGAAAAAGAAACATGTCCAATTTAAGAACATAAACTCTTCTAATCATTCTAAAGCTAACAAAGCTGAGATTTATTCTTTGAAAAAGAAAAATAATACTTTTCAAGTTAATAAAATTGCTGATGTGAAGTTTGTGTGGAAATGGATTCCAAAAGTTGAACTTAACACACAAACTTTACCAAAAGGACCAAGATTTGAATGGCACAATAAAGGGTCATCAGCAAATTTAAAAACTGTTAAGAGTACTAACAAGAAAGGACCCATATTCATATGGGTACCTAAAGTTAAGTAATTGTTGATTTCAGGCGTGTCATGTGTGGATAATTGACTCTAGAGCTTCAAGACACATGACAATGCATAAACACCTGCTGTTCGACTACGTAGATCATTACGTAGGTACAGTAAATTTTGGCAATGAAATGAAAGGCTACGTCAGAGGTTACGGCACCATCAAGAATACTATGATCACTATTTCAAAGGTTCTGTATGTGGAAGGCTAGGCTTACAATTTGTTCTCGATAAGTCAATTTGCAGAAAAGAAATGCAAGATAGAATTTGATGCTGATTATTGTTACATCAAGGATAAAAGTGGAGCAGAACTCATAAAAGCCGGTAGAATGGGATTGTTATACGGTGTTCACTTTCCAACAATGAAAGCTTCAAAGCCAGTATGTTTGATCTCTAAAACATCTACAGAAGAGAGTTGGTTGTGGCATCGGAGACTATCTCATTAGCATTTCCGTGATTTGAATAAGTTAAGGACACAACAGTTAGTAACTGGACTTCCTGAATTGAAGATTGAACAAGATTCACTTTGTTCATCTTGTGAAAAAGGAAAAATGAAGAGAAGTTCACACAAATTAAAGATGTTATCCAACTGTAACAAGTGTCTGGAGCTCATTCACATGGATTTGTGTAGACCGATGAGGACACAATCCATCAACGGAAAGAAATACATATCACTGATGGTGGATGAATACTCTCGGTATACCTGGCTAGAGTTTCTAAGTCAGAAATCTGAGGCTCCTGATCTAATCATCAAGTTCATCAAGAAAATTCAAGTTCTTATGCAAAGCCCTGTAAAGCAACTGATGAGTGATAATGGAACATAATTCAAGAATACGACACTGCAAACTTTTCTGGAATCTGTTGGCATATCACATAATTTTTCTGCCGCGATGACACCTCAACAAAAGGGGGTCGTTGAACGCAAGAACAGAACTTTGGTAGAGGCTGCTCGAACAATACTGGCATATTCAGAACTACCATTGTTCCTTTGGGCTGAAGTTGTAGCAACTGCGTGCTTCACACAAAACAGGACCATTATTAATAAACGCTTTAATAAGACTTCTTATGAATTTATTAATGGTCGTAAGCCTACTGTTAAATTATTTCGTGTGTTTGAATGCAGATGTTATGTACTTAACGATCGAGAGAACTTATCCAAGTTTCAACCAAAATCCGGTGAGGGAATATTCATTGGGTATTCTCTACAGTCCAAAGCATACAGAGTTTACAATACTCGAACAAAGACGGTGATCGAAAGCGCAAATGTGACCTTTGATGAGAACAAGACAAGGACTTCTTAACACAGCAGTTCAGAACTCAGATCTAAAGGAAAAGACAAAGCTTCTACTTCATCAAGAGTAGAACCTGATCGTCAACAGAATAAGAAATCTGACTCTTACACATATTCTGATCATGATCTATTATTTTTTTATGCTTTTAATGATTTATCTGTTGAAAATAATAGTCAAGAAAATTTAGGAAATACTAAGTCACACTCTACCAGTGCAAATATATCTGGCGCATCTAAAGAAGTTGGTGAAGCTTCTACAAGCACAACACAAGAGGTCACTGAACAAGTTGTTCCAGAAAATACAACATAAATGATCTCATCACAATTTGAAGTGGGATCAACATCAACAACATCTGAACAACAACATCAGACATAACCCACATCTGCAGAAGTTGAACCTTCTTCTAGTGCACAAAGTCCAACTGCAAGTGAAACAGAACAACCTGCAGTACTTGATGAGTTTGACACATCAAATAATCAAACTGAAAGAGATGTATTGCCCAGCACACACAAATGGACGAAGAGTCATCCTCCGGAAAATATTATCGGAGATCCAAATGCTAAATTATCTACCAGATCTGCAACTGCTTCTGCATCGGCCAATTTGTGCATGTACTCAAACTTTCTTAGCAGCATGGAACCCAAAAAGACGTCTGAAGCTCTTAACGATCCTGATTGGATAAATGCGATGCAAGACGAGCTAAATGAGTTTAAAAGGAATGAGGTGTGGAGACTTGTACCAACACCCAAGGATAAGACCATTGTTGGAACAAAATGGGTATTTCGGAACAAGAAAGACGAGGCTGGTATTATTGTTAGGAACAAAGTACGGCTTGTAGAAAAAGGTTATAATCAACAAGAAGGAATCGATTATGATGAAACCTACGCTCCCGTGGCAAGGATTGAGGCAATAAGGATTTTTCTTGCGTACGCAACACACAAAAATATCAAAGTATATCAGATGGACGTCAAATCGGCTTTCCTGAATGGTGTATTACATGAAGAGGTGTACGTAAGTCAACCCGAAGGCTTCATTGATCCGAAATTTCCAGACCATGTATATGTGCTAGATAAAGCCCTTTATGGACTAAAGCAAGCACCGTGTGCATGGTATGAAACCCTTTCAATTTACCTTACCAAGTCTGGATTCCGAAAAGGTACAATCGATACAACTCTATTTCTTAAAAAGAAAGGTGAGGATTTGATGCTAGTACAAATTTATGTAGATGACATTATTTTTGGTTCTACAAATAATGAACTTTGTGATGAATTCCAAAACATCATGAAGAAAAGATTTCAAATGTCAATGATGGGTGAATTAATTTTTTTTCTAGGCTTGCAAGTTCAACAAACCCCGCAAGGGATTTTTATTAATCAAGCAAAATATATACGAGACATGTTGAAGAAATTTGACATGAACTGTCATCACCCATGAAGACTCCCATGCAAGCTGGAAGTCTCTTGGACGCTGATATTTCTGGAAAATCAGTAGACCAACGGACATACAGAAGCATGATTGGATCTCTTCTATACTTGACATCTAGTAGACCAAACATAATGTTTGCTACCTGCTTTTGTGCTCGGTATCAAGCAAATCCTAAGAAGTCCCATCTTGCTGCAATCAAAAGAATTTTCAGATACCTCAAAGGCACACCCAATCTGGGTCTTTGGTATCCGAAGGATTCTGGTTTTGAACTAATGGCCTATACAGACGCAGATCATGCAGGCAACAAATTAGACCGGAAGAGTACCTCAGGAGCATGCCAGTATCTGGGTGACAAGCTAGTAAGTTGGTCATCTAAGAAGCAGAACTGTGTATCAACTTCTACAACTGAAGCAGAATATGTTGCAGCTGCTAGTTGTTGCTCACAAGTTCTGTGGATGATGAATCAGCTGAAGGACTATGGATACACATTCAGCAAAGTACCTATATACTGTGACTCCAAGAGTGCCATTGCCATAAGTTCTAATTCGGTACAGCATTCTAAAACTTAGCACATCGACATCTGGTATCATTTTATAAAGGATCATGTTGAGAAAGAAAATAGTGAAATGCACTTTGTGTCTACTGACTTTAAGATTGCTGACCTATTTACAAAACCTCTTGATGAAAAGAGATTTACATTTTTAGTCAGCAAACTTGGAATGGTAAACCTTATTGCATAGCAATATTTTATTTCTGTACCTGTTGATTGAGGGGGAGCTAGATATATTTTCATGTGTTTAAGTGTTTTGGTCAATATATTCATTAAAAAGTTTGATACTATTAACATTTCTGGACTCATGTTCAATGAGTACCAAAGACTTATCTTGTTTTGCAGTATAATCCATTGGACTATGACTTCTGATCATATCAGATCAGGACTCGTACTTCAGTCAGATGAGTAGAATGTCAAATCAAGGGGGAGACACACAGACTTGCACATGTGAAGGGGGAGCATAATGGAAAGTCTGTAAGTTAGTGTGTGAGTGTGTATTTTCAAATGATTTTGAAATCAGAAAGAATTTTTTAGAGAAAAAGTTAATTTTTGTGCTTAAAAGTGTTTTTACAAAACTTGTTGTTTTTAGAAAGAGGCTTAATGCATTTTTTGGAATGTTTCATTTTTGGAAGAAATTTCAAAAAAAAATTCTAAGTGTAGAACGCGCATAGCACTATGCGAGTTTACACTTCGCGCAAATCATTGCGTACGCTAAGTGTAGAACGCCCAGACTTCATTGTGCGAGTTCTCACTTCGCGCATCACAAAGGTTGCGCGAAGTCCAAAACTCACAAGTTATGTCATGCGTGTTTCTACTTCGCGCACATAACTACTTGCGAGTAGTTACTGTTCATCACTCTTCGCGCATGTAGTGTCATGCGAGTATCTCTTTCGCGCTAGCTTCGTCGTGCGAGTTTCACCACTTCGCGCACATCGTTCATGCGCGAAGTGCACACACATCTTGTCATTCATCGTGCGGCAAGTGCAGTTTCATGAGTTATGCGAGAAGTGTGATACCTAATCAACTCGTGCCACGTGTCACTTTACTCTCAGGGTATAAATTCGAAAGGTTTCCAGTTTTCATCTCACTTATCTCATACATCGTCAGTGAGTTTTACACTTAGCATTTTTTTTCTCTCAAGATATTTTGCGACTTTTGGTTTTCAGACTCATATTCTCGAAGAATCAAATGTAGGTGTTCATGTTTTTTGCTCGATTCTTATATCTTGTTTGTTTGTTTTGTTTTCATATTCGATTTTCAAGATCTAGGGTTTCGAAAAAAAAAATCAGTTCATCTTCGTGTCTGTTCATATTCTTGAACAATGACACTGATTATTTTGAGTTTGTTCTTTCAAAATTACTGTTTATATTGCACATAATACTTTATTTGTATCTAGGTTTGGCTATATATTTCTTCTTTGCAGGTTTACCATGACTTAAGGACTCTTCGAACTCGAACTATCTCTGTGACTTGAAAGATTCGATTTTTTTTGGAACTCGATGACTTGAACAAATCTGATAAAATCGATTTTGAACAAGGAACTGGACCCATGGATTTATGTTCTGGAAATTTGAAATTTTGGACTTCGAAATAATAAACAGGACTGTTGGATTATTATTTTTTTGAAGACTTTGTTTGGACTAAATCTATATTAATAGACACTTTGAACCTAAATCTGAAACTATTAACATTTAATGAAATTTATAAATCAGATTGTTGGTATTAAAAGTTGTTTATTTGAATTTTGAAATTCAAATTTTTGGATGAACAGTGTATGAGTGTTCTAATCAGATTCATAAGAGTTCTTTGCATTGAGAGTTCTTTTCATTGAGAGTTCTAAACAAAGTCATGAGAGTTCTAGTCAGAATTCATGTTAGTTTTATGAGAGTTTCAAAGTCTGAAAGTTTTGGTAAGATTTGCAAGTTTATTGTTATGAGAGTTCCATACTTGGAAACATTTTCAAAATTTCTAGTTTTCAAGTGTTTTTGCAATACAAAATTTTTTTATAGAACAAATTCAAAATGTCAAGTGTTTAGTTCAAGATTGTGTCTTTTTAGTCATTTTCTTTCAAAGTTACATTTTGTCTTCTTGTAACTTTTTGTGCTTATCTGTTCAGAGCTTTAAAGTACAATTGTTTCTGTACTTGATACTTTGTGTATCAAAATGGTTTTCTGAAAAATATCTTTTGAGCTTATTGACTAACATATTGGATTTTATCCAATACTTATTATATTTTTCAGGTAATCAATGGCGGAGGAAAACATCTATGATCAAAGTGTCCATATGGATGAACATGATCCACAAGGCTCTAAAGAGACACCTATGCCATCCTCCCGATCTCATTTTCAATCTGAAATTGGTGAAAATCCATATCAAGCCCTCATATATCAATCTGACAACCTGCTGCTGTATCCTAACAACCACCATGTGGACTTTGACAGTCTGAGTGTCAATCCACTTGTGGTAGAGATTCTGAAAGGTCATCCACTTCACCATGCTCTAACAGACACTGTTGCTGTTCCACTGATCTACTTACAGCAAGTCTGGAAGACGATCGAGTGTGTGGTTAAAAGTGAAACCAACAAGTACTTCAGGCTCAGAATAGACAACTTCACATCTATTCTTACTTATCAAAGATTGAGATGGATTCTAGACTTACCGGAGGCAAATTCCAAAGAAGGCATAACCCATTTTGATTCATATCCACTAGATTCTGAAGTTTTTGCAGACATTCTAGCCTTGGGTTACACTGGTTCACTCACCAAGATCAGTGAATTCAAGAAGACCAACCTTCCTCCCTTCTACTATCAAATGTTCTCTGTCTTCAACCGATGCTTCACTTCAAGGAATTCCGGTCTAGACAACACCAACATGCATATACTGAGATTATTCCATGCAGTCATATACGATCTACACATCGATTATTCAGTGGTATTCTGGACGGAACTTTATGAGAAAGTTATCAGCAAATGGTCATCTAAGCGTCCTGTCTATGTGCCTTATCAGAGATTCTTACAGCTGATAATCCGAAGTATGATCCGATCGAACAGAGACATTCCGAAACGAACTCAGCATGAACATGCTCCGGAATTTGAGATGAAATATCTACAAAAGCAGAAAAAGCATTTTCCTTACTCCATGACGGTTCCACAAGCTCTGCTCTCATATGTCGATCCGAACTCTGAGTGCGTAGTTGAGTATAGAAAGTCTATGGGAATACCAGCACCGGTAATCCCTACCCAGGACTCAAACCTTAGGCGAGAGGAGTCGGTGAGGGTTCCTAAAACCACGGGGGTTCAGGAGCGGGGAGAGACGAGGGAAAATTTAGAGAGGGAAACTGGTGGGGTTCAGAACATTACATCTGAAGCTGTGGGGATCTCGGCACAAGCTGCCACACATCTAGAGGTTTCTACATCCGAACCTGAAAGGACTTTAATCCGTCAATCAAGTCCTCAGGTAAGGATAGCTGATGAGGATGTAAATTCTTATACTGAGTTGGATAGGTATATTAGTTCATCAGATCATATACCTTCAGCTACTTCGGATCATCAAGCTGAAGAAGTTATTTTTCATGAAGCAGACATTGACAATGAGAATCTCCATCATAGTTTTGGCTTTCTAGACGATGTTTCTCTATATCATGAGGACATGGTTATTGATATTGCTGATACTGAGATTGCTCAAGTGGTGGGAGATATAAGGAGATCAGAAGGTGATATAGTCGAAAATGTTAAAAGTGTGAGACTGAGAGAAATTGAAGCAAAAGAATTTGGAGAGCGTGAGTGTAACATAACATACCATTCTAGACGGGTAACGAAATCAAGTGCTCCGTTGCATGATCGGAAGTACAAGACATAAGTCGCCCACTTATGCATATGCACACCACAGCTAGCCATTCTACTGCCTCTCAATAGGTTGTAGTCTCATCTTTACACGGGGAATTAGCACATAATCTATATGTCGTTCACTTGGAAATGGCAGGTATTGAAACAAGAGCTCAGCTGCCCCCGAGCTTGACTTCTTTCAGTACACATTTGAGTCTAGAACCAATTGATACATCTTTATTCATTCCTAGGACACAACCAATACTTTATGCTACCACCGGTTGTCTTAGTGATCCGGTCGGAACACCTGTAGTAGCTCCGTAGTCCGGACTACAAGAATCAGGTGGAAGTCCTATTATTGTTAACGACATTCAAGCGATGAACACAGGCCACACTATTGGATCCTCAACAGTTGTGTTAACGGGAAGTCTAAGTGACCCTGGTGTTACTTTACCTGACTTCGTGTCAAAGGAACATCTCGACGGCGCCTTAAAGGCTATTGAAAACCATTTCACAGAACGCTTAACGGCGAATTTTCAGGAGGAGATTGTGAAAGTCAGGAGTTTGTTAAAGGGGAAAGGCCCAACGGTGGAAGATCCTGTTCAGCCACCTCCACCACCACCCGTTCAGCATGATGATCTTTCGGTGGAGGAGCTGAAATCTCTACTTTATGCCAAATTATTGTCTCAGGCAACCACTGAGGATTCAGATGCTGACTTCATTGAATTACTTAGAACTCACCAACCTCAAGCCCAAACTGAAGATGTTTCCATTACAGAGTAGTTCAGGATTCTTGTAAGACTCAAGAAGGTTCGAAGAAAAGGCATGATCATGATTCAGATCATGACCATGAGGGGGAGATAAGCAAGAGACAACGAACTGCTTCAGAATCTGAACGTGTTGTTGGTGGTTCAGACAGGGGTGAGGACACTTAGATGGTTGATCTACTTGGTGATGATCAGATGGAGATGGGTGAAGGTCAAAGAATGGAGTTGATATTGTATGTTAATGAAGAAGTAGATCCATTGGTTGAAAAGCCCGTGGTTTCTACTAAAGAAGAGATTATCAGGCTCATAGGTTTAGGGGAGATTTATACAATTGATCTTTCTTCTGATGATGAGGAATCTTCTAGAGAAAAATATGAGAAGTTCTGGAAAATTAAAGAAGAAGAAAGAGATTTGTTTGAAGAAGGTGAAGCAAACATTCTGGACATCCTTGCATGCTCTTAGGAAGATATCCAGCTCAGTCCTGTGAACACTGATCTTCCAGAAACGACTCTTCAACCACCTGAAATTCCATCTTTTAAAGAAATGGATGTCATTGAACCTTCTAACCAACCAACCAACCAACATACCTAGCCAAATAAACCAACCTCCACAAAGCCCAAAAATTCAACCTACCCAAACCACCATACCTACCTAAGCTACCCAATCCACCCAAACTGATACACTTATCCAATCTATTCCATCTAGCCAATCCATTCCACCTACCCAAACAAACGTACCAAGTCCACAAAGACTACCTAGCTCAAACTTTATTGAACTACCCAACCTCGAAAACTTTCCTAACCCAAACACTGTAAATGAACCTTTCTTTCCTTCTAACCCTGTTGAAACCCAAGTCGGTCCTTCTGATCAACCCTATTTACCTCTTGTTCTTACTGATGCTCAAGTCATATTGTTGAGGAATAGATTGAGGCAGCCATTTCTTGAAGAAGATATGAAGAATATTTTTGTTCACAGGATTAGAGAGATGGACAGATTTAAAGTCTTGGGTGTCTCAGACCAACATCCAGATTATCAAAAAGAATATACAAGAATGATGAACTGGGTTAGACAAAGGGAGAGTATTGTGAAAAACAAGTATGGTATTGTTTCGTTAAAGCTTGTGAGACTTGTTCAGTTTGTATGTATCTGGTATCCGATATTCCATGTGCAACGAAGAGACTTAACTGAATTTGTTTTCTCTGAAGCTGACTTTTGTTTCCTAAATGTGGATGACATCGAGTATCTGTATCATCTCTTCAGGAATATGATTGTCAGGAAAGATAACATTTTAGTTGCCTTGGATGCTGTGAAGAAGTTCATGAGAAGGCAGGTCAATTTCACTTACTGCTATGACTTCCAGCTTGGAATAGAGACTAATCAAAGTAAAGTCAACATGATAAAGCCCGACCTTAGATTGGAGAACATTGATGATTATAGTTTGTTTACCGTGCTTGACAAGCCTGAACTTGGTGTGGTTTACAAGAACTCTGAGAACAAGAAAAGGTTCTTCAGACTTTCAGAAATCGCCAAGTTTTCAGACGGAACCTTAAGGATGATCAAGTTGCAGTTGGAAAAGAAGCTCAAAGATAACAAAGAAAAGAGGAAGCAAGGTGAGAAAGGAATGGAAAAGCATCTTAGATTCAACATAGAAAGAATAGTTGATGCTCTTTATGATCGATTCAACTTTCGGCGCGACATCAGGAAGTTTGAGTCTTTGCTCAGAATTCGTCAAGGCAGACTATCACGTTGGGGCAGATCAATTATTCACATTTGATCTAAAAGGGGTAGATTGTTAATGTATTTGTTTAGATCAATGTGTTTGACTTTTATGTTTGACTTTAAATGCTTTGAGAGAACCTTTGTAGTGAGGTTTCTTTGTAATTGTTTGAAAGAAAGTCTAGTGGTTTAAATAGCTTTTCTTTGAGAGTTCTTGTAATCTTGGTATTGTACGCTTATCACTTGTGACTAAATAAACTTGTGAATTTCTCTCTCTACACCCTCTCTCTAAAATCTTGATCTGTTTTGTTGATTAATTGATATCATAAGCTTGAATTGGACATTATCATAAAAGGAAACTCCCTCATTTGCTTCATCAGATATCTCATTTCACTGACCGGAGCATGTGGATGATTAATCCTGGTTAGGATCTTTCTGTTACTCCTCAACATGCTTCTAACAATGAGCGCCATGAACCTTTGATATGGTATGTAGTTGGGTGCTTTGGATGTCTTCTTGGCAATCACCTTCACATAGAGCTCAGTCCAGAAAATCTGAGCAAAATCTATATGCAAATCATGAACAACTGGGTAGAAGAGTTTCAATATGTGAATACTTGCATTGTCTGATCTAAAGTTCTTTGCAGTCAAGCACCGATTGATCACCGAGAACAGGGTGTAATAGAACGGAGGAAGGTTGTTCTTTTTAAAGTGACTAACTTGAGTAAGTTGGCCTAGATAACCCATGTCTCTGATCCCTCTGAACACTTCAGCATCAGATGGTAACTCATCATAACTGGTTCTTCCCTCTCTTGCAGTTGGTAAAGGTAGACTAAGAATGAATCTCAGCCTCTATTGAGTCAGAATAGATGTAAAATGATCAATTTCCAGCTTGAAAATCTGAACTCTTACTCCTTTTTCTTTCATATGGGTGACCCTAATGGTCTTCCATGCTTGTTGCACATAGAATTCTGGGACTACAGCTTAAGCAGTAAGAGCATCTCTGAGCGGGTGGTTTCTCAAGATATCCAGTACCAAAGGATCTATACGGATAGTGAACTAGAGATGATGATTGTTTTGTTGATGTGGTTTCATCTCAGCTGGTGAGATCAGGAATAGATCAGGATTTGCATCCTGTGGAACATGGAAATCAGATCGGGAAGATGGCATTGGGCACTGTTCAGAAGCTTCATGTGCTTCTGGTGAATTTTCACCGGTCTGAACATGCTGATCTACTGTCTGATCTGCCATTGGTACCTGAAAAGATTTAACAATAATGGACAGGGTCCAAATGGGTTAGTGAACAACTGCTTTTGACATTTAAAAATCATATTTTGAAAAACTCTAAGTACAGAATTCGCATGATAGGGATCTGTGAATTCTTAACTTGGGAATTCAAGGAACAATCAAGAATTCGTATGAATGAATTCGTATACTAGAATTCGTATGATTCAATTATATGAATTTTCGGTCCACAATACTTATCAAGTTTTATAGATTAACAACACAATATGATTACCAACCGGTATTGATTAATAGAAATGGTTACAGGATTGATCTATTCAAGCTTGGATGTGTTCTCTGTTTTTCACCTTTAAGTGTGTGTTTTCTGATCTGATATTATGATCGATTGCTTCTACAACACACTTTTCTAACTAATATCTAACTTTAACAATATCTAGATACTATCTATATATTCTAATATAATATCTAACTAAACATATTAACTAACTAAACTAAACTAACAATAACAAACAATTAATATCTAAATATCTATTTATAAGATATTTAGACAAAACATTAAATACAATAAACATTAATTACTTTTACATTTTATTACAAACGACATTAGACTTTATATCGAGAGTCGACTTTTCGGCTTTAGCTTCAGATTGGATCTTCAGATTGGATGATCTTGAATCCAATAGATATGTGATCTAACAATCTCCCCCTTTGGATCAAGATCATTACTAAAAAAGATTTTAGCAATTCAGTCTTCTTGTTTAGCTCAGAAGATGCAATCTCTTTCTCTAGCTCAGAAGATGCAATCTCTTTCTCTAGCTCAGAATGCTTTAGCAAAGTATCTTCAATAAAAATTTATCTGAATTCAGCATGTCTTCATAATACTTTGATCTCGCAGTTCTTGGTTAGCTTTTCTCTTCTCCAATGTCTTGTAATGTAATGGACTGGACATTTCTTCATGCTTTAGATTCTCCCGCTTTTTGATGAAAAGTGCAACGACTTCATCAAAACTTTGAGTAAGAAATGTCTATCACTTGGAGCCACTGATCCATCAATTCACTAGATATTTATCCAGATCTTTGCAAATCCAGATAAGGTAGTCGTGTAACACCTGAATCAACTAATGAATCAGTTAACATGTTTGTCAGTAATACTAAGTCACTATGTGTAACGAATACACTTTGGAAAGGAGCTGTTTGATGTTGACTCCCCCAAGGCTTCCATTTAATCATCAAAACACCACAAAGGTAATTTCTATAAACGTTATGACAAAGAAACAAATTCCTTGTGTGTTCGTGCTTGTGTTCGAAAGAATTAAGCACTTGATGATTGCTTATTAGTCTCGAAATTGTGTAAACCACTGAGACAACAGTAAGTTAAACACATACTCAATGTGTATGATTGATGTGCGAAGGTGGGGCAAACTTCCTTCTTTTCAATATCCAGATTTTCCAAATGAAAATCAGATAGCAAATGTGTTGCATCCCCTTTGAAAATGTGAAACACTTTCTATTTGAGTAGAAAATGAGTAGATTGTGAGGTTTGATCAAGATTTGGCATGGGCTAGTTCCCTGTTTCAATAATGATCACCAAAGAATTGTGAAACACTAGTAATGTGGTTGCCCGACTCAGAAAAAGTTGGTGCAGAGTTGTGATATTCTTTTAACTCTGTTCTCACACGCTCTTTCTTTTAAACATTTTGCTTTCTCTAATCACACTTAATTCTTTTCGACTTCTCACACTCAATCACTAAGGATTAACTTCTTGGGTAGAAATCACTGGTTAAGGTGATTCCATTGAAGTTGTGTTAAGCCCTAGCACAATGAAATTCATGTTTTCCTATGTAGCATATGATGCTCAGATTGGTTTAACTATTTCAGTTAAAGCACAATATATTTCTTGAAAACATTTAAAGTCCCACTTCCAATTCATGAATTCGTTTTGAGAGTCGGGAAGTGGTCTGAACATTGAAAAACGATGTTTTCTATAATTGAAAGTTGTCCCCCTTTCAACCATATATGAGATGAAGATATAGAATTATACCTTTACGTACGATCTTCCATCTCATGAAGCTAAGCTTTAAGTCATAAACATATGAACTTGTAAGCTTCTCTCAAAAATTCTGCAAAAGTCTTATGTCAAGTCGAAGTAAATTTTATTCACTTAAATTGAAAAGACAAAAAGTAGTAAAACTTTTAAAATACGAGTTCTGATTAGAAATAATCAGAAGTCATATCCGTACTCCCCTGACTTGAAGAGCTCCCCCTAAAATCTTGCATTACAAAAAAAATTTGGCATTAAAAGGTACATGCAAAAAATTTATGAGCTCCCCCTCGAAGTAATATTGACCACTTGTCAATTTCTTCTCATACTCCCCCTTGGATCATGAACAGAAGATAGAAGTGCAGATATCAATCAGAGTTAAGAATGAAGAAATGATGAAAAAGTATACAATTAGAAAAACTTTGATAGGTAACTACTGATTAGATCTTGAGATTTAGCATACCAAGCTTAGAGACAAGAAAGGTAAACCTCTTTTCATCTAAAGGTTTGGTAAACAAATTGGCAAGCTGATAATCAGTTTTTACAAAGAAAAGTTCAATTGTTCCTCTTTCAACATGATCTTTAATAAAATGATACTTGACGTCTATGTGTTTAGTCTTTGTGTGTTGAACAGGATTCGCTGTTATTGCGATGGCGCTCTTGGAGTCACAGTATATCGGGATTTTGTTGAAGTGGAAACCGTAGTCGCGCAATTGAGTTCTCATCCAAAAGACCTGAGAACAGCAGCTAGCAGCAGCTACATATTCTGCTTCGGCCGTGGAAGTTGAAACACAAAGTTGCTTCTTCGATGCCCAACTTACGAGCTTATCACCGAGGAACTGTACATGTCCTGACGTGCTCTTCCTGTCTAACATACAACGTGCATGATCTGCATCTGTGTACGCTGTTAGTTCAAAACTAGTATCTTTAGGATACCACAGACCAAGATCTGCAGTCCCCTTCAGATACCTAAATATGCGCTTCACAGCAGACATATGGATTTCTTTAGGATTGGCCTGATATCGTGCACATAAGCATGTTGAGAACATTATATCTGGACTACTAGAAGTAAGATACATTAAAGAACCTATCATCCCTCGATAAGTCCTAACATCAACATCCTTACCCGAAGGATCGGTGCCAATCTTAGTACCTGGTGCCATTGGGGTACCAATCGGTTTTGAATTTTCCATTTTGAACTTCCGAAGAATATCCATAATGTATTTTGATTGATTGATAAAAATACCCGATGAAAATTGTTTGACTTGTAATCCGAGAAAGAAATTCATCTCTCCCATCAAATTCATCTGAAATCTAGACACCATAAGGTTTGAAAAATTCTTACAGTACTTAGGATTTGTAGAGCCAAAAATAATATCATCTACATAGATTTGAATTAAAATGATATCGACTTTTTCCTTTTTGATAAACAAAGTGGTATCCACCGTACCTTTTGAAAAACCAGACTTGACTAGAAATTTGGAAAGGACATCATACCAGGCTCGAGGAGCTTGTTTCAGACCGTAGAGTGCTTTGTCGAGAATGTAGACGTGATTCGGCTTCTGTTGATTGACAAAACCCTCTGGCTAAGAGACGTAGACTTCCTCCTTGAGAATGCCATTCAGAAAGGCAGTCTTCACGTCCATTTGAAAGACCGTGAAGTTCTTGTGGGCTGCGTAGGCTAGAAACATTCTAATTGCCTCTAATCGTGCCACAGGAGCATATGTCTCGTCATAGTCGATTCCTTCCTCTTGTCTGTATCCTTTGGCTACTAGTCTTGCCTTGTTTCGGATAACGGTACCACATTCATCTTTCTTTATCTTGAAAACCCACTTCGTACCTATAATTGTTTTACCTTGAGGTTTTGGTACGAGTCTCCAGACTTGAAGTGCGTCGAACTGATTCAGCTCTTCTTGCATTGAGATCACCCATTCTGGATCAGCAAGTGCCTCTGATACGCGATTTGGCTCGAACTTGCTCAGAAAGGAGTCATGCATGCACATGTTTATTGATGTTGACCTAGTTTGCACCGATTTTGATGGATCGCCAATGATCTGGTTTATCGGGTGCTCTTTGGTCCATTTATGTTCATGAGGCAGTGGATTATATGAATGTATGTCAATTGTATCATCTATAAATCCACTTGTACCTTCTTCAGCTTGTTCTGGAGGAATGATGATTGCAGTTGAAGTGGGAGGTGCAGAAGGCTCAGCAGGTACAGCTTGTTCTAGCTGTAGATGGATCTGTACAGAACATCCTACTGTTTCAGCTACTTCTTTCTCTTCATCACATGGCACTTCTTCAACTGTTGGAGTCGGAATTTGAATTGGAATTTCTTGTTGAATCGGGGCATTGGATTCAATAGGAACATCTGAACTGGTTGGATGAGTAGTCGTTAAGTCTTCCATCAAGTCAACCACAACAGATTTCTTTACATTAGATCCAAGAAATTCATCATAAAACAATTCAAATAATAAATCTAAATCAGATATATGATTAGTTGACGTTGATGCTTCATCTAATTTGTTCTGTTGAGACGCAGGTTCTGGACTGAGTTGCCCAGAAGCTAGTACTCCTGTTATAACGGGTTCTGAACTTTGATGGTCGGAAGCCATCTCTTCATCAAACATGACGTTGATGTTGTCTATAACCGTCTTTGACTTTTTCAGATAGATACGGTATACAGTTGATGTTGAGGAATAACCAATGAAGATGCCTTCGTCCGCCTTGGCACTGAACTTGTTGAGACTCTCCCTATCGTTTAGCATGAAACACTTACACCCAAATATATGGAAATATTTGATTGTCGGTGTTCGGTTGTTGATTAACGCATAAGGATTCTTCTTAAATCTTCGATGTATCATGGAGCGATTCTGTGTGTAACACGCAGTCGATACAACTTCTGCCCACAAAAATAGAGGTAAGTCTGATTGACTTAGCATAGTACGAGCAGCCTCGACTAGCGTACGATTTCTTCTTTCGACCACTCCAATTTGTTGAGGCGTTCGAGCAGCAGAGTATTGATGTGATATCCCAACAGATTCGAGATATTCTTCAACCTTGTTGTTCTTGAACTCTGTGTCGTTGTTTGTTCTTAGAAGCTTGACCGGTTTCTGCAGATTCACCTGGGTCGTCTTTAGGAATGTGATGAGAACATCTGGTGTCTCATCCTTTGAACGTAGAAACTTGACCCATGTGTATCGCGAGTAATCGTCCACGATCACGAGTATGTACTTCTTTCCGCCTAGACTTTGAGTTTGCATCGGACCGCATAAGTCCATATACAATAACTCTAACGGAGCTCTTGTACTTGGTTCAGGCTTTGGTTTATGTGGAGCCCTCTTCATTTTTCCCTTTTCACATGCTGCATAAAGATGTTCTCTTTCATATTTGAGCGCTGGAAGTCCTTTGACGAGCTTTCCTCTGACCAGATTGTTGATGTACCTGAAGTTGAGGTGAGAGAGCCTTCGATGCCATAACCAACTTTGTTCCATCGAGGCTTTCGTCAGTAGACAAACCTGTTTGTCAGTCTGGATTTTTGACAAGTTAATTGTGTAGAGGTCTGATTTTCTTGTTCCGACCAAGAGTTCCTCGCCTTCTTCAGTGCGAACTATACACATCTTGGCTTTGAAATTGACCTCTAAGCTTTTGTCACAAAACTGCCCGATACTGAACAGGTTGTGCCGTAAGCCTTCTACATAGCTCATCTTCTTTATCGTGACATTGTCATGTTGTACATCACCATATCCCATTATTGGAGAAAACTGGTCGTTGCCGAATCTGACTGATCCGCAATACTTCTCTTTAAAATTGGACATCATATCTTTTTGTCCAGTCATATGCTTGGAGCATCCGCTATCCAAGTACCATATATGACGGATCTGCACAAGAGAAATAATGAAACAATTGATTTAAATAGTCTTAGAACAAAGATGGAATTAAGACTCTTGAGCATTGAGGAGGGGGTCTTGAACTGATGTGTTCAAAAGCCATATTCTCTTCTTAAGCACGGGTTCTGAACAGACGTGTTAAGAAACCATTGTTTTATCTTTGAAGTGTGGGTCTTGAACTGTTGTATTCAAGAACCTAATTTCTTTGAGGAACGAGTCCTAGACTGTTTTGTCTAGAAGTCATATCCGTAAGCTCCCTTTTTAAACTTTGGGTGCCTGCAACACAGATTTAGCCTTAGGTACCCACTGGAATTTGGGTCCTACTGTGTTAGCACAAGATTTTGGTACCCATTTCAAATTGGGTCCTCTTTTCTTTTGAAATGCATTTGAAGAATTAGAATGAGATGAATGCACATGATAATTGCCAAACTAATCTTCAGAATCTTGACAAGAAGTAGAAACATGTTTATCATAAATAGAAGACTTTCTAGCAGATAAAGATAACTGAAATAATTGCTTCATTGTATATTGTTTACGAGAAACAGCAAGTTTTGAGTTTAAAATATCAACATCAGCAATTAAGACATCTTTACTAGGCGAAGTCTTACTACAATTAACACTACAAAACAATTTAACGGTCTTGTCAAGCTTCTATTTCGGTTGCCACTGAGATTTAACTTCTGGCCTTTGCTTGCTCAGATCTGAAACATGTGAAACTCTTGAGTTAGACTGCTGAGCAACAAACGAATGATTCTTCTTCGGATTACCAGTAGTGTTTGGTTTCTGTGAATGCTTAGATGTATGCTTACCCTTAGCATTTTTAGCTTTCACAGAGACTGAGTTATCAACTTTCGTTGATTTTGCACTGTTAACAGGCATACTGGTTGTACCCAAAGATTTCATAACAAAGGATGAATGGTTAGGAAGTTTTGCATTAAAGTCAAATTTTTCAAAACAACCATCCGAACCACCGTCAGAGTTAAAAAAATTAAGCCCTTCATCAGCTAGACCAAAACTATCTTTAGATTTTGAAGCCATAGAAATAACAACATTTTTCAGCACAGTTGAAAAAACTTTTTGTTGAATCTCAATCAAAAGTCTTTCATCTGTTAAAAAATTCTCGAGTTCAGAAATTTTACTTTCTAAAACGAGAGGAGGGACATATAGTTTACCTTAAATAGGCGCCTCCATTTCTTATTCAGAATAACTTTGAAAGAAGTCAGTTGAAAGAGATTTCTTCTTTTGATATATAGGATTTTCATTATAACTATTATTCATCTTCGCATAATAAAATGGAAGGTGAACATTAGATGATTTCAAACGTTTTTCAGTTTCGTTGGCTTCATCCTTTTCAGATAATCTAGTCCAGAAAACTTTAAACTCAGGGATTCTTCAAGCTAATTTCAAAGAAAGATGATCATAAGTGCAGGCACTTCAGATATTCCTTTTTGAAGACAGTGAGGATTCTTATAACCGATTCCCCAATTGTCTTTATTCTCTATTGGTTTGTTAAGATGAATGGTTTGCTCACTTTGACCTAATGAGCATAACTTCTTTTCCAAAGCATCTAGTTTTGCAATTAAAGTTTTGTTTTCTTCAGTACATGAAGAATGCATTTTCGTAAGCTCATAAAAATCAAGCTCACTTTTTCTCAGTTTAGAGTTGAGTTCAGAATTCTCTTTAAGAATTATTGTCTGTTCCTTTGCGCTGGTGTCATTATTTCTATGTAAAACCTCAACCAATACTTTCTTCTCAGCAATTTCATCGTTAAGTTTCTGTATCGATTGGTTTTTGTTTGTAATGACACCCTCTTCCCGCTTAAGATTCGACTCTAACTCTTGGATTTTTAAATTCATGGCATGCATTTTATTCATGAAATCTGAATTCGATAAATCACATACCTCATCTTCTTCATCCTCTTCTGAATCTGCTTCAGCGTCTTATTCATGTTTTCCCATCAAGCACATGTTGACTGCTTCATCTCTCTCTTCATCCTCTTCTTCCTCGTCTGAATGATCAAGCCAGTATTCATCCTCTGCCATCAGTGCCTTACACGCCTCCTGTTGCTTTGCAAGAAGCATCTTGTTCTTGTAGTAATCGGAGTTTTTGACTTTTGGCCTTCGGCAGTCTCTGGCATAGTGACCTGTTTTGCCACAGTTGTAGCACGTAGGTGGTTCTGTCTGACTGGATCCTTCAGCTTTAAACTTTCTCTCTTCCGGTTTCCTCTCCTCTATTCTCTTCCCTTCAGCATGATACCTTCTCTTTTTCTTTTCCTCTAATCTCTTTCCTTCAAACTTCTTTCCTTCATATCTAATTCCTTCAACCCTTTCCTTATGGACATAGTTGTTAGGACCAGAAGAATACCTCTGATTGTTTGATGTTGGCTTTTTGTAGAACTTTTTCTGAAAAGCATTTGTCAGCAGAAGCATTGCTTGCTTCAGTTGGTCATTTTCATCCGAGTCAGAGTTTGCATAAGCTTCATTTTCTTCTGATTCATACACAATCGTCTTGTTCTTCTTCTTCCTGACAACAAGAGCAACTGTGTCTTCAACTGTCTTTCCTTTCTGTCTCTTCTCATCTAGAATTTTATCCACCTCTTCTTCATTTTGTCTGAGGGTTTCATACACCTCATGGAGTGGAATCTCATTCAGATCCTTGATCTGCTTCATCTGCCTGGCAAATCTTTTCCATTCCGGTTGTAGAATACTTAGAAATTTGACGTTCAGCTCGATTTGAGATTTGGTGACCTTGTTCTTGCTTAGTTCGTTCAGCAAAGTCACAAACCTGTCATAGGTTTCTTCTAAAGTTTCTCCTACTCTGCCTCTAAATTCTTCATAATTATTTAGGCAGTTGGAGATTTTCAGTTGATTCCCAACCTTTGAACCCAGCATCATCTTCTCTAGCTGATCCCACATTTCCTTGCCCGAGGCCTTGTAGCTGTCAATCTTTACATAGATTTCGTTTGGAATTCCTTGTAGAATGTATGACTTAGCTAACTTATCACCTTTTGCTCTTTTTATGTTATCATCTTCTAGCTCATGATACTTAAGTTCAAACTGTGTCGGCACAGTTCCAACCAAACGAGTCGTCATAACTGGTTTCATAACCCCTTCTTCTATCGATTGCCTGATGAAATCACTTAGCTCATGTCTGTCAACAAAGTTCAGGAACCGATCTTTCCACTATTCGTATTCTCCATTAAAGAGAACTGGTGGCTTGGTGTCAGTTCCGATTGCAAGAGCTTTTCTGGATGTCATTTTTTTGAAGAAAAAGATTCAAGTCTTGTATTTGCGCAAAAGAGAGGTTTGCACAAGAGGTTGGTTGAGCAAAGTTGAGGTTTGCGCAAGCAGTTGGTTGAGCAAAGTTGAGGTTTGCGCAAGCAGTTGGTTGAGCAAAGTTGAGGTTTGCGCGAGCAGTTGGTTGCGCAAAGTTGAGGTTTACGCGAGTAGTTGGTTGCGCAAAGTTGAGGTTTGCGCGAGCAGTTGGTTGCGCAAAGTTGAGGTTTGCGCGAGTTCGTCCCTGCAACTTCGAATTTCAACTAAAAACCTTTCTAAACTTTGAATTAGCAGTCCCAACTTTGACAAATCGACCACTAACAGTTCTAGAACAGTTTGTTACCACTCGATTGCAATAAACACTACTTTTTGAAATTTAAGACGATGGAACAGTGACGTTTTTTGAAACGACTTTCAGACCACAAAATCACAAAATTGGAACTCGATTTAAGCTTTAAACTGAAATCAAACAACAACAACTCGATCTAGCACACCTATCAATCACAACCTGGTCGATTTCTAACCCAAAAACACCTTAAATCACTAAAATGATTTTTCAAATAAGAACACAGAGTCGTTTTTCAAAAAACTTGATTTTGATCTCTTATCAGGCTCTGATACCAATTGTCGGTCCACAATACTTATCAAGTTTTATAGATTGACAACATAATATGATTACCAACCTGTATTGATTAATAGAAATGGTTACAGGATTGATCTATTCAAGCTTGGATGTGTTCTCTGTTTTTCACCTTTAAGTGTGTGTTTTCTGATCTGATATTATGATCGATTGCTTCTACAACACACTTTTCTAACTAATATCTAACTTTAACAATATCTAGATACTATCTAGATATTCTAATATAATATCTAACTAAAGATATTAACTAACTAAACTAAACAAACAATAACAAACAATTAATATCTAAATATATATTTATAAGATATTTAGACAAAACATTAAATACAATAAACATTAATTACTTTTACATTTTATTACAAACGACATTAGACTTTATATCGAGAGTCGACTTTCCGACTTTAGTTTCAGATTGGATCTTCAGATTGGATGATCTTGAATCCAATAGATATGTGATCTAACACGAATTCCTCACTTGAACAAATATTTGACACTGAAAAACCCTAGAATTCGTATGAAAGATATACGAATTCTGAACTTCAAAAAAAATTTGACATTCAGAACAAGAATTCGTATGGACATTTCAACATAGAATTCGCATAACCCTTAATTTTTCTGAAAAAGAAAAAAAAATTGCTAAGTATTCATAAGAACTTCAAGTACACCTTCAAAAATCCAAATCAAACCCAGATTTTAAAAAATCTTAAATTTTGACATTTAACTATAGAGTTTAATACTGTTAGGATCGATATGTGATAAAAACTACTTTTTGTCCAAGAAATCTTAACTTTTAACAACTATCAATCCTTAGTCCTGATTTATCATCAAGAACACGAAGAACTTTAGAAAACCAGTGTCAAGGATATTCAAGAGTCGAAAAGTCAGATTCAAGGATCAATCCCAACAAAAAAACGATTTAGGTCAAAATTTTCTAATGAAAGAGTTCGATTAGATTAAATTAGTATTCGTTTAGTTCAGACGTACACTTAGAATCTTTATCAAGATCAGAATCTGTTGAGAATTTCAAAGAAATATGCGAGTTCTTCGGAATATGAACAATCCACAGAATAAACCTAAGATCTAATCCAGATTAGGGTTAAACCTGCAAAGAAATCGAACAACAAACAAAGATAATCCAATAAAATATCAATAATTGAATAAACAAACACCTTTTGATTCAAAGAAATCGAGAAGAAATCGAAGATGGATCAGAAATCGCAAGGTAGGATATTGGGGTTTTTGTGCGCCGGAGAATTCGTAAGTTTAAACAAAATACGAAAAGTGAGGATTTCGTAGGAGACAACCCTATATATACTCTGGAAAGAGTTTGACACGTGGCACGATTCAATTTGGCCTCTCACTTTTCGTAGAAACATGTATACGAATTGTCTTGAAAAAATAAGACAATAGTGTGTGAGAATTCGCATGAAGCAATTATGCGAATTCTGTGTAAGATTAAGAATTCGTATAGCAGTGAAATTAGAATTCTTCACATTTCGCAGATAGACATATGTCAATTGTTAGAATTCGTATCACTCTGATGTGCGAATCTCAAGAATTCGTGCAGCACACATCTGCGAATTCATCAGATTTCGCATGAGTGTGGTATGCGAATTCTTGACTTAGTAACATTTCCAACTTTTGAAAAACATTCTAAATGAGGAAACTTGCTGATTTTATAAACTTGCCAAAAATAGAAACTTTCCATAAATGAACACTTTCCAAAAATGACATTTTTTATTCAATTTTAATTCCAAAAATCTTTACACACACTGCACACTTACAACCCTTTTCAGATTTGATCTGTTGAGCTCCCCCTTGACTTGATGTCTGGTTCTTCTGATTCTTTTCAGATTTTTTCTTTCTTGATACCAATTATTTGTCTTTTCTTTACAAGCTCCCCCTTGACATGTTGTGGATCTTTCTTTACTGTATAGATATGTTCCCCCTACATATCTGCATACAAGTAAAAATATGACAATTAATCTCTTCCAATCTCTAAAACAATCTTCTCCCTTTTATGAAATATAACAATTAAGATTTTCTCAACTTCAATTCACACAATTTGAAATTTAATCAATGAAAACTCCCTGTAATGATATAACATTCAAGGTCTTGTCAGAATCTTTGACATTGAAGTTCGAGTCCTAAATTGCTGTGCTTAGAAGTCATAGTCTTGAACATTGAAGATTGGGTCCTAAACTGCAGTGTTTTTTCCTTTACTCCTTCTTGAATTCAGGTTCCTGCATCACAAGTTTAACAGGTTTTGGTACCCATATGAGTTTGGGTCCATTCTGGTTAGTATGTGAAAACTTCATTGAGCGGTTTTCACCTCTGTGATAAGCAGTATCAGTAAACTTCTTATGAGAATAATACCTTTTGTGTATATGTGCTTTGTGAACAAAATCATCATTACAGCAATATGAACAGCACAGTTTTATTTTTGCTAACCTGATCAGATGCTTGTTTGACTTGATAGCATCAGGTGCAAAATATTTACCTTTTTTAGGTCTGTTCTTCTTTCTCAGTTCAGCTTATGTAGATGATTTCTGGTATTTTACTGATTCAAGAGAACCTTTGACAACCCAAATCATCTTTTCTTTCTTGGAAGTACTAAGTCCAGAATAAGCAGTATATTTATCAACAGATTTAACATATAATGGACTAGAAGGTTTAATCAGTTTTGGTTTCAAGATTTCAGATTTAACAGTTTGTTTCTTGAAAACCATTTTCTGAAATAAGCTATTGACTGATTGAAATGAGCAAATTGATTCACTTGCATCATCATTATGGGAAGATAATACAGGTGTGTCAGATGCTATCTTGTCAGAAAGATCAGCATTAGCTTTCTCAAGTTGACTGATCTTGTCATTCAACTTGGCGTTTTCATTATAAATTTTGTCAAACTTGCTTTGCAAATCAGATTTAGCTTTCTGTCCCTTTTTAATAACTGTAGATAAGACAGCTAACTTGTCAGTGAGTTCAGAAATTACAACTTCAAAATGTTTTCTTTCAGCCTCAAAATCTTTTTCCAAGTTCTGATTTTTCTGATATATATCTTTGAAAAGCAAAGTATTTTTCTTTTCAGCATTTTTCTTTTCTTTTTCAAACATATCTCTTTCAATAATAACAATTCTTTCAAACTCAGAAACTTGTTTAAACAATTTAGCACATTTAATTTCTAACTCCTTTTTCTTAGACTCAACTTTCCTTGAAAGTTCAGACAACATCAGGTTGAAAGTTTTCTCTAGTTTAGCTTTCTCTTTCTTGAACCTCTCATCAACTTTCTTCAACCATTCTTTTCCTTTAGCTTAATAAGTTGATACTTGTGTCTCAACCTTGGTGAGTTTGACATTCAGAGTACCAATATCAGCTTTCAGCTTTGAGTTTTGACTTTTCAGCTTCTCATTCTTAACTTTAAACTCTTCAAGGTCAGTTTCCATCTTTGGAATCTCGGGCATATATGACAATGCACAATTCCTCTTTGTAAGAAATAGATTTCCCTTCTCATCTGTGTAAGGCATGATTAGTATCTATGAAAATTAATGCTTGAAATGATCTTTTGTCAGAAAAACAGAAGAATTTGAAGTAAAAATACAGAAAAATCGCTTAGAATGAAAAACAAGACAAGAATTCATATGCAACACACAACACAAAATTCACATGAAACAATTCGTATGTCACAATTCGCATAGCACACACAAAAAACAATTCGTATAAAACAATTCGCATAAAAGGATATTAAAAAGGATATGAAACTTGAGCTTTTCTCATACAAGCATGTGCGAGTTCTAAGCTTTTCGCATGAAGGCTTATACGAATACTTTGAAATTCGTATAAGACTCAGATGCGAATTCCTTTCAATTCGTGTATCTCTCAGGTGCAAATTCTAGACTTCTCATACAAACACTTGTGCGAATCCTTTCCTTAACCAACTTTTCTTCTCTTTAGTATGCGAATTCCTTCAGTTTGCGAATTCTTCCCTTAATATCAATAGAAATAGCTATTCTGAGAATTCCATTGCTCTGTGAGTTCTATGTGCGGGTTCTTTAATAAATTTGCGAATTCTTTGGATCTTGGCCATTTTTCTGAAAAATTCAACAGAAAACTATCCAAAACTTGATGTTTGAATCTGAAACTTTGCATAATCACTCTCTATATCATCGTGAACAACCCTTCAGAATGAATTTCATCAAGAACAACTATAGAAATGGGAATCGATTCTGAACAGTTTGTGAATATACACTTTCTAAAAATACAGAAATTGATCAAATTACAACAATCTGTTGATCAAATGGATTTCTAACCAAAAAAAAATTGTTCTGCTACTATGTGTGATTACAATACTATCAAATTTACATCAAAAACACCACTGAATCAACAATTCGATTTCAATAGAACAGTGACTTTCTGAAAATAGAAATTTCAATCTTTCTGCTTCAAATCATGATTCAAATCTTTCTAAATTTTTGGATTAAGCTCTGATACCAATTGTGATCCCAGATTCAAGCAATCATGCACAAACAATAACAATCAAATAATCAAGATGAGATAGAATTAGTCACAAGTATGTCGTATTCATATGTCTGACATGAAAGTTACAATGACTCAAAAGCTTACTAAAAGTTATACATAACAAGACAAAGGAATGCTTACATAAGGTCAAACAAGATCTTGATCTCTACACAAGCTACAAGAAAATTCAACACAACTTAAACACAAACACATACAAATTGACTCAAAACTATACTCTAACATGACACACTTCAGATCAACCGCTTTCTTTTCTTCAAATGTCTTTCTAGAGAACTTAGAGATTTTCTGTGCAAATCCTTTCTTTTCTTTTTCAAATTCATCTTTGTCTTTGGTAAGCTTCAGTTCCAAATCTGAAATCTTCTTTTTTCAGCTCTTCATTAGCACTTTCCAAACTCTTATCTGTATTCTCATTCTTTCTGATAAGATCTTGTTTCTGGATTTTGACAATTTAAGCTTCCAGATCTGAAATCTTTCTTTACAGCTCAAAATTTTCACTTTCTATCACATAAATCTTCTTCTTTAGAATACCATTTTCAGTCTCCAATATTCTTATCTTTTCATCAACCAATCTGAGCTCACTTTTTAATTTCCCTTCATTCTCTTTCTTTTTGTTTCCAACCCGAATTAAACTTTGACTAAGTCTATCAATATATGGTCTCAACCTTTCAATGACACGCTTAGTTGCATTTTGTTGTTCTTCAAGTTCTGACATGATAATGTCAAATTCAAGCTTATAATATCAATTAATCAACAAAACAAATCAAGATTTTAGAGAGAGAGTGTAGAGAGAGAAAGTCACAAGTCTATTTAGTCACAAGTGATAAGCGTACAATACCAAGATTACAAGAACTCTCAAAGCAAAGCTATTTAAACCACTAGACTTTCTCTCAAACAATTACAAAGAAACCTCACTACAAAGGTTCTCTCAAAGCATTTAAAGTCAAACATAAAAGTCAAACACATTTATCTAAACAAATAGAGTAACAATTTACAATGCCTATGCCTGGAGCTCTATTAGATTATGCAGATCCAGAGAGTGATAGTGTCACATATTATAGAGAGTCTATGGGACGACCAGAACTGGTTGTTCCTACCCAAGGCTCCACCCCTAGGAGAGCGGATTCTGTGAGGGTTTCTGATACCACGGGGGTACAGAAACGGGGAGCGAAGAGGAAAAATTCTGAGAGGGGTTCTGGAAGGGGTCAGAGACTAAGACTAGAGGCATCAGGGTCACGGGTTGTTACCCCATATATAGTGACACCTCTTGTCGAAGAAGGTCATAGCTCTGAACATGATCTGGATCTTGCACATGATGAACAGGCAGGTAGTGGTAGTGATACAAGTGTTGTACCTTCTGCTTCTAGTTCAAAAGATGATGAAAAGACTTACACAGATACAGATGTTGCTAAAGGCTGATCAGGATAATGATGATGATGGAAACGATGTTGAAACTGCTGAGATTGTTGCAACACACAGATCAAGTTCTAATCTGTGATGATGATGAGCCTAATGATGAATTTGCACCCTTTTATGGTATTGATGTAATGGAAATGGATGAGCAGCAACGTGTAGACTCAGTTCTTAGTGCGGTAGTTAGAGAGATAAGGCGGAACGAGGGAGATTTAGTTGAAAATTTTGAGAGAGAGAGTGAAATTGTAGAAAAAGAAGATGGTGAGTGTGTGATAACCCATACCTATATTTCCAAAAGGGCAACCTCATCTAGCACTTCGTCGCATGTGTTGCGGTCAGATGCTCAAGTCATAAGCAGCCCACTTATGCACTCGCAAACCCAAGCTAGCCACTCTATGTCTTCTCAAAAGGATATAGTTTCATGTTCTTACGGGGAATTAGCACAAAATATACCGGGTTTTCATTCGGAGAATCAAGGTATTGAAAATAGAAAACAACAGCCCCCGTTCTCGACCTGATCGGAAGTCTTCGTGACCCGATCGGAACGCCTGTAGTAGCTTCGCAATCCGAACTACGAGGATCAGGTGGAAGTCCTGTCATCGACACGTCTTTGCCAATGATGAAAATAGGCCATGCAATTGATTCTACAGTTGTCATGAAAACGGTTAATCTAAGTGATATCGGAGTTACTAACCCTTACTTTATGTCAAAGGCTGTTGAAACCCGTATTTTTTAGAAGGTGGAGGAGGAAATTGGAGGTCTTAAACGTCTATTGAAGGGAAAAGACGCAGTTATTCAACCTGAGCCTATACATCAAATCCAACAAAATCCATACACTCAACCTGCTGATTTATCTATCGATGAGCTTAAATCTTTGTTGCTTGCAAAGTTGTTATCTCAAGCTCTGGATACTCAGCATGATGCAGATCTTCTTACCCTTCTGCAATCCCACCATCAAAATCAACTTCCACAATCTGTGCAACCAACAGATGTGGTTAGTGCTTTAGAGTTTAATTCTTTTAAAACTGACATCTTGTTTGCTCTATCTGATCTCAAACAGGTAGTTCAAACATCATGCAAAGCCCAAGCAGCTGTTTCTACCAAAGAACATGATCATGATCCAGATAATGATCATGAGGGGAGATAAGGGAGAAACAAGCAGTTGCAGGTAGTTCTGGTGGTATAGTATTAATGGAGGAAAGAGTTGTTAATGTTGAAGGTGTGGAAAGGGAAGCTGATCAAGGAAATGTGCAAAATGATCAGATAGAACTGGTGTTGTATGTTAAAGATAGTGTTGAATCGAGGGTTGAAAAGCCTAATATTGCAACAAGGAAGGAGATTTTGGAGATTACAGGTCTACCAAATCCTGATGTGATAGCCCTTGAAGATGATACTCTTGCTGAAGTTCATGCCAAATATGAGCTTTATTGGAAAATGAAAGAAGAAGGGCAGAAAGATGACTTGGTTGAACTTGATTCAGATGATGAGGTGGTAGATGTTACTGAGATTGTGAAGAGATCTGAAGAAATACCAGCTCATGAGGCAAGTGTTCTGGATGAGTTGTTTGAGGACAGAGACACTGATGCACTGAATGATATGTTTGCTCAGAGTACACCTGAGGGACTACATCTTAGTCCTGTTCATGTTCAGTTGCCTGAACCTAGTACTATTCCGACTGTTCCATCTTTCAGTGAGTTTGTTCCTCATCCCAATGTTTTTCAACCTGATGTTGCTGATCAGAATGTTGATTTTCCTGTCAATCTTGATTTTGTTGCTGATGTTCATGTTTCTGATGTTCATATGGAAGAAGAATTGCCATACCAGAAAAAGCCAGGAAGCCCGGATATTCAGAAGGAGTTTGTTAAAGAACCACCGCTTGTTCCAAAGTTTCCACAAACTGAAGCAGGTCCTTCAGGCACTCCAGCAGTGGGTTCTATTCCTTTTACTGGCTATGATGAATTTGGTCTGACTCTTGAAGAGATTAAAAGAATTAGAAGAGCTTTACGTGTACCATATCTTGAAGAAGGAGTTAAAATCTTTGTGAGCTACATCAGACAGTTAGATCAAGCTCAACTCTTGGGGATTAAAGATCAGTCTCCAAAGTATCAAAAAGATTACATCAAAATGCTGCAGATTATGGGGAGAACACGTAAGGATGTTAAAGTCAAATCTGAAATACTGGAAGTTGTCAAGGTTACCATGAAGCAGTACAAGAAGCTTTGGTATCCAGAATTCACTGTTCAAATAAAGAATTTGGGAACTTATTTCTTCAATGAAGTTGATTATGCTAGTCTTCATTTCATAGATATTGAATTCATTTATCATGATTTCAAAGAGAGAACAATTTGGCATCCTGAAATAGTATTTGCTTTGGATACTATTAAGAGATTCATCCGAAGGCATATCTACCATACTTATTTGTATGATTTTCAGCTAGGCATTGAGACTAATCAAAGAACAATTAATTTGCTAAAGCCCAACATTACATATCCTCTACTTGAAGAACTACACTCTATACAGTGCTAAGAGAGCCAGAACTTGGTGTTGTGTATGAGAATGAGACTAAACAGGAGAAAAGATTTATGAGAGCAGCTGAGATTCATAAGTACTCTGATGGTACTTTGGAAGATGTTGTCAAGAAGCTGGAGACCAAGTATGAGGAAAGTGGGAAGAAGAAATTAGAGGAGAATGATCACATGCCTAGAATGGAGAGAATCTTTACTGAGAATGTCATTGATGCAATTAAAGACAGAATCAAATTCAGGCAGGCAATCAGAAGGTTTGAGGGATATTTGGGTTTGAGGAGATCTTGCATGAAGAGGTGGACTAGCTGAAGACTTCAAATTTCTCAAAACGGGGAGATTGTTAGAGTATAGCTTTGAGTCAATTTGTAAGTGTTTGTGTTTAAGTTGTGTTGACTTTTCTTGTAGCTTGTGTAGAGGTCAAGATCTTTTTTGGCCCTATATAAGCATTCCTTTTTCTTGTTTTGTATAACTTTCAGTAAGCTTTTGAGTCATTGTAACTTTCATGTCAGACATATGAATACGACATACTTGTGACTAATTCTATCTCATCTTGGTTCTTTGATTGTTATTGTTTGTGCATGATTGCTTGAATCTGGGATCACGTGCCAAACTTTCTCAATAAATGTCAGATTTTGAGAAAGTGAGCATTATGGAAAGAGACAAGTTTGCAAAAGAGAAGAAGTTAATTGAACAGAAAAATGTAGGATTTTTCAAAGATTTATCTGATCAAAGAAAGAATGTGGAGAAGGATTTTGAAGAAGAAAGAAAGGTTTTTGAGTCAGAGATTAGGAAGCTTACAAAGTCATTATCTGAACTATCAACAAAGGCAATGAATGAGCAAAATATGAAGTCTGAATTTTAGAAAAAGATTGACATGCTTATCAAGGAAAGGAACAGTTTATCTTCCAACATAACAGAACTTGAAGATATTGTCTCCATGGTGGTTTTGACCGGGCAGAAGACTCCAGAGTCAATTATTCAAGCACCTAGAGATGATTCAACATCAAGTTCATCTCATACAACTGTTTCTACAAAAAGGACAGTTAATTCAAATGATCATATTCATACTACTAACATTTTCTATGATCGGAATGTGGATGGTTTAGGTACGTTTAGAAGAATAAGAAATGGAAATGAGAAGTTAGTATGGAAAGTGAAAGAAGATTCTGATGAGAAGAATGATCATAAATCAATTGGGCATACACTCAATGCTAAGAAGAACAATGTGCCAAAAGGTAAACCTGATTTTGTTTATTCTAGAAATCAATTATTCAGGTTAGCTCAAAAGAAGAGTTATTGTTCTTATTGTGGCTCAAATGATTTTGTTCATAAAGTTTCTGATCATTACTGGTATGGTTCTTATTATATTACTCCAAACAGAACTGCAACTAACAAATATGGACCCAAATACCAGTGGGTACCAAAGCCAAAAGATACATATATGTTGCAGGCACCTCAAGTCTAGGGGGAGTAAAGTAACCATGGCTCTTGGATAACACAGTTCAAGACCCGGACTTCAATGTCAATGAGTTTGACTTCTAAACATAACAGTTTAGGACGCGTACCTCAATGATCAAAAGAATGTGTACTCCGATGCATCAAAAGAGATGATCAACCTTCAAGGGGGTGTATACATATTACCTCTACTGATAATATAGCCAATGCATATTTTCAGGGGGAGTAAATGACTTCTAATTATATCTTATCAGAACTTGTTCTTAAAAGTTTTACTGCTTTCATGTCTTTACTTTTCAATAAAGTTTATGAATAAGACTTTGTTATTTTGACTAAATGCAGAATTTGAGGGGGAGCTTACATGATCATATCTATCATGACTTTGGAGCTGACTTTATGAGATTTAAGCAGAGCGTAAGGATTATTCTAACCTTAATCTCATACATATTTGAAAGATGGACGACTTTCAGAGATGAAAACATTTTTCTTAAACGTTCAAACCACTTCTCGATTCTTAAACAAATTTCATGAATTTAGAAGTGTGATTTTAAATATTTTCACTTATGATGAAAGATCGTAATATTAAAATTCTTTAATGTTTAACAAACCGTGTGTTTCCAAAGATAAATACTTGTGTATTATCTTATCCTTATACTATCAAGTATTCATACACACAGGTTTAGTATTTTTGTTGACTATGTTCTTTCCATGTCTCAAAATTGAAACTAATTTTTTGATGGTAAGACACTCCTTTTGTACATTCAAAGTTTGTTGAGCGCTAATTCATTCAAAGTGTTTCTTTCAAGAATGTCTATATTTGATTCGTATAGACAACATTCAATTTTTCATGGCCTAAGCTTTTAATGCTAAATCATTCATATTTGATCTTTTCATACATTGTCAGATTCTCAAACAAGTCTTTTGTATTCATTTCATTATTTCAAATATACTTGTTATGAGAAAATCTTTCATGGTTAAAATGCTCAAATCTTCATGATTATCTTCATGAGCATACAATTATCTGACATGTATTTCATATTGTGTTTTAACTGAAAAAGTTTAAACCATTTGAGCAACATTTTGCTTATAGGATAATATACATGGGAACTGTGTGAGCTTAATTAAACTTCTAAGGATTCATGTTAACCAGTGTTTCCTACCCAAGAAGTAATTCTTGAGTGATCGAGAGGCGAGGTGTCAATATCTGAGTGTAGGTGTGTGTTGAGATAAAATGAAAAGAGAGTTTCGTTAGAAGTGAGGTCAATGTTAAAAAGAAAGAGGGTGTGAGAGCAGAGTTAAAAGAATATCAAAACTCTGCACCAACTTTTTCTGAGTCGGGAAGCCACATTACTGTTGTTTCACAATTCTTTCGTGAACCTCATTGAAACAGGCAACTAGCTCATGCCAACTCTTGCTTTAAACCCCACCAGCTACTGATTTATTTCTTAACAAAGAGATGTTTCAATTTTTCTTGAGGACGCAACACATAATCTATCTTGTCTTCATTCGAAAGATATGTATATTGAAAAAGAAGGAAGTTTGCCCCACCTTCGCACTTCGATCATGCACAATTGAGTCTGTGTATTACTGTTGTTGTCTCAATGGTTTACACATTTTGAGCCTTATAAACATTCATGTTTTAATTCTTTCATACACAAGCACGAACACACAGAAAATTTGTTTTTCTGTCGGAACGTTCATCGTTTAACCTTGTGTTATTCGATGATTGAATGGATGACCTGGGGAGTGAACATCAATAAAACTCCTTGTACAGTACATTCGTTGTACTAAGTGACTTCATGTTGCTTACAGGCATCTTAACTGATTCATTTGTTGATTCAGGTTTTCACTCTTATTTGTCTGAATTTGAAAAGATTTGGATGAATATATTATGAATTGACGGATGTTCAGTGGCTCATTTTGGAATGATCAGTGGTCAGAAACAGGTTCATGACATTTCTTGAAGAAGTTTTGATGATTTCTATGCTCTACATCATCAAAAAGGGGAAGAAATAGTCAAGAAATGTTATATATGGAAGAAATTGTCAAGAAATGACAAAGTTTGAAAGATTTATTGTCAGAATTATGGGGAGAATGATCAGAATATTATCAAAAGTTCGTGGAATTCTGATAGCTAGCTGAAATTTTCTTTGAAGTTTGGTTGTTGAAGAAAAGTGAGCTAAATTTGAAGATAATTTCTTTTCTGAAGTCTGGAAGAGGTTTTATTACCTTGGGGGAGATTGTTAAAGATTCTTGCAAAAGATATTCACAGACTTTGGAGGAGATTACAGAAGGTCTGAAGACAGTTCAAAGAAAAAGAAAGATTGTTTTTTAACAGATTTTCTCAAAGGGAGAGATTGATTTTTAAAGGAAAATTATTTGTCATAAACTTAAAGAGAGAGAATGTTGTTGAAAAGGGGAGAACGTGCTTTAAAGATGAAATTCATTTGAAGAGAAGTACAATTTTATCCAAAAGGGGGAGATTTTTCTTTCATGCTGAAATTTAATCTGAATCCAAAGGGGAGCTTCAATGCATATCTTTTTGAAGATGATCTTGAATCCAAAGGGGGAGATTGTTAGTGCACAAATATGTTGGATCCAAGATCATGGGAATTAAAGTCAAAGTCCAAGTCAAAGCCTCTTAAGAAAAGTCAAAGTCAAAGCTCAAAGTCAAATAAAGTCAACTAGTTTTAGTTTAGATTCCTTTGTAATAGATCCTTAGTATAAATAGATTTCCTTTTGTCTTTGAAAGGTAGAACTTAGATGTGTAATATGCAGACACAGTGAATCTTAGAGAGAGAAATATTGTTTGCGAGCATCCTGCATACGAATTGGAATCTTTGAATTGGAATCTAATCATATGACGATTGGGATTGAATTTCCTGTTGTTAATTTTGATTAGAACTTTTATTGTGGGACAAACATGATCTTTTCATAAAACCTCTTGATGAAGCTCGATTCAACTTTCTGATCGGAGCACTGGTATGTTAAATCTTGATCTCTCAAAAAAAAGGTATTCTTCGGATAGTTCCTTCTATCTGAACCTTCTTTTGGCTACTATTCAATTAATCCATCGGCTACTCTCATCTTTCAGCTACACCATCTTTCGGATTGATTATTATTTGGATAGTCCTTGTCTTCGGTTGATATACCTTCGGCTAGACCATCCTTCGGCTAGTATGACTCACCGAATCCCTTCTTGGTTCAACCACCTTTGGCTAGTTGCTCTTCTATTCGGCTAGTCGGCCATCATTTCGGCTAGTTACATTTCGGCTAATACTTATCCAATTCCAATCCGATTTTCAAATTATTTTTTCCTTATCCATTTGCAGTTAAATCATGATGTATGCTACGTTAAGTGTCAAGGACATGACCGTCCCACTTCTCCATGATCTCAAAACCGGCCAGCCAACTTCTGTCCATTCGACTGCCCTCATAATTATTTCTTCATTTTCCATAAAACCTATACCCTATAAACCCTATTTTTTAACCTCTCCAATTCCTCGAGTAGAAAAGCCTCATTTACCTTCCCGTTTTCTTTTTACCACCTTCATCTCCCTCACGAATCTTCTACAACCTGCAACTTCTCTGAAAACAAAAATCTTTAATGGCATCTTCAACTACTCCTACCAAGGCTTCACGGTCCAGCAAGAGTGAGCCCCTCACCCGCGACTCACTAGTTTTCAACCCTTGCAACCATACGACATGATTCGAGCTCGATCCGTCGCATCCTGAGTTCAACCAGGTATCAATCTTCCTTCAACGCTCCCCCCTCCAATACGCTTTCACTGCCACTGCAAAATTAGCAAACTTTTTGTCGGGAACTTTTGGCTGACTTGCGTCTATGATCCATCGAACGACTCCGTTTCTACTTCCGTTCTTACGGATGAGGAGGATCACGACCTCACGTTTGGTTGTGAGGATGTTAGGGAGGCTCTTAAACTCCCTACATTGCCATCGTATGACGAGTTCCCCACCGGGAAGGAACACGAGGAGGTAGTTACGGCTCTCAACTACCTTTCCAAAGGCAAGGATAAGGCCATCGGGACTCTTCTCCGTAAGCATATGGGGAGTTTGGAATTTCTTTTTTCCTACATTATTCATTGTCTTTCAAGACGAGATGCTTGGATCAGTCTCTTTCATACGTGACCCAGCTAGCTCACGCATTTGATGTTCCAACAAAAGATCGACTTTTCTCGATAATTCTTCAATGACATCGTCTAGGTGATATCTCCTCCTCATCGACCACAAGTTGCTCTTCCTCGGTTTCTCTCCTTGATCATCAACCACAAGTTGCAAGATGCTCTACTAGCCGATTCCGAATTGCCCGAGCCAAAGATCATCTTCGATTTTTCTGCTCCCAAAGTTGGGAAGCAAATTCTGAAAAAAGGACCCTCATCTACCGATCGGCCGCTTTTTCCAGGTATGGTTTCCTTCGTTCTTGCTCCCAATCCAAAGTGGAGGCATGCTGAAAGCTTATCGGCTACCAAGTTGGTGGGTTCTTCGGCTGTTACCCCTTTGGTGGGCCCTTCCTCCCCTCCCCGAGCTAAATCGACGACCATAAAGAAGAAGAAATCCAAGGTCGTCGGTGCCTCCGCCCTTGCTTCAATGACTATACCACTAAAGAGACCTTCGGTGGCTACCTAAGTCAAACCCCACTCTTAGAAGCGGAAGAGCTCCTCATCCCCTCCTAAGTCTTATCTAAAGAGACTTATGAAACTTTTCATGGCCAAGCCTGCCACTCCACCAGTCGATTCTCAAAAATCGGTAGGTGTTGAAATTGTCCCACCGGGCCAGGGAAATCTGCTAATCCATAAGCCACCTCTTTCGTACCCTCTCAAAAGGGTGCGATTGTAAAAATAGGGACCATCACCAAACCTTCCTCGACTTATTCCTTAGTCTATGAGGATGACTTGGATGCCTCCTTGGTCCAATGTAACATCCGGAATTTCAGGTAAGTATAGGGTTTTGTTAATATTATGTTTTCGTGTTTAACAAAGTTGAACTTATATGTTTAATTGCTATTATTGGTTAAAAGTTGTTGTTGGTATTGTTTGGGAAGCTTTAAATCAACCCTTTGAAAGTCAGTGAGTTTCGCGACTTAAGCCGCGGGTTGAAGGTCGCGGCACAAGCCGCGTAACCCACTGGAGTGCACCTCTCAGGGCACGCGGGTGACTTACGTCGTAGGTTCTAGCCGCGGCACAAACCGCGGGAGAACCTGCAGGTCCCTAAAACCCCCATTTGCTCGTTTTCAAAACACAAAAAAATACACACACGATTTAGAGAAGCGATTTTTAGGGTTTTGAGCTACTTTCTTCCTCTTGCTATCTTAGAGCATTTATTGCAAAGCTTTTGGGTGGTTACACTTCAATTATTGAGCTTCAACCTACCTTGGAGAGCATTTGTTGGAGTAGATTTACAAGATTCAAGTTCTATCACTTCCATCCAACTTCTAGGGTTTTCATCTTTTCTAGGTTTTAATCAAAAACCTAGATTGTGAGTTTACTAATCTTTGTTAAAACTAGATACACATCATAAGTATACTACTTGTAATCATTTTTCATATTGATTGAAAATGCTCATTTTAAATATGTAAGTATTTGGGGTTTCCTTATGTTTACATGTCTAAATATATCTTGCCATGTTTAAATGGAATACATGAAATATTATGGGGATGATTTCCTACTTGAGACACTAGTTGTTGATACCATGTTTATAAGATGAGTTTTTGGTCACACTAGCTCTAAAGTGGAATTTATATGGATATGGATGGTGATATTGTACCCATGGTTGGTATTGAAATATCTTAGGTATATTGTGCCTTGAGACCTCCTATAATGCATGTGGACGAACCAAGTCAGTAGACACTAGGAGGATGTAGTCTTGGGCGCCACCGTGATGGTATGTGCCTAGACCTCCGCCATTCGGGGTAATGCCATGGTTGTAGTCCTCGGATGTGCCGGGCCTTTTGGATGTCACTTGCTAGTAGGTATCAAGGTATATTGACTCTTTGGGTGGAACTTGATTGGTGCTATGGGTCTCCCCTATTTACTATGCATTTATTGAACTTTGGTTAACTGCTGATAAGAATTGTAATTGATCCTATATGCTATTTCTTGTTCAACTCACTAGGATTTTTGGCCTAACACTTGTTTGGTGTCGATGTGTATCTCAGGTGCTAGTGGCGCCGCTTCTAAGCAGGCGTAGTTGCCTTGGGTGAGAGTTTGGGGAATTTTGCACTTGGACATATCATTTTGGAGAAGACATCTGGGTTTATAGATGATACCCTTTTTGTAATCTCTTTTCTAGATATAGAAATTAGATTAGTTGGTTGTTATTTATTTGTCCGTTAAATTACAACTGTAATTAAACAGGTTTGAAATTCCCCATTTTTGGGAGGCTCTTACTATGGCAATTTTCTTATACCACGTGTCCGTTTTTCGGATTTTTGTTATCCCTATTTTTAGGGTGTTACAAGTTGGTATCAGAGCTTTACTTTAAGTGAACTAGGTATTGTTTTTAGCATATCTAGACTTAAGCTTTAGACGTTATTGTTTCACTGTCCATTTGGGGTAGGAGTCCTAGGTGGGGATAGTGTTAGGACTTACGGAATTACACAAATTAAGAGTTGTAATTATGGTAACAAGAATCCTTGTGTATGATTTGTTCATACGTGAGTATGCTTGCAAGTGCCGTTATTATGATAATTGAAATGGGTATTAGTACGTACAATGAGTTCAACTCGCTTAGTCTTTTCTCAATCTCTTTTCTCATACGTGTATGGCAGATATCAATGGTAAACACTCGAAGCAGGTTATCAAACATGCCATAGGGGCATGTAGAAGTGGAATCTACTGTCGACCGACCTCCTTTGGTCATAACCTCTGAGGGACCTCCCATACCCAATATCTTAGGAGGAGGACCCGAACAGATTTCACGCACGAATATTGCGGTTGACAATGCTATCATGGATGAGGTGACTATGGAGACCAGGATCAGAGACAGTATGATGCTGGACATGAATTCGGCCATGGCCCAACAACAAGAATTCTTCATGAAGCTTCTGGAAGATTGAGATGCCAGTCACCGACAACCGGAGACGATGGCGGAGAACATTGTAATGGGGTCGGGTGGTGGACCGGCCGTTGTATTGACTGAAGATCCAGTGGAGAATGGGAACAAAGGAAAGGTCAAGGGATGCACCTACAAAACTTTTCTGGGGTGCAACCCAAATGAGTTTACGGGTTCCGACAGCCCGGTGGCTTGCATGTATTGGCTTAAGGAGGTGTAGATGGCCTTCGAGTCTAGTGAATGTGACATCTCACAAAGGTTCAAGTTCGCTTCTCAACTGCTTAGGGGAGAGGCTTTAATTTGGTGGAATCTCACTCGATCCGCCCTCACTCCGGAGTTTTTGGCCAAGTTGACTTGGCCGGTTTTCAAGGAAAAGATTATGGACAAGTATTGCAGTGAAAGGTCGTTGGACAAGCTTGAAAGAGAGTTCAGGAATTTGAAGAAGGGCACTTTGTCAGTTACCGAATACTCCAAGATGATCTTGGAGAAGTTGAACTTGGTGGGACACCTGGTCCCCGATGAGAGGTCGAAGATTAAGGCATACCAACAAGGTTTACCGGCCGAGATGAGAACGGCGGTGAGAAATGCTAAAGGAACGACATTGCAAAAAGTCATCGAAGAGTCCTTGCTTATAGATGACGACATAAATGTGGAGAAGGAAGAGAGAAGACAGGTTGGAGAGAACCGGAAATGGGAAGGGCCATCTGGGCCCGTTCGACCGTGTAAGCCGTTTGTGAGTAGAAGAATGGATGGCAATCGGAGGGAAGATCGGTGGTGCCACAAGTGCAAGACTAAGCACTCAGGCCTATGCAAACCAAGAACTTACTCGGGTCCGGTCGGTTGTGCCAAGTGCGGCAAGAAGGAGCACGTGGCTCGAGAATGTCCCATCCGGGGAACGGTGTATTTCGAGTGTCGGGAACCGGGCCATATGAGGAAGGATTGCCCGAAGCTGGTGGGCGTCAATCATGGGGGTTCCTTTCGATCAACGGCGCGAGTCGATCAACCACCGAGGGCGCCAAGCCGAGCTTTCCGGATGACGACCGAGGAGGCAAAGGAGACCGCTGATGTTGTTTCGGGTACGTTCTTAGTAAACTCCTTGCCCTCTCACGTATTATTTGATTCGGGTGCTACGTGTTCCTTTGTATCGGATACTTTCTGTAAACAGTTCGTCACTCCTATTAGTGTCCTTCCCGATGCATTAGTAGTAGAAGTATCCAATGAAGATCAAATGATCATCCAAGACTGTTTTCATGATTGTTCTATTGAGATCAATGGGAATTCTTTTGGAGTAGACTTGCTACCTATGACTATAGGGGGGTTCGATGTGGTCAAAGGCATGGATTGGTTGTCAAGGCATAAAGCTGACATCTTCTACTCTAAGAACATGATCCAAGTACCTATGTCGGGAGGCGGAGTGGTTACCATCTACGGGGATAAAGGGAAGAGTCGTAACCCTATCATCTCCTCTCTTAAGGGTCGCAAATTTCTAGCAAAGGGCTACCCTTCGTACCTAGCGTATGTGGTGGACGCGAAGAAAGAAAAGAAGTCGGTAGAGAATGTGAAGGTCGTACAAGACTATCTAGATGTCTTTTCGGAAGACTTACCCGGGTTACCGCCGGAACGACAAGTGGAGTTCCAAATCGACCTCACTCCGGGAGCGACTCCAATAGCCCGTGATCCCTACCGATTGGCCCCGGCGGAAATGAAAGAGATGATGACGCAGCTCCAAGAACAGTTAAAAAAGGGTTTTATCCGACCGCGTTCGTCACCTTGGAGAGCGCCGGTATTGTTCGTGAAGAAGAAGGATGGATCCATGCGGATGTGCATCGGCTACCGAGAGTTGAACAAAGTCACAGAAAAGAACCAGTATCGTCTACCTCGCATCGACGATCTTTTTGACCAACTCCAAGGCACGGGATGCTTCTCAAAGAATGATCTTCGGTCCGGATACCATCAAGTGAGAGTGAAGAAGGAAGACATTCCGAAGACGGCTTTCCGGATGCGATACGGTCACTATGAATTCTTGGTGATGCCTTTCGGCTTGACCAACGCTCTGTCCGTATTCATGGACTTGATGAACCGCATGTGTCGCCCATCTTGGACAAATTCCTGATCGTCTTCATTGATGATATTCTAATTTATTCAAAGGACGAGTCCGAGCATGGGAAACATTTACGAGAGGTGTTGGAGGTCCTAAGAAGGGAAAAGTTGTTTGCAAAGTTCTGGAAGTGCGAATTCTGGCTCCAAGAAATGAAATTCTTGGGGCATGTTGTGTCTAAAGATGGAGTGAAGGTACACTCGGCAAAGATCGAGACGATGATGAGTTGGGAGCCACCAACGAGTCCGACCGAGATTCGAAGTTTCTTGGGTTTGGCGGGCTATTATAGATGTTTCATTCAAGATTTCTCCAAGATAGCTACGCCACTCACCTATCTCACAAGAAAGAACGTCAAGTTTCTTTGGACCGATGTGCAAGATCGAGCTTTCCAAACGCTCAAGAAAAGATTGTGCGAAGCTCCGATCTTATCCCTACCCGAGGGATCGAAAGACTTTGTAGTGTACAGTGATGCTTCTAAGATGTGGCTTAGGTGCGTGCTAATGCAACGAGGGAAAGTAATAGCGTATGCGACGCGGCAACTAAAAGATCATGAGAAGAACTATCCGACTCATGACTTGGAATTGGCGGCGGTGGTTTTTGCGTTGAAGTTGTGGTGGCACTATTTATATGGGACGAAGTGTACCCTCTTTAATGACTACAAGAGTCTTAAGTACATCTTCGATCAAAAAGAACTCAATATGCGACAAAGAATGTGGCTTGAGTTACTAAAGGACTATGATTGTGAATTACTCTACTATCCCGGTAAAGCCAACGTGGTGGCGGATGCATTGAGTCGAAGGAGTCATGAAGGCGGTGTTAAGTTAACCCTCACGAGAATCGATGTGGTATCGAGTCTCTTGGAAAACATCAGGATGAGTCAAATGTAAGCACTCAAGGAATAAAATCACAAATCCGAAGTCATGGTGAAGCAAAGTGGACTTTTGACGGAAGATAGTCGGGGACTTAAACTCCTCCAAGGGCGAATTTGGGTGCCAAAGTTTGGTGGAAATCAGGATTTACTCCTTAAAGAAACGCATAAGTCGAAGTATCCTATACATCCCGGTAGCACCAAGATGTATAGAGACCTAATGTTGAACTATTGGTGGTCGGTGATGAAGTTGGACGTGGCAAATTTTGTGGAGAAGTGTGTCACGTGTCTTCAAGTAAAGGCAGAACACCAAAGACCGTACGGGAGTTTACAACCGTTGTTCATTCCCGAGTGGAAGTGGGACAATATCACTATGGATTTTGTAACAAAACTACCGAAGACCTTGCGAGGTCATGACACAATATGGGTGATCGTGGATCGTCTAACCAAGAGTGTGCATTTCCTTGCTATGCGAGAGACCTTGCCAATAGAGAAATTGGCTAAGCTTTATATCGACGAGGTGGTGTCGAGGCACGGAGTTCCACAATCTATCGTGTCGGATCGGGAAAGTCGGTTCACATCGAACTTTTGGGCTAGCTTACAGAAATAGTTGGGCACCAGATTGAATTTAAGCATGGCATACCATCCTCAAACGAATGGTGAAAGCGAGAGAACGATTCAGACACTCGAGGACATGTTGAGGTCGTGTGTCATAGATTTCGGCGGAAGTTGGGACTCGCACCTACCTTTGGTGAAGTTCGCTTACAATAACAGTTACCATTATAGTATTGGAATGGCACCATTCGAGGCGTTGTACAGGCGGAAGTGCAGAACCCCAGTCTGTTGGCTTGAAGTGGGCGAGAAGCAATTCGTCGGACCAGAAATCGTTCAAGAAACGGCAGATAAAGTGAAAGAAATTAGAGAACGATTAAAGGAGGCTCAAGACCGACAGAAGAGCTATGCGGATAAGAAGAGAAAACCGGTCGAATTCCAAGTGGGCGATCGTGTCATGTTGAAAGTATCTCCATGAAAGGGGATTATCCGGTTCGAGAAGCGCGGGAAGCTTAGTCCCCGTTTCCTTGGCCCCTTTGCCATCTTGGAAAAGATTGGACTTCAAGCGTACCAGTTGGATTTGCCACCAGAGATGGATGGAATACATCCTACATTCCACGTGTGTTATCTTCGGAAGTGCCTAGCCGAGGAGGAAAGTGTGATACCCTTAACGGAAATCCGAATAGATAATGGAAACTGTTGTGTGGAAGAACCGGAAGCGATTTTGGAATCGAAAGTGAAGAAGTTGCGGCATAAGGACGTGGTCATGGTCAGAGTCCAATGGAAGCACCATCGTGGTGCTAATGTCACTTGGGAGTTCGAAGAGGACTTGAGGAAGCGTTATCCTTAGTTGTTCGTATAAGCATGATTTCGGGGACGAAATCCTAATTAGGTGGGGAGGATTGTAACATCCGGAATTTCAGGTAAGTATAGGGTTTTGTTAATATTATGTTTTCGTGTTTAAAAAAGTTGAACTTATATGCTTAATTGCTATTATTGGTTAAAAGTTGTTGTTGGTATTGTTTGGGAAGCTTTAAATCAACCCTTTGAAAGTCAGTGAGTTTCGCGACTTAAGCCGCGGGTTGAAGGTCGCGGTACAAGTCGCGTAACCCACTGGAGTGCACCTCTCAGGGCACGCGGGCGACTTACGCCGCGGGTTCTAGTCGCGGCACAAACCGCGGGAGAACCTGCAGGTCTCCAAAACCCCCATTTGCTCGTTTTTAAAACACAAAAACACACACACACGACTTGGAGAAGCGATTTTTAGGGTTTTGGGCTACTTTCTTCCTCTTGCTACCTTAGAGAATTTATTGCAAAGCTTTTGGGTGGTTACACTTCAATTATTGAGCTTCAACCTACCTTGGAGAGCATTTGTTGGAGTACATTCACAAGATTCAAGTTCTATCACTTCCATCCAACTTCTAGGGTTTTCATCTTTTCCAGGTTTTAATCAAAAACCTACATTATGAGTTTACTAATCTTTGTTAAAACTAGATACACATCATAAGTATACTACTTGTAATCATTTTTCATATTGATTGAAAATGCTCATTTTAAATATGTAAGTATTTGGGGTTTCCTTATGTTTACATGTCTAAATATATCTTGCCATGTTTAAATGGAATACATGAAATATTATGGGGATGATTTCCTACTTGAGACACTAGTTGTTGATACCATGTTTATAAGATGAGTTTTTGGTCACACTAGCTCTAAAGTGGAATTTATATGGATATGGATGGTGATATTGTACCCATGGTTGGTATTGAAATATCTTAGGTATATTGTGCCTTGAGACCTCCTATAATGTATGTGGATGAACCAAGTCAGTAGACACTAGGAGGATGTAGTCTTGGGCGCCACTATGATGGTATGTGCCTAGACCTCCGCCATTCGGGGTAATGCCATGGTTGTAGTCCTCGGATGTGCCAGGCCTTTCGGATGTCACTTGCTAGTAGGCATCAAGGTATAACGACTCTTTGGGTGGAACTTGATTGGTGCTATGGGTCTCCCCTATTGACTCCGCATTTATTGAACTTTGGTTAACTGCTGATAAGAATTGTAATTGATCCTATATGCTATTTCTTGTTCAACTCACTAGGCTCTTTGGCCTAACACTTGTTTGGTGTCGATGTGTATCTGAGGTTCTAGTGGCGCCGCTTCTAAGCAGGTGTGTTATTCCCTGTTTTTCTAGTTTCTAATCACAACAAATTAATCAAACAAACAATTCAATCCAATTACCTGTTTGATTTCTCTTTCAAATTCCACAATTACAACTTTCTCTCTCTAGAACTCACTCTCTCTCTCTCTCTACATATCTCTCTCTGGAAAAACGTACAACTGAATACCACTTCTGTTTTTCTTACTAATTACAAAGGAAAGGAAACTATTTATACCTACAACTAAAACAACAAGGAAACAAAACTAATACAAATGTTGACTTTGAGTTTTATTACAAAGACTTTGACTTTTATTACAAAGACTTTGACTTTTATTACAAAGACTTTGACTTTCACTTGAGAGTTGACTTTCTTCAACTTTGACTTCTTAAACCTTGACTTTTGTCTTCTTGATCTTGTATCCAACATATTTATGCTCTAACAATCTCCCCCTTTGGATTCAAGATCACAGTTGAAAGATCTAGCAATTCAGTCTTCACTTTAAGCTCTGTCAGTACAATCTCCCCTTTTTCTTTGACGGTATTCTTTCCAAAACTTTCTTCAAACGATTAACAATCTCCCCAAATGTTTCACAATAATACTTTCAGACTTTGGAAAAAAATTATCTTCAGAATCAGCTCGAATTGCTTTAGCAAATAATCTTCAAAGAAAATTTCCTCAAATCTTCATAAATTCTTTGATCTTCTTCAAATCTTTATTTTGAATTATCTGACTTGGACATTTCTGAAAATCATTTCTCAAAAATTTATCATTTCTTGAGATCATCTCCCCCTTTTTGATGATTTGAGCATCTATATCATCAAAACTTTTCTCCCAAGAAATGTCATTGACCAATCTGATCTGTCAAACTGAGCCTCTCATTCTGTGATCCATAACCAAGTATTCATCTAGATCTTTGAAAATCCAGACAAAAATAGGAATGTAACTCCTGAATCAACAAAGGAATCAGTTAAAATGTCTGTCAGTAACACAAAGTCACTGTGTATAACGAATACACATAGGAAAGGAGTTTTTTGATGTTCACTCCCCCAGGGCTTCCATCCAATCATCGAAACACCACAAAAGCAGTTTCTATGAATGTTATGACAAAGAAACAAATTCTTTGTGTGTTCGTGCAAGTGTAGAAAGAATTAAGCACGAAAGATTGCTTTTTAAGGCTCAACATAGTGTAAACCACTGAGACAACAGTAGATAAACACAGACTCAATGTGCATGATTGAAGTGCGAAGGTGGGGCAGACTTTCTTCTTTTTCAATATCCAGATTTTCCAAATGAAAACCAGATAGATTATATGTTGCGTCCCCTTGAAAATATAAAACATTTTCTTGTTAAGAAGAAAATGAGTGGCTGGTGGGGTGAAAGTCAAGAGTTGGCATGGTCTAGTTGTCTGTTTCAATAACGTTCACCAAAGAATTGTGAAACGCTAGTAATGTGGCTGCCCGGCTCAGAAAGTAGTTGGTGCAGAGTTTGATATTCTTTTACTCTGATCTCACACCCTCTTTCTTTTTAATCATTAAGCTCACTACTAACCAAACTCTCATTTCCATTTTACCTCATCACACCCACACTCATTTCTTTTTGACTACTCACACACAATCACTAAAGGATTAACTTCTTGGGTAGAAATCACTGGTTAACGTGATTTCATAGAAATTTCATTTAAGTCCTAGCACAAAGAACCCATGTAATCCTATGAAAGCATAATGTTTCTCAAATGGTTTAACTTTATTAGTTAAAGCTCATATACAAATATCAGATGTATGCTCATAAAATATAATCATGAAGATTTGAGCATTTGAAACATTGAAGTGTTTTCAAAAAAGTATATTGAATGAATGAACATGAATACAAAAGGCTTGTTTGAAAATCTTTCATTGTATGAAAATGATCAGAAATGAATGATATAACAATCAAAGCTTAAGGTCAAGAATAATGGATATTGTCTATACGAAACAAAATATAGACATTCTTGAAATGACGTTTCGAAATGAAATATCGCTCAAAATTCTTTAAACTACAAGCGGAGTGTCTTACCATCGAAAAATTGTTTCAATTTAGAGACATGGTAAGAACAATTTGATCAAAAATTAAACCGATGTGTGTGAATACTTGAAAGTATGTAGAAAAGACAATACGCAAGTATTTATCTTTGGAAACACACGGTTTATTTATTAATTAAGCACAAAAAAAGAAAATGAAAACATTTAAAATCACACTTCCAAATTATAAAATCTGTTTAAGAATCGGGAAGTGGTTTGAACATTTCAGAACATGTTTTCTATATCTAAAAGTTGTCCTTCTTTCAGATATATTTGAGATTAAGATAAGAAATTTACCTTTTCGCGCAATCTTAAATCTCATGAAGTCAAGCTGAAGTCATTGAGATATGATCTTGTCAGCTTCTCTCA